>JAFEMH010000136.1:0-600000 GCA_022495995.1 Adenophora triphylla var. japonica | reverse complement strand
GAAATGCGATTACATCGAACTGCAATCCTATCAACTAACAAAAAATAAAAGACAGAAAATAAGAAACTAATCTACTGTAAAATAAACTAGACTAGTGATAATATTTTCTAAGGTTGTCGGAGTGCCACGGATGCTTGAGGTCCTTCCCCTCCTTGGTCTTCAATCTGTAGTTGGCTAACAAAATAGCATAATTAGATTGTACTATTTCGAGTGTCGCATTTCCCCGCAGGTACAACAGTTAACTGAGCAAACCTCAAAGATTGTCCCTCAAAGCAAAGCCTAGACGAAAAAAGTTCGTGTCTAGCTGAATCCCCCAGCAGGACGCATCGAAAATCAAATAGCCCCACCGTCAACCATCAATAAGAATCTGTCACAAGCAAGCAAAGCCCCGTCACAACAAGCAAAGTTCCCGTCACATCAGGAAAGGTCCCACATCCGAATCTCGAATGACTTGAGTGATGATATAAGGATCTTCCCAATTTGGGGAGAGCTTGTTACATTCTTCCTTCCGACCGGTAGCTTCAATTTTACGAGTACCCAATCGCCTACTTGGAATACTCTTACGATGACCCTCTTGTCGTGGTACGCCTTGGTCCTTTGCTTGTAATTCACCATCCTCGTACGTGCGGCTAGTCGTTTCTCATCTATCAGGTCCAGGTCTAGGAGCCTATTGACCTTGTTGACTTGCTCATCATAATGGGAATTTCTCACAGTAGGGATGGCCATCTCTGCTGGTGCCATAGCCTCAGAACCGAAGGTTAGTGCGAATGGGGTTTTCCCGGTTGGCCCCCGGGTGGTTGTGCGAAACGACCCATAAGGCTAGGGAAGTTCGTCCCAACCATCTACCCTCGCGTCCCTCAAGGTTCTTGGTAAGGGCGGTTAGGACCGGTTTGTTTGCCGCTTCGCTTGGCCATTTCCTTGTGGTCTCGCTGGCGAAGATTTTGCATGGCGGACTTTTACCCTTCCCAACTACTGTAGTGAATGCCGTGGAGAATTGCGAGTCCATGATCGAGACAATTTTATGTGGGAGGCCGAATCTGCACCAGATGTTGTCGTGGACAAAGTTGATCGCGTTCTCTTCCGTTATCTTGGCTAATGCCTTGGCTTCTATCCACTTGGAGAAGTAATCAACATATACTATCACGTACTTTCAATTACCACGGGCGGGAGGGAAGGGTCCGATGATGTCGATCCCCCACATATCAAATGGCCACGTAGGTATTACAAGTATTTGCTCAACTGCCGGTAGTCTAGGAATGTCAGAGAATCTTTGGCACTTGTCACATTTTCTAACATAGTGTAAGTACCCCAATCTGGATCACCCCCTTTCAAACACACGGGAAACACCGCAGACTCATCAACGCAGTCTCGACGACCCCTCTCACTCAAAACCCTCTCGAAACCCCCAACCAAACCAAGGGAGGAGCCTTTCTGGGATAAAAAGGGACAAAAGGACCTTTCGGGAATTTTCAGGAAATTGGAAAAGCAATAATGGTCCGTACGGACCTCTTTGCTTTAATAATTACTGAATCTTCTTAAAGTCCACAATATTCCCTCAAATCCTGGGGAAAATGATTACCCTCATGCTTAGTTGGTCCGTACGGACCTCTTTGCATGCAAGATGGTCCGTACGGACCTTATTGCTCAGGGGACACCATAATTACAGAATATTCACCATCATCACATATTCCCTCAAATCGAGGAAAACCAAAAAACTGGATTACCAGGGAGGTCCGCACGGACCTTCTTGCACCTAATCTAGCACTATAAATAGAGGGCTCCCCCTCCTCATTTTCACACACCTCCCACTTCTCTCTTCCTCCCTAGGCCTTCTGGCTTCCCCTCTAAGTCCTTCCGAGGCATTCCCGGCCCCTTTCGGATCCTTCCGAGGCTTTCCGAGCCCCCTCGTGGTGCTCCGAAGCCTCCCCGAGCGCTCCCGTGACGCTCCCGCGCTGCCCGAGGCACTCTCGAGGTACTCTGAGGCCCCTCGTGGTACTCCGAGGCCTTGCCTGGTCTTTCCACGGTGTCCCGGCTCTTTCCGAGTCAAACCGGCGATCCCAAACCACGCTGAAACTCTGCCCGAGTGACTCCTGCCACCATAACGCACGCCGAACCTCTGCCCGAACGCAGCCTGCAACATCAACTCACGCCGAAACTCTGTCCGCAGACAACCGGCATCTCCCGAAGCAATCCCGATCCGCACCGGAATGCTACTCCGACCTCAAACACTATTCCCCTGCGGAAGACAGACACGAACCAACATTGGTAAGGCTTCCTTCCATTACTATTTCAATACATTTCCATACATAGCATACAATGTAGACATCCGATCTGACATGCATTTTTAAAAGCACACACACACACACACACACACACACAACATTTAAAGGATATTAGGGGTATCCGAAAGACTCGTTTTACGAGGCGACTCGGGTGAGCTCTAATATTCTAATATTCTGTTCCCGAGGAGTCATCTGACCTCCGAACTCAAAATCTCATCACACAAAAACAGTTTTAAAATTATCTTTAAACTGATGCCCTTTTTCAATGTTTTGGGCTTAATAAAAACGGCGTGGCGACTCTACAAAATGCGAAAACAAACGGCGGGACGAAACCGCCGCCAACGCGAAAGATGCCAGATGCCGGGGCGCGAGCCCCTCGGATCCGGGCTATTTCTTGGCCAGACTCATTTGGGACTTTTTGTTTTAAAATCTTTTTAAACAAAACAAAAGATTTTTAAAACGATGATGAGGGTCAAACTTTCATTTTACCCCTTTCTTTAACTGTTGTGTGTGTGTGTGCACGTGCTTCGTTTTTATTTTACAAAAAAAAAAAAATACAAAAAAATGCATTAATATACATCTGTGCATACATTTAAAATTCTTCAAAACTTCGTTTTACTCGGAAAAGGAATTTTAGAGACCGCACACTACGCGCACGGCCGCTTCGGTTACACCGCACACTACTCACACCGCCGCCTCGGTTACACCGCACGCTACGCGCACCGCCTCGGATACACCGCACACTACAACCCTCAACCCGGAGTGGTCTCGGTTGCCGGTTGCTTGTCTTCCTAGGCCTCTTGGACGCGCACGGGATCATTCCAAACATCCCATCCTAGCCACGTCAACCCCGCACGTTTGAGTCTTGAGTCACACTCTGTCCGGACTCGGTTGGTTTTTACCACCGTGTCATACACTGGATACATATACCATGCCGACCATTTTTCGAGTCAAGGCTCGGAACTCAAGATCCCTTGCACAAGCAAAGCGATGAAAGGTCATGCTAAAATCTTGACTCGATCTTGATTTCCGAAGCTACACCTGCACGATGTTCCGTCCTGGATATACATCCATGCTCACATGACACCATGTCATCACGCCTTTGATACGTCGCCCATGACAATATGACCACCAACGCCTAACGTCACAGATCCCTTGCGCAAGCAAAGTAAAGAGAGGTCATGCCGAACTCTTGACCCGATCTTGACTCAAATGTGGCCGGCTCGGTTCACTATTCACATGGCTAACGCATCAAAACGAACATGACAGCTCGGTCCTTAGGTTCGATTTTTCTTTTTTAGGCTCGGTGGAAACCGCTTGCCCTATAGGACCCTCGCCCGGGGCCGTCCACCCTGGGATGTCGAAATACTGTGTGCAAAACGAGGGGCTTATAGCCGCACGTATGGTCTCCATCGACCCAGATCTAGCATAGTTGCGAAAAAGAAGAGCAATCTTTTCCAACCTACCTAGGATTCTCGAGAAAACATGTTTTAAGTAAATTAAAACAACAAAAAAATCGAAAATGAAAGAAACGGAAACCGCATGCCACGTGAGCTTTCCCCTTTTATCCCGTTAGGCCATTCATGTGTCTAAACCTTGCCCATCACTCCCCTCCAAATAACCGAGAGTGGTTGAGAATACTCGGAAGCCGCCTTTTTGATGCTCCGAGGTCACAAGGTCCGATAGCCCTTCCGGTTCAATGGTCCGCACCGTCCGCTACTCCCCATGACGGGATCAACGGATAATGTGAGGGAAACGGAACCCCGCCACTAAGGAACCTCCAGGACAATGGAGGAGGTGCCGCGAGCCTTCGAAACCATCAAGAAGCGCCAAGAGGAATAGCAAGCTCGGATCGTAGACACCTTGCGTCTTCGAGGAACATAGCTCCCCAACCCGATGGAACCTTTGTTCTCATAGAGGACGAAGACATACTGCTCCCAGGCCTCTCAAAGCTATCAAGAAGTCCCGCCTCCGCCAAGCTACGAGATCCCAGCAACGCAAAGCGGCTCTCGCTTAAAGCTCCCTCGGGCGTCGGTCAAGCGGCTCCGACATGCCCGCCTCGGCCACGGCTGGTTTCCCGGCTCGCACATCAAGCTCGTACCAACAAAGACACATATGTGCTCGCTCCGCTGCATCCCAATGCATCTCGGTATCCCCAGATTCAATCCTTTGCCTCTATACGAGTCTCGCAACCACAATCAAAAGTCCCCATGCTTACTGTGGGACGGGCATCCCGAGCGGATATCCCGACATCTCAAGTTTGCCACCCGCTAGTCCGCTAATTGGGACTAACGAATCATTTCCCAGCCTCCCAAACACAACCCTTAGCGGACCCGGCAATCACGCCCTCAACTTCAACACCCTGGGGTATGGGTTGGTATACACTCAACTACCTCCCCAAGACTCCCGAATGGCAATCCCATCAACCAATCCACCCCCATCTTCGGTTTCCGTCCCCGAAAAACGGTAACCCACCTCGCATGCTCGATCCTCACATGGCTTTGGGTGATCGAACAAATGAAAGACATGCAAGGCAAGCTAGCTAGTTCTCGGAAGGACTCCCTCCCGCCTACCGATCCGAACAAAGTGGTCCCTCTCCCTCCAAAGTTCAGGATGCCGGAAATGGAAAAGTTTGACGGGACAGAATGCCCAAAAACCCACATCGACACCTACGTCCCGGGTATGAGAGCCAAAGGGGCAACTCCTCAACAGATGGCGCATCACTTTCGGCATTCTCTCAAATCCACAAGACTAAGGTGGTTTCTCAATGTGAAGGCGTAAAACCGCTCCACGTGGGATCGGATCGTTGAAATCTTCCTCGAGAAGTACCGCGCCAACCTTGAATGGGAGACAAACCGCCATGACCCGCAAGCCACCGAACAAAAGGATGACGAACCGGTGGGCGAGTTCTACAAAAGATGGAACTGGAAGCTAAGCGAGATAATGGATCCACTTTCCAAAGAAGAGCAGATGGACATCTTCCATTCCCGCCTCAAGCCATCTTTGAGGACCTTGATCGCCCACCATTTCTATCCGGATCTCCGTGCCACGGTCAACGCCGGACAAAGTTTGAAAAGACTCTGAGTCTTCAAAAGGCAACAAAGAACCCCGCCTCATCTTACCGCTATCGAACAAACTCGGCAACTTCAACTCCGCCGACCAAGGGAAAAGAAGCAAATGAACAAGACACTACATTCGTAACGGAGCTCAAGTAAACCGCGATCAAGCGGCCCCAAAGAATAACAATCCCCTCGCTTCCCACGCCTAAAGATTTAGATAACTCCGGAAATGCCCTCGGGTCAAGTATTTGAAGCTTTGGTGAAACGAAATCTTCTCAAGCCACTCGAGAATTTCCAACCGAAGACTCCCAAACCCAACATGGATATGAGCAAGCATTGCGCCTTCCACAACTACCCCGGCCACACCACCGACAATTGCTTTGTACTAAAGCAGGTGGTCCAGGCTCATTGAGGAGGGAAAATTGGAACACCCTCGTGGTCCCAATACCATCGGAAATCCATTCCCCCGGAATGACAGGGTAAACTCAATAGCCTTTGACGAAACTCCAAGCGAGAGCAGCCCCCCTGCAATTTCCAAAACCGTCAGCATGCTGTCCCGCTACGATCGGGAGCGTGAAACCGTAGTCAAGAGATCTCGTGACCGGAATTCCGACAAGAACGCCCAAGGGCAACCGTCTCCCTACGATCTTTGCCCCAGCCAAGGCATACAAATGGATGGATCGAACGTTCCCGTAAGAGACCGAGTCCAACGGTAGCACGGGAAGCGGTTTAGCCTTCGCGTACGATGACTTGCCAATATGTGAGAATCGGCACAACGAAGCCCTCCTCATCCTCATAAAAATAGAGATGTTCTTCCTCCCGAACGTCTTGATTGATAACGGCTCTGCAGTCAACATCATCGCTTTGAGCACACTGAAACGACTCCGCATCGACCGTTCTCTGATAAGGCCTTCACCTCGGGTAATCCGAGCCTACGATTCCACTGCACGACCAATCGTAGGAGTCATCAATTTGAGGATCCAATTCGACGTACAACTAGAGTCGGTAGAGTTCCAAGTCGTGGAAATCAAACCCACCTTCTCTGCTTTGTTGGGCGACCTTGGATACATCGGATGAAAGCAAGATCATCCACTCTTCACCAATGCGTGAAATTCATCAATGCTAATGGAGCGATCGAAGTGATCCGCGGAAGCAAGGCAATGGCAAGTGCTTGGCCAAGCAAGCTATGACCCGGAAGAAGGTCCCGACATGACCGAATACTCTTTCCCGAGATGATTCTCCTACCCCGTCCCGCTACGAAGTGGATCCTTACATCCACGCTCTAAGCCGCGACGAGCCGGAAATCGAAGAACTCATGGGTCGGGATGACAACTCGATATATGCGATCGTGAAGAATGCTTCGAGAGAGGATCAAGAGATGGATGCCCTAATGGAGATTGATCGAGGAGTAGACCCTTACTTCGCCGAAAACCCCTGCAACCGGCTCATCACCGATCCCCGGTACAAGACAACCCTCTAGCCGACACTCTCGGATCTTATGGGGACAGCCATCACGGCTTAGTTCAATTCAACATTCCGGTGTCCGACTCGGACGAACAGTGGCGCAACCTCCTCCAAGGCTTAATCGTGGGAAGGAGATATAGCATGCCCGCTCGAATCGGACATTGTAAACGTCGTCCAAGCAAAGATCCCGGATAAAGAGGCGTATTCTATGAAAGTGATCAAAATCGGCAAGAATCAACTCCGAGATCGGCGAATGCTTCGCCCTCCTAGAAGTAGCCCTCGGCGACTTCTATCATCAAAACCCCCAAGGACTGGGTGGCAACACTAATGGAGGGACATCATCGGGGAGCGGCCAAAACCTCCGCGATCCGGTTTGAAATCGAACCGCATGCAAGCTACTTTCCGGACTCATGCCAAGGGAAGATTGGCCACCCGAACCAAAGACCACTCCCTCTAGAGCTACGGCCCATCCGAGAGTAATGAAGCCTGGTCCAATCCCTCGTCGCCTATAGTCTAGCTTCGAGTCTTGTTGTCTGTCTATTCACATCTTTTGAGTCTTTTGACGGCTTTACGCCCGACGATTGTGAATCTTTGATCAACAATGTACGCCTTCACGCTTTCAATAAAAGGTCCGACCTTCCTAAAAAATCATGTCATTGCATCTTTAACAAATGATGATATTAACTAATCAAAACAATTAATAACAATTCATCTATACAAAAGGCAAACACATTAATTAAATAAATGCATCAAGCAAACATTTAAGCATGTTGTCATACGAGAGAAAACCGGGCCCAAGCCGCGAGAAGGTTTTAATCACAACGATTTGCAAGATTGTCGAAGAGCCAAAGAGACGCAAGTCCGACGCCATTTCCAAAGACAAGCGATTTTCCAATACCTCAAGAACGGGGAAACCACCTTCATGAACAAGGAAGACCCACACACAGAAGGGGTCAAAACCAAGAGCGTCATGGCCCTGAAACGCCTCGCCTCTCACTTCGTCATCCTCGGGGACATGCTATACAAGAAACGCTACTACGGGCCACTCCTACGCCGCATCGCCCAAGAAGAAGCAAACAAGTTCATGAACGAAGTCCACAATGGGGCTTGCGGTCCCCACATGAACACCAGCAGCCACGATGCAAATCATTCTCGGGGATGGGCTACTACTGGATCTCCATGGAGGCGGATTGCATCCACTTTGTCCGAAGCCGCGACAAGTGCCAACGGTTCTCCAACCTCAATCATCTACCTCCCCACGATCTCTACCGCATGACTACACCTTGGCCATTTGCCACAGGGAATTGACGTCATCGGGAAAATCGCTCCGCCAGCAAAGAACGGTCACGAGTTCATCTTAGTAGCCATCGACTACTTCACCAAATGGGTCGAAGCCAAGTCCTACAAGGTACTCACCTCCAAAAGGTCGCGCATTTCCTCAAGGAAAACATCATCTCGCCGATACGGCATCCCAAATGAGGTCATATCGACAATGGTTCACACTTCAAGGGGAATTCGATGCATCGCCGGCTGAATTCAAGATCACATGCCACAAATCTTCTCCCTATCGGCCACAAACAAACGGCGCCGTGGAAGCAAAGAAACAAAACCTCGAACGGATCATCCGAAAAATGACCACCCGAGGACGAGATTGGCCCGAGAAGCTGAACCTTGCACTTTGGGGCTACCGCACATCGCCGAATGACCACGGGAGAAACCCCATTTGCCCACGACATACGGGATGGAAGCAGTCCTTCCCATCGAGCTAGAAATTCCCTCACTCAGAGTCTTCTTTGGAAAATGACATCAACGAAGTTGAATGGCTCCGAAGCCGACACGACGAATTGGCTCTGCTAGACGAGCGACGACTAAAGGCCATGGAACACGTCCGAGCCTATCAAAGCGGGATGGCTAGAGCTTTCGACAAGAAAGTCAAATCCCGAGACATCAGGGAAGGTGACCTTGTACTCAAAGAAAAGCCTCCCACTCGAACCAACCCACTGGGAAAATGGGAACCCACATGGATCAGCCCTTTCGTGGTTCAAAAGATCTTCTCCGGAGGCGCCATGAAGGCGAGACCTAGACGGCAATCCCTTCATGAATCCGAGTCAACGGAAGAAAACTTCGCAGATACTTCGCACGAAGAAGAACAAGCTGTGCATCTCTTGGCACTCCATGTAGTGTCGAACTACGCAGACACGAGTCCTCTAGTCCGGGAACGTAGGCAACCTTAATTGGTCCGGTCTAAAAATACACAAAAAAGTCAAAAGTTTGAATGTCAATCAAGACCTCCATCAAGCTACGCACTTTTCAAGAAACACGCCCAGGCGGTCACCTTGACCCAAGTCAAGCGACGGCGGCAACATCAAAGGACATCCAGGAGTCACTCGACGCATCAAACGGCCCGGCTCGTATGCGCTTCCAAGCCAGGGGCTTGTCTTTGCCTTCACGCGCTTCAAAACAAAAAAAAAAAGAGAGCTCGAGCAAGGGCTCACAAAAAAAAAACAAACAAACAAAAAAAAAGAGCTCGAGCAAGGGCTCACAAAAAAAAGAGAGCTCGAGCAAGGGCTCACAAAATAAAAAAAAGAGAGCTCGAGCAAGGGCTCACAAAAAAAAGAAGCTCAAGCAGAAGCTGCAAAAAAGAGGTCAAGAGCCCGACGCCAACAAGAGGCAAGAAAGCTACGAAAAAAAAGACCGTCAAAACGACTTGTCAGGGGAGCATTCAACCTCTCAGCCAAGCACAAAGCCTCAGCAAAGGGATTGCCGTCATGGCCAGCCGCTTCGGTCCACAAATGCAACAGAAAAGTCCAAGGACGGACGCCGACAAAGTGCACAACAGAAGCAAAGGCAAACAAGAGATCTTGCGTCTCGAAAAAGCTTTAAAAGTAAATCACAAATCACTAACGGTTACAACATTTCTTGATGAGTTCAAGCACGGTCTACTCTCAAGTTCACAACATGCTAAAAGACAGCTTAATACATTTAACTAATAATGTGTTTGCAATGCAATGAATGGATACCTAGGAGGTCATTCCGCGCCGTCTGCGCTTGTCCCCTCGCCATTCTTTCCTTTCTTCCCTCGTCCCCAGTGAGTCTTCTTTCGCTCCACGTGAACCAACTCTGCGTCTCTCGGTCCGAGATCGGGGTCCTCCCCTCAGTAGAGTCAAACAATCCGGTAGCTCTCGGGGCTTCATTCGCCCGTGCTTCGGCTCGGATCTCCTCCCCGCGAGTCCGCAAGAGGACCTCTCCCCGTCGCCTCGGTCAACTCTAGTCTCGTAGTCAAACAAAGTGTCTCCCGTCACATCCAAAGGGTCGACCAGGCTTCGGCACTCCTAAGGCAATAGCCGCTACGGCAACCGGTCCCAGCACCGCTACACGCGCTCTCCAAGACCACTTGGGACTGCCCCAACACGTTTGCTCATACAGGGCCGTACCGAGTCGTCAATACGACGCTCCCCGACGTCTAAGGAGTACCACGGGAGGAGGGAAAGCGGAATACTTCCATACCCTCGTAAAATACAAGAAGGCACACGAAGCCGCCATACAAAGAGGAACTACCTCCGCGGTAGCAAGGTCATCCCACCCCAACAAAGGCTCTGCTTCATCCCAAGCGCCGGGAAACAAGCGACGGAATATTGAAGGAGGACCAAGACAAACCCGGAATTCGACAACGTAGGACCCCTCTGCAAGATCCTCCTAGTCTCAATCCCAGGGAACCCACCGATCGATGCGTACCAAGCCGTGCCATCCATCTCTCCCGAGGCGATCCATATCCAACACAAGAGGTCGCCGAGCAAATGACCACGGGCTAAACGACGTCGGAGCCTTGGGCATGGCCTGAAGTCTCTCTCGCAGCCACAAGGTGAGCAAAGCGGGGCTTCCCCCTCTCATAAAACGATCCCCAGTCGCCAGACGGTCGATACCATGAAGAGTCTCCCCTAGCACCAACGGGACAATATCCTCTCTAGCTCTGCAGTGCCCTACCACATCTAGCAAAGCCCCATCACAAATGCCAAGGGAGCTGACCATGAAGAGCGTTGCTATCGTGCACAAGGCGAAGGCATCGCAAGAGACGTCACTCTCATCATCAACCATGAACCGCTCCGTGACTCGAAATGTCGATATGACCCGAATCAAGGACCATGCCCTGCACTTCTTCCAACGAAGTACGAAGAAAGCCTGCAAGCTTCACGCTCACCGCAGCACCACCAATCAAAGGAAGCGAGATGGCCTCCACCTCCGGTCCTCCAATCAAAGCCCGAAAATCCTCAAAAGTGGGCACCATTTCATTGTAGGAGAAACAATACACAGGCCTCCTAACATCCCAGAACTTCGCGGCAGCCCGCAACAAATCCCAATCAGGAACCAACTCCTTAAAAGACCAAATCGAGCAAAGACGAAACCTTACCTCGAAAGCCCGTCTCTCGATGCCTCATACGGCGCCGCATCCACATTTTCGGTTTGCTCAAGGAAGTGTGCTTGCCTCTCCTCGCAGCAAAGCCTGCAAAATTCTAGGGACGTGCGAAGAATCCATGGAAAAAATGGAGGTTCCTAGAGAAAATGAGGAAGAAAGCTCGAAAATGGGCAAATGGGGAAATGGGGAAGAACCGCACACCTTTGGAAAGCATTTATGTCCTTCCCAAAGCAAGGTTGGTCCGTACGGACCTCTTTTGCATGCTAAGTATGTCCGTACGGACCTCCTTGCAAAAAGAACCCATTTCCCCAAAGAAACAAGTACAACAACCACTGTCCTCGCAGACCTTGCTCCAAACCGCCCAAACACTGCCAAAGCCATTCAAAAACATACACTACCCACAAACGCACTCTCGGCTCACGTGGCATGCACAAAAATATAATAATAATAGCACCCATTTCTAGGACAAATCCCGGAAATCACAAAAATGACATTACATCTTAAAATAAAATGTTTGTTTGCCGAAATATGAGTGTTTTTTACAGAATATCAAATGTACATTTGCTAAACAAAAAAAAAAAGAGAAGATATGGAAAGAGGGAAAGCAAATGGACCCTAATCCGACTCTTTTCAAAGATCATCATCATCCTCGCCGAGGTCCTCCCGAGAAGTCGGGCATCCTGTGAACTCTCACGTCCTCGTCATCGCAGTACCGAGCCCCGCCGAGGCTGCCACTCAAAATAATCCGAAGGATCAAATCCGCGAAAGGATCAAAGAAGGAAGGCTCGACGGACCCTCGCCCCGGCATCCCGAGGAGGGAAGACGATAAAAGGGATCTTGCCGGAGCTCGAAGATGTCCGGCATCCATGCTATGCCGCCCCTCGAAGGCCCCTCTCGCCTCGGCTCCGGCTCACAGGCGGAGGAACGTCTGAGAATGCCTCGAAGGCATAGGCTCGTACGCCGGCACGCGTCGCGAACCGGCAAGATATCTTCGACGCCATCTTCTTCGCAAACGACCTCATCGCCACATAACCGAAGTCGGCATATCATAGGCTCTCCTCGGACTCGCACCAACAAGCACCCAAGGAAACGCTCAGCACGGTTATACTCAACAACAAAAAGAGAAAAATACGTAAAAGATGCCAAGATGGAAAAGAGTCGGCACACTCACCGATCTATCGGGATCCACTCTGTATGCGGCAGAGCCGCTCGGAGATGTGATGACACCCTCCTCCTCGATCCGTCCCCCCGGACATACGTGAAATCCGGCCCCGGCATCGGAACCTCTGGGGGAGCATGCGGGCCCGCCTCTCTCTCCTCGCCCGGTACTGCGGCGTCCTCGCCTTCCTCCTCACGAAGGCCCCGTACTCCTCTCCATACAAGATGAACTCCTCGGCGCCGACACCGCCAAGGTACCTCTCAAAATCGAGCACATCCATGTCCCGGGAATCAAGCATCCCAAAAGGAGGGTCCTCCGAGCCACGGGAAGCACACCGGGGCCATGCCGCGAAGACCCGCTCCCCGGATACATAACATCGCAGGTCAAGCCCCGCGGCATCTTCCGGCTTGCCACTCCTCGGGAGCCCTCGAACTCATCACCCTCATACCGAGCCCACGGAACAAAACGAACCCCTCCGGGCTACCCCTCTCCAGGACGCTCCGCACATCCCCCGTGGCGATGGTGAGCTTCCCTTTGGTCCTCCTCTTCCTCGCCCACTCCAACGGCAATTCAACCGTCGTAAGACCGGTCCTCGCCACGGCAATTCAACCACCGGCCGTCGGCGTAAGACCGGTCCTCGCCACTCAACGGCAATTCAACCACCGGCCGTCGGTGTAAGACCGGTCCTCGCCACTTCAACGGCAATTCAACCACCGGCCGTCGGCGTAAGGCCGGTCTCGCCACTCAACGGCAATTCAACCACGGTCGGCGTAAGCCCGAGCCTCACCCACTCCAACGGCAATTCAACCACCGGCCGTCAGTGTAAGACCGGTCCTCGCCAGCTCAACGGCAATTCAACCACCGGCAGTCAGCGTAAGCCCGATCCTCGCCCACTCAACGGCAATTCAACCCCCGGCCGCCGTCGTAAGACCGGTCTCGCCACTCCAACGGCAATTCAACCACCGCCGTCGGTGTAAGCCGGTCCTCGCCACTCCAGGCTAACGGTCTCGCTAACCACCGGCCGTCGGCGTAAGACCGGTCTCGCCACTTCAACGGCAATTCAACCACCGGCCGTCGGCGTAAGACCGGTCCTCGCCCACTCCAACGGCAATTCAACCACCGGCCGTCGGCGTAAGACCGGTCTCGCCCACTCCAACGGCAATTCAACCACCGGCCGTCAGCGTAAGACCGGTCCTCGCCCACTCCAACGGCAATTCAACCACCGGCCGTCAGCGTAAGACCGGTCCTCGCCCACTCCAACGGCAATTCAACCACCGGCCGTCAGCGTAAGACCGGTCCTCGCCCACTTCAACGGCAATTCAACCACCGGTCGTCAGTGTAAGACCGGTCCTCGCCCACTCCAACGGCAATTCAACCCCCGGCCGTCAGTGTAAGACCGGTCTTCGCCCACTTCAACGACAATTCAATCCCCGGCCGTCAGCGTAAGACCGGTCCTCGCCCACTCCAACGGCAATTCAACCACCGGCCGTCAGTGTAAGACCGGTCCTCGCCCACTCCAACGGCAATTCAACCCCCGGCAGTCAGCGTAAGCCCGATCCTCGCCCACTCCAACGGCAATTCAATCCCCGGCCGTCAACGTAAGACCGGTCCTCGCCCACTCAACGGCAATTCAAGAAGGAGCCAACACCTCCCAGTACGAATATCAAGGCACGAGACGCCTCCAAAATGCCCGACGGCAATTCCAGAAGGAGCCAACACCTCCCAGCACGAATATCAAGGCACAAGACGCCTCCAAACGCTCAACGACAACTCAACCACTGGCCCTCAAAAGAGGTCCGAAGTCTTCTTCCCAACAGAAAAGGGCCCCTACAAGGTCACGCATCCCCAGCAATTCAAGCACCGGCAGTCAGTGTAAGCCCGAACCTAGCCCACTTCAGCGGCAACGCAAGCACCGGCCATCAAAGTAAGCCCGAGCTTCTCCCCCAACAAGTCAAAGGGAAGTCATACAAGACTGCATATCCCCAGCACCGACCATCATCCTTGCCCACTCAACGGCAAAACAAGCACAAGAAGGAGCCAACACCTCCGAGTACAAGTCCCAAGGCACGAAGCGCCTCCAAAATGCCAAATGGTGAAGCAATCACCGGCCGTCATCCTTGCCCACTTCAACGGCAACGCAAGCACCGGCAGTCATCGTAAGTCCAACCTTCTACTCAACATGCAAAAACACAAAGGCATCCCCGCCTCTCGCAATCAAAGCATAAGGCAGCCATGCCTCCACAACCGCCGCCAGAAGACGATTCAAAGTCCTCCCGCGTGGCACCAACTGCGGCTAGAAGACGATTCAAAGTCCTCGCGCATAACATCAACCGCCGCCAGAAGACGATTCAAAGTCCTCCAGCGTGGCACCAACCGCCGCCAGAAGACGATTCAAAGTCCTCCCGCGTGGCACCAACTGCGGCTAGAAGACGATTCAAAGTCCTCGCGCATAACATCAACCGCCGCCAGAAGACGATTCAAAGTCCTCCCGCGTGGCACCAACCGCCGCCAGAAGACGATTCAAAGTCTTCCAGCGTGGCACCAACCGCCGCCAGAAGACGATTCAAAGTCCTCCAGCGTGGCACCAACCGCAATCAGAAGACGATTCAAGTCCTCACAACTATCTCCGGCCCGGAAGGCCTTAAACCACCCGATTCGGAAAATCGTAAAATTTCCATCCCAGGACACCACCACGTCCTCACAATTGACCTCGGCGGTCACCACATTTCAGGACACCACCACGTCCTTACCACTGACCTCGGCGGTCACACAACACTTCAGGGCACCACCACGCCCGCACTCACGATTTCACGACCTCTGAACTACGACCAGGCTTGATTCCCGCCAGGGATACGTAGGAATCCTATCACAGGGTCCAGCCATCGACCCATGCGGTCACCCAGGACACCACCACGTCCTCACCACTGACCTCGACGGTCACGCAACACTTCAGGGCACCACCACGCCCGCATTCACAAAACACTCACCCCACACCCGAACTACGACCAGGCTTGATTCCCGCCAGGGATACGTAGGAATCCTATCACAGGGTCCAGCCTACTGACCTATGCGGTCACACAATAGGACACCACCACGTCCTCACACTGACCTCCCCGGTCACTTTATCTCCCATGCACGCGATCCAGATTAGGACCCTTATCTTATCGGCGACCCCACTTCTTTCATAAGTGACGTCGTCGAGGGGCTTCTGTAAGTACCCCAATCTGGATCACCCCCTTTCAAACACACGGGAAACACCGCAGACTCATCAACGCAGTCTCGACGACCCCTCTCACTCAAAACCCTCTCTAAACCCCCAACCAAACCAAGGGAGGAGCCTTTCTGGGATAAAAAGGGACAAAAGGACCTTTCGGGAATTTTCAGGAAATTGGAAAAGCAATAATGGTCCGTACGGACCTCTTTGCTTTAATAATTACTGAATCTTCTTAAAGTCCACAATATTCCCTCAAATCCCGGGGAAAATGATTACCCTCATGCTTAGTTGGTCCGTACGGACCTCTTTGCATGCAAGATGGTCCGTACGGACCTTATTGCTCAGGGGACACCATAATTACAGAATATTCACCATCATCACATATTCCCTCAAATCGAGAAAAACCAAAAAACTGGATTACCAAGGAGGTCCGTACGGACCTTCTTGCACCTAATCTGGCACTATAAATAGAGGGCTCCCCCTCCTCATTTTCACACACCTCCCACTTCTCTCTTCCTCCCTAGGCCTTCTGGCTTCCCCTCTAAGTCCTTCCGAGGCATTCCCGGCCCCTTTCGAATCCTTTCGAGGCCTTCCGAGCCCCCTCGTGGTGCTCCGAAGCCTCCCCGAGCGCTCCCGCGACGCTCCCGCGCTGCCCCGAGGCACTCTCGAGGTACTCTGAGGCCCCTCGTGGTACTCCGAGGCCTTGCCTGGTCTTTCCACGGTGTCCCGGCTCTTTCCGAGTCAAACCGGCAATCCCAAACCACGCCGAAACTCTGCCCGAGTGACTCCTGCCACCACAACGCACGCCGAACCTCTGCCCGAGTGATCCCGACGATCCCCACGCACGCCGAACCTCTGCCCGAACGGAGCCTGCAACATCAACTCACGCCGAAACTCTTTCCGCAGACAACCGGCATCTCCCGAAGCAATCCCGATCCGCACCGGAACGCTACTCCGACCTCAAACACTATTCCCCAGCGGAAGACAGACATGAACCAACATTGGTAAGGCTTCCTTCCATTACTATTTCAATACATTTCCATACATAGCATACAATGTAGACATCCGATACAGCATGCATTTTTAAAAGCACACACACACACACACAACATTTAAAGGATATTAGGGGTATCCGAAAGACTCGTTTTACGAGGCAACTCGGGTGAGCTCTAATATTCTAATATTCTCTTCCCGAGGAGTCATCTGACCTCCGAACTCAAAATCTCATCACATAAAAACAGTTTTAAAATTATCTTTAAACTGATGCCCTTTTTCAATGTTTTGGGCTTAATAAAAACGGCGTGGCGACTCTACAAAATGCGAAAACAAACGGCGGGACCAAAACCGCCGCCAACGCGAAAGATGCCAGATGCCGGGGCGCGAGCCTCTCGGATCCGGGCTATTTCACATAGGCTTGTGCGTCTTCCCTTAGGTTTGGCCAGTAGTAACCTAGCGATATGATCTTGTCAGCTAAGGTTCTGGCCCCCGGGTGTCCGCCGCAAACGCCTTCATGTACTTCTGCCAAGAGGTTCTGAATTTCCTTGGGATAGACACACCTTAGCAGGGGCTTCATGAAAGATCTTCGGTAGAGGACTCCGCTTATTACCACGAACCTTGGAGACCTCTTCTTGATGAGTTTAGCTTGAGCTTCATCTTCAGGGAGTTTCTCCTTCTCAATGTATTCAATGTAGTCATCGATCCAGCATCTATCTTCTCCATCTAAGAGCATGACTTGTAGTCTTTCGTACGCAGGTTCCTCGGCATAAACTACATATGGACTGGTCTTAGACACATCCATGGTTGCCAGTTTGGAGAGAACGTCTGCGACTTGGTTATCTTCCCTGCCAATTTGTTTGAGCTCGAAAAATTCCATCTTCTTCGTCATATCTAGGACCAGGTCTCTATACTTGGCAAGGGTGGGGTCTTGGGCATTATACTCTCCCTTTACTTGTTTGACAACGAGTTGGGAGTCGCAGAAAGCCGCCACCTTAGTCGCTCCATAGAAGGAGGCTAATTCAATGCCAAATATTAGAGCTTCATATTCCGCTTGATTATTGGAGGCAGGGAACTTGAAACGGATGGCGTCTTGAGTAGTAAACTCTCCTTCTGGGCTTGCTAGTACAATTCCAGCTCCGCTTCTTTCCTTTGTGGCTGATCCGTCCGTATACACGATCCAACAGTTGGGTGGGAGTTCAATGGGAGAGTCTTTATCCTCTGGTGCGTTTTGCTTCCGAGAGGTGGGGAGATGCTCACCCATAAAGGCAGTCTCGACCATGAAGTCAACCAAAGGCTGTGCCAGGAGGGTCCTCCTTGGTTGGTAAGTGATATCAAACTCAGTGAGAGCGATGGACCAATTAAGGAGACGTCCGGAGCCGTCCAACTTATGTAGTATCTTCTTCAATGGTTCATTTGTGTATACGGTGATAGGATGTGCAGAAAAATAGGCACGTAATTTTCTTGAGGCGATGACTAGTGCGTACGCTATCTTCTCCACATTGAAGTATCTGCTTTCCACGTCGGACAGTGCCTTAGAGACATAGTAGACAGGCTTTTGAATTCCTTCATCATTTCGAACTAGGACAGCTGCGACAGCATGATCAGTGGCAGCTAGGAAGACGTACAGCATCTCACCGGTAGTCGGACTGCTAAGCAAGGGAGGGGAACCCAAGTACTCCTTCAACCGGAGGAATGCTTCGGAGCATTCAGGAGTCCAGGAGAAGCTCTTGGTACCCTTCAATACTTTGAAGAAAGGCAGTGACTTTTCAGCGGATTTGGCGATGAATCTTCCAAGGGCCGCGATTCTTCCATTAAGTCTTTGAACCTCCTTGATGGTGGTAGGTTCCTTCATGTCAACGAGCGCCTTTATTTTTTCGGGGTTTGCTTCAATCCCTCTTTGAGATACCATGAAGCCTAGGAACTTTCCGGCCGTTACCCCAAACACGCACTTGCTTGGGTTTAGCTTCATGTTATTAGCTCGGAGGTTATGAATTGTCTCTTCCAGGTCGGGAACGTGACTGCCTTCCTTGGTCTTTATGACCATGTCATCAATATAAGCTTCCATGTTGCGACCTATTTGGCTTGCAAAAACTCGATTCACCATCCGTTGGTATGTAGCACCCGCGTTCTTGAGCCCAAAAGGCATCATGATGTAACAGTAATTTCCCCCAGGTGTTTGGAAGGCCGTCTTCTCAATGTCCTCTTCCGCCATTTTTATCTGATGATAGCCTGAATAGGCATCTAGGAAGCTGAGAGTTTGGTGTCCAGCAATGGAATCAACCAACTTGTCAATTCTAGGGAGAGGATAGCTGTCCTTGGGGCAGGCTTTGTTTAGATCAGTAAAGTCTATGCACATACGCCACTTCCCATTTTGCTTCTTCACCATAACTACGTTGGCCAACCAAACGGGGTACTTGACTTCACGAATTATTTCGGCGCTAAGTAATTTCTGCACCTCTTCTTTTATAGCTTCCTCCTTGTCCCTTGCAAAATTTCTCCTTGTCTGGGAGATAGTCTTTGCTAAAGGATCAACTTCCAGGCGGTGGAGGGCTACTTCTTCATTGATCCCCCTCATATCTTCGACTCTCCAAGCAAAGACGTCAAGACTGCTTTTCAAGAGGGAGGTGATTTTTTCTTTCTCTTCTGGAGATAATTGGCCCCCGAGCTTGATTTTTTGTTCAGGATAGTCAGGGTTGATGACTACCTCTTCCAGTTCATCTACAGGCTTCATTTCAGGACCGTCACGGAATTCTAGAGACTCAATAATGATCTCTCTAATTCTTCTCCCCTCGTTGTCGTTCACGTTGAGGCCTTCTTCCTCCATAAGTTTATCAACATCGGGGAGATTGACCTTCCCTTGGTCGTGGTTGGCCCCCGAGTTCTGGCCGTTGAAGAGAGCAGGGTCTTCCTTGGATACGGGTGGAACTATGCCTAGGTCATCTGCAATTTCTTGGACCATAGGTTCTTCCTCAGGTACAGGTAGGACTACGCCTTGGTCATCTGCAATTTCTTGGACCATAGGTTCTTCCTCAGGTACAGGTAGGACTACGCCTTGGTCATCTGCAATTTCTTGGACCATAGGTTCTTCCTCAGGTACAGGTAGGACTACGCCTTGGTCATCTGCAATTTCTAGGACCACAGGTTCGTCCTCATCTGCAAGCACCTCACGAATATAGCTCATTCTGGAGCTAGTTTCGGTGGTTTTCTGAGACTTTGAGATCTTGATGTTTTCCTCGGGGGTATCTATCTCCACACTTTTGGATTTCTTTCTGCTCTTCACGACATGTTCCAAGAAGTCTTTGGGGGTGGCCCTCACACATCCAATCCCTGCCCGAGTGGGGAATTTAACTCGTTGGTGGGGAAGTGAGGCCACCATCCCCAGTTTAGCTTGACTTGGAATGCCTATGATCGCATTGTAATCACTAGTCAAATCCATGACTACGAAATTGACTGTGGCTTTGGCTAGGAAGGGATGATCACCGACTTCAAGTTCTAGCTCCACACTTCCCTTGGCTCCCACCTTGTGATTGGTGAATCCTTCTAGCCTTCCATGATAGGGTTCCAACATGGTGTCTTTCAAGCCCATCTCGTTGGAAGAATTTGAATAATATAGGATGTCACGGGAGGCCCCCGTGTCAACGAGAAGTCTTTCGGATTCAACATTGTCTATTCGGCCCTTTATCACCAAGGGTTGTTCACGAGCTGCTCGGCTTCCAGCCAACTCATTAGGAGAGAAACTAATAACCTCTTCTGCTTTATGGATCCAAGCAGGAACATGGTATACTTTGCTCAGCTCGTGGATCTGGTCCCTTAGTTTTCTGGTAGAAGTTACCTCTTCCCGTATCACATGCAACTTGGCCCTAGGAGGCCTGCGGTCTTCATCCTCGCTTTTGTCGTCATCTTCACTTTCCTCTTCCTTCCGCTTCCGCTTGTTGTCTTTTTTCATGACATAACGATCTAACTTTCCCTCGTCGACCCATTTTTGGATTATTTTCTTGAGGGCCCAACAGCCATCAGTGGTGTGTCCGTGGTCCTTGTGAAAATCACAGTATTTGTTCATGTTACGAGGGAATTTTGGCTTGTCAGTCATTGGATGGGGTGGAGGAAGGTTGACATGCATGATTTCGAGAGATGGGTTTTGTAAGAGGAGTGAATTCAAGCTTCTCCGTGCTCCTTGTTTTATTTTTCCCTTTGGAACCCTTGTTGTTCCCATTATCATTACGGCGAGTGCTGTCGCCTCTGTTCGTCTTGTCGGCTCCCTCTTCTTTGTTTTGTCCTCGGCCATGAAAATGGCATAAGCTACCTTGTATAGTTCGGACTTTGTTTGAGGTTCCCGGGCTGAGAGTTCATAAACGAGGGGACCAGGTTTTAGGCCAGAGTTGAAACAAACAATGACTTCCCTATCAGTGAGGCTCTCTTCAATCTGGTCTGCCATTTTTCGGAACCGATTATAATAGCTGAGGGTGGTCTCTCCCTTTCCCTGCTCAATGTTGGCCAAGTCGGCCAGCCTTATCTTCCTCTTACTAGCGGTAGCAAAGTTGTCCAAGAACATTCTCCTCATGCCTCTCCCGGCGATCGATGCTACCTCTTTTAAGCTCACGGAACCGGTCAAAGTCATTGGGAGAAGGTGCTCGCGAAAGCTTTATAGAGCAGGTCATCAGCAGTGGTGAGGAGATTCATAGTTTGTTCAAAACTTTGCACGTGGTCTTTTGCATCAGTAGTGCCATTGTATTTTTCGAAATTAGGGAGCTTGAGGTGGGGATTAGGTGGAGCTGCAGTTATTCTCAAGGAGAATGGACGTGTTGCCCAGTCATAATCATCGTCATTGAACTTCTTTCCCCTCTCCATGTCATCCAGTCTTTGCTTCAACAGCTCCCATTGCTTGGTTTCCACTCCCTTGTCACTGCTTGAGCGGGTGCTTCGTTGGGAGCTTCTGACGGATTTGTCCTTGGGGCGATCATTCACCCTACTGTGCTCCGCGTCATGTCGGTGGCTGTCCCGTTTGGAAGGGGCCTTATCACGCTTCAGTTCCAGGTCTTGGCCACCAAGTATCATCCTGTACGGTTCCGGGGTCCTTGGCTTAGCAAATTCACGAACACGGGGACGGGGAGAATCCCGACGATGCCGGGGAGGAGGAGAATCATGGCGGGATCGACGAGGACGAGGAGAATCTAGACGCCGGGGTGCTATAACTAGATGAGGTGGTGACATTCGCCTGTTTAGACTGAGCCTTGTCCTTAGGTCCCTTGAGTTCACCTCCTCTTCCCTGGGAGTCAATTGGCTTCTCAAGTCAACTACCTGATCCCTCTTCTTACTGTCATGCCGAGGACGGGTAGGTTCCCTGGGTGGTAGTTCAGCGGTCTTGAGGAGAGGAGTTCGTTGCTCACCTTGTCCCTTTTCGAGGGGGTTGCCTACAGATGGCCTAATAAACTCAGCCATGGAATGCTCTGGGTCCAATTGCAAAAGAGCAGCCTGTGTTTCATACATTCTTTGCAATGTCTCCATTTGCCTCTGTAACAAAGAGGTTCGGTCAATGGGTTGACTTCCTCCTTCTTGACCGGCGTCGGCATTCTTTGTTTTCTTCCTTCCCACTTGCTTTCCACGGGCACGAGTAGGACGAGGAAGCTCAGCGCCTTCTCCCTCGGCATTCACCTGACCCTTGGAACGAAGGGTCATGGAGAGGGGAGGAGGGGCATCTGGCTGAGGTAGAGGAGAAGGAGGAGGCAGCTCCTCGGCTCCAGTGTTCGCCCCATTCACCTGGGTTGGGTCCTCAGCCGTAACACTCGTAAACTGTCCTTCCATTGTGAGTCAACAGCAAACTACCAAGTGTAAATTTTCCAAAAACCACAATTTCAATAGAACCAAATTTATGGCCAAACTTAGGGCAAATTTTGACCACAAACAAACAGCTAATTGTGATTTTTTCAACACCAAAGAATTCAAGCCAAACTGGGGCGGAATTTCACGCTAAAAACGCCTCCAACGGAATCTGGGTAAATTCCGGTTGAAATTTGCAGATTCCGGCGGTTTCAAGAACAGAGCCCAAACGATTCCAGAAATTCCGTTCAATGAGAGAAAAATTCCTGCAAGAAAATTGGCTTTTAGCGAGCGTTTTTCAGGCCAAACAAAAGGTGTTTGAATCGATTTCCCGGCAATGGAACCAATTGATGATGCCAAAATCGTCAAATCAGCCCAAATCCAAGCGATGATTGCTCCGGTGATTGCAAGGCCTGAAAATAAGAGAAAACACGTAAACTAAGCCGGGGCGGATCCGGCTAAAGGCCCTCCGGCGTGAGAGTAAGTTCACGGTTTGTATGTGAGAAAACAAATTGACAGAGTTTTCCCAAGGTAAAAAGTAACGTACCTAATAATGAGCCATGGGGCATGTATTTATAGGGATGGATTGATAGAATCCATGTTGGAGTGAACTTGTAAAGAGATAAGATATAATCCTAAAAGAATTATATCTGATGAAGAGTCATTGTTTGACTTGAAGTGGTGTTGGTAATTATAATCCTGATTGGATCATTCTTATATATATAATCCTTGTTGAATAAGGGTCGTATAAGCGCTGGCCGGAACGCCGAGGAACATAAATGTTTTACCTCGGCCTTGGCAAATAGACCGAGGTAAATGATTCTGCTTCCTCGTCATTTGGAGACTGGCCGGCATATATATATGCCGGGGTAAATGATTTTGTTTCCTCGTCACAGTGATGAAATGCCGAGGTAAGAACTTTTCTCTCCTCGTCACTTGCGACCTGATGGCCCAAGCATGATGTCATAAGGCCGAGATAAACGTTCCTCGGCATACGAGGAAGTCCTTACTCGGCCCTAATACTTGGTTATTAGGTAATATTCATGGCCCAATCCAATTGAGCCCAGCCCGAGCAAGCCCATGTTCGTATCTCGATTTATACCGTTCAGTTTTTTTGTTAATATATAAACATTATGAGGGTATAAATGTCTGAAACACTGTTTACTTCTTTCCATTTATGAAATGGCTCAATTGAAGTGGGACGTCCCAAAAAAAAAAGTGACTCAATTGAGATGGGACGGAGGTAGTATATATTTATATATATGCGAGAAAACCTCAATAAAAAACATTTTCATAGTGTTAGGAAAAATTAATTTTTCAAAAAATTTTAGTCATTGCATTATAATTCTATATTTTTACATAAAAATACATACTCCCTCCGTCCCGACTTCAAGATTCTTACTTTTCTTTTTAATCCGTCCCACTTCAAGGTTCCCTTTTATAAATGACAAATTTGAATATATTTATACCCTTATGATTTAATATATTTACAAAAAAATAATTCATTATACCCTTATAAAGTTAACATATTTACAAAAAATCCAATCATTAATTTACTATTCCTTTCACTCATTCTCTCTCCTATTAAATACTAGCAAAAGCCCGTGTCCGAAGACACGTGATATTTTTTTAATTAAATGTGAGGGCAAAATGGGAAAGGGACAACTTAGTGAGGGTAAAATGAAAAAAAAACTTTTGCCACTATTCATACAACTATTCATCCCACTTTCCTCATTTATACTATAGATTTTTAACTTTTATATTCTCTCTCCTCTAATCTTCTACTCACTTTCAAAAAGATCAATCATTAACTATTATTCCCTACCCTACATTTAACTTTTACATTCTCTTTCCTTTAATTTTCTACCCACTTTCAAAAAAATTTCTTAAAAAACGTAAAATCCACATCAAGAAATCTTGGTATGAAACGAAGGGAGTATTTTTCTTGAAACAAACTAAGAGAAATATATTATAATAATATGTGCCGAGAGAATATTTTAATTTTAAATTTACCTCTTGTTTTGGTCAAAAACTTATAAAAAACGCGTTTTTTCTTAAGCTTAAGAAAAAACGTGTTTTAAATTACGGTATAACTTTCATTCTCTCAATAAAAGCAAAACACTCTCTCTCTCTCACTACTCTCTCTCTAAACGCAAAATACATTCTTCTTCACCGTTCCTCTATCTAATCGGCATCAATGGCGAGCTCTCTTCCATTAATCAACCGGAGCAACCTCTTTCTCACCGGCGACAACCCAATTACCTCTCAATCGCCCATCACCGTCCCTCTCTTCCCACGTAAACGGTAAACAGAGAGCTCGCTCTCTCTCTCTAATCGGCATCAATGGCGTCCTCACCTCAATTCCAATTTCTTCCTCGTTTTCCGGCGGCGCGAACGTAGCAGCAGCGACAATGGTGAGTTCCATTTCATACGGCGACCCAATTCCCCTTCAATTCCAATTTCTTCCTCGATTTTGACCTAGGATCATCCCACAGCTTGACAATTTCATACGCAGATTTCATTGACGAGAATAAGGGATTTTAATTTGAGTGCCAGTTTATTTTAATTTGAATGCCAGTTAATTTAAATTCGAGTGCCAGACTGTGAGTTTTGAATCAATGCGTTGTGGAAGAAGATTTTGGTGTTTGGTTTTGGTAAATTGAAAGAATGGTGTTCTTGGGATGCAGGGGAATTTGAGTGCCAGACTGTGAGTTTTGAAGTGCCAGTATATGTTTTTTTGAGTGCCAGTTCATGTATTTTGGAGTGCCAGTGCTTTTGTTTTTGAATGCCAGTTCATTTAGAATTGAGTGCCAGTTAACGTATAATCAAGTGCCAGTTGGTGTATAATAGAGTGCCAGTTAGTGTATAATAGAGTGCCAGTAAGTGTGTAACTGAGTGTCAATGTATTTTTGAATGCCAGTTCTTGTAATTTTGAATGCCAGTCCATGTTTTTTCGAATGCCAGTTCATGTTTTTTTGAATATCAGCAAAAATAATTATCAGTGTTTTTGAGTGCCAGTATATGCATTTTTGAGTGCCAGTAAATGTGTTTTCAAATGTCAGTCTATGTATTTTTGAATGCCAGTGTGAAGAGTGTCAGTTCATGTATATAAAAGTGCCCGTGTAAAAAGTGCCAGTTTCATGTTTATAAAATGCCAGTATAAAATCACTGGTCATTTGTAATATTAACACTGGCATTTATCATGTTGCCAGTAATTACAAAAATGCCACCGTTTATTTTGAACATGGTTGCAAGTTATTACAAAAATGCCACCGTTTATTTTGAACGTTGCTTTGAAAAACACGTTTTTTCTTATCTTAAGAAAAAACTAGTTTTTTATAAGACCAACTCCTTGTTTTGAAACAAATCAAGTACAAAAAAGTGTTATCTTTTTTAAGGGTTTAATCGCTAATTGGATAAGAGAAAAGAGCCAAGTCAATGCGGTGTAATGTAAAAACTCTATAAATTAATAATGTCGAGATTAATGAAATTTATTAATTAATAAAATTATTAAATAACATTATTTTAATCCTAAAGTTATTAACTTTTTTTAAATCCTAAAGTTAATTAAATCCAGTGTAAACATGATAATTCTTAAAGTCTGATGTTACATCTTAAAATCAATTAATTTTAAGGTGAAATCTTAGACTTTAAGATGATATCAAAATGTCTATTAGACGTACATGGCCAAAGGCCCACAATGTTACTCTGCGCCACCTGATTAATAAGTTCACGTTTTAAGCTTTGGCAAAACCTGATATACGTGAGGGAACGTGTTAGAGATATTATTATACATCAGAAATTGAAAAACCTTGCATATAATATATAAACATTTTGGGTCACTCCCCTTAACACCAATTGGTTTTAAGGTGGAACCTCAATTGATTTTAAGGTTCAACCTTAGATTTTAAGATGGTATCAGAGCAGATTCATTACATGTACATGTCCAACGGACCACGATGTTACAAACTTTGCCTATAATATATAAAGATTTTGAGCTAATCCAATTAATACCAATTAATTTTAAGGTGCAATCTCAAACTTTAAGAATAATGTTTCAATTTCTAATGGGAATCAATGATGCCTATGTTAATCGATTTTCTACCCTCGCTTGTTCACAATCCATAAATTACAACTTCTAATTATTTAATTAAGATAATATTGTAAAATATGCAATACGCCCAATTTTCTCGTAGTTGATCTCGATCTCGGTGTATCCTCTTGTTCTCTCAATTTATAGTTCAAATTATCTTTATATTAACAATGAAAGAATGAAAAAATCATTTCGGGATGATAGAAATTGAGATTTTGAAGGATAAATTCAATGGGGACTCTTTCGCCTCAACGTGTCTTTTAGTAGCGTATCAGAATAGATCTAGAAATATACCGCATCATAATAACTTTCGCCTCAAGGTGAGTTATTAAATAAACTCACATGGATGATTACAGAGTCAACATAACAACGGTTAATTATTCTACTCCCTCCGTCCCAAAATGTTTGTCCCATTTGATTTTTTTGTTGAACTTTGACCACAAATTTATGAAAGATTAATCATGTTCATGAAATTTTAAAAGTTGTTGTTGATAATATTATTAATGGTTAATCAATAGAAATTTTTAGAATTTCATGAACATAATTAAATTGTCATATATTAGTGGTCAAAGTTCAACAAAAAAGTCAAATGAGACAAACATTTTGGGACGGAGGGAGTATTATTTTAGGGTTTCGGGATCGTAATGTCTCTCGGTCAGACCAAAAGTCTATAAATATTCATGAAATTTTTTAGGTATAAAAGTAAAAAAAAAAAATACGATTTTTCATATTTTGTTAAAAAATTATAAAATTTTTCATATTTTACCATGCTCTTATGTCCTAGGTATAAAAATATATTTTTTTTATCATTTTTCATATGCCAAAATCTTGCAAAAAACAAATTTTTTCATAAATAAGAAAAAAAACTAGTTTTAAAGCATTAAATCTAACTAATAAGAGTGATGAACTGTTCTTAAAACTATTTTTTTACAACAGTTTTAAAAAAAACTAATTTTTCACAAGAGTTACTCTTTTCATATTCCTTTAAAGAAAAAGTCTTATACTCCTTTCGTCCCAAAATGTTTGTCCCATTTGACTTTTTTGTTGAACTTTGATCACAAATATATGACAATTTAATTATGTTCATGAAATTCTAAAATTTTTTATTAATTCACCATTAATAATATTATCAACAACAACTTTTAAAATTTTTTGAATATAATTAATCTCTCAAAAATTTGTGATCAAAATTCAATAAAAAAATCAAATATAACAAACATTTTGAAACGGAGAGAGAGAGTATTTATTAACTTGTCCATTCGTATAACTACTAGACAAGAAAATAAGTGTCTTATTATTATTCGAGTTGGAAATTTCCTTGACCACGTGCTCCTTGACTTGACTAGGGGAAAACCGCTTCACCATATAGAAATAATAAATAACCAACGCACACAGGTTTACGTACCACTACTAATTATGTAAAGAAAAATTTGAGCAAGTTTTGAGAGAAACTAGTTTCTCCATAAATTATAAAAAGTCCACTTTTTTTCTACTTGCAAGTAGTTAGTGAATATTTAGGAACAGTTTATAAAACAGGACTTTCTATAACTTAAGAAGAAACTAGTTTCCCCCAAAATTTTGTGGAAAAATTTAGGTATACAATAAATTGGGTAATGCATTATACTCCCTCCGTCCCATAATAATATATAAATTTTTCATTTTGGACATTCCACAATAATATATACTTTCCTACAAAAATGAAAATGAATCTTTACTATTTCCTTCACCCATTCTCTCTTACATTATTTTAATACTCACATCATCATTATAATTTACTATTCTCTCCACTCATTCTCTTTCCTATTTTATTTTCACACTCACAACACTTTCAATATAATATTTCCTCCTTAATTTTTGTGCAAAACCCAAAAGTCTATAAAAAGATGAGACGGAGGGAGTATGATTTTTTATAATTAGTGAAATATAATATGATTGGACATTTTAATATGACTTACTTTACCATCTCATTTTATATCTATAATACAATAGACAAAGGTATTAACTGCCACTTATCCCCTACATAAGTGACGTCTCAGATTAATTCTTAAAATGTTCATCCAAGGGCTGAAATTTCTTACCAATCACACGATCTCTTCTCTCCTCCTCTGTCAACAACCGTTTCTCCACTTCCTCCTCTTTTTCCCCTCTTCCCGTAACAGTTAAACTTCCTTGGCTCTTTCTACAGCTCCATGATCTCTTTTCTCCCTCCTCAGTCACTTTAAACCAACCTTTAATTTCAATTGGGCTGCCTATTTTTCCCCTCTTTCCACAACATTTACAGGTTATCCCTCCCGCTCTAATAACCAGAACACCCACCACCTACAGGTAATTTTTATACTCTCTGCAATGTCGCTCCTTAATTTCTTATGAACAGTCCACACAAATCACAGTGCACAATCACGCCATACTCTCTGTTTAATGGTTTTTACACTTCTTCTTTTTATTTCTGCACAATTTCATTAATGCCCAAGTGCAATAAACCATTATTCAAAAAGAATAAACCATGATTCAATACGAAAATGGTTTTTACAGTTATTCTTTTCATTAATGTCCAAGTGCAATAAACCTTCAAAAAGAATACAACATGATTCAAAAAGAAATTACAACAGAGCAATTTTACCTCCATTAACTGTCAATCAACGCACATAGAAACCTCCCTCCTAAAGATGTGTAGAATGGCGACTCCAGGAGGCAAAACAGCATTGTAGACTTTCAATCCGTCATTCAATCCGGCCGCAATCCGTCTAAATCTGGCCGCAATCCGTCCTCAGCGCGTCTTTGATCCGCCCGCAATCCGCTTGGTACCCAACTCCTCCCATATGCTGCTTGAAGACTGCCGGTGGGCGTTTTCTGCGAATGACGAGCAAGAGAAAATCTTTGTAGATGAATTACTTCGCAAATCGAACTGAAAAAGACATGGTCATTCTTCTAAGATGGATTTTTAAAAAAAAAATTAAAGGGAAAATGTCGGTTTTACCCACATGTTGAACAAATCCATCCTCACCACCCTAAACCAGATCATTCCGGTCAAACTGGAGTTGCAGATTCCGCCCGGATCGGAGTAAACTAAAACAAAAACGCCGTTTCCCTTGGTTCCGGCAGAGATGGAGTTTTGGGTTGAGTGAATTTTGGGTTCGAACAATTGAGAGGGTGAGATTTTGGGAGTTTTTTACAAATGAGTGAATTTTGGGTTGAGTTACTTTAAGAAGAGCTGAAGGAAGAATAGAGTAGGTGAGGTTTTGGGTTTGGGTTTGGAATTTAAAAGTCCTACTGATGAATACATTTTTTCTTTCTAAAATTGAGTATAAATATGTAATTACCCAATGAGTATTTATTCCAAAATATCCGATTTGATTTTTTTTTTTAGAAATGATCTCTGATTTTGTCATGGCTCGATTTTATTTTATCTGAGTAACATTATTATATGTAAAAAATTTAGGAAAATAAGTTTTTCCAACTAATTTGAAAAAAATATTTTTTACAGTTTGTTGTGAACTCCTTGGTTTCATTCTAAACTAAATCCCGTCATGGCAAGGACAATCCAAAATGATAATGAGGAGGATCCCGAGGAGGATCCAGAAGAAGAACCCGAGGAGGACCAAAATGATAATTCTGAAGAGGATCTTGAAGAATGAGAATGAGTAGTCAAGTTGTAGGGAGGAAGGTTTAGTTTAGTTTAGTTTAGTTTAGTTTAGTTCAATTTAATTTAGTTGGTTTTTATGTACTCCCTACAAATTTCATGTTTGTTTTATTTACTTTTTGTAAATATGTTTGTTTGAATTTGTTCTATTGGTGTTATATTTGTTATGAATTATGAAGTATAACATGAGTTTATCATTTTCATTGGTCAATCCAATAGATTGTGAAAATGCTTCTTATGATTTGATTAGTACAACCATCCTCTCGAGTAAAATATCCTACCTCAATCTCCAAATAGTGTATTTACCGCTTTTTTTCATTCTATTGTCAGCTTAATCATTATCAAATTTCACTCAATGGCACAACCTTCAACGAAAGGAAAAGAACCTGCTGCACCACAGGTATTCTTCATTGCCCGTTCAAATTTTATGTTGATAATATATTTCTATTAAAAAACAAAATTTTCTAGAGTTAGTAATATTTGTCTATTTGCCTATTCACTACCAGTCAGTGAATATGGAGTTAGGAGAAAGTTCAACATCTAGAAATAGAAATTATCGTAGTATGCGTGAAATTGCACAATCTAGACGACGGGAAAGAGAACGAGCTGATCAAGCAAGAAGCCAACAAAATTCTTCTAACGTTTCTTTGGGTCCTTCGAGACGGGCAATCGCACAAAGGAGGCGTCGTTCGCGTGAACAAGGCTCTCCTTATTCTACCATGTAACATAATTCTTCTATCACTCCGGTTTAATTCAAATAAACTTCTCTTACAAAATATAACACGTCTTTCAAAATATAGGTCAAATATATTAGAAGACCCCTCAACTGCCGAAGAAAATGAAAATATAGGTAGTTTCGAAGAGAATGAGATCCATCTACGTGACATAGAGAATCAACAAATTTTCAATCAAGTTCGTCATTCCCTTGGCAGAATGAATGTCATATGTCAGCATTGTCATGCCTTGCACTGGATGGGCGAAAAATTGGTTAACTCTTCTTTGAGTAGGCCCAGATTTGGAACATGCTGCTTGGATGGGCAAGTTAGACTTCCTAATCTTCTTGATCCACCCACCCTGTTCAGGGAATTATATGATGGTTGTGACCATCGTTTAACGTCATTTTTCCAGGATATTCGACGGTATAATGCTGCAATGGCTTTCACCAGTCTTGGATGTGATCTAGATGATCGTGTACAACGTGGCAGGGACCCTTATAGCTTCACTATACATGGTGAGTTGCGACATCGTTCCGGGTCATTACTACCACCTCCAGATTCAAATCCTGTGTATGCTCAACTTTATATATACGATCCGATGGCCGCCTTAGAATGTCGTCAACGTCGAAATGATACGTTAGATGGAGAACTAATGGGCTGCATCCAAGAATGTTTGTTACAATACAATCCTTTTGCACCTATATTTCGTCAAGCATGTGCAATATTAGAACAACAAAGCCAATATCAGTCTAATCAAAATCTATCAGCATATTTGCATTATGATCCAAGAAGAGATCAACGGCGATATAATGCACCTACGGTTGATGAGATTGCAGTAATCTTACCCGGTGATGGTACTGAGAGAAGGAGAACAAGAGATATTGTCCTTCACTACAGAGATCAAGGCTTGATGCGAATAAGTGAAAGTCATCCAGCATACGCCCCATTGCATTACGTCTTATTATTTCCTTTAGGCGAGCTAGGATGGGAACCGTCTATGACTCTCTGGGATGTGAATAGGAATGGTCCGAGTAATAGAAGTAGAAATAGACTCACAATGATGGATTACTACAGTTATCGTTAATTCGAATGAACAACAGAGTATTCTACCATTTTGAGAGGCAAAAAACTATTTCAGGAATATTTGGTGGACGTTTGGGCTGCAACAGAGCAAAACCATCTTCTTTTCCTAAGGGAAAACCAAGAGGGATTTGTTCGTGTTTGTTGGGTTTTATGGATCCATGCGCAGCGGAATTAAGCATAAAATTAACACAAAACCCAAGCCCTAAGATCCGTTCTATACGATTAAATTGAATTGCTATGAGATAGAATTTACCAACCTAAATTGCTTTCCGGTCTTGAGCTATCGAACAATTTATTGGTGTGATTTTGAATCACAATCTTCAATCTTCAAGAACCTTTCAATCTTCAGATTGGAACTCTAGGTCTTTGATTTGTTTGAACAAAACTAAGACCCTCTTTTGGTAATCCACACAAATATGAATGTCGAGAACAATTCTCGGGTTGGGAATTGCTAGATTCCTAAAACTTATGGAAGAATATTGAGAGTATTTTGTTATGATTTTCCCTTGAAAATTTCGGCCAGACCATTAGGGTTAACAGACCTCTCATATTTATACTACTTTAGTATGAATATGTTTCCTAATCGAATTAGGAGACCAGGCTGTCAAAACGCGTCTGGTGGCTAGTTATGTCGCGTGACATAATTAGCCAGTTTACAGAACTTTCAATCATTCTTCCTTTTGTTCAACCAATTCATTCTATTTGTGTGTGACCCAATAGGATTGTATTATGTTGGCAATGAGTCCGATCATATCGACCCTCATAAGACATAAGCGGACTCTAGCAAGCCATTATGTCTACCCAAATAACACAACGTAAGAGTTCACGTTTCCAATGGTACACTTCCATTTCTCCCTTTGTCTCACGATGTTATATTGAACACAAGTCATGGTCCACGTCAACTTGTATTTGTTCAATGCTTTCTCGATCTTGAGTATAATGATAGTCCAATCATATTGGGGTGTGGCCACACGCTTTCATCATTATCACTCATCGAGGGGCCCAAACAAAACATCTCTCTTCCGAGGGACAAATTCCATCTTGACTTATCATCCTTCCCATCATGAATCCGATCATGCCAAAGATAGCCTTTATAGATATCGTGTTAAGATACCGTTTGACTAAAATCAAAATAACTTTCATCATATGTAAGGTCATGATAATCTCAGGTCTAGGGACTAAATGAAGTAACCATATGAGATTTAATTATGACATTTGACCATGACATAAATCTCATACGGGTCAAGTCCAGTCACTTGTTCTCTAACAAGTACCCATAATTTCAATGTGCATCTCTATGCATATAATCATCATATGATTATCCATTGACAATTATACTAATTATTCTCTTAATAATTAGGGACGGAGATTATTACAATAAATATGCAAACTATATAATAATCAAATAATAAATTTAAACGATAAAGATGATACATAACGGTTTTCAGTTAAACATAACTAAAGCCTAGGGCATTACACCAACAGTCTCCCACTTGCACTAGGCTCCATTTATGTATCGAATACTCATGGATCTAACATGCCCACCATGCTTCTGCCTATGCAAGGGTCTTTGTAAGTGAATCCCTTATGTCATCATCGGTTGATATTTTGTATATCTTAACGTCATCTCATTCTTTATGAATTCCTCGAAGAACGTCTAAGTGAGTGTTTGGATCACTGTTGTGACCTTGGTTCTATTGTTTGCACAATTGGCACCACTATTGTCAAAAAAAAAGTTTCATCGATTAGTGATACTTGGAACATTTCCAAAACACTAAACGAACTTTTGATCCAAACCGCCTCCTTTTAGCTACATCATATGTTGCTAAAATTTGGCCTTCGTCGTAGAATTGGCTACAATTTCTGCTTGGAACTCTTCCAATCAAAATTGCACCTCTAATAAGCATAAACACAAATCCTAATTGCGATTTTAAAATAACTTTGTCAGTTTGGAAGCTAGCATCTATGTAACTCTTACAACAAGATTAACTTCCAACCTTTCATTTGTCAAGAACGTATCCTTAGTTCTTCTTAAGTATTTAAGGATCATCTTGACTGCCATCCAATGATTCTCATCACAGGATCAGATTGGTATCGACTCATCATGCTTAGAGCATATGAGATGCCGGGTCTAGTACAAATCATGGCATACATGACAGATCCAAATGCCGAAGCATATGGAACTTCATTTATTTCCCTTTTGCTCATCAGTTGTCATAAGACAATGAATATTGTTAAGAGAAATATCATGACCCATTGACAAGCTATTCTTCTTAGACTCTTCTAAGAATCTTGTCAATGTGAGCACTTTGACTCAAACCAATTTATCCTTCTAGATCTATCTCTATAGATCTTGATGCCAAGGATGTAAGCGGCTTCACCCATATCTTTCATTGAGAAACCTTTCCTTGACCAAGACTTTGACAGTCTTAAGTATCGGAACTTGTTTTTCCAATGATTAAGATATCATTGTAATAAACAATAGAAATAATACCACGCTCCCACTGAATTTCATGCATACACAAGGTTCATCTTCGTACTTGATAAAGTCAAACTCTTTGACCAATTCATCAAAACGAAGATTCCAATTCCTTTAAGCTTGCTTCAACCCATCTCATGGATCTTTGCAACATACATACTCTATTAGAGTTTCTTGGATCGTCAAACTATTCGGGTTGTGTACTATACACATCCTTAATAATCTTTCCATTTAAAGAAAGTCGTTTGACATCCATTTGTCATATCACATAGTCACAATATGTGATAATGGCAATTGAAAATCTAACAGACTTCGATATTGTAGATGGCGAAAAAGGTTTCAACATAGTCAATACTATGAATTTGCCTAAATTCCTTTGTTACAATCCTTAGTCATGAAAGTATACACCTTCACATCCATGTCGGTCTTTGAAGACCTACTTGCACCCTTTAGTTTTTACACTTTTAGGTAGCCCAATCAAGTTCCAAACTTGATTGTTAAACATGGATTTTAATTTGGATTCCATGGTTCCTAACCATTTATCCAAATTAGGAGAGAACATCGCTTCTTGATAGCAAGTAGGATCGTCATTCTTAATGACTTCCACTTCATCACTTTCCGCAACGAGAAATCACTATTTCTTGAGTTCGGATCGTAACCTATCCAATCTACGATGGACTTGTGCATCTTGAACCGGTTCCACAACTCCTTTGTGAACTTGGTTCTGTCTCTACTCTTGGTTCCATATTATTTTCGGGTTCTTGAACTTCTTTCAAGATTAATTTTACTCCCACTAGATTCTTTATTGAGAAACTATTTCTCAAGAAACAAATCGTGTAGAGCAACAAACATTTTGTTCTCTTTGTGGTTATAAGATTAATTTCCGAAAATAACTTTGTCAAATTTGGTGCTAACTTATAAGAGACAAGTCTCTTTACATAAGATTCGCAACCCCAAATCTTCATGAAAGACAAACTAAGTTTTCTTCCATGCCACATCTCATGTGGGGACTAAGGAACCGATTTAGTAGGGACTCGATTCAGTGTAACCGCATCATTTCTAATGCATATCCTCAAAAGGAAATAGGAAATAGGAAAGTCGAATTGACACATCATCGAACGAACCATGTCCTACAAGGTTCAGTTCCTCCTTTCAGACACACCATACAATGTGGTGTTCCGGGTGGAGTCAACTCTTAAACGATTTCATAGTTTTGAGATGATTGTCAAACTCTTGGCTCAAATATCATCACCTCGATCTAATCGAAGTACTTAATAGTTTTGCCAAGTTTGTTTTGTACTTCATCTTGAAATGTTCGAAACATCTCAAACGATTCACCTTTGGACTTCATCAGATAGACATCGTCATATCTAGATAAGTCTTTAGTGAAATGTGATGAAATATCGAAGTCTTCCCCTAGCAATGCTACTTAATGGTCCATATACATCTCATGTATAATGACCAATAAGTCACTAGCCCTCCCACTACTTTAGTGTAGGGTGGTTTGGTCGATAATCCCAATAAATAAGATTCACATTCCTCAAATGATTTATGGTCATATGAGTCTAAAAGTCCATGTTAATGGAGTTTAGATATATGTTTCTTATTTATTTGACCAAGCCGGCAATGCCATATGAACGCGTTGTTCATATTGTTTGGTTCAGAATTCCCATTTATATTTTAGATATCTTCAATATTATTTCGTATCTCATCTTCAAGGATATGAAGACCATTCAATGACATATGCAATACAATAAGGCATATCATTAAATGAATATAAAACTTCTTATTGAAAATAAGAAAATTATATCCTTCATCATCCATTTAAGAAACGAAAATAATACTCCTACTCAAATTCGGAACGTAGTCATACTTATTAAAAACAAGTACTACTTCACAAGGCAAAGTGACTTCATAAGTCCCTTATGGCTAATGTTGCAACTCTTGCTCCATTCCCATGCATAGGTTTAATTTACCTTATTTGAGTGGCTTTCTATTCTTTGTTCCTTGCACATTTAAACAAATGTGAGATCCAATCCGGTATTATATACCCAAGAATCAAGAAGTCGAAAAGAAAATATCTATCATATAGATACTTGAAGTAGTAGCAATCATATTGCCCTTCTTCACCTTTTAGGCCTTCCTAATAAGCCTTGCAACTTTGCTTCCAATGACAATCTTATTGCAATGATAAAAAAATGCATCCTTTTGAGACACTTTGGGTTTAGCCTCTTCGGCTTTGACAACATTTGTCCTAGGTTTAGCAACTTTTGCTTTACCTTCTTTTCCTTCCTTTATGAACCCTTTTATTGTGTCAACCATTAACACAATTTGCGGATTGCTCCTTCTTTCATCATATGAATTGAGAGTCTTCACCACAACATATATCTTTTGCCTAGTTCACATTTGGAACATTTCCTTTATGCGGTGTGCTAGAACAAAAGAATAGTTATCATGTGCTCAAGGTTCTTCATAAGAGCCTTTAAACATGGTGGCAAATACAAGGCAAGCAATATTGTCAGAATCATCAATATGTTTCTAATGTTGCTTCCTTATTTGCCCTTTGCAACATTTGCAATGGGTTCAGTAGGAACAGATTCGTCAAGAACGAACACATTTACCTAAGAACCATTCTTTAGGCTTTTTGATCCAATCAGAATTAAATATATGGTTCCTTTCGAACTTCGTCCTTCATAAGGATGAATCGCAATTATCATTATGTAATGCTACTTCTACAACAAAATATACAAATTATATGAACACATATCAATATCAACACATTTATCATTTAAGAGCAAATAATGTATTTTACAAATACTCCCACTAAATCATACACCTTCCAATGCAAATAAGCATAATATGCATTTAATGGGCTAAGATCCAACTTTAATTTAATCTCAAGTACGCTATGGCGCACCGCTCAAGATTAAACTAATTAGGTAGAAAACATCAATCATATCGTATATGACTCTTAGAATCTTTTATGAGATTTATTTAAGACATCATATGTTCAAGCATATTTTAATCTCATCTTATGCCTTGGGTCCAAAACCATTTTGATAACCCAATTAAGTTCATCCATTTTAAACGTATAGGAACCACCATTTCCTCATCTTGCTCGCAAATGGAATAGAATCAAAGCACCTTGCTATGGCAAGCCCACCCAAAACTATCCGAGTGGTCTCAAGTGTTTAAATCATGGATTGGCATAAAGAACTTAAAAGTTAAATGAAGGTTCTTTAAGGTGGATTATAAGCATATCAGCAAAGATAGTCATAATCATGCACCAGGTAAGTTCCCAGGAAGATAGGTGAGCCACAAGGACTACTTAAGTACCAACTCTTCCTTAGACAGAACTCTCCTAGTCATGCACAATTAGAAATCAACTCTGATTTGGCAATATAATCACTACCTTTTATAAACAATTAGTTTCCTTTTAAAATTTCGCGTAATTATGACTTGTTTCCATAAACAATCATAAAATCCAAAATTTAAATCTAAACATATTAGGAAACTATAATGCAATGTTTCAACTAAACATTTTAGGAAATCACAATTCAATGTTTCAACTAAACATCTAATAAAATTCTTAACACTTAAGAACAAATAATTCATGCATCGCAACAATTAATAAAAACACATTTAAATTAATTAAGCATGCATCATAAACAATGAATTAATCTAGCATAGCCCTATAAATTTTATTTTCAGAAATTTATAGCATCCAGATTAAGACATAAAACATCTCGATTGTAAACACAATCACGTAATAGCGTAAAAATTAAACAAACCGATTCTCGCCGTATCCGGCTTATTATGTCGCGTGACATAACTAGGCTGCTAGTTATGTCGCGTGACATAACTAGCCGATAACCAGATTTCCACATGTGGCTAGTTATGTCACGTGACATAACTAGCCAATTCAGATTTCGATTTCAATCAATTCAGATTACATGCAATTAAATCATATAAAACAACCCTTTTACAGATTTAATTCATCATAATTCGAAAACGTTTTTCACATTGTTTCACATAAACAATCAAAATTCTACCGCATACAAAAACATGCAACGAATATATAAACAATTTATATAATCATTCTAGCATGTTAATTCAAACTTAACCATACGAACAGGGCTCTGATACCACTGTTGGGTTTTATGGATCCATGCGCAGCGGAATTAAGCATAAAATTAACACAAAACCCAAGCCCTAAGATCCGTTCTATATGATTAAATTGAATTGCTATGAGATAGAATTTACCAACCTAAATTGCTTTCCGGTCTTGAGCTATCGAACAATTTATTGGTGTGATTTTGAATCACAATCTTCAATCTTCAAGAACCTTTCAATCTTCAGATTGGAACTCTAGGTCTTTAATTTGTTTGAACAAAACTAAGACCCTCTTTTGGTAATCCACACAAATATGAATGTCGAGAACAATTCTCGGGTTGGGAATTGCTAGATTCCTAAAACTTATGGAAGAATATTGAGAGTATTTTGTTATGATTTTCCCTTGAAAATTTCGGCCAGACCATTAGGGTTAACAGACCTCTCATATTTATACTACTTTAGTATGAATATGTTTCCTAATCGAATTAGGAGACCAGGCTGTCAAAACGCGTCTGGTGGCTAGTTATGTCGCGTGACATAACTAGCCAGTGGCTAGTTATGTCGCGTGACATAATTAGCTAGTTTACAGAACTTTCAATCATTCTTCCTTTTGTTCAACCAATTCATTCTATTTGTGTGTGACCCAATAGGATTGTATTATGTTGGCAATGAGTCCGATCATATCGACCCTCATAAGACATAAGCGGACTCTAGCAAGCCATTGTGTCTACCCAAATAACACAACGTAAGAGTTCACGTTTCCAATGGTACACTTCCATTTCTCCCTTTGTCTCACGATGTTATATTGAACACAAGTCATGGTCCACGTCAACTTGTATTTGTTAAATGCTTTCTCGATCTTGAGTATAATGATAGTCCAATCATATTGGGGTGTGGCCACACGCTTTCATCATTATCACTCATCGAGGGGCCCAAACAAAACATCTCTCTTCTGAGGGACAAATTCCATCTTGACTTATCATCCTTCCCATCATGAATCCGATCATGCCAAAGATAGCCTTTATAGATATCGTGTTAAGATACCGTTTGACTAAAATCAAACATAACTTTCATCATATGTAAGGTCATGATAATCTCAGGTATAGGGACTAAATGAAGTGACCATATGAGATTTAATTATGACATTTGACCATGACATAAATCTCATACGGGTCAAGTCCAGTCACTTGTTCTCTAACAAGTACCCATAATTTCAATGTGCATCTCTATGCATATAATCATCATATGATTATCCATTGACAATTATACTAATTATTCTCTTAATAATTAGGGACGGAGATTATTACAATAAATATGCAAACTATATAATAATCAAATAATAAATTTAAACGATAAAGATGATACATAACGGTTTTCAGTTAAACATAACTAAAGCCTAGGGCATTACACCAACAGTGTTGATCGGTATAAAGATCTCCAAGAAATTTTTGATGAAGAGAGTGCAAGTCCGGATCAAATTGGTAGAAGATTCATCCTTCCATCTTCTTTCACTGGTGGACCAAGGCAAATGTATGAAAATTTTCAAGATTCCATGGCTATTACACGCGCGTATAAGCATCCAGATATTTTCTTAACTATGACAGCCAACCCGGCATGGCCAAAAATTAGAGATGCTCTACTTCCTAATCAAACTGCAGCTGATAGGCCAGATTTGGTTGCTCGAGTTTTCGAATTAAACAGAAAGCATTTGTTGAAAATTGTTAGAGATGAAAGGGTGTTTGGAAAAGTTGAAGCTTATGTTTTCACAATTGAATTTCAGAAAAGAGGATTGCCCCATATGCATGCACTGTTTTTTCTCGCTGATGATGATAAGATCAGAACTCCTGAGCAAGTTGATAGGGTGGTATGTGCCGAATTACCCGATCCAGATAGCAGGCCTGCACTTTTTGACACGGTTAAGAGATGTATGATACATGGTCCGTGCGGCATGAGAAACCCAAGTGCGCAATGTATGGAGAACAATAGGTGCAAAAAAAAAATTTCCAAAACAGTGGGCCGAAACAACTTCTATTGATAATGATGGCTATCCAATCTATCGTCGCCACGATAATGGAGTTATATTGACAGTAAGAGGGAAGGAGGTAGATAACAGAGACGTTGTACCTTACAACCCTTATCTCATAGAGTTATTTGATTGCCATACTAATGTGGAGGTGTGTGCTGGAGTTAGATGTGTGAAGTACATTCACAAGTACATATACAAAGGTCATGATCGAACAACAATGGTTTTAGGGAAAGGTGATGAAATCAAACAATATCTTGATGCGAGGTATATTGGTCCGCCAGAAGCTGCATGGCGGTTATTCGGATACAACTTGCATGAAGAATTTCCTAATGTTGTTCGATTAGATCTCCATCTACCTCGAGAGCATAATGTTTCATATGATTCAAGATGTTCGCGAGAAGAGATAGCTGCACAAGTTGAGGGAAAAGTAACAAAATTAATGGGGTTTTTTAGATGTTGTGCTTCTGATGTAATGGCCCGACGATGTAATGGCCCGACAATTTACTTATCAACAAATGCCGAAGCATTACACTTGGAAGGCGAATGTTTGGAAACGAAGACGTCATTTAAGCCAGGCAATTGGAAGAATATATTTTGCTAGCCCCTCCAGTGGTGAGAGATTTTACCTCCGACTCTTATTAATTACTGTTAAAGGGCCAACCTCTTGGGAAAATTTACGAACATACAATGGTATTGTGCATGATACATTTAAAGGTGCTTGCGTTGCACGGGGTCTTCTAGAAGATGATGAAGAATGGAAGCAATGTTTGGAAGAAGCCTCAGTTATGAAGACTGGGTACCAACTGAGGAGATTGTTTGCGCTTATTCTAACACAATGCTCTCCGATACATCCCGATGAGTTGTGGACTAAGTTTGCAATGAATATATGTGATGATCTTCCTCACAAATTGCGCACAGAATATGAAATTCCATATCCGGATGATAGTCAAGTAACAGATTATGGCCTGCATCTGTTGAATGAAATATTGCAAGAAACTGGAAAAAGCTTGGCAGATTTCCCACCAATGCCTCTTCCACTTCAAAATTGGACCCAAATGACCGGCAACAACAGGTTATTATGGGAACATAGACAGCTTAAGTATGATGATCGCACTACTGCTGCGGAAGCAAATATCCCTCGCTTGAATGTTGGACAGCGACACTGTTTCGATGTTGTGATGTGTTCGTTGACTGAAAATCAAGGAAAAACCTTTTTCTTGAATGGGGGGGGTGCAGGAATGGGCAAAACATTTTTTTACAACACAATTGCAGGGGTTTGTCGATCGCATGACAATATCGTGATCTGTGTTGCATCATCTGGAATTGCATCGTTATTGTTGGTTGGTGGCAGAACGGCACATTCTACCTTTTGTCTACCGTTGAATGTGTTGGAAGATACGTTGTGTTCATTTACGAAACAGTCAATTCATGCCCAACTCTTTAGAGAGACAAAATTAATAATATGGGATGAGGTTCCTATGCAACATCGTCATTGCGTTGAGGCCGTCGATCGCAGCCTTCGAGATATTTGTGATAATGATAGCCCTTTTGGTGGAATTACTGTTGTTTTTGGTGGTGATTTCTGTCAAACTTTTCCAGTTATACCTAAGGGACCCCGTGAACAAATCGTGGGGTCAACTATCCAAAAATCATCACTTTGGGAAAAGATATATGTCTTGACTCTATCGGAAAACATGTGGCTGGATCGAAATGATCTCGCAAATGTTGAATTTGCTGAATACTTGAACAAGGTAATAGTTATGCATTCAAATTGAAAATTTCTTTTATACGCATTCATAATTAACATTAAATAAATTTCCATCCAAGGTGGGAAGCAATCCAGATGAGACAATTGAACTTCCTTCTACTATCCAAAAGTGTAAAGACGTCAAAGAGCTAATAGGAGAAGTTTATCCAGCATTGCATATACCGGGGACTTCTACTGCTCGGTTCTTAACTGATCGAACAATTCTGTCCCCGCGTAATGATGATGTCAATTACATAAATCTTCAAGCATTAGAGATTTTTCTAGGCAATCTCATCAGCTATCTATCGGCAGGCAAATATACAAATGATGATACAAGTGATCCGATTATGGCAAATCGATACCCTATAGAGTTTTTGAACTCATTGAATCCTTCTGGTCTTCCCCCTTCAGACTTGCAGTTGAAAGTTGGTTGCCCAGTTATTTTGATGAGGAATCTTGCACCTAGGGATGGTCTTTGCAATGGAACAAGATTAAGAGTAGTTCGATGTGGGCAACGTATTATTGAGGCTGAAATCTTGACGGGAGATAAAGCAGGCAATTTGGTATTTATACCAAGAATTTCTCTTACGCCTTCTTCGACCGAACTTATTATTCCAATTACAAGGCATCAATTTCCAATTAGGTTGTGCTTTGCAATGACTATAAATAAGTCACAAGGTCAATCTGTTAAATTTGTCGGCATTGATCTGCGAACTCCGGTGTTTACTCATGGCCAATTATATGTCGCATTATCTAGATGTACTACATTCGATAGGATTACGCTTCTCTTGCCTTCAAAAGATGACACATCCACAACAAATATTGTTTATCCCGAAGTTCTTCTGTGAGGCTTATATAATAGGTATGATTCCTAAAATTTCTTTTCTGAATGTAACATCTTTCATCCTTTTATAGCCTACAAGTATAAATTATTATTATGTAGCTGTTATTATATGTGTATACCTCGAGTTACACTGTTTGTTCTTGATTACATATTGCTTATTTGATTAAAATTTATATATTATTGCTCTCATGTTTTATATAGCCTATTACAAGTATAAAGTATTATTATTTAACTGTTACTATATGTGTATAACTCAAGTTATAATGTTTGTTCATGATTACATATGGCTTATTTGATTTAATTTATATATTCTTGATCTCATGTATCTAATAGGCACCCACCCCCGTGGTTGATAATTTGCAAGTGCCTCCTCCGGCTACTAATATTGTACAAGAGATTGAACCTCTCTATTCCGATGATGATATTTGGGATGACCCAACTTTTATTGACAAAATGGTATATTTTTCTTATATATATGTAATCTAATTTAATTAATCTATTATAGTTAAATTATTTTGTTTAATATCTTTTTATTTTTTTCAATGCTCAGGATGAGGCCGAGAAAAATGCTATCGCATTTTTTGCCGCTAGAAATGCTGCCGCGCGTTTTTCTACTACCGTCAATGATGTGAAATCGGAACCTGAAGACTAATAAATGCTTACTTTACATTTTTTTAATAATTAAACATTGATTTTTCTTTGGAATAAGTGAGGCATAGAATTCTTCAAATTTATTTTTAAATTATAAAGTTTAGATATTGTTTTATTATTTTCCGTGTTTATATATTCCAGCTCTATTTTGACATATTTGGAAGTCTTTGCTGGTATTTGTGACAAAAAGCGGCTTTGAATTAGTCCTCTTTGTTGCAATGTCGTTTGAAGTACATTTGTGAAAAATTGCTGGAGGAATTGTATGGGCTGAAAGTTTTTTTTTTTTTTCTGTGATTCTGACATTCAATTAGGTATTATCCTTTGCTGTGTAGCCTGTTAGGTGTGAATTCTTTTTTTTGGGTATTGGAATTGTGGAGTGCATAGATAGCCTCGGTCCATTGTCAAAAGCGTTGTCAATGATTGAATGCGAGTGCAAGAGTTAATTCCTTTTCTTTTTCTTTTTTTTTTTGGTTGCAAGCCTATCTGTAGTTCTTTGTTTTCGATTTCTATATGTTTCTAAAACTTATAAGATGTATTACTGTTTCCTAGCATGTTTATGATTTGGACGAAAGCATCTCTTGCTCATAGAATTTTGGATTTAGGTACTGATGCTGCAGGAATTGTGCTTATCAGTAATCCTCCACGTGGCAGGACTAATCACCTGGCTCCTGACCTGAAAACAAGTACCCACGACTAGCCGGATGTGTCTCCGGCTTAGACCCTCGGGCGTGAGAGTAAGATTACAGTTGAATATAGCTCAAAATGTATTGAATAATGAATTCATATAACAAAATGGCAGTTACCTTTGCACCGTTGGTGGTGATGATGTATTTATAGGTGTTGACCGTTGTATTTTTGGTGGTGCTACATGAGCTCCGAGATTTCAGCGACAGTTATGGGTCATGAGAACGTGTCTATAACAGTCCCTGATTTGTAGGAATGCAGTTATGGAAAGATTTAACCCACGTGAGCCCACATTTGTTAGGTCGACGCTTGTTGATTAGGTCGAGGTCGCCATTTGAGGAATGGTTGACCTGACTGACAGGTAGAGCATGGATCGTACCCGTATTAGAACTCGGATCTTCAGGTCGGACTAAGTTAGGTCAGGACCCTATAGGTCGAACGATGAACTTAGTCGACTGATACATGAGATGGGCCTTGGGCCATGTATTGATTGGGCCTAGCCCACAGGACATGTTAAGATAATAAATCCTTGAAGACTGGGCCTTACTCGCTTGGACCAACTCGCTACTTTTGGTATGTTCAGTGGCCCCCAACTTTCGAGTTGACTTTGTCGACTAGGAAGTTAAGGAAATTTTTTGATGGCAATTGCTGTTACTAGAAGGTCTCTACTCGTTCTGAGGGTTAGTCGACCCGAGGTGACGTGGCACAATCCTGGACGTCGGCGATGCACGGCCAGAGATGAAGGGGCGCCGTATTTCGTAATGATTACAATTAGACGTTTGATAATCCGTCTCGGAAACTATTTTCCCAATTAATTAGGAAATTAAATTTGAATTTCCCTTTGTCCTTTCCAATTCAGGAAGATATAAATTCAAAAATCCTTCTCCATTTACAACTTTTGCTGTCTCTGGTTCCTTTAATTCCGACGAAAATAGCGAAGAAGGCAATCGGATAAATCAGAGCTTTCATCTCCGTCTGTAATCCTTCTTCACTCGAGCTACTTTTAAGGTATCCTTCTTGCCTCTCAGTATTAGGGTTTTATTTCCGTAATTTTCCAATTCCACCATGGCTAGGACCTTTAGCACCGAACCTGGGGCTTGGTATGGGTATTGTAATGTCAACTGTAGGGTTTATAAACATTTGAACGGAGAGTGGAGGGAGATAACCATTGAGGAATGTACTTCAATTTTGACCCGTTGGGGCTTGCACTTTACTGAATTGATCTTGCCTGTGGGAGAGAGCTTAGGTATCTTAGGAACGAATGACCCAAGGGTTGAGCCATTTCACCTCTTTCATGAGCTTCTCGACCATATTGCCGTATTCTATGTTCAGGGCCCCAATAAACCTTCCTTCCTTAGAAACAGAATTGGATTCCCAGGGGAATCTAGGTCGCCCCTTAGTTCGTCTACTAGGACTCCTGAGACTTCATGTAGAACTGATTCCCCTGTTTCCCCCTCTTCTTATACAGATATGGCGACTCAAGGAGAAGTTGATGTTTCTACTTCCTCAAGCCCGCGTATTGTGGATGCTTTTGAGACTACTGTGGTGCCGGGTAGGAATGAAAGGGGTTATGTTCCTCCAAGGCCATTTAGGGGGAAGCAAAATTTTCCGTCTCGCTTGAGCATGATACACGACTTTTGTGAAGTTGATAAGAAGGAGTTTGATGTCACTTTGTATAGCAGAGGTGATTTCTTCAAACAGTTTGGGGATACCTATGAGGAGGATTCCACCAGGGTGGCCTTCTACTATGGCCAATTTGAAGCTGGTCTGAGGTTACCGCTGGACCCTTTCATAAATGAGTTCTTAGAATGCACAGATAGACTGCCACTTCAACTAGGATCCAACACCTGCAGGGTACTGGTTTGCTTCATTATGGTTTGTAGATTCTTAGGGTATGAGCCTTGTATGAAGGTGTTCAAGGAGTTCTTTAGTATTAAGTTTGATAAAGATAGTGGGATAAGTACTCCCTCCAAGCCAAAGTCTCCCAAACTGTTTGCCAATCTCCCTGGTAAGGCTAGTGGATGGAACTCCTACGTATTGTTGGTAGAAAGTAGAAGAGGATGGGAATTTCCCTTGCCCAGTACTGATACAACTGGTGTGAGCGAGGAGAACTACTGGGCGCCATATTGGCACAATGATTTGCGCAAGAAGTTGGTGGAGTTTACCAAAAAGGGGGCTATCAGTTGGGATGCCCTGGGAACCAACAAGAATAACTTTATCCGAGCTGGATTGATGGTCGGTGAAGGAGATGTCGTGCCCATGGTTCCAGTGGTAAGATGCCAAAGATACCCAGATTGGGTTACCCATGAGGGAGCTCGATTCAGATTCAAGAGGGAATGTCATTATTGTAAGAAAACTGCCAATCACTGTAAGGACCGGGTAGAGCACTTCGGGGGTAAGAACTCGACCATTAACTGTCCCTTGACCCCTCCTGTATTTGTTGACAAGTACACGTTTTGTTCATACTCAGACTAACTGCTCGTGTGTTAAGCTTGTTAGCTAGCATATATCTTAACTCGCTGATTGTTTATTTGCAAACTTAATTTGTACATAGAACATTCTGCTCGTATGTAGAATAATTATCTCGTACATATTTAATTCATACATAGAACTGTTTGCTCGTATGTAAAAATTCCATATGTCGATCTAAACCTTTTTATTACTTCAACCTTGGTGCAGTTCTAACTCCAGAGCAAGAAGCAAGCATGGGCCGAGTTGTTGACATCAGGAAGAGCAAGAGGAGCTGCGGGGCAGCCAATGCCAAAGAACATCGAGAGAGAGAGGGTGTTCTTCATCAAGAGATGTGGACCCTGTTAATTCTATTCCGATAGAGGATAACCTTGAGGAACTGGATGAAGACCAGGCTGGAGATGCTGCTCAGGGAACAGAAGAGGTCGATACTGATGAGGTCGACATATCTGATCAAGCTGTGGAGCCAGCTGAAAGGGCCAACAAGACTAGAACTCGTGGCCAGAACAAAGCCAAAGCCGAGGCCAAGGCTAAAAGAGCTTCCAAGGCCAAGTCGCCTGTGATCGAGTTAGATGAGGAGGAGGAGGATGATGATGCAGCCCCTCTTAGTAAGAAAATCAAAATTTGGAAAACCAAGGTGAGCTTGACAGTTGATCAGGTCGACGTTAATGAGCCAATGGAGACTGAAGTCAGGAGTCCCCAGCCTTCTCCCGTCCAGGTTTCTTATGCCGAGCTGATCCAGTCTCGCGTTGACGAGCTAAGTGATGTGGTCCCGTTGACCAGGATCAACTGCTTGGCCAGAGAGTACCCTGAGCTGGAGTATGGACAGCCCGTGGTCAGGAGGGGTGCTGACCAGGATTTGATTATGGAATTTACCAAGAAGCCTCTAAATCCAGAAGCTTGCAGAGCTAGGGTCGGGTTAGCTTCTTCCGAGGTAACCCTTGCAATCTCTTGTGTTGCTACCTTTATTTTACTCGCTTATTCCAGGTTTCCATTTTGTTTCCCAAACTTAACACCTTCCTCCTATTCGTCCTTTCAGTCTCTTGCCATGATTGACCTGGCTACTACTTATTGGAAGGCTGCTGAGGAGCAGGAAAAGCTAGCCAAGTCCATGCTGGCTAGAAAAAATGAAGAGATGAGAAAGCTGGAGGAGGAGAACATCAAGGTGGAGGAATTGAAAGAAGCCAACACCAAATTGTAGGAGGAGCTTAAAGACTTGAAGGAGTCCCACTCTGACCTAGACAATTCATATGAGGCCCTGAAGCTTGTCAAGGATAATGAGATTAAGCTTAAGGAGGAGGCATGGAAGAGCTTGGGAACATCTAACAAGGAGCTTGCCGCTCTGGAGGAGGAGAAGAAGAAAATGGCTGCTGATCTTGACCTGGCCACCCAACAGCTCGCTGAAGTTCCGGTTACATTAGCCAAAAAACAAGAAGAGCTAGAAACTGCACGAGCTCAGTGGGGGGGGGGTGGATCTAGCTGCTGCTGTGAAGACTGCAAAGGAGGATGCTGTTAAGGCTTATAAAGATAGTGACGAGCTCAACCAATATATTACTAAAGAAGCCAGGGGGTTCTACGAGGTGGGCCTGAGACATATGGCTCGGCGAATCATAGTGGATCCCTCTGTCAACATCTCTGTCGAGCAGTTAGCCAAATGGGCCTCGAAGGATCAATATAACACAGCAGCCCGACAAGGCCACTCCTTGGTGCCATTCAACGATAATGACCTGGAGCTTATAAAGAAAGATGATGAAGCAGCAGAGGTAGCACCTTGGGATCCCCCTGATATTGAAAAGGTTAACTTCAACACTATCTTGGCTGAACTCGAGGAGCCTGATTCCCCGGCCTTTGATGGCGATACTCCGAGGCATAGGTTTTCAGAATCAGGTAAGCCAATTGACCCCCAGCAGCAGGAAGAAATGGTAGATGATCAGGCAGCTACCAGTGGTCAAGTTGAAGGTGATCCCACAAATTGAACTTTATATGTAATGGTCGTATAACGAACAAGTTCCAAACAATTTTTTGCTTTTTTGTTTGATAACTACTTTGAGTGCCTTGGCCCAATTTTTGGGAGGCATGAAACTTCGTAATTTCTGTTTTGTACAAGTTTTGGCCCGCCTTTGGGAGACTTGTTTATATCTAATCGTAGCTGACTTCCCTTTATTGTATGTTGTATGCTTTTGATTTCAGCAGGTGTGAGTCGAGCTAGATATAATAGGACGAATGAGTCACCCTAAGTTTAAGGTCGACCTGGCTTTATGATGCCTTAGTCGACCTCAGACTTGCAGGGATTTTTGTAAACGAGATTGACTCAGAGTCGAAACTGTTTTAAGAGTTCAAAGCTGACCATGAGTCGAGCTTATAAATGAAGTCGGCCTAGGATCGGACTTGTTTAAAGGAACTAAACTGATTAAGAATCGAGTTTATTTAATCTAAGCCAACTAAGAGTCGAGCTTATTAAAGCAAAGTTGACTATGAGTCGAACTCATTAGAGGAATAAAGCTGATTAAGAATCGAGCTTTATTGAAGCGAAGCTGACTAAGAGTCGAGCTTGTTGAAGCGAATTTGACTAAGAGTCGAACTCACTTGGAGGCACAAAGCTGATTAAGAATCGAGCTTTATTGAAGCGAAGCTGACTAAGAGTCGAGCTTGTTGAAGCGAAGTTGACTAAGAATCGAACTCACTTAGAGGAACCAGAGCTGATTAAGAATCGAGCTTATTGCATAGAGTGTAGTACAATGTTTGGTCGAACAGAACGGTAATTTCATTGAAGTAAAACATGCTTACATTGAAATAGAAAGCTAGAACTAGGACAAACTTGAGCTTGAAAGTTGAAAACTAGAAGTAATATTTGATGAGGTGAGTGGCGTGCCATGGGTGTTTCAGCTCTTCACCATCAGGATGAGCAATCACGTAAGTCCCCTATTTGACAACTCGAGTAACTATGTAAGGACCTTCCCAGTTAGGAGATAGCTTGTTCTGATGGGTCCTTCTCCCCGTTGCCTCGATCTTTCTCAACACATGATCTCCTACTTGGAATGACCTGGCTTTCACTTTCTTGTCGTGGTAACTTTTAGTCCGCTGCTTGTAGTTAACCATTCGAAGGTAAGCCGTGTCTCGCTTCTCGTCGACTAAATCCAGGTCGATCAATCTATTGATGTTGTTTAGCTCCTGGTCGAAGAATGTTACTCTAGCAGTAGGAAATCTGAGCTCAGCAGGTGCCATGGCCTCTGATCCATATGTGAGAGCGAATGGGGTTTCCCCCGTAGGCCCCCGAGTGGTTGTGCGAACTGCCCAAAGAGCAAGGGGTAGTTCGTCCAACCAGTTGTTGCATCGACCTACGAGACCTGTCTTGAGTGCAGATAGAACCAGTTTATTCGCTACTTCAGCTTGCCCATTTCCTTGAGGATAAGCGACAGAAGATTGCCAATGTTTGATTCCTACCCGATTCATCTCTGTTTCAAAGTCTCTGGAGAACTGCAGGCCGTTGTCAGACACTATAGCTCTAGGAAAACCAAATCTACACCAGATGAAGTCGTGGATGAAGTTAATGGCATTTTCCTCTGTGATGCGAGCTAGTGGCTTTGCTTCAACCCACTTGGTGAAATAATCTATGGCGACGATCACATAGTTGCAATTTCCCCGGGCGGGAGGGAAGGGTCCAATTAAGTCGACGCCCCACATGTCGAATGGCCAAGATGTAATTACTGGGGTTTGCTCAGTCGTAGGCAGATGGGGTAGGTTGGCAAACCTTTGGCATTGGTCACACTGCTGCACAAAGTCATGGGTGTCTGCTCTCATGTGCGGCCAGTAGTACCCCAAAATGATCAATTTGTCGGCTAGAGTCTTGGCCCCCGGGTGTCCACCACAAATCCCACTGTGTACTTCATGCATCAGCGTAGTGATCTCTTGAGGGTGGATACACATCAATAGTGGTCGAGTGTAGGATCTCCTGAATAGCTCACCTCCTTGAATGACGTACCTCGGAGCTTTCTTTTTGACAGTTCGAGCTTTCTTCTCGTCATTAGGAAGCTCGCCACTTTCTAGGTATGCCTTCATTTCTTCAATCCAGCACTTCTCATAAATCCAATTTCTCGAGGGATCTTCTATGCATTGAATTTTAACCCTCTCATAAGCTGGGCTTTAAAGGTAAGAGATGGGCTCTTCATGTGGCTCATCTGATGTAGCTAACTTTGAGAGTAAGTCAGCTAACTCGTTGTCCTCTCGACCAATCCTTTGGATCTCCCAGAATTCTAAGTCTTTTGTCAACTCTTTCACTAGGTCGCAGTATTTGATCAGAATGGAATTAAGTACCTCGTACTCGCCTCTAACCTGGTTGACTATCAGTTGAGAATCGCAGTATGCCATGATTTTTGTCGCACCAAAGCACTTAGCGTACTCTATGGCAGCTACCAGAGCTTCATACTCCGCCTAATTGTTGGATGCATCAAACTTGAACCTTAGTGATTCCTCGTACACAGTTCCAAATTCTGGCTCAATTAAAACAATTCCAGCTCCACTGACATTTTTTGTAGCTGATCCATCTGAGTAGACCTTCCAGCAATCGTCGGGTAGAGTAATGGCGGCTGGAACTCTGGTTCTTTCCCTTTGGTTTTCTCCTTTTGAGCTCGCTGCTCGCTGTCCTCCTTGGTGAACGTAAGCTCGACCAAGAAATCTGCTAGAGCTTGAGCCTTCAACGCCTTTCTAGGTCGATACTCGATGTCAAATTCCGTAAGGGCAATCGACCAATTGAGCAGGCGACCTGAACTCTCCGGTTTGTGCAATATTTTTCTCAAGGGAGCATTTGTAAGAACCACAATAGGATGAGCCAAGAAATAAGCACACAGCTTCCTTGAAGCTACGACTAAGGCATAAGCGACCTTCTCAGCATTGTAGTATCTGCCCTCTACATCTGATAGGGCCTTGCTAATGTAGTACACCGGTTTTTGATGGCCCTCCTCTTCTCTAACCAAGACTGCTGCAATTGATTTGTCTCCCACAGACAGATACATGAATAAGGTTTCACCAGTGGTCGGGCTGCTCAATAGTGGAGGAGTAGCAAGGTATTCTTTGAGTTGTTGGAACGACGAATGACATTCGGCCGTCCACTGAAAGTTTTTCATCCCCCTCAATAATTTGAAGAAGGGGAGAGACCTTTCAGCCGACTTGGATATAAAGCGACCTAGGGTTGCCACCCTGCCATTAAGTCGCTGTATCTCCTTTATACTTGTAGGCTCCTTCATCTTGACTAGAGCCTTGATCTTCTCCGGGTTAGCTTCTATACCTCTCTGGGATACCATGAATCCAAGGAACCTTCCAGCTGCTACTCCAAAGACACACTTACTAGGGTTGAGCTTCATGTCGTTTGCTCTTAAATTGGCGAACGTTTCCTTTAGGTCGACCACGTGACGTCCAGTCTTTGTTTTGATGACCATATCGTCGACGTAGGCCTCCATGTTTCGGCCAATTTGTGAGGCAAAGACCTTGTTCACCATTCTTTGATAAGTCGCACCTGCATTCTTCAATCCAAATGGCATCATGTTGTAGCAGTAGATGCCTCCAAGCGCTTGAAATGCCGTCTTGACTATGTCGTCCTCATGCATCTTAATCTGGTGGTACCCTGAGTAAGCATCGAGGAAACTGAGGGTGGAGTGACCAGTAATGGAATCAACTAGTTTGTCGATTCTAGGAAGGGGATAGCTGTTCTTCGGGCAAGCAAGATTTAAAGTGGTGAAGTCGACACACATCCGCCATTTGCCATTTGATTTCTTCACCATGACCACATTGGCCAACCACGTTATATGAGTGGCCTCCTTGATTATCCCTGCACTCAAAAGTTTTTGTACCTCAGCTTTTATGGCCTCCTCCTTATCGCGAGCAAAACTTCTCAATTTTTGGGGTCTAGGCTTTATGGTCGGGTTGACTTCAAGTCTGTGAACGGCGACCTCTTCCTTGATTCCCTTCATGTCTTCTACTCTCCATGCAAAGACATCATTGCTCCCCTTGAGTAGCTCGATGATTTCCAGCCTTTCTTCAGCTGACAATTGTTTCCCAATCTGAATTTTTTGGTCGGGGTAGGAAGGGTTGGTGACTACTGATTCTAGCTCGTCCACAGCCTCCAGCTCTGGATCATCTCTGAACTGCAGAGTCTCAATGATGATCTCCCTAACTCTTTGTCTCTCCTCGGCCCCAGTGCAGGAGCTTCCTCGGCTATCATCTCATCCCGCTTATCTGCAACCTCGCTGGTGGTGGTGGTGGCCCCCGAGTTATTGTCGATCTGGAGGCATAGGTTGCCTATGAGGACTTGGTCGACCATAACTACATCTGGATCGACCGCTGTGGTTTCAGAGTGACGTGTCGAATCAAACATGACCTCGTCATTTGAGCGATAGGTCGACTCATCCACATTGGTGATCGTTGACAGTCGGGTAGTTTTGGTGACTAACTGGGACAACTTTAAGTAACCATCTGCAGTCTCAGTCTCTAGCTCCCTCTTTTTTCTTTCTCGGAGAACATGATCCAGGTAGGCTCGAGCTGTGCCTTGTACACAACCCACTCCAGCAGGTGTAGGAAACTTGACTCGTTGGTGGGGGATTGATGCCACCATACCAAGTGCGACCTGACCTGGAATACCAAGTATAGCAGCGTAATCACTGTTCACATCTATCACAATAAATTGTACCTTCGATACTACCCTGTGGGGGTGCTGGCCAAGGTCGACGTCGAGCTCAATCCGTCCTTTGGCATCAACTCGATGGTTGGTGAAACCCTCCAACCTGCCATCATATCTTTCCAGCTGCTCGTCATTAAGACCCATCTCTTGGAAAGTCTTGTAAAACAAAATATCTTTGCAGGCCCCCGTGTCGACTAAGAGTCTGCTCGTCGTACATCCGTCTATGAGACCTGGGATGACGAGAACTTGCTCCCTAGCCGCCATATTGGTTGCCAACTCATGGGGGTAGAAGCTGATCACATCATCTCTGACATCTCTCCTTGGAGGCACATGTGGGGCCTTGTTGAGCTGAAAAATTTTATGTTTGATGGTCGTATTGCTGGCTTGCTCTGTGATGACTCCCAAGTTCAATCTAGGTTGCCTTGGTCCCTGCTGTCCACCTGCTGGTTGCTCGCCCCCACCAGCTTGAGGCCTTTTAACATATGCATCAAGTCTTCCTTGGTCGACCATTCTCTGGATGATACGCTTCAATCCCAAGCAATTCTCTGTGAGGTGACCTGTGTCTTTGTGGTAATCGCAGTACTTGCTATTGTCTCTCCTGAACTTGTTACCTGGGTTCATGGGGGCAAGTGGTGCCAGCTCGACCGCATTCATGATTTCAGTTTGACTCACCGTTAGGGGAGTGAAAGCCTTGGGCACCTTCTCTGTTGCCCTGGTCCTGTTCTTTCCATTTTTATTGTTTCCTCCATTTTTGCTGGAGTCTTTCTTGTCATCGGCGACCTCAACCTTGGGACCTTTCCCATTCTTCTTTTCTTTTCTCTCCTCGGCTAGTGCCACGTTATAAACCTTCTCGAACAACTCCTGTCGAGTAGTCACTGTACGCACCGTCAGTTCGTAATCCATGTCTGCCGAGGAAATACCATTCCGGAAGCAATTGATCACCTCCCTGTCAGTGAGATCTTCCTCGATCTTATCCACCATCTCCTTGAACTTGGTGAAGTAGCTCATTGAGCTTTCATTTTTGGCTTGCACCAAGTTACTTAGATCGGTAACTGTCACCTTTCGAGCTCCAGCAGTTGAGAAGCGATCTAGGAACTTTGTCCTGAAAAACGTCCAGGTGGAGATGCTACCAGCGGTCAAACCATTGAACCAGGTTAGTGCTGCCCCAGTGAGTGTGCTTATGAGAGCTTTACACATATTGTCGTCCTCATTGGCGACAAAGCACATTGTGGCTTCTAGATGTGCTATATGACTTTTTGCATTGGTTGACCCTGAATACTTCTCTAGAAGGGGCAACCTAAATCCAGCAGGAGGTCGACTGTCTCTCAATTCCTTGGACAAAGGTTGAAGAGCAAAGTCGATTCGTTCGACCTTTCCAGTGTCCTTTTTCTTCTCCTCCTCCCATTGTTCAAACCTCTTCTTCATCAACAGCCATTCCCTAGCGTCGGGTCTGTCATCTCCTGCAGGGGGAACGACATTCGACCTTTGACCTTCGCTCCTGGGGGGAGTTACCTGCCTACTCCTCCTGTCTCGGTGAGAATGAGCCCTTTCTGATCGAACTGGAGACCTATGCCTGTCATTCCTTTGGGGCGACCTGCGCCTCTCATCTCCAAGTAGCGACCTGCTCCTTTCTTCTCTTATGGGCGACCTGCGCCCATTCCTGTCCCTATGAGATTGAGATCTTTGTGTCCTGGCAGGTGAACCACGTCGGCTTCTATTGGCCTCTAAGTGGGTCCTCAAATCCGATTGAGCCTCCTGCTCCCTATTCCTGGTGAGGCTAGCCCTTAAGTCATTACTCGGCACATGAATAAGGGTTGGAGGTCGTTGAACTATCCTGTCTTCGCCGTTCTGTCCCACACCCTCATTAGGCCTAGCACTCGGCTCGCCGCTGTTGGAGACTTGAGAGGGAGCCACCCTCTCTGATCTTATATCCGCCTTCTCAGCCTCCTCTATAGCCAGTAACTCGGCCAGAATCTGGGCTCGCTCCAATAGCATTTCCTTTCTACTCAATGGGTTGGATGAGGGACCTGCCCTATTTCCAACATTCACATGAGCAGTTGGACGCTTAGGGGGAGGTGGAGCTCCTTGTCCCTCCATGTTTCTTTTCCCTCTTCTGGTATCGGGCAATCCTCTGCCATCAGTAACAGTGGTAGAGCGAGTTACTCTACCATGAGGACAATTTGGTGGGGGAGGAGGCAGATTTGCGTTTTCAGCATTGGTATTGAGATCTGCGTTGGTGTTGGCATTCACCTCATTGAGTTCATCAGAAGCTTCTGTCACATGCCCGTCTGGGGTTACTATTGTTGTAGGTTGATGAAATTTTCGAGGTCAAGCTAAAGCACAGTTCCCGGCAATGGAACCAAACTGATGCTGCAGGAATTGTGCTTATTAGTAATCCTCCACGTGGCAGGACTAATCACCTGGCTCCTGACCTGAAAACAAGAACCCACGACTAGCCGGATGTGTCTCCGGCTTAGACCCTCGGGCGTGAGAGTAAGATTACAGTTGAATATAGCTCAAAATGTATTGAATAATGAATTCATATAACAAAATGGCAGTTACCTTTGCACCTTTGGTGGTGATGATGTATTTATAGGTGTTGACCGTTGTATTTTTGGTGGTGCTACATGAGCTCCGAGATTTCAGCGACAGTTATGGGTCAAGGGAACGTGTCTATAACAGTCCCTGATTTGTAGGAATGCAGTTATGGAAAGATTTAACCCACATGAGCCCACATTAGTTAGGTCGACGCTTGTTGATTAGGTCGAGGTCGCCATTTGAGGAATGGTCGACCTGACTGACAGGTAGAGCATGGATCGTACCCGTATTAGAACTCGGATCTTCAGGTCGGACTAAGTTAGGTCGGGACCTGATAGGTCGGACGATGAACTTAGTCGACTGATACATGAGATGGGCCTTGGGCCATGTATTGATTGGGCCTAGCCCACAGGACATGTTAAGATAATAAATCCTTGAAGACTGGGCCTTACTCGCTTGGACCAACTCGCTACTTTTGGTATGTTCATGTACGTTCTCTTTGTCTTTCGTTTGCCTCATTACTTTTAGTGAGCTATAGCTGATAACTTTTTAACATGTGTGTAGCCTTAGTATTTCTCAATTTGATCTTTTGAACCGTTCCCCATTTTCACGATTATGTTAATTTATGATATGTTCTTTGTCTATCTACGGGAAAAATTTGTAAGTTCTTTCTCCGGTTCAGTTCTCCGGATAGAGTAGTATCTAAAGGGGGTTTTTTTGATAGGTATGGAATTCTGAAAGCTCACAATGTTGATGACGACGATGATGTGGTTGCTCTAGAAAGGAAAATACATATTGTAGAAATTCCTCCAAATACCTAGAAGCACGGAGAGATTAAGGTATTGAAATCTTGCTCTGACGTAGTGGTTACTTATGTCAAAATTAGTGAATTATCATTTCATGAATGGGAAGATACATCCTCTCTGAAGTTGTTGTTACTTATGTCAAAAATAGTGGTTACTTATGTCAAAAATAATGAACTTTATGCACTCCATCTGTTTGTCTCAATGTCTGAACAAAATACAGCTTGACCCTCCCTCCCTTTCATTGCATTGCATTATTATTATTTTAAAATCATATCCTCCGTCCCATAAAAATAGCCTATTGGTGCAAAACTATATGGGCTTCGTTAGATGAGAGGTAGAACCTGCTAATTAATGCACAAACTTTTATTCATCATTGGAAAATCTTTGCCTCTGATGATTTTAAACATAAGAAGAAAAGCACAAGAGGAGGAGACCAAGGTAACCGAAGCTCACCTTTCCAAGACTTTTAATCACCTTAATGATGCAATATTACTAAATGCAAGTTTATGTACATGAACCAATTACTCATTGAAAGGTAGTTAATGGTGAGTAATGGAGTGCTTAGAATAATGAGAAAAAGAGTCTTTGATGGGGGTGGGGATATAAGTGGGGGTACTGACCCGTGCGGTCCACACGGGCTCGGAGTACTAGTAATGTAACGTACTCTAACGACATTAATAACATAACTAAAATATCAACAACAACAAAAAATAACACTCGTTAAATATTTTTAACAATCCTTAATCTATTTAATTGAATTGTTAGTCTGTTTCCTTATCCCTCACCTTCCTTCCATTCACCTCTCATCAGTCCGCCACCCACCACTATCAAATCTGAAAGTTTCGTGTAGCTAGGAAACTTGGATCACGCAACAGGCAAAGGATGTGAGTACAGATGTGTCTCACAACTGTCCACACATCCACAGATAATGCAGCGGAATAAAGTAAATAAAAGCAAATTAAATGCAATAACTCAAGAGTTATATACGCTTACTGATCTGTGTGATCAGCAAACTAGGCTTACGCCCAAAAACCTTTCACTATAAAAACTTTTGTTTCTTACAAAAACAAATAAGTGAAAAACTAAAATATAAAAATACTAAACAAGTTCTAATCACCTTCTACGATATGAACAACTCCCCTTTCCCAAGTAGGACTTATTCAATCAGAAGTAAAACAAGAGAACTTTATAAAAACCTAGATGTGAGTTACGGATGTAAGCTCACAACCTAAAATCAACAAAATCGTATGCTATGAAGTATGTGTGTTTTTCTCTCTAAAACCGTAGCTTCTCTTTGTGCTGAATGTCTTGTATTTATATTGCACCATTGAGAAGATCTTCATGCAATCGACCTCTTCCTTTGTGAGAATCCTTTTCCTATATGAAAACATAAACACACTCACAAGGAAATCAAATATTAGTAGGTTAGTCCTAATATAAAACTATGTACATAAATAAAAGATATTTACTATATTTACAATTCCTAGTCAAAGTAGGATACTTATAAATCTCCATGAAAGTTCCAAAATCTACTTACCATAATAGAAGTCAAATTAAATAAGGAAACAAGTATTTCCCTAAAAGCTCACGCTTTCAATCTCCCCCTATTTTGGACTTTCTGGTCAAAACCAAAGATTTATAATAAACAAAATTTATGACCACATAATATAGACAAAAATATAACTCCCCCTGAATGGATGTGTGTCCAGATGTGTATACACATCCACACATAAAAACTGCAAAACAAGAATTAGAACATAAAACCAGCAGTTCATTAAGCAAAAGCAAAAACCATTCAGCCATGTCCTAATTAAACTATTGCAAACCATTGTTTAGAAACTAACCAACTAAAAACAGAGAATTAAAAATTATTTTTAACAATCATCAAAACAAAATAACCAAAAACTTTTCTCCCCCTAAATCACAGATCAAATCAAAATGTCTCCACTTAAAACCAGCCATAGCTTTAGTAGCAGCAGCATTAACAGCAGCATCCCAGACTTCACTTCCAGCAGCAGCAGCATTAGATTCTCCCCCTTTTTGACAAGAAAGTTTAGCATGCCATCTAAGGAGATTATCCCTAAGAGCTTTCAGATTGTTGGCATGGGCAATGGAGGCTTGAGCTTGAGCTTCAGCTTCTACAATTGCAGCATCTAAGTCCTTCATCTGAGCAACAAAATTCTCTTCAGATGTGACACCAGATGTGTCCACATCTTCCATACCAATCTCAGGAACTGTACCCAAAGGAAGATCCACATGTCTTTGCTTAGGGTCAAGCAGGGTCTTAGATTCCTTAAAGAGAGCAAAATTTTCAACAATTTCTTCTCCTTTCTCAGGCTTTACTCCATTGGCAATGAGGATTTGGGAAATCAAGGAAGGATAGGGTAAAGACCATTTCTTTGATGGAGACTCTCCATAATCACAAATCTTTCTAAAGATAAAGTCACCAAAATAAATGTGCCTCTTAATTCCCAATCTATAAAGAAGCAAGGCTTGCACCCTAGTAACTGAGGTTTTGTTATTGGAGGGGCAAAGATTGGCAACAAGGATGGAGTGAAGAAAACAGTAAAGGGAAGATAAAGATCCACTTCCTAAATCCTTAGGCTTCACAGGCCAAGAGGTTACTTTGCCATGTGTAATGGCAGACACAAGTTCATCATCCTCAATAGAAACCAATTCATCCAAAAAATCATTCAACCCAAGCAAATCATTGATGACAGAAGGGTTAAAAGGGACAAACACTCCTCTAACATAGACAGTGGGAGGAGAGGAGTAGTTTTTATCTAATCCCTTAGGCAAATTAGCATAAAACTCATAGATCATTTTAGGATAGAAGGGAAGGGGATGGTCAACAGTTAAGAATAATCCTCTTTCCTCAAAGAATTTGTCCATCCCAAGCTTAGCAAAAGATTCCCTATCCCTTTTCATCTCTATAACAAAGGCTTTGGAGGAAATTAAGGCAAACCTATCAGATGCCTTTTTGGTTAAAAACTTTTTGGAAAAGGGTTTAGGGGAAGAGAGAACAGAAACAGAAGATGACATACCATGCTCAGCTTTCTTTCGAGTAGATGTGCGTATAGATGTGGGCACATCCTTAGACACATCCTTCACAGGGAATGGAACATTGATGGGTTCAATCTCAGTGTCATCAGCATCAGAGGAGTCTAATTCTTGGTCCTCTTTTTCTTGATTAAGCTCTTCTCTTCCTAGCTTGTAGTTCTCATCCGAGGCAGTATCATCACTATCTGAACTTGAACTAGATTCATCTTCAATTGGCTCTAAATCAGTTTCAGCCACCTTTTTCTTTCCCCTCAAATCCATTAGGATATTAGCTAAGGGTACTTCATCATCAAAAGAAATAAGATCCTCAACAGGACTAGCAACTACAGTGGCAGAGGAATCTATAACAGGGGCAGACACATTATCCATATGAGGTGGAACCTCAACACAAGAGGGTGGTAACTGGGATAATGGGATCGAGTTGATAATGAGGGAGAGGGTGATGAAACAAAGGGATCAATAGACTACGCAGGGGAGCTGAGTCTCAATAGAGATAAAAGGGTCAACATGGGGAGTAGGATCAACAGATTCAACAGGGGAACATCCTCGAAGGTGTAACAACGAGAGACGGGATCAATAACGAGAGGGAGGAGGAATAGATGATTTAGCCCTAGTCCTAACAAGAGGAATTATTACCTCTTCTTCTTCTTCTTCTTCTAGAACAATGGGCGATGAGGGTTTCCCGCCGGGTTTCTTTAGATTCTTGGCTTTGTCGGATCGACGGCTTTCGAATCCTACCAGAGCGACGAAGAGCACGATGGGGCACCGGCGTTGCAGTAGGCTTTGGGGCTTTGACTTGAGACAGCTTCCTCTTCTTAGTTGAAGATGGTTCTTCAGCGATGGCGACAGGAGCGACATCCGATGGTGGGATCACCGGAGAGGATGGAGCTTTAGGGTTTTCGGAGGAAGGATCCAATGTGGGGGATTTAGGAGCACTAGCTTCCATTGAAGGATCAGATGAAGGAGATGGACATGAGAATTCCGCAAGAAACTTTGAAATTACAGGGTTTAAGAGAACGGAATCCTCTCCTTTAGCTATTGAAATTGTGGCGATATCAAGAATGTCTTCTTCTTGAATGTTTGAATGCTCGGCCATTTAACAGAGAGATTGGGGTTGGTTGAACAGTGCAAAGCGGAATTAATGCTATGGTTTGTGATTGTGTGCAAAGAGAGGGAAGAACAAAGGGTTTTGTCAAGGTTTATGGGGGATGGGACGGATGTGAGGAATATTAAATACTCACAGCTCCCCCTTTCCAAATAGAATTAGGAATCCTTCTTCAAAAAGGTTTAACATACCTCAAAATCTTTAGGAGTCTTCCAACGGCTAGAACCCTTTGAGGTTACCACACACAATCACCTTCCAAGAAAATAGGGGATTAAAATAAACCAAGATTTTGTAAGATTTTTATGAAAACAAAGATTACTTCGGCATATCTTTATTTAAAATAGAATCCCAAAAGAATTTTCCAACCTTTTCAAACAAGGATTGATACACACCTTTTTCTTTCATGAAAGATATTGGAGATCAAAAACCTATATAATCAAAGAATGAACTAGGAAAGGAAATTAATTATCTAGCATATTTACAAAGCTCCTATATGTCCTAAAAATGCAATATGCCTAGCATGATGCAAACACACAGGTGAAGGAAATATTCTCAGCTTATGGATGTGGCATAGGATGTGAGTCACAAATGGGGACACATTTAGATCACAAAAAGTCAATGAGCAATAATCCAATCTGCACAGCCTCTAGGATGCATCCACCAATTTTTTTTGTGGATTTTTGCATTGTGAGTAGCTTTCACTTTACTTGATCCCAAAGATAACCCTTTTTCCCAATGATCTTATCAAGTTTTGACTTCAAGTTTTCTTATGAAAATCACTTGATCACAATGGTATGGCTTCATACTTAGGGTGAAGCAGCTGTTTCTCACACATATATTTTTTTTCTTTTAGCACCCACTGTGAGATACCTAGGAAGGTTATACCAAGTCATCAAAAGATAACATGGACAGGAAATACTCACAATTAAGTGATCAAAAATAGTGTCAAAGATGAAGACTCACAAGTGACCACACTGAGAAATTTCGTGCTAATGCATGATTTTTTTTTTTTTCTCAGTTAAACTAATCTACAGATGTGTTAGAGGATGTGAGACACATCTGGTCTCACAGCCTTAGATATCACACAAGCCAAGAGACTTCCTCAAGGAGGAAAATCTCTCCAAATCTAATGCCTTTGTAAATATATCAGCCAATTGATTTTCAGTCCCAACAAATTCCAGACACACGCTTTTTGTTCTACAAGATCTACGATGAAATGATGTCTAATATCAATGTGCTTTGTTCTAGAATGTTTGACAGGATTTTTAGATATGTCCAAGGCACTTTTGTTATCACAAAAAGCAGTCAAAACTTTGCTATTCAATCCATAATCTTTTAGCATTTGATTCATCCAAAGTAATTGTGTGCAGCAACTCCCAAGGGCAACATATTCAGCCTCAGCAGTGGACAAGGACACACAATTTTGCTTCCTACTATACCAAGACACAAGGTTATTTCCTAGGTAGAAACATCCACCAGTGGTACTCTTTCTATCATCACTATTTCCAGCCCAATCAAAATCAGTGTACCCAACCAAATTGGTGTTTGTTTCTTTAGAGTAATGCAGACCTAGGTTCACAGTCCCACTCACATACCTAATGATTCTTTTCAAGGCTTTAAGATGGGACACTTTAGGGTTGGCTTGGTATCTAGCACAAAGACATACACTGAACATAATGTCAGGTCTACTTGCAGTGAGGTAAAGCAGACTTCCTATCATGCTTCTATAAAGGGTTTGATCAACACTCTCACCATCAGAATCATGACTTAGCTTTTGGGAAGATCCCATTGGGGTTCTTTGATGTGAAGAGTGTTCAAGCTCAAACTTTTTCACAAGATTCTTGGCATACTTAGACCGTGAAATGAACATGCCATCTTTGAATTGCTTAATCTGTAAACCTAAGAAAAGTTCAACTCACCTACCATACTCATCTCAAATGTGGAAGTCATGCTATCCACAAATTCGGCTAGCATTGGATCGAATTTGATCCAAACACAATGTCATCTACATAGATTTGTGCCACAAGAATCTCCTTCTTATTTCTCCTCACAAACAAGGTTTTGTCAACCTCACCTCTCTTGAATCCTAGTTGAAGCAAATGGTCAGTCAACCTACCATACCAAGCTCTAGGGGCTTGCTTTAGCCCATACAGAGCTTTCTTCAGTTTATACACATGGTTAGGATATTTGGAGTCCACAAAGCCTTTAGGTTGTTCAACATAGGCTTCCTCATTTAATATCCCATTTAAAAAAGCACTCTTAACATCCATTTGATGAAGAGTAATCTTGAGGTAACAAGCAATGGCTAACAGAAGCCTAATGGACTCAATTCTAGCAACAGGAGCAAATGTCTCCTCAAAGTCAATTCCCTCAATTTGAGTATAACCTTGAGCAACTAACCTAGCTTTATTTCTAGTTATCACACCTTGCTCATCAGTTTTGTTCTTAAAAATCCATTTGGTTCCTATGACTTTACCATGTGAGGGTCTAGGAACAAGAGTCCATACCTCATTCTTCTCAAATTGAATTAATTCATCTTGCATAACCATAATCCAGTCAGCATCTTTCAATGCTTCAGCAACATTCTTAGGTTCAATTTTTGAAACAAAACAACAGAAACTTACCTGGGAGTATGCTGAGGAGCAACTCCATAAACCAGCCATTTTTCTATAATCAACTTTGTCCTTTTGTCTAGTTCTCACTTGAGCATGCACATCTCCCACAACTTGTGAAGTGGGGTGGTTTTTCTGTATTTTTGAAGGGATATCCTTTGACCTATCCACACACCCATTCACATTACCTTCTGGAGCATCATCCTGATCGGAATCGAGGAACTGTCCTCGATTACAGGAGTTTGAGTGGATGTGGGAGCAGATGTGGGTTCGAGATGTGGAGGCGAGATGTGTCCACATCCTTGGTTACATCCTTATCGGGTTCAACATTTTTATCGCCTTTGGAAGCTTCTTTTGATTTTTATTTTGTTTCTTCATCCTTCCAAATTCAAAGAAGCAACACGAAACATCATCCTCAGTCTTGAGGTTAAGATCAAGTGAGTCATCAAATTTAACATTAGCAGATTCCATAATGGTCTTAGTTTTAAGATTGAAAACTCGTAAGCTCTTGTTTGTGGAATAGCCCATGAAAATTGCTTTGTCACTTTTTGAATCAAACTTGGACAGTATTCTCTATCATTGAGAATATAACAAACACATCCAAACACATGAAAATATTTCACGAGTTGGTTTCTTTCCAAGGAGGATTTGATATGGGGTGACAGTGCTACCAATCCTTAGAAACACCCTATTGCCAATGTGACAAGCAGTGTTTAAAGCTTCTGCCCAAAACTTCTTGGACAAGTTTTTAGAACTTAGCATGACCCTAGCCATTTCTTGCAAGGTTCTATTCTTTCTTTCAGCAATGCCATTTTGCTGTGGGGTGATTGGTGCAGAAAACTCATGAGTGATTCCCTTAGAATTGCAAAAATTGGTGAACATTTGATTCTCATATTCGGTGCCATGGTCGACCTTATTCTTACAGGTCTTAAGGCCATAAAGGTTTCTCACCCTTTTGTACCAATTCTTGAATTCTCCAATTGTTTCTGACTTTTCTCTTAAGAACATTACCCAAGTGTACCTAGAATAATCATCAACACACACAAAGGCATACTTTTTCCTACCAAAGCTTTCTACTTCAATAGGTCCCATTAAATCAGTGTGAATCATCTCCAAACATCTAGTTGTGGAGCATTGTTGGACCTTTTTATGTGATGCTTTTGTTTGTTTTCCCTTTTGACATGAACCACGAGACATCGGGGTTCTTGAAGTTCGGTTTAGGGAGGTCTTTAATGGCTTCAAACCTTTGAAGTTCTTCCCGAGTTCTACGCCTAGCATGCCCTAATTTTTGGTGCCACAGATTGACATCATTAGCTTTTGAGCTTAGGCAAGAAAGATTGTCACCAAATTGGTAACAATTATCGCAGATCTAGGACCGGTAAACACACATTTATTATCCTTATCAAACACTTCACACAAGTGCTTATCAAACTTCACAAATAGGTCATCATCACACGGTTGATCGATGCTTATTAGGTTGGCTTTCAAGCCTTCCACATGGTACACATTGTGCAATTTTGGGAGACCCTTAACATCCAGGGTTCCTTTCCCAACAATCTTTCCTTGAGCACCTCCACCAAAATTTACTTTCCCTCCATTTATTACTTCATAATCAAGAAGGATCGCTTGGTTTCCGAGTCATGTGCCTAGAGCACCCACTATCAAAATACCAAGAGCCGAGACAAGGTACTCTTGAGGGAAGAGTAAACAACATTGCAGGTGGTAATTGGTTTGGGCACCCACCGTTTAATGCTTTTCTTTTGGGTTGCGAGAGGTCTCAGATTATTTGGATGTGTGTTAGGATGTGCATACATCTTCTCACACATCCGAGGCCGTTTGAAATTACCGAATTTTTATCGGCCTTGAGTTTGTAAATGAAGGGCCTAATGTGACCAGGAGCTAGGCAAGAATGACAAAATGTAATGCCTCTTCCTTGGTTTCTTCTCACTCGAATGACTTTATCTTTAAAAACTTGTTTTTTCACACTTTTTGAGGTAGAAGTCTCACATCCCTCCTTTACAAAATTATTTTCAAAACCTATACCAATTTTGTCACGTTGACCCATAGAAAAAGCTTCTTCCATTTTCATTTTACTTTTGTTTAACTTAGTAAAAGTATTTTCAGCTTTTTCACATTCATTCTTGAATTTTTCAAGGTCAACTTCTCTTTTGGTCACAAGGACTTCAAGTCTTGCAATGGTATCTTTTTGAGCATCATTTTCTTTTGAAAGTCTGACTTTTTCATCTTCACAAGCAGCCAATTTATCGAAAGAGATTTGTTTACCTTAACAAGTACCTCAATTTTGTCCAATCTTTTCATCCAATCTGTATGCGGCTCCTTGTATGTGGCAAAGAGTTCCTCATAGGGAATGTCTCTTTCTTCATCTTCATCATCCGAATCTCCTTTTACAGAGAAACATTCGGCACCGTTTCGAGATGTGACACCGGATGTGTACACAACCGAGCCCACATCCAAGGGATTTTCGGGAGTATATTCTTCTATATCTGCGAAAAGGCATTAAACACGAGAATGGCAATTTAAGACAGACATATTAGCCACTTCTTCTTCCTCATCCTCACCGTCACTAAGGGTAGCGCTTAAGCTCATTCCCTTCTTTTTAAGTGTGTTAGCACACTCATTGGCATAATGACCAAAGCCACGACATGCCCTACATTGAATGATTCGAGATGATTTATTTTCAAAACTTGGTTTCTTGAATCCGGTGTCGGTGCTAGGTTTTGGCTTTTCAAAGAAGATCTTGGAAGTAGGTCTATTGGGGAATTTGCTTATCCTTCTATTTTTCAAGATAGAACCGAATTTCTTTGAAATAAAAGCTACATCCTCATCTTCAAGATTAGACTTGTCAATTTCGAGAGGATAATTCCACAAGCTCTTTTGGTAGAGCAAGAAGACTTTTAAGGGCAAGGCTGTGTGTTTTGTTTTTCTTCGAGCCTCAAGGTTAAGCTCAAACACGGTCAAGATTCCTATGATGGTGTCAAGACCTACGGTATTTGTGTCCTTTGTTTCTTCAATCACAACTACTTTAATGTTAAACCTCTCGTGCAAGGTCCTTAGAATTTTACTAACAAGTCTTGCATTGGAGATAGATTCTCCTAGACTTGTGCATTCATTTGAAATCTCATGAATCTTAGCAAAGATATGACACAATATCCTCGGTTTCTTCCATTCGAAGTAACTCAAACCTATCCATTAAAATTCTAAGCCTGGTAGCCTTCACACTTGGTGCTCCCTCACATTGAGTTTGCAAAATATCCCAAGCGAGTTTTGGCTATACTCTCATTTGTTATAAGCTTGTACATATTTCCGAAACATGGTGGAAATAGCACCCATGGCTTTTGAATTGTAATTTGCGGTTTGTATTTCATCAAGAGTCCATTGTTCTTCAGGTTTTCTTTCAAAGAAGGACTCACCAACACCGAGAAGATGGCTTTTTCTCCACGGTAGGAGGTTGCCATGCAACAAGAATGCACATCCAAGCCCTTTCATCAATACTTTTGATGTAATTTCGCATCTTAGACTTCCAAAGAGAATAATTTGTGCCATCCAAGACGGAGGCCTATTTTGGTGATTTTGGCATTCCATAATGACTACACTTTCTCGGATCAACACTCGGTAATATTTCGAGAGTTGGCTCGATACCAATTGAAAGTTTCGTGTAGCTAGGAAACTTGGATCACGCATGAGGCAAAGGATGTGAGTACGAGATGTGTCTCTGTTGTCCACACATCCACGAGATAATGCGGCGGAATAAAGTAAATAAAAGCAAATTAAATGCAATAACTCAAGAGTTATATACGCTTACTGATCTGTGTGATCAGCAAACTAGGCTTACGCCCAAAAACCTTTCACTATAAAAACTTTTGTTTCTTACAAAAACAAATAAGTGAAAAACTAAAATATAAAAATACTAAACAAGTTCTAATCACCTTCTACGATATGAACAACTCCCCTTTCCCAAGTAGGACTTATTCAATCAGAAGTAAAACAAGAGAACTTTATAAAAACCTAGATGTGAGTTACGGATGTAAGCTCACAACCTAAAATCAACAAAATCGTATGCTATGAAGTATGTGTGTTTTTCTCTCTAAAACCGTAGCTTCTCTTTGTGCTGAATGTCTTGTATTTATATTGCACCATTGAGAAGATCTTCATGCAATCGACCTCTTCCTTTGTGAGAATCCTTTTCCTATATGAAAACATAAACACACTCACAAGGAAATCAAATATTAGTAGGTTAGTCCTAATATAAAACTATGTACATAAATAAAAGATATTTACTATATTTACAATTCCTAGTCAAAGTAGGATACTTATAAATCTCCATGAAAGTTCCAAAATCTACTTACCATAATAGAAGTCAAATTAAATAAGGAAACAAGTATTTCCCTAAAAGCTCACGCTTTCAAAATCACTGCCACCTCTACCAAATCACCACCACCCTTCACCCTTCACCCACCACAAACAAAAATAAAATCCATTATAACCACAACCCAAATCGAATATAACCACCACCAAATTAAAAACAAACAAAAACAAAACAAGTAAACCCAGAAACCCTAATTGCAATTTCACTTTCAACGGCCTCTCCTCCCGCGACGCTCTCTTTTCCATCCCCTACCACCAAATTAATCTACAACCAGCCACCATATCTCCTCAACCCTCCCTTCTTCCTTACATTCTCTGTCATCTATCTCTCTACCCTCCTCGTCCCCACCTCCACCTTTCACTTCACCGTTTTCCCACCCCGTCTACACCAACGAATTTCTTTGACTGCTCTCTCCTTTCAGGCGCCATCTTCACTCTGACAACCTCTCAGACTACGTTTTGTGAAACCTGGGTTATTGTATTTCATGATTTCTCTGCGGACTTCTGTCGAACATATGGTCTACGGTTCCCCATGGTTATTTGATTACTTTGGTTGTAATAATGTCAGGTGTTATGGCAAATACACATCATTTTCATTTGGGTATAATGGGGATACACAAGAGTTGGGTAATTTTTTAGTCGAAAGTAAACATCGATGATGAGTTTATTGAATTGGTGGTTGTTACTATTAGAATAAAGAGGGTTAGACGAAGTCAATCAAAACAGGAAGAGAAGAATTGAATTGAATGACTCAATTTTATTATGATACTAGAGATACATATTTATAGGATTACAATGAGGAATCTCCTAGAAGGAGAAGGTTTCTAAGATTGTGTTTCCTAATCTAATACAATGATTAATCTCCTAGAAGAAGAATGTTTCTAAGATAAGGATTAATCTCCTAGAAGGAGAAGATTTCTAAGATTGTGTTTTCTAATCTAATACAAGGTTATGTTTCCTAATCTATTTATTACAATATATTCTTGAATATAATATAATGATATTATATTCCTAATATGCCCCCGCAAGATGGACGGTATTTGGATAAGTCCAATCTTGGAGAGTGTTGAGATGAACCGGGTTTGATAACGAGTTGAAGAAGTGTTCCCGGACATGTGTGTCGTGTCTGAAGAGATGTGGTTCCTCGCATCCGAGGTGGTGATAGGTTGGAGCATGACTACATCGGAGACGGTGGGGTTGTGGAGGGGGGTTTCGTGTTTTCTGAGGTGGGTTTCGAAGTAGGGGGAATTGGTTTTGGCTAGGCCGAGAGGGTTTTGAAGTAGGGGTTATGCACGTGGAGTCACATTGTACAAGTAGGGATTTCACCCCTCACGTGTGAGACGAGCACGTGGAGTCACTTGTACAAGTAGGGGTTTCACCCCTCACGTGTGAGAAGAATTTAGGAGGGTTTTTGAGCCGAGGGGGTTGAATTACAAAAAAGTTTAGGGTTTCGATCAATAGGTTTTTTTGAGCCGGGGGGATTGAATTACAAAAAAAAATAAAAATTTGGGGTTTCGATCAAAAGGGTTTTTGAGCCGAGGGGGTTGAATTACAAGAAAGTTTAGGGTTTCGGTCAAAAGGGTTTTTGAGCCGAGGGGATTGAATTACAAAAAAAATTTGGGGTTTTTGAAGTAGGGGTTATGCACGTGGAGTCACCTTGTACAAGTAGGGGTTTTACCCCTCACGTGTGAGACGAGCACGTGGAGTCACCTTGTACATGAAGTAGGGGTTTTACCCCTCATGTGTGAGAAGAATTTAGGAGGGTTTTTGATTTTTTGGTGGTGGAAGCAAGGTGGCGGAGAAGTTCTTCTATGGATCTTAATGCTCGGATACCATATTAGAATAAAGAGGGTTAGACGAAGTCAATCAAAACAGGAAGATAAGAATTGAATTGAATGACTCAATTTTATTATGATACTAGAGATACATATTTATAGGATTACAATGAGGAATCTCCTAGAAGGAGAAGGTTTCTAAGATTGCGTTTCCTAATCTAATACAATGATTAATCTCCTAGAAGAAGAATGTTTCTAAGATAAGGATTAATCTCCTAGAAAGAGAAGGTTTCTAAAATTGTGTTTTCTAATCTAATACAAGGTTATGTTTCCTAATCTATTTATTACAATATATACTTGAATATAATATAATGATATTATATTTCTAATAGTTACTTGCAGATTTTAACATTACTAAATCATTAATGTGATTTCCACACCTTTAAAATTTTCATGTTAGATGAAGAATTGAACAGTTACTGGTGAGCTTGACTATAAAAAGAAGAGAGAGGGGAGATTCGGGGCGGGTAAATAATTGAGATTTCGGGTTTGATTTTGGAGTTTGACTTGGATTTGATTTTGAAATTTTTGAATTTGCATTTTTGGGTACAATATGTATTCATCCATGATTTAAAATTGAAAAAAAAAATGTATAGTAGAGATGGAACGAGAACGGAGATGAAAAAAATGTTACTTATTTAATGATTATTATTTTTAACTAGTTGGTTAATTATGTTAATGTAAATTAACGTCATCCAAATGAGTTACCTTAATTGCAATAAGACTCAAAAAGTAGGTTACATTATTTTGTTAATTCTTAGTATGTTACCTTTATTGTAAACGAGGGTGTAATACGTTACATGTTCTTGTAATTATTCAGAAAAATTTCACTACGATTCAATTCGTAATTGTTTTCTACCTCCCTTCTAATATTAACGACTCGAGTACGGAGCCCGATCCACTATTTAGGCACCACACATTGGCTTATTAAACACCTTATCAATTGGGTTGATCACAACCCATTACCTAGCTCCAAAACTCAAATGCACAATGACCCACTAATCACTTTATCAATTGGGTTAACAACAACACATCACATGAATCCAAAAGTACAATTGATGAATTGATACTTAATAATAGTAAATGAGCATTTCATATATCATACTAATTTTATACTCCCTCCGTCCCATAATACCTTACCCGGTTACTATGAACTCAGTTCAACCAAGTTTAACTTTGACCAAACTTTAATATCAATTTACTTATCATAATAAAAATCTAAAAATTGTTGTCCATAAAATAACCAAATGATTTATCAATAGCAATTATTAAAATTTCATTAGAATGAATAGATTGATATTAAAGTTTGATCAAAGTTGTACTCGATTGACTTGACACTATTCAAAATGGGGAAGATTTTATGGGACGGAGGGAGTACATATTTCTTTCTGATATAGCACGAGGGATATCACACAATATAATCAATTTTAACTTACATTTCATTAGGGAAAAAGATATTGAGGCGTGTTCTATGCACAAATGGATAAGTAATCACTGAAATATAATCTCATTTCCATTTTCATATTTAACTTAATTTAAATGAATTTTGATTGATATCTTAAGAAAAATTATTTATGTTGTGCAATCGCAGCGGAAGCCAATTGAACAATAACCAAGAACACACACACAAGCAATTGAGAAATCGAAAGAGAAAAGAGATGGAATTGATTGGAGTTTTGAACCTTGCCTCTGTATTATTATGTGCAATATCTCATATGTTTACATAGGGTTACAAACAGTATTTATATGTTACAAACCCTAGCCTAAATCAAGATCAAATAAATCAGAAGCCCGTATGGCCCAAAACCCCCCGTTACCTTGAGGCGCCCGCCCCAAGGAAACCCAGGCTCCCGCCTGGCGTTGTGCCATGCCATGATGCACCTACGGCCGCCGAGGCATCCGCTTCGCCTGCCCCCAGGCATTCGCCTCAAAGCCTCAACCACGCCCCATGCCTACTGCATTTCAGGCGCCCGCCTCCGCATATTTGATGCGCCCGCCTCAAATACATTCGAGCTATACCATACCGCGGGGGGCGTAGCCCCCCGCACCCCCCTTTAAAGTCCGTTACCAGTCTACACGTCAGCTAGCCCCGGAGGGCGCCGAGCCCTTTGCCAGGACATCGATCCATTACATACAACAATTTATTTTCACGAAATTATAAAAAGTGAACGGTATTAACCGAGATACGAATATGGGCTAGTCCGAACAAGGCCCAAATGTATTGAGCCCTAAACATAATCCACACAAGTTTCATATACGACGAAGGGAGTGGGCTTTCCCTACCTTCCTCGTACTTGCCTCCTCGTCATTTCCCTTGTGTCGTCGGCATAGACACAACAGGCGTATAATGGCCAAGGCCTAATAATACCGAGGAAGGCCTCCCTCCAGGGCCGAGTAAGGCTCCCTTGACAACGAGGGGACCTCTTCTGCTATCAAGCAAACTTAGGAAATGGGCTTCCCATTCTCCTCATATCTCCTCCTCGACATCACCTTAGGCCGATCTGAGCACGGTGACGAGGAGTATTCACACCGGTGTACATGCAGATTGCAGATTATATAATCCTACAATGTTGAGCAGTTATAATCCCTCTAGGGTTATAACAATATCTCACACAAATTCAGGTCCAACAAGGACTCATCAAGTATAATTGTCACGACCCTCAACCTAGACACATTTTGGTTACACGTGAAGCATGTGGGGTTGGGTTGCATTGCATCTCATCCCTTATTTGTTGGCATTTGAAAAGATTACGTGTTCATTTTTGGCATTGTTGTGAGCTATGTGATGTTAGATGTTGTTAAAGTGATTTAGATGTTATAACTTGATTTAATCATATAATGTCTAAATAAAGGAAAGTTGTGTAGTTAATTGTTAGCACTTGGAAATTTGAGTTGAAAGTGTTGTTAAAGTATCAAGGTGCTTAGGTATAACTATAAGTTTAAGGTAGTTATTCGTTGCATTTCAATCTCGGAGGAGCTTGGTTGTAACTTGTTTTATATATATCTCATTTTAAGCTTCTTGAGGAAGCATTTGTCACCTCCTCGGTTCTTCCATGGGTTTTACGTTCTTGAAGGTTCCTTAAACCCTATTTAACTTCCAAAATTCCCAGAAATTCACCCCTTGATGTGTTGTTGATTCCAACCTCAAATTCTTGCTAAGGGAGTTGAGTAGAACAAGAGTATCCGAGTATCTTTGTCTTTTATTTTGGTAAATCTTGGTAAGTTGTTATGGTTTCCTTTTATAACTGCTCATAATATGTTAAATGTTGTTATTATGCTGTTATGGATCAGTTTGGTAAAAGTTGGAGACTTGTTCTTGGTGTTTGAAGTGGAAAGTAAAGAGTTGGTTTAATACTTGGAGTTCTTGCCTTGGGGTTATGAATTAAAGGGGTTAAAGTTGTTATAGATGGGTTGTATGGCATGAAGAGTATGTATTTATGTGTTATAATACTGTTAGGGTGAAGTTAGAATCACTTTACCATAGCTGGACTGAGAAATAGTGTTGTTGTTGCTGATGTTGTTCAACACAGAATGGTAGTTTCTGGGAAAGGGCACGAGTCGTGCCCAGAGGCACGAGTCGTGCCTCAGTCGTGCCTTGAAGATACACTAAGTCGTGACACATCCCTGCAGGACTGTAACTGGTGGGGTTTTAAAGGGCACGAGTCGTGCCCTAGGGCACGAGTCGTGCCCTACCCTGCAGACCTTGAACATTGTTTGAAGCCTTGTGAACCTAGTTTAATGGACATGTATTGGTACACTCTTTAACTAGGATTCTAGTAAAACTTTAGTACTACATTGTGGAACTTGAATTAGTCCAAATGGATAATGGGAAGTGCTTTAAATAATGTCTTGAAAATGCTAGAGAGGCTAGTGTGCAACTTGAACCAAAGTTTATAAAACTTGGTAAATGAACTTGGAACCTTAAGAGAAGGTGTTTAATATTGTATTGTGAACGCTTAGGGTTACTTATATGATATGGTAGCCTTATGTGATGACCTAGGTAGGGTTATTTGTTTTATAGTGCCTCAATTGTGTTGCGCACTATTTACTTGGTTGGGACAGGAGGGGTAGCATCCTGTTACTGGGTTACAGATTGTGTAATGAATGTGTAGGACTTTCGTGATCTACTTTGTGTCATACGAGTTTACATATTCATAGTTACTTGTGCACATAGTGTGAGATATGTGTTGCACTGTTTCAATGGTTTAACATGAATTGCAGTACCATGTTATATATATGTCGATGTCCCATTGGGTGGACTTATTTTCAAGTATCTGTAATGTGCTTGAATATGGTATACCAGTTGATCTTCGGGAGTATAGGGAATACAACCACTTATGAGAAGATATTTCATAGAGTGATTGAATGTCCTTATACTTGTACCGTTCACCCCCTTCTGTGGCCACAGATTGAGGGGTTCAGCTTCTGTGGATATGTGCAGTCATGCCACATGATAGCGAGGCAGCTTATATGGATCTCTATAAGGGGTCGTATAAGAGGTGAAGGTGCACTAGCAGTTCACCAAATGAGTGGAGTATAAGTATAACTCCCACCGTAGTACTACATATGACCCAGATGGGGAAAAGGTAAAGGGAAAGGTAACGTAACGTGTTTACTGTTTTCCCAATGTGATTGAGCAACCTATTTGGTGTTTCATATTTGTATTGAGTAACATGTTTATGTGTTGCATCTTGTATGGCATATTGTTGCATACATAATAGCTTGCTGAGATTTTATCTCACCTCTTCTCCCTTTATTGTTTTAGATCTCGCTGAGACAGGAAGAACGAACCAGTTAGGTCGGGGCAGGAGTTTGGACATCTTTTGGTTGTCGGGGGTATGTGTTGTAATGGGGAGTTGGGATTGTTGGTTGTTATTCTTTTGGGGAAAGGTTTTGTAAATCAAACTTTCTTAAACATGTTTTTCAGTTGGATTGTGTTGTAATTCAACTTGAGTTGGTTTGTTGTATGGTTGGCTTGTGTAAGCCTTACCAGTTGTATATTTCTATAAACAGGTTGTGTGTGGTGGCAAACAGGTTTATATATTGCCTCCGTGTAAAGAGATTATTTTGAAATTGTTTTGAAAATGAGTTGTATACTTTGCAAGTTAAAGTAAAGAAAAGTTTTTTTTAGAAATGGTATTTTGGAACTCTCCATCCTGGGACACAAGTTTATAGGTCTCGGGAGTTGGGAGGAGCCCACAGTTGGTATCAGAGCTTTGGCTAGAAGTCAGGGGTAGATGTCTAGTCTAAGGGGGAGTGTGTGATCTCTGACGTCGAGTGTTTAATGCAGGGATCATTGAAATGGCTGGACTAGTGGTGACCAGCAGAGGGAACAGGGGAACATTGGTGATCAGGGTGCTGGGGGAGATCAGAATGCCGAGATGATGGCTATGTTTCGGGTATTCCTCCAGAATATGGCAGCTTAGGGTAGAGCACAACAGCAACCTGAGGCAAGGCTGACAGAGGGGTTGGAGAAATTCATTAAATTGTCTCCACCAAGCTTCAACGGAGATCCAGACCCACTGATAGCTGAGAGATAGTTGGAGGCCATGACTAAAATCTTTGTTGCAATGGAGAGCATAGATGAAGAAAAGGTGAGATGTGTAGTGTTTAAGCTAGAGGGTCCTGCTGAGCATTGGTGGCAAATCCTTAAGGAAAGCTGGGAGCGGGATCATACGCCCCAGAATTGGGAGAACTTTGTGGGGAAATTCAAGGAGCACTTCATTCCTGTGATTACCAAAGATAAGAAAGAGGTAGAGTTCCTGAAGTTTGAGCAGGGGGCAATGACAGTATCTCAGTATTCTGCCAAATTTACAGAGTTAGCCAGGTATTGTCCACATCTTGTACCAGATGAGAGCAGGAGGGTTTACAGGTTTGTCAAGGGACTCAGGTTAGAGTTCAGGAAGCAGTTGTTGACTCATGATTTTCCTAACTACCAGGCGGCAGTTAACATGGCCTACAGAATTGAGAATGACATTGAGGAACATCGGGGTAAATCTGAGGGTAGTAGAAGCAAGACTAAGTTCTCAGGCTAGAGTTCAAGTCAGAGTAAGAATCAGCCTAAGTCCTCAACTTCTGGAGTGGCTAAGGGAGGGATAGTTACAGTTTCTACTTGACCTATTTCAAGCAAGTTTGGCATCGTTTGTAATTGGTGTAAGAAAGTGGGGCACTCAGAAGACAGCTGTTGGAGTAAGCAGGGAAAGTGTATGAGTTGTGGAGAGATGGGGCATTTCAGAAAGGACTATCCTAAGTTCAAAAAGGGTCAAGCTACGGGTGGTAGACCACAGGGTGACCAGCCCAAAGGTGGGGTGAAAAGAGACGTAGAGGGGAAACCCAAAGAGAGAGTCCAAGGTAGAGTCTTTGCTTTGGATAGAGGCGCGGTAGTGTGAGTACCCCGACCCGAACTCATGTTTTTGGGTCCACTTTCCATGGTTGGCATTAATTTTGGGCTCATTTATTTGCTAAAGTGCATTTTGAGCCTAAATTACCCAAAGCCATGCTTGATCCATTGGGCCTGCCTTCCTGCGGCCCAACTGGTCATAAAGTTGACCGGTGTCGTCCGACATAGGACGCTCCCAAGGCGGTGGAAGCTCCATGTCGGACGACAAAGGACCTCCCATCAGCATGCCTATAAATAAAGGGCATGGCTGATCATTTTAAGGAGGACTTTGGCAAGTAAGGAAACCCTGTCAAAATAGAGGCTCACCCTCTCTCCCTCACACACACACTCACCTCCCTCCTCATATATACACACATCCAAGCCAAGATCCAAAGAAAGACTTCCTTTGTTGGTGTTTTGAAGGGGTAAACACCATACTACTGGTGCTTTTACCTTGTGGACTACAATAGGTAGTCCCTAAACTCCCTCTCTCTCTGATTATATCTTGCATCTTCATTTATTTATATTGCATGCTTATATTGCTCAATAGTATGTGAATATTTGGGATTTTTCCATGACAAAGGTGGTGGATATGTGAATCTTCCATATTCACTTCTCCTCACCTCAGATCTGGACATTTAGTAGCATTAGTTGCATTAAAGTTTGCATCTTGTTTACTTGTGTTTGAGTTAGGAGGTGATGGCTACATGATAATGGCCATAAATATGTGATTCATCACATTTGGCCATTAAAGCCATGTGATCCTCCCATAATACTCACGTTGTGTTACTATTCTACTGCTTTTAGTCAATATTGTAGCTTAGTTGTGCATTGAGAGCAAGGTGGGATCAGTCTGCTGAAGGGCACTGAAACAGGCCGCCTATGTCGACGACACAGGACACCTCAAGAGGTCCCGTGTCATATGACATAGAGTTCCCAGAAAGTCATTTGGATTTCAGCGACTTCAGATCTACCCAGATTTGATCCCCTTTTGTGACTCAAAGCTGTGTTTAAATAGTGTTTAGTTCATTTATCACTATTTGGGAGACTTAAGATCTGTTTGGGTGCAATTCATTGATGGAGGCGGTTTGTCGTGTGACATGGACAGCCTTGGATGTCCAATGTCATACGACATCCGTATCATTAAAAGTCAATCTTGACTTTGCTCACTCCAATCAACCCTAAACTGGTCTTAGACCCTGAATAGTGTCTCTTCTTAGTTAAAATAGCATTGTTTAAATTCTAGAATAGCCTTGGAGTTGTAAGAGGCAACCTGATCAGGAGGACTTATGTCGTCCGACATCCCTCTCTGAGGAAGTCCTGTGTCGGACGACATTCGAGCTCCCTAGAAAGATTGTCTCATCTTCTGTCTTGTAATCGTTTGTAAGGGTGTGGCCCCCTGTCATGGCTCACAAGTTGTATCCAGTTTCAATGCCATCAATGAAATCCAAATTTGCATGCCTTGTTTGATTGACACAAATTGCACACACTTTGAATGATTATAATTGTCCAATGTTTGATTGAAAGTCTCGAAAGAGGCGATGTGGGTGAGTTCATTATTCTCTTCCCACATCGTAACTTGACCCCCGAACCCATTTTCTCATTTCCGAAGGTTTTTCAATGTTTTCCTTTAAAAACGGCGTGGCGACTCCCAAAATTAAAAGATAAAAACAACAAGTTGTATTTTCAAAGAAAAAAAAAAAGGAAGATTGTTGTTTTGATTTTTTCGGAGGGCGTTCATTCAGGGGCGACTCTGCTTGGGACAAACATTGAAAAGCTTTTATTTTAAAAAAAATAATAATAAAAAAAGGATTGATGCTTGGTATATAGGTGGAAACCACTAATTTTCCTGTATCGCTTCCTAACCCGGGGCTTGGGATAAATTGTGGTCTAACAATCCCACGTACCGATATCATTCCTCTTTTTTTGAAAAAGAAAAAGCTTTTCCTGAGAGGGTCTAACTTTCTTTAAATCAACTTGGACAATTTTCTTCATTCTCCTTGTGTGCGATTTGTGTCATTATGTGTGCTCCTATGTGCCTTGCCATGCTTCTATGCTTATATGCTTTATATGCCTTGGTATGATGGTATTTCTGGTATTGGGGCTCTTCCCCCTTGCTGCTTGCTTGGTTCTATTTGTGGAACTCCTATGTCGGACGACATCCCTTTCCTGGGAAGTCATGTGTCGGATGACATAGGAAGGAAGTGCAGAAACAGTTTCAGCTGATCAGTTGGACAGGGCAGAGCAATTCTGAGATGCAGCTGATGGTGATTCCTTGGCATATGGGGCAGTCCCCTTTTGTCGTGCTTTTTGGACTCGTTCTTTTTCCTTTTTGCATACTTATTGCATTTTGAAAAAAAAAAGAAAAAAATCTTTTTTACAAAAAAGAAAAAAAAATATTTTCCTAGAATATACCTTCACACTACTCGCACGCTACCCGCACATAGAGTTAGAACCCGGGAGTGTACGGACGGCATCGCAGACAGTGACGTGTTTCGCTTACGCTTGAGTTCCTAAAGTCCTCCTAACCTATAGAGTAGGAGCCAACACTTGTCCGTGACACACTTTCTACCGTGACTGGTTGGTTTTTGGCAAAATACTTTTCAAAACATTTTTCAAACTCGGTTTTCAAAATTTTCTCACAAAGTCCGAGTCATAATTCGTCTCCAAGGTCTTGGCATACTCTCCTTCTTCATGACGAAATTATGACATAACTCAACGTGAGTACATGTCAAAGCTTTGACATGTCTCGACGTGGGTACATGTCGATTTCTCGACTTGGCTTCGCAAGAGGTCATGACGCGTTTTCGACATGTGCTAACGCGAGATCATGTCGAATTTTTGACACATACTAACGGGAGGCCATGCCGAAATTTCGTCATGAAGCAACGAGAGGACATGCTGAATTTTTGATTCGAAAAGAGGAGAGGTCATGCCGAATTTTTTTCCAGGATTTTACCTGCAAACTGCGGTCTCGTACATTCAAACGTACTTTCGACCCTTTCTCCTCCCGAGTCTAGACGTTTTGACTTGGACTTGGTTTTGAAAATCTCGAGTTTGACTTGCTTTGACCTGTATGTCCATAGGTCCGTTTTGCCTTTTGATTGGTGGGTTCCACGTGCCCTATAGGACCTCTGCCGGGATTATCCATCCCGGAGGTGCAATACAGGTGGAATACAGGGGGTCTATAGACGTAGTGATGGAACCCACTAATCCAGGAATAGTGTAGACTGCGAAAAAGAAGGTGTCCCCCTTTTCCAACCATTCTTAGGATTAATAAAAATTGTTTTATTAATTTAAATATTTTAAATAAAGCATATGCATGAGTCCGTCCTGAGCCTATCCTCTCCCCTACCTAAAACAGTTCTCTCCCCCTTTCAGCGAGCAAGTATTGGGTCAGAGTTCCAGGTGGTCGGTTAATCACTTTTTTCCAGTCAGGGATTCGTTTCCAGCCGTCTCAGAGATGGTAGATTCGCAAGCTTCAGCGGGTTTGGGTCCGAATGCGGGTGTTGATCCAGCTCAAGGTCAGAATGTCAGTCAAGATGTAGGGCTAGATCAAGGTCAGAATGTGGGGCCGAACGTGGGTTTGAATGCCTCTCCTAGCAGTGGTCACGGCATGGGTCCTCATATGACACCCCCGGGAAGTCCGTTTGTTAACCCTCACCCCGGTTTCAACTTCTCTCAAGAGGCTTCTCTCCATGCTGCTCTCGAAGCCTCTCGTACCCGTGAGGAGGCCGGTTGGGCTCGCTATGTCGAATTAATGCTCATGCAAGGCGTCGCTGTAATCCGTCACCCCGATGGGTCGTATGAAGAAATTAGGGAGGAGCCCGATGTTACTATCACCGGGACTGGTTTTGTTCCCCCGTCCTCACCTAGGCAAGGCTTTCACAATGTGCCCCCGCCAATCTCCTATGGTGTGCCTAGCTCTTTTCCAATGCTGACTTATGGGAGTGTGTCAAGACCTCCCCCCATCCCAGTGTCTACTTATGGCGGGCAATACTTGACTGAGAGGCGAGTCAAGCTCCTTCCCGAAGGATATTGCTCAGGACCAGTTTGTGTTTTATCCCCAGAATCAGTTTGGGCCAAATCAGCACAATGGTGTCAACTATGAGCAGTTTGGGTTTGTTCAGAATCAGTTTGGGTCTCAAGGCCAAGGTTAGTATAGCAGCGTGTTGGTCCCAAAGGTGGCAACAAGGGTGAAAATACAGCTAGAGGGGGGGTGAATAGCTGTTTAAAATTTTTCGCCCTCTTTTAAAGACTGAACCTCTTGCTTACAAAATCCTCTTGCAGTTGATTATAGACTGCAAGTGATAGTGTAAAATGCACAGCGGAATAATAGAGTGTAAAGCGGTTTTGAGAGGCGGTTTGTAAAATGCGGTTTTGGTGGTGCGGTTTTGGGAAGAGCAGTTTTACAAACACGTGTGATTTTGACTTTGTTAACTTCAAACACTATTTCACAATAATGGATAACTAAATAAAGATCAAACAGAGACAAAGATAAATAATTAGCAAGCACAAGAAATATAAATGCAGAAAGTAAGAACAAGCTATTTGGAGTGGTTCAATCGATAAACGATCTACGTCCACTACCAAGATGGTTAGTCTTGGATTTCTAAGAGAGATTTTATATTAAGTATTGTGAGATTACAAAGTACAATAAAATCTTTTCTATGAAGAACAAATCCAAAACTATAACCAGTGTATCTCAAGTGTTTAATCTATGTGATTAGAACAAGTGAGGTGAGTGTGTGAGAACAAGATCAAGGCTCTTTAGATCTGTGAGATGTAGAGCACAATGATTCTTGATTGTGTTAAGGCTTGATTTCTGGGCTAAGAATATTTCTTGAAGTATGAAGATGAAGATTCAAAGGGTTGAATAATTTCTGGGCAGAGCTTCAGCTTCTATGAACACAGCACTTCTCAATTTTTCAAGCAATCTTCAAATGGTGAAGATTGGGGGTATTTATACCCAAGCATCAAGAAACTAGCCGTTGGATACAGCTGTTGAAGGACAGTACTTGATGCAATCCTATTGGTCCACAGCAACCACTTTTGTCCTTTGGTACAGCTGCTGCAGATAAAGCTGATCAGGCTCCAGCTGCAAGCAATGAGGTTAGGACACCTGTCACCTTTTAAAGATCCTTGCAGATCCTTTTCGACATTGAATCACGTGACAAGATATGGTGGTTGACTTTTGATATTGCCGACGTGGATTCCAACGGATAAAAGTTGTTCACTCCAAGTAGCCAATCATTGGATGCGGTTGGTGAGATGCGGTTAGGAAAGTGCGGTTTTGCTACACCCGAGGAGGTTGCAAGGATGCGGTCGCACATGAACTGCACAGGTGCGGTTCAAAGGCGGTTGCATGTGGTTGGTTCAAGAAGCAAGTTCAAGACTTGAACTGCACTTGCGGTTTGCATGTGCGGTTCATAGTGCGGTTTTGAATACTTCAGGAACTACAACCTTGCTTCCAATGAAACTTGTGCCAGTCTTCAAGCCTAAGATTAACCTATTCTATAAAATGGACTTAGCTAAAAAATTGAAGTCTAAGCTTCATTACATAGGGTCCTAAAGTCCTTAAAATAGACAAGAGGTTATGGTATCAATCAAATCTAATACAAAATAGGAGGGTTAAAACATGCATACCCAACAATCTCCCCCTATTTGATTGATGCCATTACCTACTATAACGAAAGCAAACATTGTACTTGGTAAAAACATGTCCATAAGAATTCACATGGTAAGTCATGTCCCAAGTCAATGCACACACTTAGCTTAAGCTATAGATTTCTATACTTTCTAAAAGATGAAAACTTACAATGTGGAAAGTATAGAAATGCATTCAGTGCACTTAAGAAATTGTGAGTTTAAGTTCAAAGTGCGGTTTAAACTGAATGTTTAAACATCAATTCAAAATAGTGATTTTAAGTTAGAAAATATTTGAATGAGTTTATAAACCATAAGAGGTTTCATTGTTCTACAAACAAGCAGTTTGATATGAACAAGGTTTTGGAACCAATGATGCATTTTTCATTACTACCAATGCGGTTACACTTACAATGGTAGAGAAGCAAAATACATAGGTTTCAAAAACAAAAGAAAGTTGGACAAAAATTACATGGAGTGTGGTCCAACAAAACAAAAAGGAGTTCAGCAAAAAGGATAAAGGAATTACAAAATGAAAATTCCTAATGCTGACGCGATTGATGATGCGGTTGATGATGGCGCGGTTGATGTTGATGGCGTGCTTGCTCTCTTGGTTGATTGACTTCTTCTTTGGGGTAGGCTGCGGTTCGAAGGTGCGAAGGCTGAGCTTTCACCTCGATATTTCTTACGAGGGCTCTTAGATCTTCGGCTTGTCTGGCAAGGGTAGTCTCAACAGTCCTTAGTGCGATTCTGAGAATCGGCGGCGGCGGTTCCAACGGCATCAACGGATCTAGTGTTTCCATCAACAATTTCCTTGATCTGAGTAGGGAATCCTTCAATGCAGGCCTTCAAGGAATTGTAGAATGTGTAGATCTCATCTGAATGGCTCTTGTTTGAGTAGAGAGGGCATCTCTAAGTGGTTCTAGATCAACGATTACATTCGGGTTGGACCTCAATTCCTTGATGGAGTTGTCTAGCTTGAGGTTGAAGCACGCTTTGAGGTTCTCAAATCGAAGGAGATATCATCATCAAAATTCTTTACTTGCTCTTTGATCTTGTCTCCCATTATGTTGAGGTCAACATTTATTCTATCTGTAAGGGAGTCCAGTTCAGTAAAAATTTTCAGCTGCAAGTCATCTAGAGCGGTTTGGGAAGGAGCGGCTGAGGTAGAAGCTTGCTTTGCGGTTGAGGATGGGAATCTTGAAGGGTTTTCATGAAAGCTATCGGTGCGAAGTTGGTGGAGGTGACAAACTCATTGGAAAGATTTGTGAGCATTTCATGAAGTTGGGTTTTTGAAACAGCATCACCCATGGCACTAAGCACTCCTCGGGCAAGATCTTCTTTAAAGCCCTGAAAACACTCTGTAGCTGCGGTTTTAACAGCTTCAGCGGTTTGGATAGAGGAACTTCTCTCCCCCTTAATGGTATCAATCAAAAAAGCTTTAAGATTTGCCAATTCTAGGGCTTGAGCATCCACCTTGGCTAGAAGGGTTTGGTTGGAAGCGGTTAGGGAATTATTGGAGGCCTCAAGAGCGGCATTTGAAGCGGTTAGCTTAATCATGTGGCCTTGGTTTAAGAGAAGTTGGCCTTGGATAAGATTAAGGGTTGAAAGAATTTGGGAGTAGTCTGAGGGTGCGGTTGTAGTTGAAGGAATTTGGGTGATTGAGGGAGGCGGTTGAGATTGTGTTGGAGGTGCGGTTTGGGAAATGGGTTGAAGGAGGGTTTGAAAAAGGCGGCTGGCAGGTACTGTATAAGGTGAAATTGTTGAGGGAGGAATTTGTTGTGTTTGGGGTAAAGGGATAGAAGCGGTTGGGATAGGTATGGAGGGGATTGGTGCGGTTGAGAGAAGTGCGGTTGAGGGTGGAATGTTGGTGGTTGGAATTTCAGAAGTTATGGGATTGGAATTTGATGAAGAACTGGTATGAGAGGTATGGACAGAAACCGGAGGGGTTCTTTGCGGGCGAGGGTGCGGTTTCGGGAATGGGTGAGGTTTGATGAGGCGGAGTAGGAAGGCGGTCGGGAGTAGGGGATTTTTGAGGTGGTGAATTTGCGGGAGGAGGAGTATTGATGCGGTTTGGGGAAGGAGTTACATCGCGGTTAAGGTTGGAGATTGAGATGGCTGGGGTGTGATGTGAGTAAGGTGGTGATTGGGCGCGGTTTGAAGGTTGAGGGGAATTTGAGTGGATGGAATGTTGAGGTTAGGGAGGTGGTGATTCTGATTGATAGGAAGAAGAATGAGATGTAGAAGGGGATTTGGATGGTGTATGGGAAGTGGAATGGGAAGAAGATTTAGAAGGAGATGGAGAAGGGGTAGGTTGATTTCTAACTCTTTTAAGAAACCGCTTGGGGCCTTTGGTTGGGGTCTTCTTTTTTTTTTTTTTTTTTTTTTTTTTTTTTAACTATAAGTAAAGGTAAAGATAGAAAATACTCCAAGTTGAAATGCGGTTGAGGTCCAAGCGGTTGAGGTGCAGATGCGGTTTGAGTGAAGCGGTTGGGTTTGCAGCGGTTGGACATCCTTGCGGTTTGATGCACGCGGTTTCAACATGGCCTTGAAACTATACTTAACACCCAATTTAGTTAATAAAAAGAATGGAATTTATTTAAGTTCAAGCATACCCATTTCTCCTCTAAGGAAAGAAAACCTCTTGGAGTCAAGAGCCTTTGTGAGGATATCGGCAATCGGTTGTCCGTCCCCACATACTCTAAATGGATATTCCTCTTCTCCACATGGTCTTTGAGGAAATGATACTTGATATCAATATGCTTGGTCTTGGAATGCATGACGGGGTTGTTGGAGGCCGAAATTGTTGAAGTGTTGTCACACATGATAGGGCCAGTTTCCTTCATGGATTCCATAGTCCACCAATCTTTGCTTCATCCAAAGGATTTGACAACAACAACTTCCAGCAACAATATACTCAGCCTCTGTGGTTGACACTGAAACTGAAGCTTGCTTCTTGCTGGCCCAAGCAACTAGTCTATTTCCGAGGAAATGACAAGTACCACTAGTTCTTTTCACATGTCAATAGTACAAATTTGCATAATCTGCATCTGAATAACCTACAAGATCGAAGTTCGAATCTTTGGAATACCAAAGTCCAAGGTTAGTGGTTCCCGGATAAATAGCGGATTATACGCTTGGCTATCGCAATAAGATGTGCTTCTCTAGGATACGCGATAGCGTGCACATACACGGACACTAAACATGATATCGGGCCTACTAGCAGTTAAGTAAAGTAATGAGCCGATCATACCTCGATATAAAGTCTGATCAACTTTCTTACCTTTGAGATCCTTATCTAGCTTATTGCCGGTGGCCATAGGAGTATCATATGCTTTAGCATTTTCTAATCCAAACTTCTTTATCAACTCCTTGGTGTACTTGGCTTGGCTGAGGAAAATACCTTCTTCGCATTGCTTGATTTGAAGCCCTAGGAAGAAAGTTAATTCTCCCATCATGCTCATCTCAAACTTGCTTTTCATTAGCTTTTCGAAACGCTTACAAAGTAACTCATTAGTAGAACCAAAAATAATATCATCGACATAAATTTGAACAAGTAAAGTATGCTCATTATATTTGGCAATAAAAAGAGTTGTATCAATTTTACCACGTTTAAATCCCTTTTCTTGTAAAAATTTAGAAAGAGTCTCATACCATGCCCTTGGAGCTTGCTTAAGTCCATACAAAGCTTTTTGGAGTTTGTAGACATGATTGGGAAATTTGGAGTCTTCAAATCCAGGAGGTTGGGCAACATACACGGTCTCTTGCAGTTCGCCGTTGAGGAATGCACTCTTTACGTCCATTTGATATAACTTGAAACGCTTAAAAGAGGCGTAGGCTAAGAAGATTACGATAGCTTCCAATCTTGCAAGCTGGAGCAAAGGTTTCATCATAATCAATTCCTTCTTCTTGCCTATATCCTTGTGCAACCAACCTTGCTTTATTCCTCGTGATGCTTCCATTCTCATCCATCTTATTCCTAAATACCCACTTAGTTCCTATCACTCCTTGATCTTGAGGTCTAGGCACCAAAGTCCAGACCTTGCATCTTTCAAAGCTGGTTGAGTTCTTCTTGCATAGCAACGACCCAATGGAATCTTGGAGTGCTTCATCAATCTTCTTGGGTTCAACTTGAGATAAAAGAGATGTATGCTCGTCATAATTTGATCTCCTTGTTTGAACACCGGAAAACGAATCACCAATCACATTTGTGAGGGGGTGATTGCCGACTTCACGAACCTCAGGGGTAAGTCTGGTTGGGCGAGGTTTCTTGAAGATCTTCAATTGGAACATCGTTAGATCCTTGGCGAAGTCATGGAAGGTTATTTGACGAAGAGGTTCTATAAATTTGGATAGGGAATTCTCAACTTCTTCTTCCCTTGCAGTTGCATACTGGAGAGGTTTCTTGGTGCGGTTTCAAAATTGCGGTTTTGGGGAATTTCGGTTGAGGGTGCTGGATTTTGCGGTTGAGGTTCGGGTGCGGTTTGAGATGGTTCACCTGGTTCATTATGCTCAACAAAATCATCGGCAACATTTGGAGCCAAATTTGGCTCAAGGAGAGAATGCTCATCGAAAGTAACATGGACGAGACTCTACTATTTTTAAACTAGTTTTATTAAAAACACGAAAAGCTTTAGAATGTTTAGCATACCCAACAAAAATACCTTCGTCGGCCTTGGCTCCGAATGTACCTCTATTTTCTCTTCCGTTGTAGAGGACAAAACATTTGCGGCCAAAGATCTTGAAGAATGCAATGTTGGGGGTTCTTCCTCGCCAAAGCTCATAGGGAGTCTTGTTATAGGTTTTGTTGATGAGGAGCGGTTACGAGTGAAGCATGCGGTATTGATTGCTTCGGCCCGGAAATGCGAGGCGGCTTCGCTTCGGATATCATTGTCTTTCAGGCCTCAATCAATGTCCTATTCTTCCTTTCCACAACCCCATTTTGTTGTGGAACACCAGTGTGGAAAAATTGTGATCAATCCCATGGTCATCACAATGCGAGCAACACCGTTGTTCTTGAATTACATTCCATTATCGATCGAACACTAACGATGTCGTCTTCTTTTTGAGTTTGGAGCCGTCTAAAAGTGCGGTGAGAATCTCATAACAATCATCTTTGGAAATCATCATCTCAACCCACGTATATCTTGAGTAATCATCCACCACCACTAAAGTATATCTATTTCCTCCAATGCGCGGTGGTTACGGGTCCAAACAAATCTATGTGAAGCGATTGTAAGCATCTTGAAGTTGAAGGAGCGGTCTTGCAGTGAAAAGACGACGCGGGGCGCTTACCAAGTTGGCATGCACCTGCATTTCTACGGATGGTGGTCGGCCACTTTGGGTAAACCACGAACGAGGTTTTCCCTACCAATCTTTGCAAGATACTTGAAGTTCAAGTGGCTCAACCTCTTGTGCCATAGCCAACTATTTTCGCTCACATTCTTAGCTACAAAAGCAGAGATTAGTAATACTACATGCAGAATTTAGATCAATAATGTAAATATTACTCTTACGAATCCCTGTGAGTAGGGTGACGCCGGAAATGCTATCTTTGATAAAGCAATTTGATGACGTGAAGTTGCAAAGCATTCCTTTGTCGCAAAATTGAGAAATTGAAAGGAGGTTGTGCTTGAGTCCATCGACAAGAGAAACCTTCTCAATAGTTAGGTTTCCTCTCCTTATAACACCATATCCAATGGTCTTGCCTTTGTTGTTGTCACCAAAGGTTACGGACGGACCACTTGCTTCAACGACATCTTCAAGTAAAGATCTATCTCGATCATATGTCTTGAGCGACCACTTTGTCAAGATACCATTCATTATCCTTGGAGTGACCAGCCATGAAGCAAAGGACCTGAAATGTAAGCATTAAGAACGAGGTCCCCCTTTATTCCTTGGGTCCTGAAGTTAGCAACCCTTTACGACCCACACTTGTTTGACAGAAGGAGGTTTGCTCTTCTGGCATTGGATGTGAACCGCAAAAGGCATTCTGCGGCCTTGTGACCTAAATCATCACACACGAGAACATTTATAATAGCTACAAGCTTCATGAGGTTTTACTAACTCCTTACTCTTCTTAGGAGTTGCATGCGGTTTTGGACAAGGAAGCGGTTTGGGAGGAGCGGTTCCGGCTAACATTCCAGTGATACGAAGGGAACAGGCTTTGGTTTGACCACGTATTTTGCGGGAACGCTATTCACGCTTTTGAAGGCGAAGGAGCGGTCGAAGAAGAAGCGCGGTCGACACGGAGGTTAGCAGAACCGCCTTTTCCACCGAGGCGGTTGGAGCAGGGATTCTACCAATTCCATAAGCCATTTCCTCTTCGAGTGCTTCCACAGAATTCTTAGGTTTTAACACGAGAATTCTTCCCATATTGCTTTCCTTTAGGGTAGACATAATTTACTTGTCTTCCTTTACCCTTTCCTTTAGCATGCTTCCCCTTGGGAATTTCTTTAGTTAGTTCCAAAATTTCCTCATCCTTTTCACTCGAGGATGCACACTTCTCCTCTTCCTCGGATCCAAACCCTAGACCATCCTTAGTTCCGGGAGGAACTTGGAAGTCCAAGATTTTATCCTTGGTGGATTGAGACTTGAGCCACGAATCAATAATCTTTTGACGATCGTCGATTTGGGTTATCAAGTCATCATTTCGAGTTGAAGTGCAGCAACCTTAGTTTCAAGGATGCGGTTTTGATCGACAAGAGGAGTCATTTGTTTGATTTGGTCCTTAAGATTAGAAATTTCAGACCTCATCACGGTTTTCTCCGTCTTGTATGCATTAAGTTCATCATGAGCTAAGCTTAAGGCTTTCTTAAGATTTGAGAAGCGATGGATCACCATTCGGCTTCCTTGAACATCTTTTCATGTTCCATGGGAGAAACCTCTTCCACCACCTTTTTCAAAATTTTCTTTGGAATAGCTTTTGAAGGTGGAGCAGTTTTAGATGAGAAAATGGGACGTGAATACGAACAATTTCCTATCTTAACGCTAGGAGTAAGTTTAATATCATCATCCAATTTATAATTTGGAAGTTTTGCAAAAACCTCCTTTTCCTCCATATCATGCAACTCAAATGATTCAGAATCGAGTCATCGAAGCGTCTGCAACTAAGCGAGAGGTTAACCTCTTCGGTTTCACCGTCACTTCCATCCTCGTAATCTGTTTCAATCCAAGTTGCTAATTCCTTGGAATTCTCTTCCTCCTCGGCAACCATTCCCTTTCGATGAGAAAATTTCGAAGGAAAAGTTTTCTTTTTCATATATTCATATTTAGGTTTGTGGACACTCGGATGCTGAAAGTGGCCGGGTTTCCTACGATTGTAGCATACCAAGTCACTCTTCTTCTTTGTATCTGCGGCCTTAGAAAATGTTGCGGGAGGTTTGCCTTTTGAAAATGATTTTGTGAAAGGTTTTGAGGATTTTCTAAATTTTTGAAATCTTTTCACAAACATGGCAAAATCATCATCATCCATCTCGATGAGTGATGAGGTTGATATGGAAGGATCGGTGGTTTGATTGGATGTGGATGGTTTCTCTTCATGTTCCAATACAGACATAGAAAGTGATTTGGTTTTCCCTTCTATTTCTTCAATATGATTTAATTTGAGTTCATAGACTCTAAGATTGGCATACAAGTTACTTAACGACCAAGTACCCAATACTTTGGAGTCTTCTAGAGAGGTAGCCTTATTTACCCATCTAGAACCTAAAGCGAGATAGGAAAGTCATATTGATTTCCTTATCGGTTAAAGTTTTACCAAGAGATCTACAAGCGTTAACTACCTCAACATAGCGATCGTAGGTTTGACGCAAGGTTTCGTTGGGTTTTACGTTGAAGTTGTTGTAGGATCTTTCAACGGTGTATAATTTGTTTTCCTTGCACTCATCATCACCTTCGAGGTAGCTCTCTATGGCATCCCACATACGCTGCGGTTTTGAGGTACATCACTTTACAGTAGAGTTGATACGGGGAGGGTTCCGAGAAATGATGAACCTCGCCTTGTTTGTCCAAGGCAACTATCCTTTTCTCTTCATCCGACCACTCATCTTTTGGCTTTTTGACCTCTGGAGTTTCGGCATTGGTGGTTGCATCGGTGTTAGCCTTCATTGGAATTAGAGGGCCATTGATCACGCATTCCACCAAAGACATCTCATCTATGGTTTCCAAATGAATAAGCATTCGGCACTTCCCGAGATGTCAAAGTGGTCTTCGTCCAACATTGGAATGTGAGAATAGTTAACGGTAGTCATTGTCTTTGAGGTTGCCATATCGAATCGGCACACAAGGTGTTAAGCTTGAAAAACGATGGTTTTAAAATGTGTTTGCTCGATACCACTTGTTGGTCCCAAAGGTGGCAACAAGGGTGAAAATACGACTAGAGGGGGTGAATAGGCTGTTTAAAATTTTTCGCCCTCTTTTAAAAGCGAACCTCTTGCTTACAAAATCCTCTTGCGAGTTGATTATAGGCGCAAGTGATAGTGTAAAATGCACAGCGGAATAATAGAGTGTAAAGCGGTTTTGAGAGGCGGTTTGTAAAATGCGGTTTTGGTGGTGCGGTTTTGGGAAGAGCAGTTTTACAAACACGTGTGATTTTGACTTTGTTAACTTCAAACACTATTTCACAATAATGGATAACTAAATAAAGATCAAACAGAGACAAAGATAAATAATTAGCAAGCACAAGAAATATAAATGCAGAAAGTAAGAACAAGCTATTTGGAGTGGTTCAATCGATAAACGATCTACGTCCACTACCAAGATGGTTAGTCTTGGATTTCTAAGAGAGATTTTATATTAAGTATTGTGAGATTACAAAGTACAATAAAATCTTTTCTATGAAGAACAAATCCAAAACTATAACCAGTGTATCTCAAGTGTTTAATCTATGTGATTAGAACAAGTGAGGTGAGTGTGTGAGAACAAGATCAAGGCTCTTTAGATCTGTGAGATGTAGAGCACAATGATTCTTGATTGTGTTAAGGCTTGATTTCTGGGCTAAGAATATTTCTTGAAGTATGAAGATGAAGATTCAAAGGGTTGAATAATTTCTGGGCAGAGCTTCAGCTTCTATGAACACAGCACTTCTCAATTTTTCAAGCAATCTTTAAATGGTGAAGATTGGGGGTATTTATACCCAAGCATCAAGAAACTAGCCGTTGGATACAGCTGTTGAAGGACAGTACTTGATGCAATCCTATTGGTCCACAGCAACCACTTTTGTCCTTTGGTACAGCTGCTGCAGATAAAGCTGATCAGGCTTCAGCTGCAAGCAATGAGGTTAGGACACCTGTCACCTTTTAAAGATCCTTCCAGATCTTTTCTGACATTGAATCACGTGACAAGATATGGTGGTTGACTTTTGATATTGCTGACGTGGATTCCAACGGATAAAAAGTTGTTCACTCCAAGTAGCCAATCATTGGATGCGGTTGGTGAGATGCGGTTAGGAAAGTGCGGTTTTGCTACACCAGGAGGTTGCAAGGATGCGGTCGCACATGAACTGCACAGGTGCGGTTCAAAGGCGGTTGCATGTGGTTGGTTCAAGAAGCAAGTTCAAGACTTGAACTGCACTTGCGGTTTGCATGTGCGGTTCATAGTGCGGTTTTGAATACTTCAGGAACTACAACCTTGCTTCCAATGAAACTTGTGCCAGTCTTCAAGCCTAAGATTAACCTATTCTATAAAATGGACTTAGCTAAAAAAATTGAAGTCTAAGCTTCATTACATAGGGTCCTAAAGTCCTTAAAATAGACAAGAGGTTATGGTATCAATCAAATCTAATACAAAATAGGAGGGTTAAAACATGCATACCCAACACAGCGCGAGTCAGCTTTTCAACCCAGCTTTTAATGGTCAGTTTGTTGCTCCTCATGATCAGTCTAATCAGCAGCCGAGCGGTCAGTATCGTCTGTCTGGAAGACAGATTTGTCAGGATCAGCTCCCGTAGTATCCTCAGTCCCAATTCCAAAGCAACTTCCCTCAGCCTGCAGTTTGTTCTCCTCTCACCCAACATCTGTATGGTTCCACCCCGTATTCAGCTCCATGCATCAGTACTAGGTTTTCTACCCATGGTCAGGCTGGAAGTCAATCGGTGCAGTTTGGTCCTCGGAATCCCGACGTTCAATTTAATGGTTACGACATGTACGGGAACAGAATCCCCAGCTCGGTTGGTTTGTTGGACAACAATGTCAGCGTGCCCAGTACTTTTGGTCTTCCTCAGGCTGCCCTGCCCACCAGATCCACGCCAGAATTTCCAGTGCCATCTTCGACGGTAGCTCCAACTGTAGGGCAACCGCCATCTTCCGAGGTTTCAAGTTTGAAAGAAGAGCTGAAGTATGTGAAAGAACAATTGCACAAGATGACTTTTGGGTCCAGCATGGTCAATTCTGTAGAGCTCAAGGACTCTAGGGCCCTCCCGAAGAACTTCAAGATGCCCCCTATAACTAAGTTCGAAGGCTCCACATGCCCTAAAACTCACATGAATAGCTATATCATGTCCATGGGTGCCAAAGGGGCCACAGAGGAGATGCTAGCCCTCTACTTTCACTTGTCCCTCGATGACTCTCCTTTGAGATGGTTTTTAGGCCTTAAGCCGGAGGCAAGGTGTAAGTACCCAAATCCGGATCGTCAAAATCCGCCAGAAAGTTAACCGAAATCCGTTAACTGGCCCGCTCCAGGTTAACCGAAACTCGTTAAACTCCCCGTTGCCATGCCAACGAGACGTCCCGGGACTGCCCCGTGCATCCCGACATCGAAGCGTACTTAACACGTGTCATCGCACGTAAAAGTACGGCTTTCCCTGAAAAACACACTTTCCGGCACTTTTCGGGGGCATTTCGGACATTTTCCGGACTGTTATTTTAAAAAATGGACAAAACTGGGACCGGGGAACGAACTCCCACACCTTTGGTGACTCACAGGGCACGTGGCAGCCATGCCACCTCCCTCTAGTCACCTTTCAATCCCAAATCAAGGCCAAAAGACCAAAATACCCCTAAATTTCAGTCAAAGTCCGGCCGGACTCCCTGTGCAAATTTTCTGAAATTGCCAGCAAGCCCCTCAAAATTCCAAAATACCAAAAAACCCTGGAAAACAGTCTAAGTCCGTCCGGACTCTTACTGCATTTTTCACCTATAAATAGAAGTTGCTGTCAAAGCCAAAAGAGGAAGATTTTTACTCCCAAAATCACTCTACCCCATGGCCCTAAGCAGTTTCACCCCTCCCGAGCTCCCGTTTTATCTCGATTCGCGTGAAACTTCCGTATTTCGATCAAATACGCCCCTCACCACTCCGAAACACCGTTTCAAACTACTTTCCGTGTCCCGTACACACCCCCTGAGCCAAAGGAGTCGACCCTAGCCATAGGTATAACTCCCTCTCTCTAAATCTCTCATTTCGTCTCGGTTTACGCGTCGGTCGCTATAACCGTTTCGAACAACGTTATTGAAATGTAGACGCCTCCGTCTAACGGGGTCCGATACGTTTTAGCCACTCGATCCTCTTCTCTTCCCATAAGAGAAGTAATCACGGGTTAAAACGGCGTTCCGACCCCGTTCCGTTTACTTTTTATGTCATTTACCATTCCGGATCGATCGATCCGTCGATCGTCACTTACTTTCCGTCATTTACAATTTCGAGCCGTTTTGGCTCGTTGATCGTCATTTACAATTCCGAGCCGTTTTGGCTCGTCGATCGTCATTTATAATTCCGAGCCGTTTTGGCTCGTTGATCGTCATTTACAATTTCGGATCGTTTGATTCCGTTGATACTGCTTTAAATACTGTCATTTACAAAGTCCGACCCGTTTGGATCGTGATAGTATTTACTTTTCAAAGTCCGAGTCGCAACCCGATTCGTTGATTGCATGTCATTTAATACACGTTTTTCCCGTAAAAATCGTTAACAATGTAATGCCCGGTTCAAAAACCGAAGTTCGTCCTTCGAACTCTCTTTCAAAATGCGCGAAATGACGTTTGGCCTCCAAACGCTCATCTTCAAACTAAAAGCCGCCATTTGACACATAAAATCATTTAATACGTTTTTCCCGTAAAAATCGTTAACAATGACTCGCCCAGTTCAAAATCGAAGTTCATCCTTCGAACTCTCTTTCAAAAGCTCAAAATCGACGTTTGCCACGCAAATGCTCATTTCAAACTCAAAACCGACGTTTGTCATTCAAACGCTCGTCTTTTCAAACAAAGTCACATAATCAACGTTTGACATTCAAACCAAGATTAAGCTTGTCATTCAAGCCCCCATTTCAAAACACACACACACACACACATTTTCGAGAAAGGTAGAAAGACTCGTCATGGGAGGCGTTTCGAGTGATCTCGTAATACTCTTCCCGAAACGTAACGTGACCTCCGAACCTAACAATCTCTGGTACTCAAAGCTTTTTACTCGTTTTTGCTACCAATAAAAATGATCCCCTGTTTTCAAAGCCTTTTCCTATGTTTTTGCTACCAATAAAAACGACACCATTTTCACAATAGCCGTTTCTCAACGTTTGGACTCAAAATACAAAAAACCGCGTGGCGACTCCTCATTTTCCTTCCCATGAAGTGAGGTCTCAGACACCAACCCCCTACGAAAGACAACCGCGTTTCGTGTCCGCGCGAAATCCCGGGTAATTTCAGTTGGCGACTCCGCTGGGGATATAGGATACTTTTTTCAAAACTACCGATGTTTTCTAAAAAGCCTTCCGTGGGTCAAACTTTCGTTTACCCTTCCTCGTTTTCGTGTGTGTGTGTTCCTTTAAACCTCGAACGGTTTTTTTCAAAAGGCATTACATTGTCAACTTTTCAAAATCATACCATGCTTGTGCATCCCCATTCATGTTTGATTTTCATTGCTGTCTTTTGAACTGCGCATCATAATGCTTTAAGACACATTCTGAAAAATCTCTGTTTTAATCAGAAAAGGAATTTTAGTGACCGCACACTACTCGCACTTGCTGCCGCGGAACACCGCACTTCACGTGCACTTGCTGCCTCGGTACACTGCACACTACAACCCGTAACCCGGGATGGCCTTATCAGTTGCACCCCGATTTGCCTGCCAGATGCCTTTCGGGGGCGCACGGGGTCGTCCCAAACATCCCATCCTAGCCCGTGTAAGCCATGCACTCTTTGTGTCACACTTTGTCCAAGACCCCGGTTGGTTTTTGGTTTAGCTCGTGTCATAAAGCCTAAGTGTATGTTTTTTACGCCGGGCCCCGCCCCGAGTCAAGCTCGAGAGGTTGAGACCGAAGGTCGTTCCCGACCCGAAGTCTCGAGCTCTTCAGCCTTGACTTTGACGCGGAGCTCTGCCGAAAAATATACCCGAAGGTTCAATGTGACACCGTGTCACCAAACCTCACCGTATGCATCGTGCCAGCCACAACTCGGCCAACGCCAAAAGCTAAGGTCCCTCGCGCAAGCGAGTCAGGAGAGGTCATGCCGAAATTTTGGCACGATCCCCGCCTTAACTTAAGGACGTTGACTTCGACTGTGGCCCGTGCGTCACATACGTTGAAAGTTTGCGTGATCAGCTAGCCTTAAGTTCACTTTTTCCTTTGTCGGTGGAACTCGCTTGCCTTATAGGACCTCGCTCGGGATAGTCCGTCCCGAGAAAGATGATCTACAATGGAAACGAGGGGCTTATAAGCGTAGTGACGAGATCCACTGATTAGAGCTCTAGGATTAGTTGCGAAAAAGAAGACCCGCTCTTTTCCAACCGATTAGGACTCTGAGAAAACGCGCTTTAAGTAAACATTAATTGATAACTACACATTGCACAAGCCCGAAACCTTGATCCAAATCCTCCCTTTCCGAAGCCTAAACCCTTCCTTTCGTTTCCTGCAGCGAGCAGAAAGTGGTTCAGATTTCCGGGTCGGCGCCTTGCCGGGATCACCGTTGGCGGCGTCGGACGGTTCTTCGGTTCCCTCGGTTCCCTCGGCCAGAATTTCCGACATGTCTAGCTCACCGAGAAATCGTGACGGGGAAGGACCCCGCCACCGGCAACAAATATGACTTTGGAAGAAGCCATCCGGGCTTGTGAGGTTCACAAGAGGCGAAAGAAGATCGGCGAGAATTTCGTGGTACGGCTTACGAATGAGCGTGGTATAGCGGCTATTCCCAGTCGAGACGGTACTTTCATCACAGTCGAGGATGACGATTCCCGAAACCAGTTCACCAAACCTTCAACCAGGTTCCTCCCCCGCCAACTTACGGGATGACTTCTAACCAAGGAAAGCAGTAGACCTAGGCTTCACATTGCCACCTCCCAGGGCAACCCTGTCATATTTGGCCAGCCCAGTGCTACTCCTATCACTCAATACCACCAGCGCACCGCTGGACCATCTCAGACAGATGCAAATATCCTTCAATACCCTCCCGGGTTCACCCCATTGCCTATACATGAATCCCAAAACACCGGGGACAAACCTCGATACAGTTCAGAAAAGGCCCCCATATATCCGCATATATCAAGCCTTCCACCTCCAATCACTACCGCTCACGTGGTAGCACCCGGCGCCTAGCCTCACAGTTCACCACTGGACCCAACCTTGGCCTGGATGGTCGAACAGATGAAAGACCTGAAAGCCACCATGAGCAGCTCAAAGCAGGAAACGCTCAAATCCACGGATCCGGGAATGGTCACGCCTCTCCCTGCCAAGTTCAGAATGCCGGAGATGGACCGATTCGACGGAATCAAATGTCCTCAAATGCACGTCGACACCTACGTTCTCTGCATGAGAGCGAAAGGAGCAACCCTCCAGCAAATGGCCGACCACTTCCAGCATACGCTCAAGAGTTCAGCGTTACGATGGTTTCTGAGGGTCAAGCCTGCGGATCGCAACACCTGGGATCAGATTAGTAACATCTTCCTGGAATGGTACCGATCCAACTTAGAGTGGGAAAAAAGTCGTGAGGACTTAATCACCACTGAACAGAAAGCGGACGAAAGCGTCGGAGAATTCTATAAAAGGTGGAGCTGGAAACTCTCCGAGATCATGGAGCCCCTCTCCAAGGATGAACAGATGCGGATCTTCAAGTCCTGCTTAAGACCGTCCATCAGAACTCTCATCAGTCACCATTTCTTCCCAGATCTCCGGGCCATGGTAAATGCCGGCTCACAGTTCGAGAAGGATCTCAAGGAGAAGTTGGCTACGGCACGGCCCATACGAATACCGCTCGGCGGTTGCATTCAATCCCGCACCGGCCCCGGCAAAGGGAAAGATACGTCATCAATTACATCCATCGGGGACAGCGGTCGGGCAACGAAACCCAGTCCCACAAAGCAACAACTCCACCTCGAAGCGGTCTACCGTGCACTTCGACAAGTTGGATATGCCTGAGCAAGATCTTTGGAAGGGTTAATCAAGGAAGGTCCCCTTAAACCCGTTGCCAATTACAAACCCAAGAATCCCGTAGTCAACGGCGACAAGAGCAAATCTTGCGCCTTCCATCGATATCACGGCCATACCACCGACAAGCTGCGTGGGGTTACGATACGAAATACGAGAACTTGATAGAAGAAGGCAAATTGGAGCGCCCCGTGGGCCCAATACGATTGGAAACCCTTTTAGAACAATAATAGCGTGAATTCCATTGAGTGGGTGCCCAAGAAAATTGCCACGAGAACCGGTTTCTCGCCTCTTAGGTCGGGTCCTCATTAAATGTCCACATCGGCTACGATGTTTGTGGCCCTCCGCTTTGCACAGGTACGAGTCCCAAGACATGGTCCGGAGCAATCCTCATAAAACAGAAGAAGAAGTCCTCTCAGCGGCAAGCGAGAGAAAGATACGAAGTGGAGACACCGGTGTGGGTACACTCGGAGAGCCTTCCGGGAGGTTCGACTACTACATACCGTAATCCGGCGAGTCCTCTCTTCCTCCAGGCCATGCGGCTTTAGAGCAAGCGGGGGTGGGAAAGCCGAAAATTCCTGCCGACAATAGAGCTCGAGACCTTGGGACACCGGAATACCTCGGATCTTGGTAATCTTGCCGATCGAAGCATAACCCCGCGGGATCGGCCAAGATTCAATTTGTCCGGCTTAGAGCCGGGACCGGCAAAGGAAGATCAAAGTCGGCTTGGCACTCGCACTCGATCAACGTGCTAACCAAGGGCAAGAACCGCCATAAACAGCCTCAACACAATCCACGAGGCTCCGGAGAAAGGCTTTACCTCGCAAGAGGAAGACAGGAAACGGATGGCTGGATGATTCTCCTTCTCTGGATAGAGATCAGATCTACGATTCCCGACTGTATGGCAGTATGATCACTTTCTGTGACGAAGACTTACCGAGAGATGCCTCGGGGCACAACGAAGCTCTGTACATCACTCTCAATCTCAACACCATAACACTCCCTGGAGTATTGGTAGACAACGGGTCAGCCGTTAATGTTCTCCCTCTCAGCATGATGCGAGCCCTCCGCATCAACGAAAGCGATCTGATTCTGTCAGCTCGGACTATCAAGGCCTACGACAGCACGTCTCGTCCCATCCTGGGGATGGTGACTCTGGAACTCTGGTTCGAAACCCAAATGGTGCCAGCAAAATTCCACGTGATGGACATTCCATCCGAGTTCACAGCTCTTTTGGGACGCCCTTGGCTGCATCACATGAAAGCCATAGCCTCCACTCTCCATCAGTGCGTTAAGTTCATTAACTGGTAGGGAGATCTTAAAGTCATCCGAGGGGACAGTTTCCTCATAGGAAACGAAGCCGAGACAATAGCCAAGTGTGCCCGCACCCAGGCACCGGGGCTACCTCCTTCAAATCAACTAAGGGACTACCAGGGCAAATCTCATCAGAATCCCTCAGAGTCCGGAGATGCTAACTATGTAAACGTACTCGGCGGGCGAGACCACGAAGCGATCGATACATCAAGTTCAACTGTCGTTTCCAACATTTGGTGGCAGATTGGAAAGAAACACTGAGCATTGCCATGATGCGGGCACGCAAACCTCCAGTCTCCAATCGGAGATTCGTCAGCATTCTTCAAACCAACTCTCTGGCCCCGCCAGGCGAAGAGATCTTCGTGATAAAGGTCAACAAGCACCGTCATTCTCGGGATGAATGCATGGAAGTCGTGTGGGATGTCCTCCACGAGGAACTACCCACTGCACCCCTCTTCTCCAATGAAGGGCATGATGTTTTCCTGGCAACTCCAGCAACGCACCTGGACGCAATACGTCCCTACGTTTGGGTTGAGCCGTCAGACGACGACGAATCAGGACTCTCCAGAGTCGAGGATGCGGCAGACCCGCGCGCAGATCTCTGCATTCACATGCTCAGTTTTGAGGACGACACCCGTTCTGATCAGGTCACCTATGACCAAGGCTCCAATACCATGGAAATTGTCAAGCTCAACGTCCAGTACAGGCGGCTATCCAAAAATTGGAAGCAACTGGTTCACACGACAAAGAATCCCTCTGATCAAGTGGCCGATGATGACTTCGTCAACATCATCTATTCCAGGTATCCTGATGAGGCCAAGGATCTGGTCCTTATCGTCAGATTCTGCAATGTCAAAGTCACCCTCGATGACTGCCTGCTCATGGTAAACGAGGCCCTGGCCAAGCGAGCTCAGAGCTCATCATTACTTCCGAGTACCAGCCCCAGTAGCAACCGGCCCGTGCCGTCAGTCAAGCTTATACCCTCAAGCGCCGCCAAGGCCAAGGGCAACAGCGAAGGAGACCAAGCTCCTCACCCTGCTGAAATTACCCGGATCCGAGAGGCAGCGCGATCGCGCCCCGGCATCTGGCATCTTTCGCGTTGGGGCGGTTTGTCTCGCCGTTTTTGTTTTTGCATTCGTAGAGTCGCCACGCCGTTTTTATTAAGCCCAAAACATTGAAAAAGGGCATCAGTTTAAAGATAATTTTAAACTGTTTTTGTGTGATGAGATTTTGAGTTCGGAGGTCAGATGACTCCTCGGAAACAGAATATTAGAATCTTAGAGCTCACCCGAGTCGCCTCGTAAAAACGAGTCTTTCGGATACCCCTAATATCCTTTAAATGTTGTGTGTGTGTGTGTGTGTGCTTTTAAAAATGCATGCTGTATCGGATGTCTACATTGTATACTATGTATTGAAATGTATTGAAATAGTAATGGAAGGATGCCTTACCAATGTTGGTTCGTGTCTGTCTTCCGCTGTGGAATAGTGTTTGAGGTCGGAGTAGCGTTCCGGTATGAATCTGGATGGCTTCGGGAGGTGCCGGTTGTCTGCGGACAGAGTTTCGGCGTGAGTTGATGTTGCAGGCTGCGTTCGGGCAGAGGTTCGGCGTGCGTGGGGATCGCAGGGATCACTCGGGCAGAGGTTCGGCGTGCGTTGTGGTGGCAGGAGTCACTCGGGCAGAGTTTCAGCGTGGTTTGGGATCGCCGGTTTGACTCGGAAAGAGCCGGGACACCGTGGAAAGACCAGGCAAGGCCTCGGAGTACCACGAGGGGCCTCAGAGTACCTCGAGAGTGCCTCGGGGCAGCGCGGGAGCGCTCGGGGAGGCTTCGGAGCACCACGAGGGGGCTCGGAAGGCCTCGGAAGGATCCGAAAGGGGCCGGGAATGCCTCGAAAGGACTTAGAGGGGAAGCCAGAAGGCCTAGGGAGGAAGAGAGAAGTGGGAGGTGTGTGAAAATGAGGAGGGGGAGCCCTCTATTTATAGTGCCAGATTTGGTGCAAAGAGGTCCGTACGGACCTCCCTGGTAATCCAGACTTTTGGTTTTCCTCGATTTGAGGGAATCTGTGATGATGGTGAATATTTTGAAATCATGATGTCCCCTGTGCAATAAGGTCCGTACGGACCAAGTTGACATGCAAAGAGGTCCGTACGGACCAACTCTGCAGAAGGGTAATCATTTTCCCCGGGATTTGAGGGAATATTGTGGACTTTAAGAGGATTCAGTAATTATTAAAGCAAAGAGGTCCGTACGGACCATTATTGCTTTTCCAATTTCCTAAAAATTCCCAAAAGGTCCTTTTGTCCCTTTTTATCCCAGAAAGGCTCCTCCCTTGGTTTGGCTGGGGGTTTTGAGAGGGTTTTGAGTGCCAGAGGTCGTCGAGACTGCGTTGATGAGTCTGCGGTGTTTCCCGTGTGCTTGAAAAGGGGGTGATCCAGATTGGGGTACTTACAGAAGCCCCTCGACGACGTCACTTATGAAAGAAGTGGGGTCGCCGATAAGATAAGGGTCCTAATCTGGATCGCGTGCTGGGAGATAAAGTGACTGGGGAGGTCAGTGTGAGGACGTGGTTGTGTCCTATTGTGTGACCGTTTAGGTCAGTAGGCTGGACCCTGTGATAGGATTCCTACGTATCCCTGGCGGGAATCAAGCCTGGGCATTGTTCGGGTGTGGGGTGAGTGTTTTGTGAATGCGGGCGTGGTGGTGCCCTGGAGTGTCGTGTTACCGCCGAGGTCAGTGGTAAGGACGTGGTGGTGTCCTGGGTGACTGCATAGGTTGATGGCTGGACCCTGTGATAGGATTCCTATGTATCCCTAGCGGGAATCAAGTCTGGTCGTAGTTCAGAGGTCGTGAATCTGTGAATGCGGGCGTGGTGGTGCCCTGAAGTGTTGTGTGACCGCCGAGGTCAGTTGTGAGGACGTGGTGGTGTCCTGAGATGTGGTGACCGCCGAGGTCAATTGTGAGGACGTGGTGGTGTCCTGGGATGGAAATTTTACGATTTTCCTAATCGGGTGGTTTAAGGCCTTCCGGGCTGAAGATAGTGATTTGGGAGATTTATACGGTCTTCCGGACCGAGTGGTTTAAAGCCTTCCAGGCTGGGGATAGCGTGAGGACTTGAATCGTCTTCTGAATGTGGTTGCGCCACGCGTGAGGACTTTGAATCATCTTCTGGCGGCGGTTTCGGTGCCACGCGGGAGGACTTTGAATCGTCTTCTGGCGGCGGTTGGTGCCACGCGGGAGGACTTTGAATCGTCTTCTGGCGGCGGTTGGTGCCACGCTGGAGGACTTTGAATCGTCTTCTGGCGGCGGTTGGTGCCACGCGGGAGGACTTTGAATCGTCTTCTGGCGGCGGTTTGCCATGTGTGAGGACTTTGAATCGTCTTCTGGCTGTGGTTGTGGAGGCATGGCTGCCTTGAGCTCGTGTTTTGTCCGTTAGGGAGAAGGTTGGACTTACGATGGCTGCCGGTATTCATCCGTTGGGGATTTATCGTGGCCTTGTAGGGGCTTGCAAGGATTCCCTTTTTTGACTTCTTTGAGGAAGGAGCTCGGGCTTACTTTGATGGCCGGTGCTTGTGTTGTTGATGAGTGGGCAATGATGATGGCCGGTGATCGCTTCACCATTTGGCATTTTGGAGGCGTTTCGTGCCTTGGGATTTGTATTCGGAGGTGTTGGCTCCTTCTTGCGCTTGTTTTGCCGTTGAGTGGGCAAAGTTCGGGCTTACATTGACGGCAGTCTTTGGGGATAAGTAGTCTTGTACGACTTCCCTTTGACTTGTTGGGAAAGTGTCTTCGGACCTGTTTTGAGGGCCGGTGCTTGAGTTGCCGTTGAGCGTTTTGGAGGCGTCTCGTGCCTTGATATTCGTGCTGGGAGGTTTTGGCTCCTTCTTGAATTGCCGTTGAGTGGGCGAGGTTCGGGCTTACACTGACTGCCGGTGCTTGCGTTGCCGTTGGAGTGGGCGAGGTTCGGGCTTACACTGACTGCCGGTGGTTGAATTTCCGTTGGAGTGGGCGAGGTTCGGGCTTACACTGACTGCCGGTGCTTGCGTTGCCGTTGGAGTGGGCGAGGTTCGGGCTTACACTGACTGCCGGTGCTTGCGTTGCCATTGAAGTGGGCGAGGTTCGGGCTTACACTGACTGCCGGTGCTTGCGTTGCCGTTGGAGTGGGCGAGGTTCGGGCTTACACTGACTGCCGGTGCTTGCGTTGCCGTTGGAGTGGGCAAGGTTCGGTCTTACACTGACTGCCGGTGGTTGAATTGCCGTTGGAGTGGGCGAGGTTCGGGCTTACACTGACTGCCGGTGCTTGCGTTGCCGTTGGAGTGGGCGAGGTTCGGGCTTACAGCTTGTTGCCCGGTGCTTGCGTTGCCGTTGGAGTGGGCAAGGTTCGGTCTTACTGTTGACCGGTGGTTGAATTGCCGTTGGAGTGGGCGAGGTTCGGGCTTACGGCGGCACCGGTGCTTGCGTTGCCGTTAGAGTGGGCAAGGTTCGGTCTTACTGTGCCGGTGGTTGAATTGCCGTTGGAGTGGGCGAGGTTCGGGCTTACACTGACTGCCGGTGCTTGCGTCGCCGTTGGAGTGGGCGAGGTTCGAGCTTACACTGACTGCCGGTGCTTACGTTGCCGTTGGAGTGGGCGAGGTTCGGGCTTACACTGACTGCCGGTGCTTGCGTTGCCGTTGAAGTGGGCGAGGTTCGGGCTTACACTGACTGCCGGTGCTTGCGTTGCCGTTGGAGTGGGCGAGGTTCGGGCTTACACTGACTGCCGGTGCTTGCGTTGCCGTTGGAGTGGGCAAGGTTCGGTCTTACACTGACTGCCGGTGGTTGAATTGCCGTTGGAGTGGGCGAGGTTCGGGCTTACACTGAATGCCGGTGCTTGCATTGCCGTTGGAGTGGGCAAGGTTCGGTCTTACACTGACTGCCGGTGGTTGAATTGCCGTTAGAGTGGGCGAGGTTCGGTCTTACACTGACTGCCGGTGCTTGCGTTGAAGGGTTAGGGACCATTCTGCACTTGGATTTGCTGAAAAAGGCCTTAGGACAGCCAGGGGCAAAGATTATAAGGGCAGGAAAGTAATTTGGCCCTCCCTTGCAAGAAGGTCCGTACGGACCAACCTGGATGCAAAGAGGTCCATACGGACCACTTTGATTTTTTACAGTTCCCAGGTTTTGATCGGGTTAAAAAGCCGAGGCATCCCCTTCATTTCCCATTCCCAGTTTCACGAACCAGCCGAGAGAGAGAGAGAGGAAGAAACCTCCATTGTTAACCAAAATCTTCCATTCTTCGCTTGAATCGCTTGCAATGGCGGAAGGATCTCGAAGGAATCTTCGTCAACGCAGTCAAGAAGTGGTCGAGCAACGGATGGAGCTCCAAAGAAATTGGATCTCGTTTGTTCCATCTTCAAAGAATCCGGATGTCTTGTATCCAAATCCGGAGGTGCACAATCGTCGTTCTAGGAACGTCGGGGAGGTAAGAAATCCGTTCCGTTTTGATTCCCTGCTCGAATTTTTTGAATGCTAGAACTTTGCTGTGTTTACCTGCAGGATGCGGGGCTTATGGCTGGGAAGGCCAAGAGGATGAAGACTCGGGGATCGCTCGAGGCTGTTGTTGAGTTGTGGCAACGGATGCCTGATATTTCTGTTGATGGTAGGCCGAGTCCCAGGAGACTGGTCTACGCTTCTGGCTTGGGTGTGTTTGTAGAGAACCTGGCCGGGGTCTCTGACACGAAGAAGAACAAGAGCATCTTCCTTGGCCTTTCTGAGTATTGGTGGGATACCACCCACACCTTCCATCTAAGCTGGGGAGAGGTGACGGTGACGCCGACCGACTTTGCTGCGATTACCGGGCTTTCCTTCAAAGGAGGGCCAGTGCGGTGGAGAGATATGATCTCCAATGCTGTGTTGACCGAGGCTGCTTGGGCTTTGAGCCTCGTCCTCGCAGGGGCCTGGGGTTGCTATATAGCGATGTGGAGCTGAGGATCACGGCCAGTATTGGGGCCTATGTCCGGGGTACCGGCCAGGTGACGGCGGAGCAGCTGGCGCGCTCCTTTTTGTGGTATGCACTTTCCGAGACTTTGTTCTCGAACCACGCGACTGCGGCTCCCTTTGCTCTGTTGGAGAGCTTGAATGATCTGGAGAGAGTTTGTGACATTGCTTGGGGCGAGGCAGGCTTGGCCGAGCTCTACTTTTCTTTGGACCGGTTTAGCCGGGGTGTGGCCAGTTCATTGGCCTGTTTTTACTTTGCTTTGGAGGTATGCGTTTATTGCTGTTTTTGATTTAGCAACTTGTCGTTTCTCCGTTTTCTTTTGCACTGAGCCTTTTCTGTTTTGTTTGTCGCAGGTGTGGTTCTACGAGATTTTTCAGTGCTTCCCGTGGGACAGATCCGGCATTGCTTTGCATATCTGCTTATCTTTGGGGGCTCGTCTGACGAGGAAGAGGAGGAGCGGCGAGGGAAGCTCACCATCGCCTACGGGGATGTGCGAGGAGCGTCTGGAGAGGGTAGCCGGAGGGGTTTATTTTGTTCCCGTGGGCTCGGTATGAGGGTGATGAGTTTGAGGGGGCTCCTGAGGTGGCAGCAGCGTGAAGATCTTTGCGGGGCACGACTTGCGACGTCATGTATGCAGGGAGCGGGTCTTACGGCGGCATGGCCCGGTGTGCTTCCCGTGGCTCAGGGACCCTCCTTTTGGGATGCTTGATTCCAGGGATATGGATGTGTTGGATTTTGAGAGGTACCTTGGCGGTGTGGAGTGCCGAGGAGTTCATTTTGTATGGAGAGGAGTACGGGGCCTTCATGAGGAGGAAGTTGAGGACGCCGCGAGGTATTGGCGAGGAGAGAGAGCGGCCCGCGGGTTCCCCGAGAGGTTCCGATGCGGGGCCGGATTTCACGTATGTCAGCGTGGGGACGGATCGAGAGGAGGGTGTGCATGCCCGTTACGGCGAGCTCTGCTTGCATACCGAGTGGATCTCGATAGATCGGTGAGTGTCTTGACTCTTTTCCATCTTGGCATCTTTTACGTATTTTTCTCTTTTTGTTGTTGAGTATAAGCTGTATTGCTTTGAGCGTTTCCTTGGGCGCTTGCTTGTGCGGAGTCCGGGAGAGCCTATGATATCTTGACTTCGCCGTTATGTGGCGATGAGGTCGTTTGCGAAGAAGATGGCGTCGAAGATGTCTTGCCGGTCTTCGCGACGCGTGCCGGCGTACTGAGCCTATGCCTTCGAGGCATTACAGTAGGCGTTCCTCCGCGAGAGCCGAGCCGAAGCCGCAGCGGGGAGGGACCTTCGAGGGGGCGGCATAGCATGGATGCGGGACGTCTTCGGGAGCTCCGAGGCGGCGGCCCTTTTACCGAGTTCTTCCCTCCTCGGGGCGCGGGGGTGAGGATCCTCAGAGCCTTCTTTCTTTGATCCTTTCGTCGGATTTGATCCTTCGGATTACTTTGAGTGGCAGCCTCCGGCGGGGGCTCAATACTCTGACGACGAGGATGTGACGGGCGAGTTCGCCGGGATGCCCGACTTCTCTCTGGAGGACCTTGGCGAGGATGATAATGCTGAGGAGTCTGTTTAGTATTCATTTGCTTTCCCTCTTTTCATATCTTCTCTCCCTTTTTTTTTTGTTTAGCAACAGACATTTGATGTACCTGTAATAAAACACTCATATTTGCACGGCAAACAACATTTTATTTTAAGATGTAATGTCATTTTTGTGATTCCTGGGAATTGTCCTAGAAATGGTTGCTAGTATTTTTTTTTATTTTGTGCATGCCACGTGAGCTGAGAGTGCGTTTGTGGGTAGTGTATGTTTGCAGGGAATGGCTTTGGCCGGTGTTTGGGCGGTTTGGAGCAAGGTCTGCGAGGACGAGTGGTTGTTGTGCTTGTTCTTTGGGAAATGGGTTCTATTTGCAAGGAGGCCCGTACGGACATACTTAGCATGCAAAGAGGTCCGTACGGACCAACCTTGCTTTTGGGAAGGAGATAAATGCTTTCCAGTGTCTGGTTCTTCCTCATTTCCCCATTTGCAGCCATTTTCGAGCTTTCTTCCCCATTTTCTCTAGGAACCTCCATTTTTGCCATGGATTCTTCGTACGTCCCTAGAATTTTGCTGAGGCTTTCGCGGGAGAGGCAAGCACACTTCCTTGAGTAGGCGAAACGTGGATGCGGCGCCGTATGAGGCATCGAGAGACGGGCTTTCGAGGTAAGGTTTCGTCTTTGCTCGATTTGGTCTTTTAAGGAGTTGGTTCTGATTGGGATTTGTTGCGGGTGCCGCGAAGTTGCAGGATGTTAGGAGGCACGTGTCTTGTTTCTCCTATAATGAAATGGTGCCCACTTTTGAGGATTTTCGGGCTTTGATTGGAGGACCGGAGGTGGAGGCCATCTCGCTTCTTTTGATGGGTGGTCTTTGCGGTGAGCGTGAAGCTTGCGGGCTTTCTTCGTACTTCGTTGGAAGAAGTGCGGGGCATGATCCTTGATTCGGGTCATATTGACATTTCGAGTTGCCGGAGCGGTTCATGGTTGATGATGAAGAGTGATGTCTCTTGGGACGCATTTGCCTTGTGCGTGATGGCGGCAGCTTTTCCTGGTCGGCTCCGCTTGGCATTTGCGATGGCGCTTTACTAGATGTGGTAGGGAGCTGCCCAGTTTGGAGAGGATATTGTCCGTTGGTCTTTGGGGAGACTTTTCATGGTATCGGCCGTCGCGGCGAGGGATCGTTTTATGAGAGGGGAAGCCAGCTTTGCTCACCTTGTGGGCTGCGAGAGAGACTTCGAGGCCATGCCAGAGCTCAGACGTCGTTTAGTCCGTGGTCATTTGCTCGGCGACCTCTTGTGTTGGATATGGATCGGTCCGCTGGGAGAGATGGATGGCACGGCTTGGTACGCATCGGATCCGTTGGTGGGTTCCGCGCTTGGAGGATTGAGACTAGGAGGGTCTTGCGGGAAGGGTCCTACGTTGTCGAGTTCCGGGTTTGTCTTGGTCACTCCTTCTATATTCCGTCGCTTGTTTCCGGCGGTTTGGGATGAAGCGGGAGCCTTTGTTGGTGCAGGATGACCTTGCTACTGCGGAGGTAGTTCCTCTTTGTATGGCGGCTTCGGGTGCCTTCTTGTATTTTACGAGGGTATGGAAGTATTCCGCTTTCCCTCTGTGGTACTCCTTAGACGTCGGGGAGTGTCGTATTGACTACTCGATACACGGCTTTGGTATGAAGCGGCGTGTTGGGCGATCCCAGTGGTCTTGGAGAGCGAGGCGTGTAGCGATTGCAGGACCGGTTGCCGTAGTAGCTATTGCACTTAGGAGTGCCGAAGCACAGTCGACCCTTTGGATGTGACGGGAGACACTTTGTTTGACTACGAGACTAGAGTTGACCGGCCCGACGGGGAGAGGTCCTCTTTTGCGGGCTCGCGGGGAGGAGATCGAGCCGAAGCACGGGCGAATGAAGCCACGAGAGCTCTTGGATTGTTTGACTCTACGGGGAGGACCCACGATCTCGGGCGAGAGACGCGAGTTGGTTCACGTGGAGCGAAAGAAGACTCGCCGGGGACGAGGAAGAAAGGAAAGAATGGCGAGGGGACAAGCGCAGATGGCGCGGAATGACCTCCTAGGTATCCATTCATTGCATTTGCAAACACATTATTTGTTAAATGTATTAAAGTTTGTCTTTTAGCATGTTGTGAACTTGAGAGTAGACCGTGCTTGAACTCATCAAGAAATGTTGTAACCGTTAGTGATTTGTGATTTACTTTTAAAGCTTTGTCGAGACGCAAGATCTCTTGTTTGCCTTTGTTTCTTTTGTGCACCTTGTCGGCGTCCATCTTTGAACTTTTACATTTGCATTTGCGGGTGAAGCGGTGTGGGCCATGACGGCAATCCACTTTGCTTAGGCTTTGTGCTTGTTGAGAGGTTGAATGATCCCACGACAAGTCGTTTTGACGGTCTTTTTCGTAGCTTCCTTGCCTCTTGTTGGCGTCGGGCTCTTGACCTCTTTTTTGTAGCTTCTGCTTGAGCTTCTTTTATTTATTGTTTTTTTGTGAGCCCTTGCTCGAGCTCTCTCTTTTTTTTTTTGTGAGCCCTTGCTCGAGCTCTCTTTTTTTTGAAGCGCGTGAAGGCAAAACGAGCCCTGGCTTGAAGCGAGACATGAGTCGATCGTTTGATCTTTGAGTGACCCTCGGATGTCCTTTGATGTTGCCGTCGTCGTTTGACTTGGTCAAGGTGACTGTTGGGGCGTGTTCTTGAAAAGTGCGTAGCTTGATGGCGGTCTTGATTGACATTCAAACTTTTGACTTTTGTGTATTTTTAGACCGGACCAATTAAGGTTGCCTACGTTCCCCGGACTAGAGGGCTCAGTGCACGTAGTTCGACACTACATGGAGTGCGAAGATGCACGGTTGTTCTTCTTTAGGCGAAGTATCTGCGAAGTTTGCTTCCGTTATTTCGGATTCATGAAGGGATTGCCGTCTAGGTCGTCGGCTTCATGGCACCTCCCAGGAGAAGATCTTTTGAACCACGAAAGGGCCGATCCATGTGGGTTCCCATTTTCCCGGTGGGTTGGTTCGAGTGGGAGGCTTTTCTTTGAGTACGAGGTCGCCTTCACGATGTCTCGGGATTTGACTTTCTTGTCGAAAGCTCTAGCCATCTGCTTTGATAGGCTCGGACGTGTTCCATGGCCTTTAGTCGTCGCTCGTCTAGCGAGCCAATTCGTCGTGTCGGCCGGAGCCATTCAACTTCGTTGATGTCATTTTCCAGCGGACACTCGGAGTGAGGGAATTTCCGGCTCGATGGGAAGGATTGCTTCCATCCCGTATGTCGGGCGAATGGGGTTTCTCCCGTGGCTACATTCGGCGATGTGCGGTAGCCCCAAAGTGCAAGGTGCGGCTTCTCGGGCCAATCTCGTCCTCGGGTGGTCATTTTCGGATGATCCGTTCGAGGTTTTGTTTCTTTGCTTCCACGGCGCCGTTTGTTTGTGGCCGGTAGGGAGAAGATTTGTGGCGTGTGATCTTGAATTCAGCCGGCGGTGCAGCCGAATTCCCCTTCGAAGTGTGAGCCATTGTACGATATGACCTCATTTGGGATGCCGTATCGGCGAGATGATGTTTTCCTTGAGGAAATGCGCGACCTTCTTGGAGATGAGTACCTTGTAGGACTTGGCTTCGACCCGTTTGGTGAAGTAGTCGATGGCTACTAAGATGAACTCGTGGCCAGATTCTTTGCTGGCGGAGCGATTTTCCCGATGACGTCAATTCCCCAAGTGGCAAATGGCCAGAGGTGTAGTCATGCGGTAGAGATCGTGGGGAGGTAGATGATTGAGGTTGGAGAACCGTTGACACTTGTCGCGGCTTCGGACAAAGTGGATGCAATCTGCCTCCATGGAGATCCGGTAGTAGCCCATCACGAGAATGATTTGCATCGGGGCTCACGGCGTTCAATGTGGGGACCGCAAGCCCCATTGTGGACTTCGTTCATGAACTTGTTTGCTTCTTCTTGGGCGATGCGGCGTAGGAGTGGCCCATGGTAGCGTTTCTTGTATAGCATGTCCCCGAGGATGACGAAGTGAGAGGCGAGGCGTTTTAGTGGCCATGATGCTCTTGGTTTTGACCCCTTACGTGTGTGGGTCTTCCTTGTTCATGAAGGTGATTTCCCGTTCTTGAGGTATTGGAAGATCTGGTTATACCATGGCTCATTGACGGGCTTAGGTTACAGTTCGATCTCACAACAATGAGGCGGGGAATTTCCTTTCGTCCGACTTTGAAGGGTTTGATTGCTTTTCCTTCGGGGATTTCCACAAGGGAAGCCAAGGTGGCTAAGGCATCCGCAAACCCGTTTCGGTCTCTTGGCAAGTAGTGGAAGGTGACCTCTTCGAATTGTGTGATGAGGTCTTCCATGAAGGCATGGTATTTTTGCAAGCCCGGGTCTATGGTTTTCCACTTGTTGGAGACTTGGTTGATGATCAAGGCCGAGTCCCCATAAACTTCGAGTTTGGACATTCCTCTCGAGTGCGGCTTGTAGTCCGGCGGCAGCTTCATATTCGGCGGCATTGTTGGTTACCTCGAAATTGAGCTTTATAGCAATTGGGGTGTGCTCGTCCTTGGGATCTACCAAGAGCATACCGACGCCGTTTCCCTTTTTGTTGGCCGCTCCGTCGAAGAACGGTTGCCATCGATTTTCGCCTTCGATTGCGAAGATTCCCTCGTCTGGAAATTGTGGTTCGGGGCCTCGAGCCTCGTCGGGCTTCTGCTGGGAAATCACCGGTTGTTTAGCCATTACCCGTCCCTTGATTGACTTTTGGTTCACGTATTTGATGTCAAACTCTGCTAGGAAGAAAGACCATTTGGCAAGCCTCATTGACAGAGATGGTTTGTCGAAGAGGTATTTGACTGGATCCATTTTGGAAACCAAGTGTACCGTGTGCGACTGCATGTAGTGCCGTAGTTTCCCGACAACCCATACCGTAGCCGCGCAGTTTTCTCGAGGGCCGAGTAATTGAGTTCGCTGCCTTGAAACTTTCGACTGACGAAGTAGATGGCGTTTTCGACTCGTGACTCTTTCTTTTCTTGACAGAGCATGGCTCCAACCGCGGTGTCGGTCACAGTTAGGTATAGCAACAGTGGCTTCTCCTCGTGGGGAGGACAGAGAATAGGAGGACTCACAAGGTATGCTTTTATTTTCTCAAAGGCCTCTTGGCATTCTGAGTTCCATTCGATGTCGGCGTTCTTCTTCATAACTTTGAAGATTGGCTCGCACATAGAGGTCATTTGGTTGACAAAGCGGCTGATATACTGCAGGCGGCCCATAAAGCTTTTCACCTCTGTCTGAGTTTGCGGTGGTCTCATTTCGATGATGGCCTTGATCTTTTGAGGATCAACCTCGATGCCTCTCTCGGTGACCATGTATCCTAAGACCTTGCCTCTGATAACCCCAAATGTGCATTTGGCAGGGTTTAACCTCATTGAGTGTTTTCGGAGGCGATTGAAGAATTTTCTCAGGTCTGTGAGGTGTTGTCCATCTGATCCCTTTGAGTGGATGATCATGTCATCGACGTACACTTCGATCTCTTTGTGGATCATATCGTGGAAGAGGGCGGTTGCTGCCCGTTGGTAGGTAGCCCTATCGTTCTTTAGTCCGAACGGCATTACTGTGTAGCGCAGAGGTTCCCTGTGGGGTTGTGAAGGCTGTCTTTTCTTGGTCTTCTTCGGCCATCTTGATTTGATTGTAGCCAGCAAACCCGTCCACGAAGGACTTGACTTCGAAATTGGCTGTAGTGTCTACCAACATGTCGATGTTGGGTAGTGGAAAATCGTCCTTGGGACTTGCTTTGTTGAGGTCTCGGAAGTCCACGCAACAGCGTACTTTTCCATTGGCCTTGGTGACCGTGACGATATTGGAGAGCCATGTGGGGTACTCGATCACCCTGATGAAGCCGACGCGGAGCATTTTTTCGATCTCCTCTTTGACTTGTAAAGACCATTCTGGCTTGATTCGGCGTAGCTTTTGCTTGATGGGCTTAGCCTCGGGATTCAAGGGAATCCGGTGTTCTACAATGTTAGGATCTAATCCGGGCATGTCTCGGTAAGACCAAGCGAACACGTCCACGAACTCTTTGAGCAAAGTGCGCCAATGCGTCTTGCTACTGTGCCGGTGAAGAAACTTCCGATTTGCGTCTCTTTTGGCTCTTCGGCGGTTCCCAAATTCACTTTGGTTAAAACCTCCTCGCGGCTTGGGCCCGGTTTTTCTCTCGTTTGACAACATGCTTAAAGATGTGCTTAATGTATTGTTCGTTTAATGTGTCCGCTTCTTTATCAAGTGAATCGTTATTAACCTGTTTGTGTGTTAGTTAATTTATCGGTTGTTAAAGATGCAATGAGAGGATACTCGGAAAGATCGAAGCATTCATTAAGAGCATACGGGAATACATTATTGGCAATGAGTTCGTAATCTTCCGGCGTGAGGCCATCGATGACTCGAGAGACTCAAATTCAAAGATAATGGACTCGTGGATGAGTTTTGACACTAGACTCTAGGACTCGAGGGGTCGAGACCAAGTTGTTCGATCATGTCCTTTTTGGCCGGGCAAAGTGGGTCCGGAGAAGGTGGCCCAGTTATGGAGTGGCAATGAACTTGATAGGAGATGGGGCTTGAAGGGCTTTATGTCACCATTCCCAATCATTGCTATCACAGAGTTATTAGAAACAAAATCGATCAGATCTGGCATCTCGATTTCTTCATTGAAGAGCAGGTGGAGCAGTGGCTCGTCCCAAGCATCGTCTGCGGAGTCTTTTGCTTTTGTCTTGGGCATTACTAGCTCGAATGCAGACTCGTCCCGCTTGTTGAAGGCAGGAGTGTTGACAGAGAGTTTTTCGAGTTCTTCTGCCAAAGAGGGGGTTTTCCCAAACCAAAATTCGTTGTGAATAGTGGTGGTCATGGATCCCAGTAGAGGCGGTGTGTCGAGAAATGCTCTTCGGACGGGATTTGGCTTGAGGCCTCTGAATCTTGCCAAGTTCTGCTGGAGCTTGTCCATGTTTGTCGGCCAGCTTTGTTTGGCGCTGATCAGCTCTGTTCCCTTTCCTGGATCTTCTTCCAAGTTGCCGGCCTTCTTTGTGAAGTACTTGGTCATGTCAAAGCTGTAAGGGCGAAGATCGGAGGTTGTGTGCAAGCCTCTTTTGTTATTTGTGGAGCGTTTCCGTGCAGCTCGCTTGTCCTCCGCAATGTGTTCGGGAGTAGGAATGTATCCCAGGCCGTGCAGGGTATTCTGTTCTTTGATATTGATGATCTGTTGGGTGCCCTGATGGCGTTTTCCCAAACCGAGCCCTGGATGTAGTTCATGTGCTTCATCATTTTCATCGGGGAGGGATCTTGTCCCAAATCAAAGGCAGGTCTATGTGGCATACCCGGGCCTTTGGGCTTTCGATGGTGAACCCGTTAGCATCATGCCATCATCGTCGTGTTTGATCTCTAAGACTCGGGACGCCGTTTGTGTCGGTCCTTTCGGTGACTACACTATCGCCGTAGATGATGGTTAGATCTGTTCCTTGACGAACTTTATGCACCGATGGAGAGTGGATGCCACCCCATTGATCCGGTGTAGCCAAGGGCGTCCCAAAATGGCAAGTGAATGGTGATCGGGATGTCGATGACTTGGAAATCCGTCTGACCATTTGTTTTCCGAACCACAAGTTCAAGGTGGCTATTCCCAAGACCGGGCGGGATGTTGAGTCGTATGCCTTGATTGCCCGAGTCGAGGGCTTTAGATCGCTTGATTTGATCCCTAGCAAATCCATCATTTTGGCTGGAAGGACGTTCATGGATGATCCCCCATCTACCAAAACCCGTGGAGACGACGCTCGTCCGTTGAACTATTATGTAGAGAGGCTCATTGTGGTCGCCCCAAATTTTGGAAGGTCGAGCTCGTGAAAGTGATGATATTGCCGTAATTAACGTTGCCAATCATCTCGAACCGCTTCATCAGTGTCACCGTGATGGGAACCATGGTCTCGGGCCGTGCTTTCTTCCAACTTGAGCTTGTGCGGGTAAGATGAAGTGAGTAAGGACCAGAGTGAGATGTTAGCCCGAGTGCGCTTGAGCCGTGTTAAGACAGGATCTTCACCTTTGGGTCCAAGGTTTCGGCTTCTTTGGCGTAGGGCCCCTTTTCGGTTCGTGGCTCGTGTATGGCCGGCCTTTTGTCCGTCCGTGGAGGATTCACCGGGATTTGACCGAACGTGTCGAACGTTCACTTACGGGCTTATGGTTTTGCTTGTCTCTCCTATTTCGTAGTGGGAGGACCCCGATTGGCATAAGGCCGACCGCGCATTTCAATTCGTTCACCGTCATGGCTTTTACCGAAGCATCAATAGTGGCTTTGAGATCTTCCCAAGACAGGGTTGGATTATCTCGGACCTTCGGGCCTTCGGTGGCGGTGCGGAGCTCGTCCCGGTGATCATGGAGCGTACATTGCCATTGCCTTGTGCAGAGCTAGACTTGCCGGAGTAGATGACATAGTAGTCAAACTTTCCCGAGGGTTCTCCAAGGGTTCCGACCGTGGGATCACCGGATTCATACCTCTTCTTCGCCTTTTGTTGAGAAGATGGCTTCTTCTTTCTTCGAGGACGGCCCTCGTTCATTTCATCATGGAATTCCATTTCCGGACAAGCACCGCAATCGCTACGTCCCACCGTATGTGTTCGTTGTTCGGCGGTGGTACCGGACCTCGGGAGGCTGAATGGGCGTGCTTTCCTCTCGAAGGTCTTGTGGCCTTACGTCATAACCGCATGGCTCGTATGAGGGTAACAGGTTGATTTCTCGGGAGACAATGAGAGATGTTAGAAGCCGTAGGAGCAAATATGACTGGGAAGCCCCGTGTAGTTGGGTGGCTAATGTTCGAAGTGGTGCATGGCACCTTCGATCCAGTGCTTGTTTCTCACCTTAACGTTTCTCAATATCCATGAGGACCTCGCCAAACTTCTTCCAATGTTGGGAAATTTCTTGGGGGTAAGGTCCCGTTCTCATCGTTGTTATCCACCGACTTGGCCACGAAGATTTGACTGACCGTCCCGGTGACAGAGCCGGGAAGGAGGTAGGACCTTGCTTTGGACACCGGGAGACGGGTTCCGTGGTACTCTCGACCACTCTCTCGTTAGTGGAGGGGGTGATGGGCAAGGTTTAGACACAGGAATGGTCTTTCGGGATAAAAGGGGGAAAGCTCACGTGGCATGCGGTTTCCGTTTCTTTTATTTATGATTTTTTTTTTTTGTTGTTGTTTTAATTTACTTAAAACATGTTTTCTCAGAGTCCTAGGTAGGTTGGAAGAGATTGCTCTTCTTTTTCGCAACTATGCTAGATCCTGGGTCAGTAGAGACCATCTGTGCGGCTATAAGCCCCTCGTTTTGCACCCGTATTTCGACATCCTGTGGTGGACGGCCCGGCTAGGGTCCTATAGTGCAAGCGGTTTCCACCGGCCTAAAAGAAAAATCGAACCTAAGGACCGAGCCTGTCATGTTCGTTTTGATGCATTAGCCATGTGAATAGTGAACCGAGCCGGCCACCGAGTCAAGATCGTGTCAAGAGTTCGGCATGACCTTCTCTTTACCTTGCTTGCGCAAGGGATCTGTGACGTTAGGCGTTGGCCGGGTCATATCGTCATGGCCGACGTATCAAAGGCTTGATGACATGGTGTCATGTGGGCATGGATGTATATCCGGACGGAACATCGTCTCGGGTGTAGCCGGAAATCAAGATCGAGATCAAGATTTTAGCATGACCTTTCATCGCTTTGCTTGCGCAAGGGATCTTGAGTTTCGAGCCTTGACTCATAAAAATGGCCGGCATGGTATATGTATCCAGCCGTATGACACCTGACCGGGTAAAAACCAACCGAGTCTAGACAGAGTGTGACTCAAGACTCAAACGTGTGGGGTTGACGCTTGGCTAGGATGGGATATTTGGAATGATCCCGTGCGCATCCAAGAGGCCTAGGAAGACCTAACGGACCGCAACCGAGACCTCTCCCGGGTTAAGGGTTGTAGTGTGCAAGTGTATCCGAGGCAAGAAGGCGCGTAGCGTGCGGTGTAACCGAGGCAACAGTGTGAGTAGAGTGCGGTGTAACCGAGGCAGCAGTGCGCGTAGTGTGCGGTCTCTAAAATTCTTTTTCTGAGTAAAACAGAAGTTTTTTTTTTTGAAGAATTTTAAATGTATGCACAGATGTATATTGATGCATTTTTTTGTATTTTTATTTTTTTTTGTAAAATAAAAACGAAGCATGTGCACACACACACAACAGTTAAAGAAAGGGGTAAAATGAAAGTTTGACCCTCATCATCGTTTTAAAAATCATTTGTTTTGTTTAAAAAGATTTTAAAACAAAAAATTCCCCAGCGGAGTCGCCAACTGAAATTACCCGGGATCCGGCTCGCGCGCGGAGGACCCCGAAGCATCTCGCATTTGTCGCTTTTCGGGAAAGTCGCCCGGATCCGAGAGGCAGCGCGTTCGCGCCCCGGCATCTGGATTTATTCCGCTTTAGCGTTAGTTGGAGGTGTCTCGCCGTTTGTTTTCGCATTTGTAGAGTCGCCACGCCGTTTTTATTAAGCCCAAAACATTGAAAAAGGGCATCAGTTTAAAGATAATTTTAAACTGTTTTTGTGTGATGAGATTTTGAGTTCGGAGGTCAGATGACTCCTCGGGAAGAGAATATTAGAATATTAGAGCTCACCCGAGTCGCCTCGTAAAATGAGTCTTTCGGATACCCCTAATATCCTTTAAAATGTTGTGTGTGTGTGTGCTTTTAAAAATGCATGCTGTGTCGGATGTCTACATTGTACACTACGTATTGAAATGTATTGAAATAGTAATGGAATGAAGCCTTACCAATGTTGGTTCGTGTCTGTCTTCCGCTGAGGAATAGTGTTTGAGGTCGGAGTAGCGTTCCGGTACGGATCTGGATTGCTTCGGGAGGGGCCGGTTGTCTGCGGACAGAGTTTCGGCGTGAGTTGATGTTGCAGGCTGCGTGCGGGCAGAGGTTCGGTGTGCGTGGGGATCGCAGGGATCACTCGGGCAGAGGTTCAACGTGCGTTGGGGTGGCAGGAGTCACTCGGGCAGAGTTTCGGCGTGGTTTGGGATTGCCGGTTTGACTCGGAAAGATCCGGGACGCCTCGAGAAAGACCAGGCAAGGCCTCGGAGTACCACAAGGGGCCTCAGAGTACCTCGAGAGTGCCTCGGGGCAGCGCGGGAGCGTCGCGGGAGCGCTCGGAGAGGCTTCGGAGCACCACAAGGGAGCTCGGAAGGCCTCGGAAGGATCCGAAAGGGGCCGGGAGTGCTTCGAGAGGACTTAGAGGGGAAGCCTGAAGGCTTAGGGAGGAAGAGAGAAGTGGGATGTGTGTCAAAATGAGGAGGGGGAGCCCTCTATTTATAGTAAAAATTTTCGTGCAAGAAGGTCCGTACGGACCTTCTTGGTTATCCAGAATTTTGGTTTTCCTCGATTTGAGGGAATATGTGATGATGGTGAATATTCTGTAATTATGGTGTCCCCTTGCAAGAAGGTCCGTACGGACCAACTAGGCTGCAATAAGGTCCGTACGGACCAACCATGTATGGGAGTGATGATTACTTCCGGGATTTGAGAGAATATTGTGGACTTTAAGGGGATTCAGTAATTATTAAAGCAAAGAGGTCCGTACGGACCATTATTGCTTTTCCAATTTCCTGAAAATTCCCAAAAGGTCCTTTTGTCCCTTTTTATCCCAGAAAGGCTCCTCCCTTGGTTTGGCTGGGGGTTTTGAGAGGGTTTTGAGTGCCAGAGGTCGTCGAGACTGCGTTGATGAGTCTGCGGTGCTTCCTGTGTGCTTGAAAGGGGGTGATCCAGATTGGGGTACTTACACATATTCGGCCTATTTGTTGGAGGCTTGGAACTTGAATCTTGGAGCTTCTTCAAAATCTTTACCCGTCTCTGGCTCGACTAACACAATTCCAGCTCCACTAATGTTCTTGGTAGCAGACCCATCCGAGTAAACCTTCCAGCAATCGTCGGGTAAACTGACTACCTGTTGGTATGATTGTTCTTTCCCCTTCACGCTCTCTTTTGGGGTGTTCTCCCTACCATATTCTTTGGTGAACGTAAGCTTGACCAAGAATTCTGCCAAACGTTGGGCTTGCAAAGCTTTTTGAGGCCTGTATTCAATATCAAACTATGTCAACTCTATGGACCAGTTGAGCAGTCGACCTGAACTTTCTGGCTTATGCAATATCTTCCTCAGAGGAGCGTTGGTCAGCACGAAAATGGGGTGGGTTGAGAAATATGCCCGCAGTTTTCTAGCTGCAACCACCAAGGCATAGGCTACCTTCTCAGCATTGAAGTATCTTCCTTCCACGTCGGACAAGGCCTTTCTCACATAATAAACTGGTTTTTGAAGACCATTTTCCTCTCTGATCAACATTATGGCCATAGCTCGATCTCCAGCTGATAGGTAGACATACAAATTCTCTCCTTGAACCGGGCAACTCAGTAATGGGTGAGAGGCGAGGTATTCCTTGATTTGTTGGAACGACGAGAAACATTTGGTCGTCCACTCAAAGTTTTTTATCCCCCTCAAAGTTTTGAAGAAGGGGAGAAATATTTCTGCCGACTTGGCTATGAAGCGACCCAAAGCTGCCACCCTACCATTCAGCCATTGCACCTCCTTGTTGCACGTTGGTTCCTGCATCTCTACCAAAGCTTTTATCTTCTCTGGTTTAGCCTCAATGTCCCTTTGTGATACCATAAACCCCAGAAACTTGCCAGCAGCTACTCCGAACACACACTTGCTCGGATTCAGCTTCATGTCATTTGCTCGTAGATTGACGAACGTTTCCCTTAGGTCGACCACATGACGACCAGCCTTGGTTTTGATGACCATGTCATCGATGTAGGCCTCCATGTTTCAGCCAATCTGTGTAGCAAATACTCTATTCACCATCCTTTGATAAGTAGCCCCAACATTCTTCAACCCGCAGGGCATTTTCGTGTAGTAATATACCCCTCCAAAAACTTGGAAGGCAGTCTTTTCAATGTCATCCTCGTGCATTCTGATCTGATGGTACCCTGAATAAGCATCGAGGAAACTGAGGGTGGCATGTCAAGCTATTGAGTCAACCAACTTGTCAATTTGTGGGAGTGGGTAGCTGTCCTTTGGGCATGCTACATTTAGGTAGGTGAAGTCGACACACATTCTCCACTTTCCATTGTCCTTCTTGACCATCACTACATTTACCAGCCAAGTAGTGTAGGACGCCTCCCTGATTATACCTGCACTAAGGAGTTTATTTACCTCTTGTTTGATAGCCATTTCTTTGTCTGTAGCAAAAACTATTAGCTTTTGGCTTTTGAATTTTATGGTGGGGTTGACCTCCAGGAAATGCACTGCGACCTCCTCCTTAATTCCCCTCATGTCTTATACCTTCCAGGCAAAAAAATCTGCGCTTTCCTTCAATAGGTCGACTATCTCCACCCTTTCTTCTGGTGACAGTTGTCTCCCTATTCTAATTTTTTGCTCGGGGTAGGAGGGATTGACAATGATTTCTCTGACCTTTCTTCTTTCCTCAGCTCCCAATTGTGGAGCTTCCTCTTCAATCATGCCATCTAACTCGGCAGCTATTTCCCCGTTGGAGGCCCCTGAGTTTTGATTGACTTGGAGGCATAGGTTGCCTATGATGATTTGGTCGACCAAAACTTTATCTGTCGTGACCAAAGTGTTTTTAGAGGGACGTGTCGGCTCAGTCATGACGTGGTCATGTGAGTGATAGGTCGCCTCTTCAATACACTGTATCATTGATAATATGGAAGTAGTGGTGACAGATTTTGAGAACTTCCAGATCGCCTCTGGAGTGTCAATTTCCAATTCTCTCTCTTCTTGGATCGAAGCACGTGATCCAGGTACTCTCTAGCTATGCTAAACACACCCCACTCCCAGCTTGGTGGGAAACTTGACCCTCTAATGGGGGATTGAAGGTACCATCCCTAGAGCGACATGTCCAGGGATACCCAATATAGCATGGTAATCACTTATAACGTCAATGACTATAAATGTTACCTTAGCTGTTGTTCTCAAAGGATGATGCCCGATGTTGACCTCCAACTCTATTTGCCCCTTGGCATCAACCCTGTGATTGGTGAAGCCCTCTAGCCAACCTAAATAAGGTGACAACCTTGCATCTGTCAATCTCATGTCGAGGAAGGTTTTATAGTAGAGGATGTCCTTGTAGGCCCCTGTGTCGACCAGAATCCTGCTTGACGTGCTATCATCAATTAGCCCCGAAATCACCAAAATTTGCTCCCTTGCAGTCACGCTACAACCAACTCGTAGGGATAGAAACTGATCACCTCATCTTTAACACAGCTCCTGGGGGGCACATAGGGATCTTTACTTAGTTGAAAAATCTTGTGCTTGAGGGCAGTGTTGCTCGTCTCCTCAGTGATTACACCCAAAGTCAGTCTAGGATGCCTTGGCTCAGGGATACCTCTTGTAGGTCAATCTCTTCCTGCAGGATGATATCCCTTCACGAACCTATCCAACCTTCCTTCATTCACCCATTTTTGGATGATCCTCTTCAGACTCATACATTTCTCAGTTGTGTGCTCGGTGTACTTGTGATACTCACAATACCTACTGTTGTCCCTTCTTAATTTATTTTGAGCATTCAACGGGGCAGGAGGACCTAGGTCGACTGTGTTCATGATCTCAGTCCGACTAACTATGAGTGGGGTGAAGCTTTCAGGGACTCTTTCCGTCGCCCTAGTTCTATTTTTCCCCTTGTTGTCATTGATTTTTACCTGTCCCCCCTTTGTTGACTCACCAACTTTGGTATGTTCAGAGCCCTTGTCTTTCTTTCCTTTTTTTCTCTCCTCAGCCACGGCCACATCATAGGCCCTCTCAAATAACTCCTTCCTTGTGTTCGCCCTCCTAACCTGTAGCTCGTAATCCAAATCAAGAGAGGATACTCCATTTCTGAAATAGTTAATAACTTCCCTATCCGTGAGGTCCTCCTCAATTTGGTAGACCAACTCCTTAAACCGTGTGAAATAACTCATGGTACTCTCTGTCTTGCCTTGAGTCATGTTGTTTAGGTCGGTGACTGTCTTTATGAGCCCCAGCTGTAGAGAATATGTACAAGAATTTCTTCCTCATATAATCCCATGAGGTGATGCAGCCAGTGGTCAGGCCGCGAAACCAAGTTAGTGTTGTACCTATGAAGGTGCTGGTTAATGCTTTGCATAGCACGTCATCCACAGAAGTGACCAAGCACATAGTTGCCTCAAAGTGTTGCATATTATTCAAGGCATTAGTCGTGTCTGAGTACTTCTCTAACACGGGTAACTTGAAACCTGTAGGAGGTCTTTGGTCGAGCATCTCCTTGGACAAAGGTCGAAGAGTGCAGTCATTTTGTTCGACCTTCCCATTGGTTTCCTTTATGTCTGCCTCCATGCTATCCAACCTTCTTTTCAAGTTGAGAAGCTCCCTAGCATCCAGGTCATTTCTTTGATGGGAGACAAATTTATATTTTTGTCTCTCCTCCCCGTGGGGTTCTTTCCTAGATAGGTTCCTCTGTCTCTCATTCCATGGGGGAGACACCTCTCTCCTTTCTTGACGGGATAGCGATCTTTCTCCCCTTGTTGGCGATCTACGTCGAACCCTATCAGCTTCGAGTCACCTCCTTTGAGCTGAGTCGGCCTCTTGTTCCCTTTGCTGGTTGAGCATATCCCTTAGGTTGCCAGTTGAGTCTATGGAAATGTGGGAGGGAGGAGGCATTCCATTCCTCCTTTCTTTACCAGACGGTCTAGATCCTCCGTTAGTCCGTCTATGAGAGGTGAGAGTTGGGGCTACTCTTTGTGATCTTCTATTATTCTTGTTAGGAGACTCAGGCATTTCGAGTAACTCATCTTGCACATCGAGCTAGGGTTGTACAAAAAATTCGTGGAACCGGATCAAACCAGTAGAACCGGACAAGACCAGTAAAAACCTGACCGAAAAAATAGTATTGGTCTAGTCCTGGTTTTGAAATATATACATATATATATATATATATATATATATATATATATATATATATATATATATATATATATATATATATATATATATATATATATATATATGTATATATATATATATATATGTATATATATGTATATATATACATATGTATATATATATATATGTATATATATATATATGTATATATATATATATATATATATATATATATATATATATATATATATATATATATATATATATCTATATCTATATATATATCTATATATCTATATATATATACATATATATACATATATATATATATATATATATATATATATATATATATATATATATATATATATATATATATATATATATACATTTATTAACTTTCTTACCATTTACCAATACGGCAATACCCAATTATCCACCCGTCTCTCACTCCCGTCACAGCAAAAGCAAATCTACTAGGGATCAATCCAGGAAGTGATTTATATGTTTCCTGCTTGTGTTCGAAAAAAAATATCCCTTATGTTTCTTTTAGCTAGTTAAATTTTTTAGTTGAGATCAAGTGGTTGAACATGAAACTCTTCTTTCCTAACTGTAGATTTTGTTATTGTAATTTGGTTCTTAAATATGCTTGCTTGTTGTCACGACCCTAATCCTAGGCACCCTTTTGGTCACGTGTTGGGCACGTGGGGGTAGGGTGTATTGCATCTCATTTTAGGCATTACATGATAATTAAAGTATTTATGCGTTTATTGTGATATTTTGATAACTTAAGTGATTTAGGATGTTAATAAATCAATTTTAATCATATAATATCTAAATGAAATAAATAGGAATTATTGTAGTAAAGTTATAATATTTGAAATTTTAAATAAAAAATTTATAAAAGTGTTGAGGAGCTTTAGTGTAAATGTAAAATTAAGGTGGTTGGTTGTAAGAATTCAAAACTTGGAGGAGCTAGAGTGTAAAATGTTTTATATAAATCCATAAAAGTTCCCCAGAAGCTTCATTCTCTCTGGTTATTTCTCTCCTTCCTCTCTACATTCCATCAACCTAGGGTTACCTTCCAAAAATTCCCATAAATCAACCGTTGATCCGTTCTTCGATCTGATTTCAAATAAACGCTCAGGATGCCGAGTGGAACAATTCTAGCCGATTAGAATTTTTCTTATTTTCAAAATATTTTGGTAAGTTATTATGATTTCTTTCAATAAAAGTTCATTTCATGTTTAATGTTGATATTATGTGATATAAATGGTTTTTGGTAATTCTTGGTAATTTAGTTGGCTTTTGGAATGAATGAGAATTTGGTTAGAAGGGAGGATAGTGAAGTTCTTGGCATGAGGGTTTGGGTGAAGGTGATAAAGTTGTTATAGCTGTGTTACATGGCTTTTGGGAAGTACCATACTGAAGTTGAGATAGGTTCCTAAGGCTGAGGTATAAGGTTATGAGCAAAACATGGTCCTTTCCTTCCTTGGCTGTTAGTGTTTCAGCACTAGTGTGAAATTCTGGGGAAGGGCACGAGTCGTTCCCATGACTTTTCACTCGTGGTAACTAGTCGTGATAAATAGTGTACTCGTGCTGGGGAAGGGCACGAGTCGTGCCATGGGGCACGAGTCGTGCCCAGTGCTGTTCACTTGGTATCAATTTTCAAGCAACTTAAACCTAATCACCCTAGTATGGATTTAATCACTTTTTGACTATAATTCCAGTACAACATTAGAGCTTCACAATGAAGTCCCAACTTGTCCAAAATGATATAGGAAATGTCTTTAAATATGGTCCTGAAAATGGTTGGAAGGTGTTATGAAGACTTAACCAAAGTTGTTAAAACTTGGTAAATAACTCTTGAACTTTTATAGAAGGTACTCACTGTTGTGTAATGAATATGTAGGGCTTACTTGTGTTACATTGTGCCTATACGTGGTTGCATATTCATGGTTGTTGATTCAAATAGTGTATGAAATACAAGTTGCACTATTCCATTGGTTTGAACATGAGTATTAATACCATGTTGTTGTATTGATATCCCAAGTGTGGATTTATTTTCAAGTATCTATTATGTGCTTGAATATTGTTATATCAGCTGATGAGTAGGTGTATAATGGAATACTATCAATTATGAGAAATTGTTCCATAAGGTGATCAGATTACATTATACCTATGACTGTCCCCTTCTGTGGCCACAGATTGGGGTAAATGCTTCTGTATCAAGCCAAAAGCCTTACAGATAGCTGCGATCTTATATGGTTCTCTGAAATATGAGTCTTATAAGATGTGGATATGCTTAAGCAGTTCACAAATGAGTGGAGTTTTACTCCCGACGTTGTACGACTTATTGTTCAGACGGGAAAGGTAAACTGAGGTAATGTAATGTGTTTACCGCTTTACCAATGTGTTGTGAGCAACTTGGTTATGTGTTGCATCTTATATGGCATATTGTTGCATTCATAATAACTTATTGAGATTTATTCTCACCCCTTCTCCCTTTCCTGTTTTAGATCCCGCTAAGACAGGTGGACCAGACCGGTGAGGTCGGAAAGGAGTTTGGACATCGTTCTTTTGGGTTATCAGGGTATGTATTTGGTTTGAATTTGGGAGTAGGCGTGGACGTTATTCTTTTGGGGAGATTGCATATAAAACAGGTTTCAGTTGCGTTATGTTGTAACTAAATATGGGATTGGTTTTCTTTCAAAGCAGGCTTTTGTAAACCTTTACATTCGTAGTGGTTTGTAATTAAAACAGGTTATGTCTTTTCAAAAATGGTTTATATATCACCTCCAAGAGGAGATGTTAATGTTGGTTTGTTAAAGTTTATTTTTACTTTTCAAGTTAAACAAAAGTTTTTTTTAATGGAGGTGGTTTGGACTCTCCATCTCGGGGCACGAGGCAAGGTCCCGGGTCGGGGTGCCCACAGTTGGTATCAGAGCGCGGTTTAGAAGTCAAGGGTAGATGTCTAGTTTAAGGGGGAGTGTGTGATATCTGACGATGAGTGTTTGATGTAGGGGTTAGTACAATGGCAGGAACTGATGATGACCAACGAAGGGATCAAGGAAATGTGGGTGATGTGGGAGCCGGAGAAAATGAAAACGCAGAAATGATGAATTTGTTCAGGGTTTTCTGACAAAATATGGCAACTCAGGGACATGCTCAACAGCAACCTGAGGGAAGACAAGGACATGGGTTAGAGAAGTTTGTCAAGATGGCTCCACCAAGCTATAATGGGGATCCAGATTCGGTGAAGGCAGAAAGATGGTTGGCAGCTATGAACAAAATTTTTGTGGCAATGGAAAGTCCGGACGAGGAGAAGGTTAGATGTGCTGTTTTCAAGCTGGAAGGTCCTGCAGAGCACTGGTGGCAGATCTTAAAGGAGAGTTGGGAGAGGGACCATACGCCCCAGACTTGGGAAAATTTCACCAGGTGATTCAAAGAGCACTTTATTCCTTTGATTACCCGGGATAAGAAAGAGGTTGAGTTTCTGAGGCTTGAGCAGGGAGCAATGACAGTAGTGAACATGGCATATAGAATTGAAAATGATATTGTTGAACATCGGGGCAGACCTGAAAGTAGTAGTGGAATTAATCCAAAGTTTCCAGGCCAAGGCTCAGGGCAGTACAGAGGACAGCCAAAGCCTTCAACTCCAGGGGTGGCTCGAGGAGGAAATGTTACAGTTTCAACTCGTTCAGTATCCAGCCAGTTTGGGACTGTTTGCAACTTTTATAAGAAGGTGGGACATTCTGAAGACCAATGTTAGAGAAAACAAGGGAAGTATATTGAGTGTGGAGCAGTGGGTCACTTAAGGAAGAATTGACTTAGACTTCAGCGGGGTCAAGCTGCGGGTAATGGGCAGCAGGGTGGCCAACCAAGGGGTGGTGTGAAGAGGGATAATGAAGGGAAGCCGAAGGAGAGAGTGCAAGGTAGAGTGTTTGCCTTGGGTCGAGGTGAGGTAGATCCCACCGCTGTCATTAGAGGTATAGTACCTATCTCAGGAGTCAGGGCTCGTATTCTTATAGACCCTGGGTCATCCCATTCTTATGTGGCATCGCATTTTGCATTCACTTTGCATAAATTGCCTAAGTTTTTGCCTTATGTGCTGGAGGTCTCTACTCCTCTGGGAGAGTGCCTCAAATCTTCTTTGATTTATCATGGTTGTGAGGTGATCATATGTGGGCATGTATTGCCAGTGGATTTGGTAGAGTTACCAATTCGTGATTTTGATGTCAATCTAGGCATAGATTGGTTGAGTAATTGTCATGCCTTGGTAGACTATCGCAAGAAGCGAGTCTGCTTTTCTATGCCTGATTTGCCTGTGTTTATATTTGATGCGGATAAGTCTTTATTTGGCATTCATGTTATATCTGCATTAAAGGCTAGAAAATTGTTGTCTAAAGGGTGTGAGGGGTACTTGGCGTATGTGTTAGACTCGAGTAAGAAGTCTCCCGAGCTATCTCATGTTCCAGTTTAGAATGAGTTTGTTGATGTATTCTCAACTAAATATTCTCCAGATAGAGAAGTGGAGTTCTGTATTGATTTATTGCCAGGTACTTCACCAATTTCCAAAGCACCTTACAGAATGACTCCAGCTGAATTGAAAGAACTAAAAATTCAATTGCAGGAGTTGTTAGATAGGGGCTTCATTCATCCGAGTGTTTCACCCTGGGGAGCACCGGTCTTGTTTGTAAGGAAGAAGGATGGTACGTTGAGGTTATGTATTGATTATAGACTGTTGAATCAAGCTACTATCAAGAATAAATATCCTCTTCCACATATTGATGATTTATTTGATCAGCTTCAAGGTTCCGTTATCTATTCCAAGCTTGACTTGCGTAGCGGATACCATCAGTTGAAAATCCATCCGGATGACATATCCAAGACAGCCTTCAGAACGAGGTATGGTCATTATGAATTTGTTGTTATGCCTTTCGGGTTGACTAATGCACCGGCGGTATTTATGGACATGATGAACAGAATTTTCAAGCCTTATCTTGACAGTTTTGTTGTGGTCTTTATTGATGATATTCTGCTATATTCAAAATCCTGGGAAGACCATGAGAAGCATTTGAGAATTGTTTTATCTGTGCTTCATGAGAAACAGTTATTTGCAAAGTTTAGCAAGTGCGAATTCTGGCTTGAACAAATTTCTTTCTTGGGTCATGTGGTGTCGAGTATGGGTATTTCCGTGGATCTTACGAAGATTGAGGCCGTAGTCAACTGGAAACAGCCTTCAACAGTGACTGAAGTCCATAGTTTCCTTGGTTTAGCAGGGTATTATCGAAGATTTATAGAGGGATTTTCAAGAATTGCAACTCCATTAACCAGATTGACTCGAAAGGACATATCTTTTGTGTGGGATGCTAAGTGTGAAGCTAGTTTTACTGAGTTGAAAAAGAGATTGACTTCAGCTTCGATTCTTACCCTTCCAGATGGATGTGAGAATTTGTGATTTTCAGTGACGCCTCCAAAGAAGGATTGGGTTGTGTTCTTATGAAAAATGGGAAGGTGATTGCTTATGCTTCGAGGAAGTTATCACCAGCGGAGCAGAATTATCCTACTCACGACATGGAGTTGGCTGCAATTATCTTTGCATTGCATAAGTGGAAGCATTATTTATATGGAGCAAAATTTGAGATTTTCACTGATCACAAGAGCCTGAAATATTTGTTTACCCAGAAAGAACTGAATAATAGGCAGAGGCATTGGTTAGAGCTGCTGAAAGACTATGATTGTATCATAATATTGTAGCAGATGCGATTAGCCAAAAGGCTCATTTATCAACATTGGTGTCCCATGAATCGAGAAGTGAAATGCTATTTGTGAATGTCTGAGCCATTCCTACTCTATATGGGGATCTTATGGAAGCTCAGCAGAGTGATAGTGAATTGAAGAAAATTTTGGAGAAGTTACAAGATGGAAAGACCGGGGAGTTTGTGTTGAACAAAGATGGGATTTTAACATTCCAAGGTAGAATTTGCGTACCTTCTTCACCGGAGATCAAAAGGCAAGTATTAGAGGAAGGCCACAAGTCCAGATTTGCTATTCATCCAGGAAGCACGAAGATGTATCAGGACTTGAAGAGAGGGTATTGGTGGAATGGAATGAAAAAGGAAATCGCGGAGTTTGTCTCAAAGTGCTTGACTTGTCAGCAGATTAAAGCCGAGCATCAAAGACCTGTGGGGCTACTTCAACCACCGGATATTCCGGAATGGAAATGGGAAGGAATCTCAATGGATTTTGTGACTGGATTACCTTCTACCTCAAAGAAGATGGATGCCATTTGGGTGATAGTGGACAGATTGAAGAAGTTGGCTCATTTTCAACCAGTTTCAACGAAGTATTCACTGGAGAGGTAGGCACGGTTGTATATTTATGAGATTGTGAGACTTCATGGAGTACCGGTCAACATTGTTTCAAATCGGGATCCGAGATTCACCTCGCATTTTTGGAGGGCTTTGTACGAGGCTCTGGGTTCCAAGTTGAGTTTTAGCATGACGTTTCATCCTCAGACCGATGGGTAGACTAAGAGAACTATTCAGATTCTTGAGGACATGTTACGGGCATGTGTGATGGATTTTCACTCATCTTGGGAAGATCATTTGCCTTTGGTGGAATTTGCATATAATAACAGCTACCAGTCCAGTATTGAGATGGCACCGTATGAGGCATTGTATGGGAGGAAATGTAGGTCTCCAATGTGTTGGGACAAGGTTGGTGAAGCGAGACTTTGGGGTCCAGACTTGGTTAGAGATTCCAGACTTGTTTCAGATTGAACACAGCTCAAAGTCGCCAGAAAAGCTACGCCAACAACAGAAGAAGAGATTTATTATTTCAGGTTGGTGATTTTGTATTTTTGAATATTTCTCCACGGACTGGGATTAAAAGGTTTGGTAACAAAGGGAAGTTGGCACCGAGATTCATTGGTCCATTCGAAGTTTTAGAGAAGGTGGGTGAGTTAGCGTATAGATTGGCTCTACCTCCATCTCTTTCATCTCTCCATGATGTATTCTATGTCTCCATGTTACGAAAGTATTGCTATGATTCTTTGCATGTCTTGAGTTCTCCTCCCGAGGATGTCCATGCGGATATGACTTACGTAGAGGAACCCTTGAGAATTCTGGAATGGCAGGTCCGGGAGCTTCGAACCAAAAGCATTCCAGTAGTGAAAATTTTATGGAAAAATCACACCATTGAGGAAGCTACCTGGGAGTTGGAATCTGAAATGAGAGGGAAGTACACTTGGTTATTTGATCATTCAGGTAAGTGAATTTAAAATTTGGGATGAATTTTATTTAAGGGGGAGTGAGTGTCACGACCCTAATCCTAGGCACCCTTTTGGTCACGTGTTGGGCACATGGGGGTGGGGTGCATTGCATCTCATTTTAGTCATTATATGATAATTAATGCATTTATGTGTTTATTGTGATATTTTGATAACTTACGTGATTTAGGATGTTAATAAATCAATTTTAATTATATAATGTCTAAATGAAATAAATATGAATTATTGTAGTAAAGTTATAGTATTTGAAATTGTAAATAAAAAAGTTATAAAAGTGTTAAGGAGCTTTAGTGTAAATGTAAAATTAAGGTGGTTGGTTGTAAGAATTCAAAACTTGGAGGAGCTAGAGTGTAAAATGTTTTATATAAATCCATAAAAGTTCCCCAGAAGCTTCATTCTCTCTGGTTATTTCTTTCCTTCCTCACTACGTTCCATCAACCTAGGGTTACCTTCCGAAAATTCCCATAAATCAACCATTGATCCGTTCTTCGATCTGATTTCAAATAAACTCTCAGGAAGCCGAGTGGAACAATTCTAGCCGATTAGAATTTTTCTTATTTTTGAACTATTTTGGTAAGTTATTATAATTTCTTTCAATAATTGTTCATTTCATATTTAATGTTGATATTATGTGATATAAATGGTTTTTGGTAATTTTTGGTAATTTAGTTGGCTTTTGGAATGAATGAGAATTTGGTTTGGAAGGGAGGATAGTGAAGTTCTTGGCATGAGGGTTTAGGTGAAGGTGATAAAGTTGTTATAGCTGTGTTACATGTCTTGTGGGAAGTACCATACTGAAGTTGGGATAGGTTGCTAAGGCTGAGGTATAAGGTTATGAGCAAAACATGGTCTTTTCCTTCCTTGGCTGTTGGTGTTTAGCACCAGTGTGAAATTCTGGGGAAGGGCACGGCTCGTGCCCTGGAGCACAAGTCGTTCCCATGCCTTTTCACTCGTGGTAACTAGTCGTGATAAATAGTATACTCGTGCTGGGGAAGGGCACGAGTCGTGCCATGGGGCACGAGTCGTGCCCAGTGCTGTTCACTTGGTATCAATTTTCAAGCAACTTAAACCTAATCAACCTAGTATGGATTTAATCCCTTTTTTATTATAATTCTAGTACAACATTAGAGCTTCACAATGAAGTCCCAACTTTTCCAAAATGATATAGGAAAGGTCTTTAAATATGGTCCTGAAAATGGTTGGAAGGTGTTATGAAGACTTAACCAAAGTTGTTAAAACTTGGTAAATAACTCTTGAACCTTTATAGAAGGTACTCAATGTTGTGTAATGAATATGTAGGGATTACTTGTATTACATTGTGCCTATACGTGGTTGCATATTCATGGTTGTTGATTCAAATAGTGTATGAAATACATGTTGCATTATTTCATTGGTTTGAACATGAGTATTAATACCATGTTGTTGTATTGATATCCCAAGTGTGGATTTATTTTCAAGTATCTATTATGTGCTTGAATGTGGTTATATCAACTGATGAGTAGAGGTATAATGGAATACGATCAATTATGAGAAATTATTCCATAAGGTGATCAGATTACATTATACATGTGACTGTCCCCTTATGTGGCCACAGATTGGGGTAAATGCTTCTGTATCGAGCCAAAATCCTTACAGATAGCTACGATCTTATATGGTTCTCTGAAATATGAGTCTTATAAGATGTGGATATGCTTAAGAAGTTCACAAATGAGTGGAGTTTTACTCCCGACGTTGTACGACTTATTGTTCAGACGGAAAAGGTAAACTGAGGTAACGTAATGTGTTTAGCGCTTTACCAATGTGTTGTGAGCAACCTGGTTATGTGTTGCATCTTATATGGCATATTGTTGCATTCATAATAACTTATTGAGATTTATTCTTACCCCTTCTCCCTTTCCTGTTTTAGATTCCGCTGAGACAGGTGGACCAGACCGGTGAGGTCAGAAAGGAGTTTGTACATCGTTCTTTTTGGTTGTCAGGGTATGTATTTGGTTTGAGTTTGGGAGTAGGTGTGGACGTTATTCTTTTGGGGAGATTGTATATAAAACAGGTTTCAGTTGCGTTATGTTGTAACTAAATATGGGATTGGTTTTCTTTCAAAGCAGGCTTTTGTAAACCTTTACATTCGTAGTGGTTTGTAATTAAAACAGGTTATGTCTTTTCAAAAATGGTTTATATATCACCTCCAAGTGGAGATGTTAATGTTGGTTTGTTAAAGTTTATTTTCACTTTTCAAGTTAAACAAAAGTTTTTTTTAATGGAGGTGGTTTGGACTCTCCAGCTCGGGGCACGAGGCAAGGTCCCGGGTCGGGGTGCCCACACTTGTAGATTGCCATATACTCCCTCCGTCCCGAAATGTAGTTCAGCAATTTGGTTCTTAAATATGCTTGCTTGTAGATTTTGTTATTGTAAAAAATATATTATATTGTAATTTGTAAAACCGGTGGAACTGGACCATTAGAACCGGGCCGATGGGACCGTTCCTATAATGTAATGGTCTGGTCCTGGTCCTAAATTTTTACAGAACCGAAGTATTTGGTCCGATCCTGATTTTCTAAAATTTTGACAAAACCCGGACCAAGAACACCCCTACATCGAGCAAGCTCTTTAGTATCCTAGCCCGCTCCAGCAGAATATCCTTCCTACTAGGGTGAGTAGTTAAGGGGCCTGCAATGTCGCCTGTAACTATACAACCCATTTGGACTTTCTTAGCTTGCTGGCTCACCCCTTAATCGGGCATGGGCCTTTTTTGTCTTCTTCCATCTTGTAAGCCCGCACCGTCAGCCACACTGTTGGAGCGAGTGGCCCTCTTAGTGGGATTGCCCGACGGAGGTGGAGGCAAGTGATGAATTGCATTTATCTATGTCATTTCCGTTATTTTTCCGGATATTCTGTAGTAGTTTAGTTGTTTTGAGACTTGTTTTAGTTGATTTGATGCACATTGTAAAGGTGAGGCTTTTTTGGGAAACTTTGTATTTTGAGAGATTATTGTGGCTATTTTAGGTGTAATATGGTATAATGATCTTAGAGAAGCCAAGTGAAGAAGCCCAGAAAGTCAATTATTCAAGATACAAGTCAACAGAAGTCAAAACATGGTCAATGTGAGTCAACGGAAGCAGAGAAGAAAGAAGAAAACTGGAAGGTTGATTTTTGGAAAGGGGAACGACTCATTACTGTGAGCGTTGTGATTAATTTCGAGTCGCCACCTATATTATTCGTTTGGAAAACATAGAAAAACCATTTTTTGAAAGACATTGGGTTCGGGGCTTAGGTTATGGAATGGGTAGGTCAAGGAGCATCCATTCCACCCAATCCGGAGATCGGTCTTGCTAAAGAAAAGAGAGGTTTTCAGAGAAGAGGAGAAGATTTCAAATATAACAAATAAAGATCCATTTAACGGGGTTAAACGGAATGTAGGATCGATTGCTTCGAGATTGTCCCCATGATTTGGAGAGGCTCTAGGCCGATCCTAGATTCAATAGATTTATACCACTCTAATAACCAATTAGAAAGGGATTTAGGGGGTTACCTTGCGTGAGGTGATTTGGGCAGAGTTTCGACTCAAGTTTAGAATCGAATCTTGACATGGACAGAGCTTCGCCTCAGTCCTTGACTTGGATTTTGATGTTTGTTTATCAACAAGGTTGACAAACAAACTTTGAGGTGATTTTTAGGGTGATTTTGTAGGAACCTTTCAGGGAAAGAAACCAACAAAATATGTGTGTGTTGTGAAAATTTGTGGTCCTTTTATCCTTGGAAGTCACCAAGTATTTATAGGGGTTGGATAGGTAGAGGTGGAGAGGTAAAACCCTTTCAGAAGGTTCTGGACCCCAAACTCTATTGGTTGGCCGGATGGATAAAATCTTATCCCAAAAAGAGGTTGAAATCGACAAGGAAAGCTGTCTTGCATCTTTGCAGAGGGACGATATCTCGCGCGAGACACGCCATTCCGCGCTAGATATTGCTTCTGTTGGACAATTATGTCTTTTCCTCGTTATTTCGTATGCATTTTAGTCCCAAACTAACGGTGGTTTGTCAAAACTTAACGAAACATGACGAAATGGTGAATTTCTACTTCTTGACTCAAAGCGAGACTTAGAGTGGTATAAATATGATCCGATGTGTTCAGAATGGGGTGTCTACAGAGCCCCTCATCGACAAGTCTTATGAAAGAAGTCATGTCGACGATAGAAAAGACATCATTCTGAACATCGGGATGGTCGGGCCGCACGGCTTCCTACGTATCTCTATCGAAGAATCAGACCATGACGTAGTTCGACTCCAAAACATGAAAATGCTGCTTTAGGTATTTTGAAAATTATTTTGAAAATCGAGGAGATTTTGTTTTGAAAGATAAATTCATACTGAGGAATCAAATCAAGACTCAATTCTGAATATACCTACTTGTTTGAAGATTCGCCTGTCTGGGCTCCGAACCTGCGGGAAATATATTAGAAAACAAAGGCTTACCTTTCCGGTCCTTTGAGTCCTATCGGTTTTGTGACGATTCGCCTTTCTGGGCTCCGAATCGGGCTTTTTTTTTTGTTGAGGATGACGATTCACCTGTTTGGGCGTTGAATCGGGCTTTTGGTTCGACGATCCACCTGTCTGGGCGTTTGGACCGAGCTTTTCTTTTGACGATCCACCTGTCTGGGCATTGGACCGAGCATTTATGATGACGATCCACCTATCTGGGCGTCGAACCGGGCTTTTTCTATTGACGATCCACCTGTCTGGGCATTGGATCAGGCTTTTTCTATTGACGATCCACCTGTCTGGGCATTGGACCGGGCTTTTTCTATTGATGATCCACCTGTCTGGGCGTTGGACCGGGCTTTTTCTATTGACGATCCACCTTTCTGGGCTTTGAATCATGTGGATTGAGTTGATTTTTGGATCAGTTGGTTTTCGGGTGACTGGTGTCGTACCGGGTAATCGTGCGGGCGTCACGTTCGGCTCGTTCCGTGACTTGCGGTGCCGATTTCTCCACGTTTTCTTGCTAGTTTATCATTTCCAAGGGTAAATGTGTCAAAATTTTGAATTTTGACGTTGCGTAGACGCTTATTGTCGAGGACAATTTTGTCAATTTCCAGAAGGTATATCTCGCGCGATACATCTTATCTCGTGCGAGACTTGTACTGTCGGGGCTAATATAACAGCAGCTCCTCTTTTTAATTTGAAAACATCCATTTCAAATTCCCTCCCTAGCTCGAGCCAAGGTCGTTTTCTTTGCAATTTTTCGTGATTTGTTTGTTGATTTATCCCTCCCAAACAACATTCAATCCTTCCTCCCTCCACAATCCATGGCTCAAGAGCGGAAGAATCCGGTTTTGGGAAGTTATTTGCTTGGGAAGGACTACCCCCGCGATGACCTCACATTCGATAGGCACGCGCACATCTCCACCGCCGTTCGGGAAGGTTTGGTAAGAGCTTCTCTCTCAACTCTTGTTTCTTGTATTGCATTGAGTTTGAACGCACTTGAATCCCAACTTCATCAATGGCTATTTTTCTTTGTTTTTGTCTATGCTTAGAACTAGGTTCCTTCTTGCATGTATTGATTTTGTGCATTTTGTTGGTTGCTTGTTGCTGTGTTGTGTGCGTATGAGTCTCCTACACATCATGGATTGTAGGAGAGGTTGATTCGAGTTATCCATTGCATCCTTGGGCAAGCTTTTCTTGTACTCACGCCAAGTGTTCGATGAAATGCCCCAATGAAAATTTTCTTTTATTTCATTGAGTTTTTGCTATGGAATGATTTCTAACATTGCCCTTTTTGTTTTTCCTCTGTTTTGCAGTCATATAGGCCGACGAAGAATTGCCGTGGGAGCCCAAAATTGGCGAGATCTTTGTGGGACAAGATCAAGGACCTTGAAGGGGTTAGAGATAGGATGGCCCAAACGGGGCTATTGACCTTTGTTGATAATCTTCGGGGGATAAGACGGACTCCCCAAATCCTTCAGGCGATCCGGGAGAGGTGGTGGGATACAACCCACACCTTGCATTTGCGCTTCGGGGAAGCGACTATGACTCCGACTGGTTTCATTGCTATCACGGGGCTAGAGTTCGCCGGCGAGCCCCTTCCGAAGAATGCAGGTTATAAGCCTGCAAGCCCTGCCGTGTGGAGGCAGTTGATCGGCTTTGTCCCTAACAAGGTTAAGGGATTTGCTGCTGAGCTAACACCCCTCCGGCGTCAGATTGAAGATTATGCTCTTAAGCCGAATGCAGTCACTGATCGATTGGTGAGGGGTGCCCTCTGGTACATTCTTTCTGAGACCATCTTTGCGAACCACTCTTCTACGGCTCGTCTTTCTCTGTTAGGTTTGTTGGTGAATCTGGATGAGGTGAGTACATATGATTGGGGCTCAGCGGGGCTGGCCTTCTGCTATCACGCTATGGATGAGGCGTGTAGGCACACTAGGGATACCCTGTCGGGGTATTCTTATGCTTGGGAGGTATGCTCTTGATTTTGTTTCTGTCCTTTATTGGTATACTTTGTCTGTACTCCATACTGAATCCGTTCTGTTTCCTTTGTGCAGATATGGGGCTATACTGTCCTTAGGCTGTACAAGTTTGAGCTGGAGAGCCGGACCCCTTTGTTCCTGGATATCAGGAGGTGGAGCCACCCCAATCGGAGTATTGATGAGGATGAGGATCAGGAGTGGACCCTGACGACCGCAGAGGCGCGGGCCATGCTTGATGCTTTCGAGTATGAGCAGCTAAGCCCTTTATCCGTGGACCCTGTTGGAGCGGGAGGTGCACCGTGCTTGGAACGCCACTGGGATGCAGAGGATGTTGGCATCTTTGGAGGGAGATACTATGTATCTTGGTGAGCGGGTCTTCCCACAGCATGGCCGGGGTAGATTACCATATATGGTGCCGGTGGATCCGCCGAGGGCAATGTACCCCACCCACTCCATTCCGGATGATGATTATGATGGTCTTATGGTGGGTGATGCGGCGACGTCTTGTGTTGTCCCCGGGGCCTCCTATGAGGAGTTCTTGCCTCGACTGATGGGTCCCCTCCTGGTGGGTGATAGGCGATCACACGCTCGTGGCTCCGCCTCTGCCTCTGCCTCAGGTTCATCAGCCCCTAGCACTTCTTCCCAGGCTACTGGTTCTCTGCCTTTTGTGCCAGATTTCGGCCCTTTGAGCTACACGTACATGATGGGGAGTATACCGATAATGGGCCACATCCCGACTCTGGATCATATTCCCGAGGGTTACCGCCTCCTGCCGGATGTCTCCTCGGTATGTTTCTGTTTATATTTCACGTATCCGTCCATATAAATGTATATGTCCGACTTCATCTGAGCACTTCTTTTCCTTTGTTGTCAGGTCACCATGTCCGCGGCCGATTACAACCGTGGAGCGACCAAGATGGCGGGACTGATGGCCCTGGTGTCGGACCTGTCCGAGAGGCTATTCCATAAGGCTTCTTTGGCGGCCTCAACAGTGGCCTCGGCGGTGACCCCTACTTGTGGAGCCAAGAGGTTGAGGAGGGATGGTAGCCCCCGTGGTGGTGACGGCGGAGGTGTCGGCAGCTCGGGTGACTTGATGGCGTGATCCCCTCCTTCTCTCTCTATTTGATTTCTGATGATCTGTAAATATTGGCCGTGTGGGCCCAGATAATTTTCCTTTTTCTTTGGTACCTGTTAGAAACAAATAGGTAGCACAAAAACATGGATTTCCTAGGTCTAATTAGTTAGTTAATTAACTTTCTCGACTTTCCATGTTTTTGGAAATGGAATGGGATGGCCATCAAGGCCACAATTTTGAGCTTGATCTTGGTGTTGCACTACATATTATGTACTGTATGCGCAGGTTTTTCGAGACTTGCTTTGTCAAGTCGGGGATAGATTGTTGTTTGAGCAGAAGTATTGCTGTTTTGCCGTAGCGATGTATCGCACGGGATAAGGTATCTCGCGCGAGACACGATGCCCAGACAGAGTTCTCTTCCTTTTTCAAACAGGATTTTGTCAGTTTTCCCTATAAAATCACCCTGTAGTCCGGCCAGATAACTCATTCTATCCTTTCAAACTCTAAAGATATTCTGTTAGGGTGAAGTTCTTGTCTTCTTTTCCAACCCTGCGATCCATGGCTTCCAAGGAGATTGCCCCAACGTCCATGATTGTCGATGATTTTTCTCTGTCGTCTGAAGTGATTGAATCTTTCAAGCAAGCATCAAGAGATTTTGTGAGATCGTTTCGCAACCGATCTCGCAATAGGTTTATAGCAGAATTCGAATTTAGAATCCTTTTCACCTTGAAAAACCTCCAACCGGATTGGAATCTCTTGCAGGGTGCTGCTCGATTTTGGGATCCCTCTATTCATCTTTTCAATTTTTCTTTGAATGAGATGGTGCCTACTGTGGAGGAATTTGCCATTATCTTGGATATGCCTTTGACTGGTGAGATTGCTGTTCCTAAGTACCATAGGAATCATTCGGAGGCTTTGAATGAATTGCTAGGGATCCCCCTTGATACTTGCTATGAGTTGGTTCACCGCAAATGGGTTGATTTCTCTTCTTTTCCAGAACGCTTCAGCGGGGATTCAGATGATGACGCCTTTCATGTCTACAAACGGAACTTTCTGGCCCTTTCCCTTTTTGAAGACGTTCTGTTTACATGCAAGGACGACTTGGTTGACTCCCAACTGGTGGAAATTGTTCTGCAGGCTAGAAAACGTTCTAGGAACATTATTCCGCTAATCTTGGGTGAAACCCTGCATGGTCTTGATGAGCTGTATAGGACCGATGCCATGACTCAAGGGAGTCCTCTTCTGTTGACTATTTGGCTTAGGGAGCATCTCAAACTGGTAGGTCCCCCATTGGAATATTCCCCGTTCACATATCATACGCGAAAATTACTGATCAAGGATCTCTCGGTGGACGAGTGGGCTGAGTTGATTGCGAAGACCGAAACTGCTGATATTCTTTGGTGTCCGCCTTATTGGAGGTTGAACAAGTATGTTGCCAATACCAAGGGCTTTGACAGGGTTGTTCTTCCGGGTTTGCGAGATTTCTCCTTCTATTTTCCCAAACGGGTGCTCCGTCAGTTTGGTCAGTCGCAGGACACTTATATTTTTGAAGGAGCTTCTCGTGAAGTGTCTTACATTGGTGTAGAGTTTGCGCAGGCGCTAGCTCAAGCATGGGGCGAAGGAAATAGTCGGGACCGCTGGTCGAACCTTCGGACCTTTAATGCAAGCATCTTCTTATCCGACAAGTATTTGGATTGGTTTCTTCATACCGGCCACCCTAGTGTGGATGGCATTCTCTGTGTGTGAGCGTTGTGATTAATTTCGAGTCGCCACCTATATTATTCATTTGAAAAACATAGAAAAACCATTTTTTTGAAAGAGATTGGGTTCGGAGCTTAGGTTATGGAATGGGTAGGTCAAGGAGCATCCATTCCACCCAATCCGGAGATCAGTCTTGCTAAAGAAAAGAGAGGTTTTCAGAGAAGAGGAGAAGATTTCAAATATAACAAATAAAGATCCATTTAACGGGGTTAAACGGAATGTAGGATCGATTGCTTCGAGACCGTCCCCATGATTTGGAGAGGCTCTAGGCCGATCCTAGATTCAATAGATTTATACCACTCTAATAATCAATTAGAAAGGGATTTAGGGGGTTACCTTGCGTGAGGTGATTTGGGCAGAGTTTCGACTCAAGTTTAGAATCGAATCTTGACACGGACAGAGCTTCGCCTCAGTCCTTGACTTGGATTTTGATGTTTGTTTATCAACAAGGTTGACAAACAAACTTTGAGGTGATTTTTAGGGTGATTTTGTAGGAACCTTTCAGGGAAAGAAACCAACAAAATATGTGTGTGTTGTGAAAATTCGTGGTCCTTTGATCCTTGGAAGTCACCAAGTATTTATAGGGGTTGGATAGGTAGAGGTGGAGAGGTAAAACCCTTTCAGAAGGTTCTGGACCCCAAACTCTATTGGTTGGCCGGATAGATAAAATTTTATCCCGAAAAGAGGTTGAAATCGACGAGGAAACTGTCTTCTGCATGCTGCAGAGGGACGATATCTCGCGCGAGACACGCCATTCCGCGCGAGATATTGCTTCTATTGGACAATTCTGTCCTTTCCTCGTTATCTCGTATGCATTTTAGTCCCAAACTAACGGTGGTTAGTCAAAACTTAACGAAACATGACGAAATGGTGGATTTCTACTTCTTGACTCAAAGCGAGACTTAGAGTGGTATAAATATGATCCGATGTGTTCAGAATGGGGTGTCTACAGTTACGCAGGGCACGAGTCGTGCCATGTATTGGTTTGTGCAGTGATTATACTTGAATGTACGCTCACCGAAAATTTTGTGAAAATTGGGAGTCGCCACGCCATGTTTAAGGTACACTTTGAAAAACCTTTAAAAAGAGAGAAAAGGGTTCGGGGGTCAGGTTCCGTGTTGGGAAGAACCGAGAGTTCACCCAACACGCCTCGTCCGTAAACGAGTCTTTCGAAATTAAACATCCAAAACATTCATAGTGTGTGCAAACATCCATGACAAACAAATGTGATAAATGAATTTTATTAATGAAATGGGATTGTTACAACTTGTGAACCACTTAGAACAATGGAGGGCCACATCCCAGATTACAAATATGAGAGCAACTTACAACTGGAAAAGGGTTCCTGCAGACGGGCAAGATGTGTCGCGTGACGCAGGATCTGCCTGGCGAGTTGTGTCGCGTGACATAGGACTCATCAGGACAGATTGTGTCGTGTGACACAGGATGCTTATCTGCAGTAACCTTACAGATTGAACACAGACTAAACTGAGATCTAATCAAATCAAATTACAATATCAGATCAACTCAAATAACCATGAATTAACAACGAATTGACCAAAGGGGTGTGGATATGGGGAGATCCACACTCCTTTGGCAAACAAGCCACAAATTCAATGAGATCAAACTATGAATAAGCAATTAAACCAGTTACATCAATTAAACAGAGAGATGGCGATTGTGATTCAATAATTAGGAACAGATGGAGTATAATTATCGAATCAGATAAAGATATATAGCATGGATTATGAAAGTAACAAAGTAATATGAGAGAGAGAAGAGGGATAAAGTGGTTACCCTTGTAGATCCACGGATTCTATACCCAAGTCAGGTACAGAACCCTTCAACACAGCTTCTGGCCTGAATTGAGCTCGGGAGTGGTGGTGAATTGGAGATCTAATGGTGGTGTATGGGTTGAATTGGATTGAAGGAGAGAAGGAGGGAATTTGGTATGAGAGAGAGGAGGTTTGTGTGTGTTTTTTGGGGTCTGTGGTACGTAAACAAATGGGCAGAGTAACAGTATAGAGAAAAAAGGATCCAGATATGAGAGGGGTAGGGTCTTATTTATAGGCTACTGATGATGGGCAGGTTGTGCCGCACGACCTCCTGCTTACATTTTCCGTGGCTCGAGATGTCGCACGACCAAGCAAGCCCATAACCGTTTCTGGCGCCAAAACCTGGTTCTGGAATATTCCAGGCTAATTCCCAATAGGTCCAAACTGATTTATTCCTTGTAGGTCCTTTTGCATGGGAAAAATACTTAAAAGTACTTTCTTCGCAAGAAACTTATAAAAAGTTTTCGGAAGTCTCGGGATGGATCGGGAATTTACCAAAACGCCCCTAGTGCAATTTTATCATATTAAAATTCACATATAAAGGGTTGCGAATTGGATTGGCGTACTTACAGAGCCCCTCAGCAACGTCACTTATGGAAGAAGTGAGGTTGTAGATAAGAAAAGATCCCAATCCCAATGAGCGGCTGGGGATATGGCAGATGGTGAAAAATGATTGGTGAGATCGGATGGCTGGACCTTTGGAGAAAGGATTCCTACATATCCCAGGAGGGAATCAAGCCGGTCGTAGTTCAGACTATTCGGAGGTGGATGACCCAAAGAAAGACTGTTTCGAGGCGTCTGAACCCGGTGAGAGACTATTTGGAGGCGTCTGAACCCGATGAGAGACTATTTGGAGGCGTCTGAACCCAATGAGAGACTGTTGGGAGGCATCTGAACCCGGAGAGACTATTTGGAGGCGTCTGAACCTGATGAGAGACTATTTGGAGGCGTCTGAACCCGATGAGAGACTGTTGGGAGGCGTCTGAACCCGAAGAGACTATTTGGAGGCGTCTGAACCCGATGAGAGACTATTTGGAGGCGTCTGAACCCGATGAGAGACTATTTGGAGGCGTCTGAACCCGGTGAAAGACTATTTAGAGGCGTCTGAACCTGGTGAGAGACTATTTGGAGGTATCTGAACCCGATGAGAGACTATTTGGAGGCGTTTGAACCCGATGAGAGACTATTTGGAGGCGTCTGAACCCGATGAGAGACTATTTGGAGGCATCTGAACCCGATGAGAGACTATTTGGAGGCGTCTGAACCCGATGAGAGACTATTTGGAGGCATCTGAACCTGATGAGAGACTATTTGGAGGCGTCTGAACCCGATGAGAGACTGTTGGGAGGCGTCTGAACTCGATGAGAGACTATTTGGAGGCGTCTGAACCCAATGAGAGACTATTTGGAGGCGTCTGAACCCGATGAGAGTCTATTTAGAAGCGTCTGAACCCGATGAGAGACTGTTGGGAGGCATCTGAACCCAGAGAGACTATTTGGAGGCGTCTGAACCCAATGAGAGACTATTTGGAGGCGTCTGAACCCGATTGCGCAAGATGAACTAAAGAAATGACACAGTTGGATGCTCGACGAAAGGGAGACGAACGGCTTGAGAGAAGAAGGACGATACACACGAAATTGGTGGGGAAATCAAGAGAAATCAAGGGTTTGATTCGGACTCGGCTTGTAGCAATGCCTCCTAGGATACGCCCTACAAAGAAGGCTCCTCAACATGTCGAGTTGGATGCTCGACGAAAGGGGATTCAACCAAATCAATGGCCGTTCATCCCGCAAGCTGTGAGGGGAGAATTTTACCCTCAGCTTAAAGAACACACTTCCGCTGCCGAGAAGAAATCCACGGTATGCTTCCTGTAACCCTTGCTTTTATTGGGACTAAATTGATTTTAAATTGAATTTTTATGCCAAAAAGATCCGAACTTGCACGCATGAATGGAATCAGAACATGGGATAATGAATGCATGCTCTATGATTTAACCTAATTTTGTTTGAAAAAAAAAGGAAGACAGACTCAAAGTAAAAATGACCACTTTTTATGTAAATTGGACAAATATGAACATTGATTGACATGCTTTTAAGGAGAAAATGAGATATTCATACCTGCGTTGTGTTTACCTGTAGGGATTGCGTACCCGGGGCTCTCCGGAGGTGATTGGCAGGTTGTGGGACAGTTTACCCGGTAGCTAAGAGCTGATTCACTCGCCCAAGGGCATGATTTATGTTGCTGGATTGGGATAGTTCTTTGAGATGGCGAAAGCCATAGGAGATACACGGAGGAGCGTCGAGTTGATGAGGGCGTTCAGGGAGTTCTGGTGGGAGACCACTCATTCCTTCCATTTTTCCTGGGGCGAGGCGACAGTCACGCCATATGATTTTGCAGTTATCATCGAATTGCCTTTCACTGCTGAGCCTCTTTATCTTGATGAGCCCGTGCTTGTTGCTGACCCCAGCCTCTCAATGATGTAGATTTCATGGGATTGCTTGGTTTTGTTCCCCGAGACAATAAGGAAAATGGATATGAGCTGGGTGAGCTTCATGGTCATATCGGGGAGCAGAGCAGAGACTATCCCGTGGTCTTTGACGATTCTGAGGAGAGCCGACTGAGAGCCGAGAGGTTAGCGAGAGCCTTTGTATGGGTTGGCCTGTCTGACATGCTGTTTGTTAACAGTGCGTCTATCACGCTAATTTCCTTGTTGGAGCTTTTGAGGACCTGGGATGCTGTCGGGACCCGGTCTTGGGGTGAGGCTGGCCTAGCTGAGATGTACTTGGCTCTTGACGATATTAGTAGGGGGAAGGCGATGACCTTTAACTGCTATCACATGGCGTTTGAGGTACTTCCCATATTGACTTCTTTTCTTCGGCATACCTCCTTCTGTCATTCATTACTGTTATCTCACTTGTTTTGATCTTTTCTTTCAGTCCTGGGCTTATGAGATTTTCAGCTGTTACGCCTGGCAGATCCAGGATGACTTCCCTGCCACCACTTTTCCTGCTCTGAGGCAATGGGTGAAGGACGCGAGGAAGAAGACCAGGACAGCTGGATCGAGAGGCCGAGTGACAGCTTCATATCAGGACACACTGGTATGCTTGAGAGGGACTCCCCAGAGCTTAAGTTTATTCCCTTGGACTGGCAGATACGACGACCAAGATCTGGGTTATGCTGCGCACTTGACAGAGTGTCGCAAGCTACCTGTGGGCCTATCCGGGGATGCTTTGTATCTGGGAGAGAGATTTTATAGGCAGCATGGTCCAGACAGGATTGCTCAGGTTTCGATTGACCCTCCAAAGGACATGTGGTTTCCCCATAAGCTGGAGGATTTGATTACTTTGATCCAGGGTGATGGTGCCTACAACCATATTGAGGAGGGAGGAGATTATGCTGTGTATGTGGCAGAGAGATTACGGTCGCTGCAGGTGATGGCGAGGCTTGGTACTCAGGATGTAGGCTCTTCATCTGGATTTGTGGCGAGACCACCCTTACCTCCTCCGTACGTTGACTTTTGGGATGGGGATCACATGAGGCGAGCTCCCCTTGACACGAGTCAGATTCGTCTCATTTCCAGCTCCCTGAGGGCTCCAGATCTATGAGTGCTATCTTCCCTTCTTTAATGCTTGAAACTGTTTGTGTCCTTTGTTATTGTCACAACTGGCTTCTTGATTCTTCTGTTGTTTGACTGTATCAGGTCTCAGCTGAGGCTTATAGGAGCTTTGCTCGATCTTATACAGCTCTGGACATGATTGAGCAGCTGGAGAGGAGCGCCCGTTTCTGGAAGGAGCGGTGCCTATCCCAGATTTCAGATGACGACTCTACTCCTAGTTTACCAGAGAGGAAAAGAGCTCGAGTCGACATGGCTATGAGCGGACAGAAGAGACCCCGAACCAAGAATGTCTCATACACTTTGTTGGGTATGCATGTTTTAACCCTCCTATTTTGTATTAGATTTGATTGATACCATAACCTCCTATCTATTTTAAGGACTTTAGGACCCTATGTAATGAAGCTTAGACTTCAATTTTTTAGCTAAGTCCATTTTATAGAATAGGTTAAATTTAGGCTTGAAGACTGGCACAAGAATCTTTGGATCTAAGGATTATAGTTCTGAGGTTTCAAAACCACCTATCAAGGAACCGCTTGGCAGAACCGCTTGTAGCCTAACTGCCTTGTAATCCCCTATTTTGAAACCGCTTGTATCCCAATGTGCAAACCGCACACTTGGAAATCCTATTCTGGTGGAACCGCTTTCATGTCAAACCGCCTTTCTCCAGAACCGCTCCAATGATTGGCTACTTGAAGTGAACCTCTTTTGACCGTTGGAATCCATGTCAGCAATATCAAAAGTCAACTACCATATCTTGTCACGTGACTACTTTTCAGACAAGATCTGCAAGGATCTTGAAAAGGTGACAGATGTCCTAACCACCTTGATTGCACTCGAGGTCCGATCGGCCTTTACACGCATCAACAGTTCTAAGGACAAAAGTGGTTCTTTGTGGACCAATGGGATTGCATCAAGGACTGTCCTTACACAGCTGTATCCAACGGCTAGTTTCTTGATGCTTGGGTATAAATACCCCTAATCTTCACCATTTGAAGATTGCTTGAATCTTGAGAAATTGCTGTGTTCATAAGAAGTTGAAGCTCTGCCCAGAAATTCATAAGTCCTTTGAATCTTCATCTTCATACATCAAGAAATATTCCCAGTCCAGAAATCAAGCCTTAACACATTCAAGAATCATTGAGCTCTACATCTCTCAGATTTAAAGAGCCTTGATCTTGAACACACACACACCTCACTTGTTTAAACACATAGTTTATTCATTTGAGATACACTGGTTATAGTCTAGGATTTGTTCTTCATAGAAAAGATTTTATTGTACTTTGTAATCTCTCAAATACTCAATATAAAATCTCTCTTAGAAATCCAAGACTAACCATCTTGGTAGTGGACGTAGATCGTTTATCGATTGAACCACTCCAAATAGCTTGTTCATATACTTTCCGCATTTATATTTTCTCGTGCTTGCTAATTATTTATCTCTCGTCTCGTTTGATCTTTATATAGTTATCCTTATTGTGAAATTGTGTTTGGAGTTAACATTGTCAAAACCTCACTTTTGCAACCGCACCTTCGACAACCACACTATCAAACCGCTTTGCAAAACCGCCTCTCCCAAAACCGCTTTATAACTTATATATTTCGCTGTGCATTTTACAACTCTACTTGCAGTTTCTTACACACTGCAAGAGGTTTTGTAAACTTAGAGGTTTTGTTTTTTTTTTTTTTTAAAGAGGGCGAAAAATTTGTAACAGCTATTCACCCCCCCTCTAGCTGTATTTTCACCCTTGTTGCCACCTTTGGGACCAACAAGTGGTATCAGAGCTAACACATTTTAAAACCACTATTTTTCAAGCTTAACAACTTGTGTGCCGATTCGATATGGCAAATACAAAGACAATGACAACTGTTAACTATTCACACATTCCAATTTTGGACGAAGACCACTTCGACATCTGGAAGTGCCGAATGCTTATTCATCTGGAAACCATCGATGAAATGCTAGTGGAATGCGTGATCAATGGCCCGTTAGTTCCAATGAAGGCCAACACAGATGCAACCACTAGTGCAACAATTCCAGAGGTCAAAAAGCCAAAAGAAGAGTGGTCGGATGAAGAGAAGAGATTAGTTGCCTTGGACAGCAAGGCTAGGCACATCATTTCTGGAACCCTCCCCGTATCAACTCTACAGAAAGTGATGTACCTCAAAACCGCAAAGCAGATATGGGATGCCATTGAGAGCTACCTCGAAGGTGATGACGAATGCAAGGAAAGCAAATTATATGCTGTTGAAAGATCATACAACAACTTCAACAGAAAATCCAACGAAACCTTGCGTCAAACCTACGACCGATATGTTGAGGTAGTTAATGCTTGTAGATCTCTTGGCAAAACTTTAACCGATAAGGAAATCAATATGACTTTCCTATCTGCTTTAGGTTCTAAATGGGTAAATAAGGCTACCTCTTTAGAAGACTCCAAAGTTTTGGGTACTTGGTCGTTAAGTAACATGTACGCCAATCTTAGAGTCTATGAATTAAAATTAAATCATATTGAAGAGATTGAAGGGAAAACCAAATCGCTATCCATGTCCGTCGTGGAACATGAGGAGAAACCATCTACATCCAATCAAACTGCAGATCCTTCCATATCAACCTCATCACTCATCGAGATGGATGATGATGATTTTGCCATGTTTGTGAAAAGATTCCAAAAATTTAGAAAATCCTCAAAACCTTTCACAAAATCATTTTCAAAAGGCAAACCTCCTGCAACATTTTCTAAGGCTGGAGATACAAAGAAAAAGAGTGATCTAGTTTGCTATAATTGTAGAAAACCTGGTCACTTTGCATCTGAGTGTCCACAACCTAAATATGAATACATGAAAAAGAAAACCTCTCCTGCGAAATTTTTTCGTCGCAAGGGAATGGTTGCTGAGGAGGAAGAGAATTCCAAGGAATTGGCCACTTGGATTGAAACAGATTCTGATGATGGAAGTGATGATGAAACCGAAGAGGTTAATCTCTTCTTAATTGCAGACGCTTTCGATGAGTCAGATTCTGAGTCAATCGAGTCGCAAGATATGGAAGAAAAAGAGGTTTCTACAAAACTTCCAAATTTTAAATTGGATGACGATATCAAACTTACTCCTAGCATTAAGATAGGAAATTGCTCGTATTCACGTCCCATTTTTCCTCCTACAAATGCTCCACCTTCAAAAACAATTCCAAAGAAGAAAATTTGGAAAAAGGTGGTGGAAGAGGTTTCTCCCATGGAACATGAAAGGATGTTCAAGGAAGCTGAAATGGTGATCCATCAATTCTCTAATCTTAAGAAAGCCTTAAGCTTAGCTCATGATGAACTTAATCTGTACAAGACGGAGAAAACTGTGATGAAGTCCGAAATTTCAAATCTTAAGGACCAAATCAGAAGTATGACTCCTCTTGCTGATCAGAACCGCATCCTTGAAACTAAGGTTGCTGCACTTCAACTTTGGAATGATGACTTGGTTACCCAAATCAACGATCTCCAAAAGATTGTTGATTCATGGCTCAAGTCTCAATCCACCAAGGATAAAATCATGGACTCCCAAGTTCCTCCTGGAATTAAGGAAGGCCTAGGTTTTGGATCTGAGGAAGAGGAGAAGTGTGCATCCTCGAGTGAAAAGGATGAGGAAATTTTGGAACTAACTAAAGAAATTCCTAAGGGGAAGCATGCTAAAGGAAAGGGTAAAGGACGACAAATTAATTATGTCTACCCAAAAGGAAAGCAATATGGAAAAAATTCTGTGTTGAAACCTAAGGATTCTGTGGAAGCAGCTGAAGAGGAAATGGCTTATGGAATTGGTCGCATACCTGCTCCAACCGCTCCTGGTGGAAAAGGTGGTGCTGCTAACTCCAGATACGACCGCGCATCTTCTTCGACCGCTCCTCCCGCCTTCAAAAGCAGGAATAGCGTTCCTGTGAAATACGTGGTCAAACCAAAGCCTGTTCCCTTTATCTCACTGGACTCTTAGCCGGAACCGCTCCTCCCAAACCGCTTCCTTGTCCCAAACCGCCTGCAACTCCTAAGAAGAGTAAGGAGTTAGTAAAACCTCATGAAGCTTGTAGCAATTATAAATGTTACGTGTGTGATGGTTTAGGTCACAAGGCTGCAGAATGCCTTTTGCGGTTCACATCCAATGCCAGGAAGAGTAAACCTCCTTCTGTCAAACAGGTGTGGGTCGTAAAGGGTTGCTAACTTCAGGACCCAAGGAATAAAGGGGGACCTCGTTCTTAATGTTTACATTTCAGGTCCTTTGCTTCATGGCTGGTCACTCCAAGGATAATGAATGGTATCTTGACAAAGGGTCGCTCAAGACATATGACTGGAGATAGATCATTACTTGAAGATGTCGTTGAAGCAAGTGGTCCGTCCCGTAACCTTTGGTGACAACGACAAAGGCAAGACCATTGGATATGGCATTATAAGGAGAGGAAACCTAACCATTGAGAAGGTTTCTCTTGTTGAAGGACTCAAGCACAACCTCCTTTCAATTTCTCAATTTTGCGACAAAGGAATGCTTTGCAACTTCACGTCATCAAATTGCTTTATCAAAGATAGCATTTCCGGCGTCACCCTACTCACAGGGATTCGTAAGAGTAATATTTACATTATTGATCTAAATTCTGCATGTAGTATTACTAATCTCTGTTTTGTAGCTAAGAATGTGAGCGAAAATAGTTGGCTATGGCACAAGAGGTTGAGCCACTTGAACTTCAAGTATCTTGCAAAGATTGGTAGGGAAAACCTCGTTCATGGTTTACCCAAAGTGGCTGACCACCATCCAGAGAAATGCAGTGCATGCCAGCTTGGTAAGCAGTCCGCGTCGTCTTTCACCAGCAAGACCGCACCATCAACTTCAAGATGCTTACAAATGCTTCACATAGATTTGTTTGGACCCGTAACTGTAAGTGCTCCAATTTGAGCTTGTTAGAATTTTCGTTATAAAATTAACGAAAGTTATAACAATTACTAACATTCCTAACAATCCTAACTTTTCTAACAAAGGGAGGGTAGAATGGGCATTGCCAAATGAAGTTAAACCAAGAAAAGCATCTTAAAAAGCAAAACAAAAGAATAAAACCATAAATAGAAAGGCTGGAAACACAAAAACTGGCTGTTAATTTGGTTTTTTTTGAATTTTTATTCTTCCTGTCCAAGGCTGGAGCTGTAATTAATGAACAGTGCACGCCTACTAACCTTGTCCGCGCGGATACGTTTGCTATTTTCAGAGGGCTATAAATTGAGCCCTCCAGTCACAGAAATAAGGAGGAAGAACACAATTGCACCGAACCTCTGGCGAAATATAGAGAGAAAACAGTGAGAATTCACAAGAATTGTCACCTTTTTCTCTCCAATCTTTCCCAACTCACACTCATCCACTCACTCTCATATTAAAGCCCTAAACACTCATACATTCAAGCCAAACACTCAAGAACACAAGGAAGATTGGTAAACTCTCCTCTTCCTAACCCTAAATCTCAACCATGCATGCATCTTCAAACTACAAAATGTAGTTCCTTCATCTTCTTTCTTTAGATCTAAGAAGATCACCATGGAAGACCATCTCCATGGATGATCTTCTACAAAGATCAACATTATTTTCAAAGCTTTTCTTGCTTACTTGCAAAAATGCACTTTCAAAACCCTAAAAAACCATTTTCAAGCACTAAATCTTGATTTCAAAGGGTAAAATCCCCCTCCCCAAGCAAATGAAATGCTTAGTCCTAATGTACCCCAAGGATGGTTTGGTATAGTTGATTCACCACTAAAATGTCTAGTGATCACTAACCAAAACCTAGGGAAATGGGGACAAGCATGGATGCAAAACCCCCCTTAAGATCATATTTTCTTCCTTGAGAAGTTGCTGTCCAGTAGCAATTTTCTCAGACCTCATTCCATGGTCTTAATTTTTGGACATAGATGAACTTGGAATTTGGTGTTGACTACAAAATACTTTTTGTAGCCAACATCCAGAGATTTCCAGAAATATTTTTATATTATTTTTTGGGTGAGTAAAACTCCTCTTTTCAAATTTTCTTTCAGAGGCTAGTTCATCAGCTTCTGGGAATCCAGATCTCATATCTGAGGTTTCCAGAAGGTTTTGACCCCTCAAATCTTCTCCAAAATGGAAAATTCCTTCGCAAAAACTTTATTTAAGGTGTCTAGAACAACTTTCATTCTCTGAGTTTATCCAGATTATGAAGTTTTAAGACCCTTGAATCCCTTTTAAAATCAAAGGTCCACTGCCTTTTTCATTCTGGCAGAAATGGCTCTCAACTTCAAAAGGTCTTTTGAGTACCAAATCTCAATCCAAAAATCTTCCAAAAAATCATGGGATCAGTTTAAAGTCTTAAAAAGATATCCCAATTTTTACTTTTCTGAGTTTCAACTTATTTTGTCCAAAACACACACACACACACACACAAATGATTTTCAGCTTGGAAGACTCGTTTTACGAGGCGCGTCGGGTGCACACTAACGTCCTTCCCGACGCGTAACATGACCTCCGAACCTAAATCTCTGATCTCGGGCTTTTTTCAAAGTTTTGGCCCTTCAAAATTAAAATGGCGTGGCGACTCCGTTTTTCCGGTTTTATTTGGTTTTTCAAAGAAACGCAAAAATCGAATTTTTCCCGCGAAAAAGGCAACATTCATCACAGTGGCGACTCCGCTGGGGACAATTAAGCTTTTTAAAAAAAAAATGGTATTTGGTATATTGGTGGAAACCACTAAATTTCCCGTTATCGCCTCCTAACACGAGTCGGGGATAAATTGTGGTCTAACAATCCCACGTACCGGTATCACCGTTTAAAAAAAAAAAAGCTTTTGAGGGTCAAGCTTCCGTCCCGGCTTTGAAAATCATTTTTGTGTGTGTGTTGATTTTTGCACAGTTTTCATGTTGTTTTGGCCGCCTCGGAGAAAGTCAAAATTTTGACTGTCGGAATAATGTCCCTAACTGTCGGAATTTTCGTGCTTATGTGCTCATTAAAATTTTCAAAAAAAATTCAAAAAAAGGATTTTCAAAAAAAAAGAAAATTTCCAAAAAAAAATCATGCATCATATTTTTAAGACACATAAAAAATTTCTATTTTACTCGGAAAAAGAATATAGATCGCTTGCACACTACGCGCACGTGACCGTACACCGCACACTACGTCCTTAACCCGGGAAATCCTTGTCGCGGTCCGTTTGGTCTTATTACGCCTCTCGGATGAGCACGGGACTACCCAAACATCCCATGGAGCCTCATGTCGACTACGCACTTGTCCGTGACACACTTTGTCCAGAGACCGGTTGGTTTTTAGTCCGGGTCCGTGTCATGCCCCGTCCGTGTATAGACCTTTCCTTTCAAGCCTTTGTCGGCATACCGACTCAATATCTTTCGGGTCCCTAATCGCCGAAGTTACGCCGGTTTTCCGCCGCAGACTTTGACCAAGATATTGACCGGCGCCTTGACTTCGGTCCGACCGGCACAAATTATACACCGACTCCCAAAGCATTGACACCGAGTCATCAAGGATTAATGACTATTCCATGCCTAATTACGGCTTAACCGACGACGAGTCAAGATCAATCATGGACGCTTATCACCCAAATCATGCCGACTTTTGTCGAGCTCCTCGGACATGATCTTGACTTTTGACGTCGCCTTTGTCCGTAATTTACATCGAATGCTCGTTAAGACTCGATTACCCGCCGACTTTTAGGATCGTTTTCTTTCGGTCGGTGGGACCCGCTTGCCCTATAGGACCCTCGCCCGGGCCGTCCATCCCGGGAGGTCGAAATACGGGTGGAATACGAGGGGCTTATAGACGTAGTGACGGGGCCCACCGATCCGAGGAATCGAGTAGTTTGCGAAAAGAAGAGCAATCTTTTCCAACCGATTAGGTTAATAAAACATGTTTTAAGTAAACGTGAACAAATGATCGCATGTTGCATGAGCCAAAAGCCCAAACACCTACCCCCTTTCCATTCCTGTACATCTCGAACCTTCATGTCCTTTCCCCGCAGCCTCCGCACAAAGCTTGGTTTCGGGCACCGGGTCACCGTTTGATCGCTGGGAAGAGTCAAGCGCGTCATCGCTCCGCCGTTTGTTCCGACTCCGGGTTTCGTAATGTCCGCATCGCCCGGTAATGATGGGGATAACGTTGCTCCGTCCTCCAAAATCCCTCGAACAGACCGATTGGATCCAGTTGGTAGAACAAATGAGACTTCGACATGAGGCTCAAATTGATGACCTACAGGGGGTAGTCGCAAGTCATGGTTTGACTATCGCCCTCAATTCCGATGGCACCTTTACCGCAAAGACGGAAGAAGGTTCTCCTCCTCTTCTTAATGTCCTGATACATCAAGATGCTACCCCAAGATTCCTATGTTTCCACCGCCGGACTCGCCCGCCGACTTACATGTGGCAACCGGCCCCCAAACAGCAATGTGACGAAAGAGTTCGGTATACCGTCGCTTGTCCCCTCTCAAGGTGATGATCCCACAAATATCGGCTGAGTGATGAAAATCGAGGGAACGCTTAAAGAAATATGGTCAGCCATCAAATCCCTGGAAGAACGCCGGAATGCAGAGACGGCGAGCTGGATTGAAGAAGCCACACGCCACTTTGGGACCTTAACAACATCCCAACCGACCGCTACCTTGAAGGACAAGCATATGCCCGTTCCCAGGACCTCAATATCTCTCATTATCCGGCGGAGTCCAATCACTCGCTACTGCACGAGCCCCGGCAGCGAATCCCCCCGGACCCGGTTCCACTCAAAGTCCTTCCAAGCACCGCTCAACCCGAGGTCCCAAATCCGCCACCACCGTAGAACACATTTGGTGGGATATTTGTGATTGTCCCGATTGCCTTGAAAGGGACTATCAGGATTGGATACACGAGGACCGTCCTCCTAAGAAAAAGAAAATTTCCTCCCAAAGAAAAATTGGAAGGAGAGATTCGAGGCCGGTGATGACAATGTGGGAACGCTCGGGAGCCATCTGGGGAAATTTGATTATTATGTACTCTACTCCGGTCGGTCTTCCCCAAAGCAAAAAGGGATAAAAGAGCGTAAAAGCCTTGCCAACGACGGAATTGAGACCTTCGGATACCGTGCAGTACCGTGCAACGTAAGTCCAACCCCTCGGGGTCAGCCAAGGTTCGTTTGTCCAGCCTCCCGAGTATACACCGATGAAGAAAAACCGACGCGCCTGCCGCTCCCCACTCAATCAACATGTTGACCGGAGATGGCAACCGCCACAAAAGGCCTCGATATAACCCGGGGGCTTCGGCAAAGGCTCTACCTAGCAAGAAAAAAGCACGAAGCGACAGTGTTTAATGACTCTCTATCCCGAGACAAGGACCAAATCTATGATCCTCACCTATATGGGCGTATGATCACCTTCTGCGATGAAGACTTGCCAAGAGATGTCTCCCAACACAATGAAGCTTTGTACATCACTATTCGGCTCAACACCATGTCACTCTCCCTCGGGGTATTAGTGGACAATGGATCATCGGTAAATGTCCTTCCCCTCGGCATGATGAGGGCCCTCCGCATAAATGAAAGGCGCGTGATCCCATCTACCCGGATGTCAAAGCCTACGACGGTTCGTCTCGTCCCATTCTGGGGACGGTGACTCGGAACTACAGTACGAAACCCAAATGGTGCCCGCAAAGTTCCATGTAATGGATATCCCCTCCGAGTTCACAAACTCTACTAGGGCGCCCTTGGTTGCATCACATGAAAGCCATATCTTCCACTCTCCACCAATGCGTCAAATTCATCAACCGGCAGGGAGACCTTGAAGTCATAAGGGGTGACAGTTTCCTCATAGGGAACGAAGCCGAAACAATAGCCAAGAACGCCACAGCCAAACACCGGGGCTACATCCTTCAAGAGGCAAGTCTCGCCAAAGATCCTTTGGAATCCAGCGATGCCAACTATGTCGACACACTCAAGCGAGCGGACTCCGAAGAAGTTCGATTCATCAAATTTAATTGCTATTTCCAACACTTGGAGGCGTACTTTTGGAAGGAAATGCCGAACACCGCCATGATACAGGCACACAAGTCCCGGTCCTAAATCACAGATTTGTCGCATTACGCAAACCCATTCTTTGGCCTCGCGGCGAGGAGATTTTTCATGATAAAAGTCGGCAAACACCGACGACTCGGCTCGAATCTATGAACGTCGTGTGGGACGTCCTCCTTGCCGAACTACCCGCCAAGCCTTTCCGCTCGAGTATGGGACATGAAATTTTTCTAGCGGCTCACCGAGACGCAATGCGTCCTTACATCCGGATTGAGCGGTCGATTGTGACGAAACGGAAGTCCCTGCACTGAGGAAGATCCCTACATCCACATGCTCGGCTTTCGATGCCAAACACGCTTGATTCTCGGTTCGTACAAAGAGATGATAGCAACGATCGAAGAGGGAGCACATAGACCATGCCTTTCCGGGTTTTGAAGCCACCGAAGCGTGATGCCTTTAAAGAATTGGGAAACTCTCTCGGCCCGTCCGCGACCAAGGAGGAAATGATCACCAAGCTTGGATTGGTCCCCCGTCCTTTCGTGTCAACCTTTGTAAAATCCTCCGAGTCTCTCATTGTTGAGTTCGAGTCTCTCGAGTCGTCCGATGGCCTTACGCCCGAAGACTACGAATACGTAGCGAACGTTGTATTCCCCTTCGTCTTCAATGAAATGATGAACCTTTCGAGTATCCCTTAATTGCCACTTTAACTAATGATGAATTAACTAATAATCTAAAAACAGTTAATAACGATTCACTAGATGAAGAGGCGGACACATTAAATGAACAATATATCAAAGAAATCTTTAAGCGGGTTGTCCGGAAGAGGAAAATCGAGCCCAAGCTGCCGAAGAGATTTTGACAAGTGTGAATTTGGGAACCTGGAAGAGCCTAAAGAGACGCAGATTGGTAGTTTCTTCGAAGGGATCGAAAGGGTTGCCCTAATCGAGCCGCTAAAAGAATTCGTGGATGTGTTCGCATGGTCCTATAAAGATATGCCGAGGCCTCGATCCTTCCATAGTTGAGTACCGAATACCGCTCGACCTTAAGTCAAGCCGCAGCGAAGCTAAGAAGAATTAAGCCCGAATGGTCCTTACAAGTGAAAGAGGAAATAGAAAAGATGCTCGGGCGGGGTTCATCGTGTGGTCATTGAATACCCAACATGGTCAGTCCAACATAGTGACGGTGACCAAGGCCAACGGAAAGATCCGATGCCGCGTAGACTTCGTGAGACTTGAACAAAGCCACCCAAAAGACGATTTCCTCGCCAAACATCGACATTTTGGTAGATTCCACGGCCAACCACGAAGTCAAATCTTTCGTCGATGGTTTTGCCGGCTACAACCAAATCAAAATGGCGTAAGAAGACCAAGCCAAAACAGCCTTCACAACCCTCGGGCACATACGCTACACGGTCCATGCCATTCGGACTAAAGAATGCTGGGGCTACGTACTGCAGGGCGGCTACACTGTTCCATGACATGATCCCCAAAGAAATTGAGGTCTATGTGGACGACATGATAATACATTCCAGAGGATCGGATGGCGCACTTTGTTGATTTGAGAAAATTCTTCGGCCGCCTCCGAGACCACAAGCATGAGACCGAATCCAGCCAAGTGCACCTTCGGTGTAAGACGAGGCAAGGTACTAGGATATATGGTGACGTAACGGGAATCGAAGTAGATCCCCGTAAAATCAAGGCGATAGTTGAAATGAAGCCACCACGGACACCGATGTAAGTGAAATCCTTCATGGGAAGACCGCAATACATAAGCCGCTTTGTAAATCGCCCGACCTCGACCGCGAGCCAATCTTCAAGTTGATGAAAAAGAATGCCTACACGAATGGACCCTTAATGTCGGCTTGCCTTTGAGCAGATTAAGGCATACCTTGTGAATCCCCGATTCTCTCGCCCACCACATCGGCAAAGCCACTCTTGCTATATCTAACCTGTCACGGATACAAAGAATTGGGGCTATGCTAGCTCAAGAGAAAAAGATTCCAAAGTCGAAACGCCATCTATTTCGTAGCGTAAAAGCTCCAAGGAAGCGAACTCAATTACTCGCTTGCGAAGACTTGCGCAGTTTGGTGCGGGTAGTGGGAAAGTTGAAACACTACATGCAGCCTCACCCGATACATCTTGTTTCAAGGATAGACCCCATCAAATATCTCTGTTCGACAAGCCTTCCATCTCCATGAGATTGGCAAAATGGTCGTTCTTTTTGGCCGAATATGACATCGCTTATGTTTCAAGGAAATCCGTAAAAGGACGCATAATGGCGTAACATTTGGCCGATTTCCCAAGTGATGAGTCCCGAGGACTCGAACCTCAATTTCCCGATGATGGAATCTTCGCTCTAGAAGGAGAAAATCGCCGGCAATTCTTCTTCGACGGGCGTCAAACAAAAGGGGAACGGGATAGGAATGCTTCCGGTCGATCCTACCGACGAACACACCCCCATAGCAAGAAGGTGAACTTCGAAGTCACCAACAACGCCGCCGAATATGAAGCTTGCATAGCCGGGTTAGAAGCCGCCCTTGAAAGAAATATCAAGGAATTGGAGGTGTATGGTGACTCGCCCTCATCATCAATCAGAGTCTCTAACAAATGGAAGACCGTGGATCCGGGTTTGCGTAAGTATCATGCTTACATGGAAGAGTTAGTAACTCAATTCAAAGAAATCAGCTTTCATTACCTCGCCAAGAGACCGAAACAGGTTCGCAGATGCTCGGCTACACTAGCCTCTCTTGTCGAAATACCCGAAGGAAAGTCTCGTTAAACCATTCGTAGTCGGGAGAAGAGAAAACCCCGCCTATTGCTTCGAAATTGAAGCGGAAGCCGAACCGATCAATGATCCTGGTACACTTTCATTTACCAAGATCAAGGATGGCGAGGCCTCTTTCAAAAACGAAGATGGGGAATATAAAGAAGGAATCAAAGCAAAAAGTCTCTCACTACGAAGCGGCTCGCCTCCCATTATGTTCTTCGGGAAACATGTTATACAAAACGTTATCAAGGCCCCCTCTGCGATGTATCAAGAAACAAGAGGCTACCGAACTCATGAAAGAAATACATGGTGGTACTCGCGGGCCTCACATGAATGCTCGAGCTCGATGCAAATCATACCGAGAATGGGGTATTTTGGATCACCATGGAAGCCGACCGCATCCAGCTTTGTCAAAAAGCTGCGACAAATGTCGCCGATACTCAAATCTTAATCACTTGCCTCCTCACGAGTTATACCGCATGACAACCCCTCGCCTTTCGTCACTTGGGGAATTGATGTCATAGGCAAAATCACACCATCGCACGGCCACGAGTTCGTCTCCGGTAGCCGTGGATTATTTCACCAAGTGGGTTGAAGCCAAGTCCTACAAAATCCTCAATTCAAAGAAAGTCGCCCTCTTCATCAAAGAAAACATCATGTGCAGATCACGGGTTGCCGCAATAAATCATTTCGAGATAATGGATCCCACTTCGAAGGGGAATGTGACAGTTGCTTTGGCGTAATTCGAATAACCCGTCACAAGTCATCACCCTATGTGCCCCAAACCAACGGAGCCGTCGAAGCAAAGAAACAAGACTCGGAAAATATCATCCGGAAAATGGCTGTCCAAGGCGTAGATTGGCCCGAGAAGTTACACTGGCACTCTGGGGCTCTGAACATCGGTCCGAACGGCAAGCTGAGGAAACACCTTTTGCCCTCACATACGGAATGGAAGCCGTACTCCCAATCGAGCCGGAAATACCCTCGCTCCGGTATACCGCCGGAAAGCCAAATCAACGAGGTCGAATGGCTCCAGTCGCCATGACGAACCGGCCCTACCAGACGAACGCCGACCGAAGGCCATGGAACACATCCGGCCTACCAAGGAAGAATGGCCAGAGCCTTCGACAAGAAAGTAAAGCATCGGAAATCCGAGAAGGATCTCGTTCTAAAAGAAAAGCCCCGGTCCGTATCAACCCTCTCGGCAAATGGGAGCCCGTATGGGTCGGGCCATATGTCGTCCCGTAAGATCTTCTCCGGAGGAGCCATGCAACTTGCAGACCTCGACGGGAATCCCTTTGTACACCCAGTGAATGGTGACAAGGCGTTGAGATACTACGCGTAAAAAAAAAAAAACAAAAAAAAACAAACAACAAAAAAAAAAACAAACACAAAAAAAAAAGAGTGCTAAATGAGTAATACCCAACTAGGTTAGAAACCCGAGAAGGGCGGCCTAGGTAAAAAACAAAGGGTTGCACTCAAAAAAAAAAAAAAAAACAAAAAAAAAAAAAAAAAAAAAAAAAAAGGAGTGCTAAAAGAGTAATACCCAACTAGGTTAGAAACCCGAAAAGGGCGGCCTAGGTAAAAACGGGGTTGCACCAAAAAAAAAGAAAAAAAAAAAGAAAAAAGAGTTCACCGGGTTGAACTACGAAGACCCGAGCTCCTCAAAATGCAGGGGAACGTAGGCAGAGGAAACGGTTCGGTCTAAAAGCACAAATAAAAGCCATACTTTGGCATCAATACAATTGATCGTAGACCATGAAAGCGTCTCGAAAAACTCTAAAGTAATTCAAATATTCATTACAAGTTAAAAGCTCTTTGATGAGTCTAAGCCCGATTCATTCCTAGTGGCAACGCTAAAGGAAAACTAAGATACATAATCAAACTAATGTCTGTCATGTAGCAAAGAAAAGGGATACTTGGAAACCTCGAGTCACTCCAAGCCACTGCTTGGCCTCTCCTTCTTCTTCCCCTCCGAGTCTTTCTCTTACGAACCAGGAAAAATGCCTGGGTATTCCTCCTACCAAGCTCGGTATAGGAACGGGTCTATCAGCCGGCCTCTGTCGGGGCCTTAGTAGCCCTAGCGTCATCCCTCATCTCTGTAACCTAGGCGGTAACATAGGAGCCCTCCTCTCTGTCTCTTGACGTAAGCCTCATAATCGCCACGCCGTCTCCGCTCCTGTCATGAGGTTGGGCCGCCTCGCCTCGGCCCTCCTCCTCTCAAACAGCCTGAGTCCTCCGCACCCATAATGGCCTCATGCCGCCTCAAAATAGCCATCCGAGTCTCTCCTGCACGCCCCTCGTACCAAGCCAGGTACCAAGTGGCCAAGAACACCGGTCTCGGACGCCTGAGAATGACCCGAGGAGGAAAGGCATCATACCTCCATGCTCGGGAAAGAAATGGAAACACCGAGGGATCATCCATGGAAACGGAGCCACCACCCCGGTGGCTATATCATCAAAACCCTCCAGGAACTGCTTCCAAGCCAAAGCGTCTCAGGACCGCAGCCGGAATGTAGAAGCTGGTAGAAAGCCCCTAAGCTTATAACCACTTTGGGACCCGTCTGAAGCACTCTGCGAGTCTCCACCCGCCATGAGGCACCAACCATCGATATCTTCGGTCTGCGGCGACCCGTCATCCAACGCTCCCACGAGCCACGATCGTCAAAATCTACATCAACACCTCTCCCGGCAAAAGTCCAAGGCTCGATCATATCGGAGGTTTCCGAAGAACCCCAAACGCTCCATCGCCCATGTGGCCGCAGAAACGGGCTGCCCCCGTGCATGTACCGCCGTCCGGTAGCTAATCTGTCGAGAGCATGAAAAGTCTCCCCAAGAATCAAAGGAACGACATCTCTGCCCGAGCGGCAGTGAACAACAACATCCAGCAAAGCTCGATGACAGATCCCAAAGGAATAGACCATGAACAAAGTGCCGAACATGCAAAGTGCAAAGGCATCCCAATAGGCGTCATCCACCAAGCCTAAGCCCCTAAATCTGTCGGGAAGACCGGAAATATCAAAATGGTCGGGACCGCGGATCATACCTTGCGCTTCCTCCGGGGAAAGATGAAGGAGGACGCACAATCTGTCAGCAAAAGAAGCCCCTCCGGGCAAAGGGACCGCTATCTCTTCCACCTCCGGACCTCCAAGCAAGGCCCGAAATTCTTCGACAGTCGGAACAATCTCGTTGAAGGAAAGGCAAAAGACATGCCTTCTAGTATCCCAAAACGAAGAAGAAGCTCTTAAGAGGTCATAATCCGGAACCAATTCTTTGAGAGACCACAAGCACCTCACCTTGTACCGTTCTTCAAAGAAAGACCTTCTCTCATGCATAATTTCCTAAAGGGACAATCCTTGAACTTGTTGAAAAATGACATTTGGGACTCTTGGGATAACTTTGAGGGAGCTTTTCTAAGGTTTTCCATGGTTTTTTTCTCTCTTCCTCCCCGAAAATGGTACATTTGGGTGGAGGTTGAAGAAGATATTTGAATTTGAAATAAAGCAAGAGGATTTAAAGCAAAATCAAAGGCGTGCGACGCAGTCCCCCTCCGCGCGGACATGTTTGTTTTCATCAGAAAAATCTGCAACAGTCCAAGCTACACCAAAAGAGGAATATTCCGTCCCGGTTGCTCGAAACCTGTGCAAAAACCTCCCCAAACCAGTCCAAACTAACACCCTTGCAAAAAAAAAACAAGGCTCATGCAACACTGCATTCATATTGCATTGCATTCATAAAATAAAATCCTAAATTATTACATTCCAAAAAAACAAGAAGTGATGCTAAAGATGATGAAACAAAAGAAAGAAAAGAAGGGGAAAAGGTGAAGCCATACCTTCATACCCGGACGAGGCCGGAAAGCTCGTGGAAGTCGCTCGGGCTGAGGGATCTGCACCCTCAATCGGACCCCATCCTGGATGTAGGAAAAATCCGTCCGAGGGTACCGCGGGATCCCAAGCCCCTCCCTATCCAGAACCTGAGGCATCCTCAGCCTCCTCAAAACGAACGTCGCATACGGCTCAATCGCCACGAAGTCCGAGAAGTGCTGACCTGCTCGGTAATCATCCCAGGTCACGGACCGATCGCTCGGGTGCATCATATCGGCGGGAGGCTCCACCGGTGTCCTCAAAGGCGAGTTCACGCCATGCTGGCGCGTCACCCTCTCTCCCGCTGTGATAATATGCATCGCAGAGTCGACCCCTCAAAATCCTCCGCCGCAGTGTCCAGATCTCAGCGCCCTTTAGCTGCGCTACCTCAAAGCGATCCCAGGGGAAGAATATCATCCCCTCATCTGTCTCGGCCTCCGTCAAAGGAAGGCAATCCGCGTACCTGAGAGTCGTACGCCCCCTGGAGCTTATCTTCTCCCGGGCATGCTTGGACCAAGACTGCATGGCCGGATACGCCCCGACGTACGCCTCAGGCTGCCTCCACACCGTGACATGGAAGAACTCTAGCGCCCATACCTGCCAAAGGCAAAGATCAAATCAATCCAAATGCAAAAAAAAAAAAAAGAAGTGCGTGCTCAAAGGAAAGAGGGAAAGCAAAAAGAGAGCTTATACCTCCAGAGCAAACTCGAAGCGATGCAAGAGGAGCTCGCGGCCTTCATTTGTATCTATCAGAGCGAAGTACGGCTCGGCCCGGCCCGGCCACCCCCAGAAATATCTCCAACCGTCTCCATGTCCTCCAAGGACCTCGGCAAGGCGGAGCCGCCGTCCCCTCAGCATGACCAAAGAGTGTGCTCGCGAAAGTAAACCACAGGAAGGCCACTGCAATCGTCGGCGCCTATCCTCTCCTCCCCTCATAACTCGCTATGGTCTCCACGATCTTGCCGTAGACCACGGCATACTCCATCCCTTTCCCCTTTTTGGGAATAGGGGAAAATCCCGAAGAGCTGCAGATCGGCATCAGCTGTAACCGTCTCTCGCCACTCAATGCCGCGTCCATTGAAGGACGGACCGTGATCGCGGCATAGTCGGGAAGGCGTAACGGTCGCCTCGCCCCGGAAGAAGTGGAATGTGTGGGTCGCATCCCACCTTTGCGCGCTAGCAGCAAACATCGAAGCCCTTGCTCTTAGGGAACTTGACCGGTCCCCTCAAGCACTCGACGAACTCCCGAGCCCCATCTCGACAACAATCTGTCTCGGACTCGGCAAAGCTCCTCGGCCCGCATCCGGAAGCCGGTCCCACAAGTCAATCACAGACTCCACCGATCCTCGAGTCTTCATCTTGTTCAGCTGCTCCGTCACAAAACGGTTTCCGCCCTGTAAAAAAAAAAAGAGAAAAAGTCAAAAAGATTGCATTTGCATTTACATTAAAAAAAAAAAAAAAAATTCGACAAAGATAACAAAGCATACAGTGAGCATAGCCCCATTTTTCTCGCATGAAAGAAAACAATTTTCAGCAAGTCCCAATGCATTCATCAAAAAAAAAAAGATGCATTCCTACGGAAGTAAAAACTCCGTCCCATTTTCAACAAAAAAATGCATACATGCATATCATCCATCTTACATGCAACGGGAGGAAAAATCCGTCCCACTTTTCAAAAAAATCCTAAACATCTCATATTGGCAAAATGCCCATTCTTTCCAAACAAAATGCATGCATTATCATTCATCAATATCAAAATTCAATTTCAAAAAAAAATCATCATCATCAAGAACATGCAATATTCAATTTCAAAAAAAAAAAAACAATTATAATTCTCGAATTTTCACATGCAATTTCGGATACAAAAAAAAAATGGCAAAAATGCCAATTCTTTTTCCCAAGCAAAATGCACATTTTGGGTTACTCATATACTCATTACAACATGCAAAGCATCAAAATCAAAATTCAAAGCCAAGAATATCAATCATTCGAATTTTCAAAAAAAAAAATTCAAAAAATCACCCAAAAATTTCAAGCAAGAAATCGACAAGAGGATCAAGAGGATTCGAAGTATACCGTTCGGAGATGCGGATCCGAAGCCCAATGTTGCCAAGCATCAGGGTAATGCTCCTCCTCGACCGACTGCGAAAGATTGTAATGCCTCCTCATCCGGACGAGCTCCAATCGCCTCTCCGCTACCGGGCCACGTCCTTGGCCTTGAAAAGCGCCTTCCCCGTGTTCCATTGCTCGAAAAATCAAGAAAATCGGACGAATTTTGAAGCTTCTAAGGCCAAAAATGGCTGTTCTCCTCGGCTTCTCTCTCTCTGCTCTCGACAGTTTCAAAAAACTGAATGGGGAAGGAGAAGGGCGTTGGCCCTAATTAATACCCCTGACTTTCCATCCCTATCCGCGCGGATGAGATTGCAAGGGTCAAAATGACCCTTTTGCCCCTTAAAATTTCAGGACTCTGCAATTCAGTCCCCAACTTGACAGAGTTAACCAAAGTTAACCAAAGTCAACCCCTTTCAAGAAAATTACCCCCGGCAGTCAAACGTAAGACCGAGTGCCCCGAGAAAGATAACGAGATCCCGTATCTTTCATCAAAATTACTCCCGGCAGTCAAACGTAAGACCGAGTGCCCCGAGAAAGATAACGAGATCCCGTATCTTTCATCAAAATTACTCCCGGCAGTCAAACGTAAGACCGAGTGCCCCGAGAAAGATAACGAGATCCCGTATCTTTCATCAAAATTACTCCCGGCAGTCAAACGTAAGACCGAGTGCCGAGAAAGATAACGAGATCCCGTATCTTTCATCAAAATTGCTCCCCTAGTTAAACGTAAGACCGAGTGCCCCGAGAAAGATAACGAGATCCCGTATCTTTCATCAAAATTCTCCAATAGTTAAACGTAAGACCGAGTGCCCCGAGAAAGATAACGAGATCCCGTATCTTTCATCAAAATTACCCCCGGCAGTTAAACGTAAGACCGAGTGCCCCGAGAAAGATAACGAGATCCCGTATCTTTCATCAAAATTCTCCCCGGCAGTTAAACGTAAGACCGAGTGCCCCGAGAAAGATAACGAGATCCCGTATCTTTCATCAAAATTCTCCCCGGCAGTTAAACGTAAGACCAAATGACCCGAGAAAGATAACGAGATCCCGTATCTTTCATCAAAATTACCCCCGGCAGTCAAACGTAAGACCGAGTGCCCTGAGAAAGATAACGAGATCCCGTGCCCTGAGAAAGATAACGAGATCCCGTATCTTTCATCAAAATTGCCCCCGGCAGTCAGACGTAAGACCGAGTGCCCCGAGAGAGATAACAAGATCCCGTATCTTTCATCAAAATTACCCCCGGCAGTCAAACGTAAGACCGAGTGCCCTGAGAAAGATAACAAGATCCCGTATCTTTCATCAAAATTGCCCCCGGCAGTCAAACGTAAGACCGAGTGCCCTGAGAAAGATAACGAGATCCCGTATCCTTCATCAAAATCTTCCCCGGCAGTTAAACGTAAGACCGAGTGCCCTGAGAAAGATAACGAGATCCCGTATCCTTCATCAAAATCTTCCCCGGCAGTCAAACGTAAGACCGAGTGCCACGAGAAAGATAACGAGATCCCGTATCTTTCATCAAAATTCCCGGCAGTCAAACGTAAGACCGATTCCCAGACAAATACGTCGATTTTCCCAGCAAAGGCTAACGAAATCCCCAAAGAAAGTTAACGGAATCCCAAAAGCCAACGGAATCTCGAGTAGTACTCGAACTACGAAAGGGCTTGATTCCCACTAGGGATACGTAGGTAGCCTATCATTAGGTCCAGCCCCTCGACCAAAACGGTCACCCTCTCCTTCGGCAGCAGACGAAGTCCACCGAAAGGCCATTTCAAATTAAGGTCCGAGGCGCCTAAAAGGCCATCATCATCAAGGTCCGAGGCGCCTAAAAAGCCATCTTCAAGGTCCGAGGCACCTAAAAGGCTATCATCATCAAGGTTCGAGGCACCTAAAACGCCATCTTCAAGGTTCGAGGCACCTAAAACGCCATCTCCAAGGTTTGAGGCACCTAAGACGCTATCAAGCGATAAATCGCAATCATCCCCAGCAGAGACCAAAAATGGTCATTCCTATCCCCAGCAGAGCGGATACCCGTCAGACCAAAAATGGTCATTCCTATCCCCAGCAGAGCAGATAGCCATCAGACCAAAAATGGTCATCTCTTATCCCCAGCAGAGTTTCTTTCCAGCAAACGACTGTAGAACTCGCTCATCAGGTTCGAGGCACCTAAAACGCCATCATCTCCAGGGTCAAAGACCCGAACTACGGCCGGCTTGATTCCCATTCGGGATACGTAGGTAGCCTATCGCTAGGTTCAGCCACCCGATCACTCGATCATCCTGCCAAATATGGAGCCTTACTCTTATCGACGACCCCGCTTCCTTCGAAAGCGCCGTCGCCGAGGGGCTACTGTAAGTGCTCCAATTTGAGCTTGTTAGAATTTTCGTTATAAAATTAACGAAAGTTATAACAATTACTAACATTCCTAACAATCCTAACTTTTCTAACAAAGGGAGGGTAGAATGGGCATTGCCAAATGAAGTTAAACCAAGAAAAGCATCTTAAAAAGCAAAACAAAAGAATAAAACCATAAATAGAAAGGCTGGAAACACAAAAGCCCATTTGTTAATTTGGTTTTTGAATTTTTATTCTTCTGTCCAAGGCTGGAGCTGTAATTAATGAACAGTGCACGCCTACTAACCTTGTCCGCGCGGATACGTTTGCTATTTTCAGAGGGCTATAAATTGAGCCCTCCAGTCACAGAAATAAGGAGGAAGAACACAATTGCACCGAACCTCTGGCGAAATATAGAGAGAAAACAGTGAGAATTCACAAGAATTGTCACCTTTTTCTCTCCAATCTTTCCCAACTCACACTCATCCACTCACTCTCATATTAAAGCCCTAAACACTCATACATTCAAGCCAAACACTCAAGAACACAAGGAAGATTGGTAAACTCTCCTCTTCCTAACCCTAAATCTCAACCATGCATGCATCTTCAAACTACAAAATGTAGTTCCTTCATCTTCTTTCTTTAGATCTAAGAAGATCACCATGGAAGACCATCTCCATGGATGATCTTCTACAAAGATCAACATTATTTTCAAAGATTTTCTTGCTTACTTGCAAAAATGCACTTTCAAAACCCTAAAAAACCATTTTCAAGCACTAAATCTTGATTTCAAAGGGTAAAATCCCCCTCCCCAAGCAAATGAAATGCTTAGTCCTAATGTACCCCAAGGATGGTTTGGTATAGTTGATTCACCACTAAAATGTCTAGTGATCACTAACCAAAACCTAGGGAAATGGGGACAAGCATGGATGCAAAACCCCCCTTAAGATCATATTTTCTTCCTTGAGAAGTTGCTGTCCAGTAGCAATTTTCTCAGACCTCAGTCCATGGTCTTAATTTTTGGACATAGATGAACTTGGAATTTGGTGTTGACTACAAAATACTTTTTGTAGCCAACATCCAGAGCTTTCCAGACATATTTTTATCTTATTTTTTGGGTGAGTAAAACTCCTCTTTTCAAATTTTCTTTCAGAGGCTAGTTCATCAGCTTCTGGGAATCCAGATCTCATATCTGAGGTTTCCAGAAGGTTTTGACGCCTCAAATCTTCTCCAAAATGGAAAATTCCTTCGCACAAACTTTATTTAAGGTGTCTAGAACAACTTTCATTCTCTGAGTTTATCCAGATTATGAAGTTTTAAGACCCTTGAATCCCTTTTAAAATCAAAGGTCCACTGCCTTTTTCATTCTGGCAGAAATGGCTCTCAACTTCAAAAGGTCTTTTGAGTACCAAATCTCAATCCAAAAATCTTCCAAAAAATCATGGGATCAGTTTAAAGTCTTAAAAAGATATCCCAATTTTTACTTTTCTGAGTTTCAACTTATTTTGGCCAAAACACACACACACACACACACACACAAATGATTTTCAGCTTGGAAGACTCGTTTTACGAGGCGCGTCGGGTGCACACTAACGTCCTTCCCGACGCGTAACATGACCTCCGAACTTAAATCTCTGATCTCGGGCTTTTTTCAAAGTTTTGGCCCTTCAAAATTAAAATGGCGTGGCGACTCCGTTTTTTCCGGTTTTATTTGGTTTTTCAAAGAAACGCAAAAATCGAATTTTTCCCGCGAAAAAGGCAACATTCATCACAGTAACCACTGCCAGCATTGGAGGAAATAGATATACCTTAGTGGTGGTGGATGATTACTCAAGATATACATGGGTTGAGATGATGATTTCCAAAGATGACTGCTATGAGATTCTCACCGCACTTTTTAGACGGCTCCAAACTCAAAAAGAAGATGACATCGTTAGTGTTCGATCAGATAATGGAACAGAATTTAAGAACAACGGTGTTGCTCAGTATTGTGATGCCCACGGGATTGATCACAATTTTTCAACCGCTGGTGTTCCACAACAAAATGGGGTTGTGGAAAGGAAGAATAGGACGTTGATTGAGGCTGGAAAAATAATGATATCTGAAGCGAAGCTACCTCGCATTTTTTGAGGTGAGAAGCAATCAATACCGCATGCTTCACTCAGAACCGCTCCCTCATCAACAAAACCTATAACAAGACTCCCTATGAGCTTTGGCGAGGAAGAACCCCCAACATTGCATTCTTCAAGATCTTTGGCTGCAAATGTTTTGTCCTCTACAACGGAAGAGAAAATAGAGGTAAATTCGGAGCTAAAGCCGACGAAGGTATTTTTGTTGGGTATGCTAAACACTCAAAAGCTTTTCGTGTTTTCAATAAAACTAGTTTAAAAATAGTTGAGTCTGTCCATGTTACTTTTGATGAGCATTCTCTCCTTGAGCCACATTTGGCTCCAAATGTTGCTGATGATTTTGTTGAGCATAATGAACCAGGTGAACCATCTCAAACCGCACCTGAACCTCAACCGCAAAATCCAGCATCCTCAACTGAAATTCCCTCAAACCGCACCTTTGAAACCGCACCTGAAGTTCCTACTCCAGATGCAACTCCAAGGGAAGAAGAAGTTGAGAATTCCCCTATCCAGCTTATAGAACCTCTTCGTCAACTTACCTTCCATGACTTCGCTGAAGGATCTAACGACGTTCAAATTGAAGATCTTCAGCAAACCTCAGTCCAACCAGACTTACCCCCGGAGGTTCGTGAAGTCAGCAGTCACCCCCTCACAAATGTGATTGGTGATCTGTTTTCCGGTGTTCAAACAAGGAGATCGAATTATGACGAGCATACTTCACTTTTATCTCAAGTTGAACCCAAGAAGATTGATGAAGCACTCCAAGATTCCAGTTGGGTCGTTGCATTGCAAGAAGAACTCAACCAATTTGAAAGATGGAAGGTCTGGACTTTGGTGCCTAGACCTCAGGATCAAGGAGTGATAGGAACTAAGTGGGTATTTAGGAATAAGATGGATGAGAATGGAAGCATCACCAGGAATAAATCAAGGTTGGTTGCACAAGGATATAGGCAAGAAGAAGGAATTGATTATGACGAAACCTTTGCTCCAGTTGCAAGATTGGAAGCTATCAGAATCTTCTTAGCCTACGCCTCTTTCAAACATTTCAAGTTATATCAAATGGATGTAAAGAGTGCATTCCTCAACGGCGAACTGCAAGAGACCGTGTATGTTGCCCAACCGCCTGGATTTGAAGACTCCAAATTTCCCAATCATGTCTACAAACTCCAGAAAGCCTTGTATGGACTTAAGCAAGCTCCAAGAGCATGGTATGAGACTCTTTCTAAATTTTTACTAGAAAAAGGATTTAAACGCGGTAAAATTGATACAACTCTTTTTATTGCCAAATATAATGAGCATACTTTACTTGTTCAAATTTATGTCGATGATATTATTTTTGGTTCTACTAATGAGTTGCTTTGTAAGCGTTTCGAGAAGCTAATGAAAAGCAAGTTTGAGATGAGCATGATGGGAGAATTAACTTTCTTCCTCGGGCTTCAAATCAAGCAATGCGAAGAAGGTATTTTCCTCAGCCAAGCCAAGTACACCAAGGAGTTGATAAAGAAGTTTGGATTAGAAAATGCTAAAGCATATGATACTCCTATGGCCACCGGCAATAAGCTAGACAAGGATCTCAAAGGTAAGAAAGTTGATCAGACTTTATATCGAGGTATGATCGGCTCATTACTTTACTTAACTGCTAGTAGGCCAGATACCATGTTTAGTGTCTGTGTATGTGCTCGTTACCAAGCTGATCCTAGAGAAGCACATCTTATTGCAGTCAAGCGTATAATCCGCTATTTATCTGGAACCACTAACCTTGGACTTTGGTATTCCAAAAATTCAAACTTCGATCTTGTAGGTTATTCAGATGCAGATTATGCAGCTTGCACTATTGACAGGAAAAGCACTAGTGGTACTTGTCATTTCCTCGGGAATAGACTAGTTGCTTGGGCCAGCAAGAAGGAAGCTTCAGTTTCAGTGTCAACCACAGAGGCTGAGTATATTGCTGCTGGTAGTTGTTCTTTGTCAAATCCTTTGGATGAAGCAGCAGTTGGTAGACTATGGAATCCATGAAGGGAATTGCCCCATCATGTGTGACAACACTTCAACAATTTCAGTCTCCAACAACCCTGTCATGCATTCCAAGACCAAGCACATAGATATCAAGTATCATTTCCTCAAAGATCATGTGGAGAAGAGGAATATCCATTAAGAGTACGTGGGGACAGACAACCAGATTGCTGATATCCTCACAAAGGCTCTTGACTCCAAGAGATTTTCTTTTCTCAGAGGAGAAATGGGTATGCTTGAACTTAAATAAATTCCATACTTTTTATTTGCTAACTTGTTTGTTGAGTCTAGGTTGAAATTCCTTTTGGAATCAAACCGCTTCTGTTGAACTGCCTGTGCCAAAACCGCAAGATTATCCAACCGCCTGCATGCAAACCGCAAGTTCCAAACCGCTCATGCAGTCTGACTGCTTGGATCAAAATCGCGTTTCAACAAGAAGTAAACTCTGTCTATTTTTATTGCTTATCTTTATTTAAAAAAAAAAAAAACTGTTCAAATTCCTTTATTTATTTTTAGTCCTTATTTTTTGACATAAGGGTATTTTTGCAAATGTTTTCCCTCGTTTATTTCAAAATGAAGAGCATTTAATGCTAAGGGGACATGAGCATTAAAAACCCTCATGTCAGCCGTCATTGAGAGAGGTGCAGAAGGTGAAAGGGTGTAACAGTTGGTTTAATTCAATCATTCCTTCTGACCAACTGCCTCCACCCCTTCACCCTATATATACCTTGTTGGTGAAACCTAAATCTTTTTCTGCCAACTCTCTGCAACCGTACCTTTCTACCAAACCACTCTCTCTCTCTCTCTAAAACCTTTACAAAATCTTCATTTTCAAACCTTTAACTGTCAATGGCAACAACATCAAAACCTACTTCTAAGAGACAAAGAGCCTCTACCACTTCTAGGGCAAAGAAACCAGTTTTGGAAATGGTAAACAATTTCTAACCTTAAAGCTTTAATTTTCTGAAATCTGCCATTGATGAACTTGAACAAAATTGTTCGTATCCCTCATGTTCTTCATTATGGTTGATTTTGATCTTGTTTGTTAACTATTTTGCTTAAGAATTGTTGGGTTTTGCTCGAATTTATACATGGATTACATATCTGTTGTTTATTTCATGATCCATCCATGTTTTGAGCTTTGATTTTGTGATTTTCAGTTCAAAACCTTCGAAAACCCACTTTGCATTTTTAGTGATTCTTGATGATTCTGGGTAAAGGATGAGTTTTTAATGTTATATTATTGTTCCCCTTCCCAATGTGATCATTTTGATATGTTATTTGCTTATTTTGGTTAAGTTTCATGTATCCCTGTTCTTGGTGTTCTTGAATGTTCTTGGTGTTCTTCACAAAACCCATGAACTGTTCTTGAAAAATCATATGTTTTGGTTGCCTTGATTCTGAGAAAGTGTTTTCCAACACTTAGAATATTTTCAACTTTTTTCAGAAATTTTGGATTTTATTTTGGTTTGAAACCGCTTGTATGCAACCGCTTAGGAATTTTTTGTTTCAAACCGCTCCTCACCTATTCAACCTAAACCGCATGTTCTAAAACCGCATTCTCAAATCTTTAGAAACCGCATGCTGTTTATTTCCTTTCCAATGTTTTTGAGATTTTACTAAGTATATAGGCTGGACACCAAGAAATTCCTCTCTAATCACTGCTTGCAGTGTGGGATAAGTTTGGATTACAATGCCACGTACTTAAGTAAATTTGTTCTCAAAGTCCTCATTATTTGTTTAAGTATTCATGGTTTCACTTGGGGTTTGAAATTTTCAAACCGCACCATTGCTCAACCGCTTGGTGCTCAAACCGCATGTGAACTATGAATACACAAATGGATCTAACACTTGAAATTTTATTTTATAGGATCCAACTACTTTCCTACCTGGGTGGGAAGTGAATGAGGAAGAGCTCAAAACAGATGCTCTTGGAAGGGAGTTGCTGAGGAAGCTAAGAGTTTCAGGCATCCTACCGCTTTTCACCAAGAAGCAGAATTTCATAGTGCCATCTTTCGTGGATCAGTTCTTTGCAACCGCTAAGAAGGATTCAAGAGTTCTTGAACAAGGCCAAAAAGTTTCCTGCCTGACCGCTGTAGTTGAAGGCATGAAGCTCTCCATAGACTACATTGACATCAGAAGGCTTTTCAGATTTACTGTTGGTGGAGCTCCCTTAGAAGTTGATCAAGTCATTCAAGACAATGCTGCTTTCCAAACCGCCAAAGTAGATACCTTGTCTAAGAAGTACAAGAAGATCCCCAGAAAGAATTTTGGTGAACTGATGAACTTTATAGGTCATCTAGTGGGGAGATCCATTTGTGGAAAGACTGGGAACCACAACAACTTTACATCCCAACAATGGATGTACAGTGCTGCTATCTTTATGGAAATCAAGCTGCACTGGCCAAGAATCCTTTACTTTGAGATTAAAGACAACATTGAGACCTATCAGTCCAAGGTCAAAGGTGAAGATAAGAGGTGGAGACCTTTCTGCAGAATCTTAACCGCTCTGTTGATGGACTATGAGCACTTAGATGAAATGGTCACCAAGAATCCAAATCTTATGGTGGACTGCTCAGATGATTGCCTAGGACTGCTTGCTTGCCACACTTTCAGATATGCAAATGGAGATGCATTGTACAAATCTTTGTATGATGCAGATACCTATCCCTTGAAGGAACCCTATGAGCTCAGAGATCCTACAACCGCTCCTCAAACTAAAGCTACCAAGCGGTCCAGGAAGCCCCAAGCAAGAGTTAAACCGCTTCCCAAGAGAACCAAGACCGCTCCAGCATCCAAACCGCCTACTGCTGATGATGGAGCTGGCACAAGCAAAAGGAAGAAATCCTCCAAGGAACCTGAACCTGAAACCATGCATTTGGTGGATGAAAGTGATGAAGAAGAGGAAGATCCAAGTATTCCCAACTTGGTGGCTAGGGCCAAGAAAGCCAGAGATGAAATGGCTGGATTGACTGTGGAGGAACAGATGAAGGTTCTCCAGGATAGGATTGCTAGATTGGCCAAGGAGCAGGCTGAAAAATATCAGGCCAAGGGCAAAACTACTGAAGCTGGAACCGCCTCACCCCATGAACCGCCTCCAGAAACCCAACCGCCCCCAACCCATCAAACCTCTCCTGTCCAATCTCCAAACCAATCCCCAGTCCAATCCCCTGCCAAATCTCAATCCAGATCCCCTTCCAAAGCCAAATCCATAACCCCTTCCCCCAACAAAACCGCACCACTTCAGGGGGAAAAACCTAAGAGGAAAAAAATGGCGGCCAGAAAGAAAACCTTCAAGAAAACCAAACCTGCTTAACCATCACCTTCCCCCTCACCTACCAGAAATTCCCCTCCTCAATCACCTCCTCAAAATTCCCCTTCACCTTCCCCCAGAAAATCACTATTACCCCTATCTTCTCAATCCCAATATAACTCACCCCAACATTCCCATTCCATGAACTCACAACATTCCAACCAAACCCCTACTCATTCTGCCTATCAACAATGGCAGTCAAAGCCCTCTGCTGGACATGCCACATCCAAATCTGTTAGGAATGAACCAACCCCTGTCAATTCCCCTAACAAAAACCGCTCCCCTACACCTAACCGCTCTAAATCAAACACCCCTTCAAAATCTCCAACTCCTCACAACTCACCAATTAGACAAAACTCACCTCCTCCAAATATACCTCCCCAAACCCAAACCGCACCTGAAACCAACCAAACCCAACCGCCTCCCATATTTCCAACTGCCTCACCATCAACCGCCCCTCCTTCTGAGTACTCCCAAATTCTCCAAACCCTAAACCTGATTCAAGGCCAACTGATCATAAATCAAGGCCATGTCATCTGCTTAACCGCCTCAAATGAATCCCTCCTTGCCTCCAACCGCGCCTTACAAGCCAAGGTGGATTCTCACTCCCTTGAGTTGGCAACCCTTAAAGCCTCTTTGCTTGATGCCATTAAGGGGGAGAGATCTACAGCTATTCCATCTTCCTCCTCAACCGCTCCTCATGATTAAACCGCTTCCATGATCAAAACCGCTTCTGAAGCCTTTCAGAAATCCCTTGAAGCTGGTTTGGTCAAAGCCTTAGAAGAAAAGGCATCTATTGAGGAGATGAAGAAATCTTTGGATGTTCTTGGAGAGAAACTCTGTACCTCCCTTGATAAAGATTTGGGTAATCTGAGCACCAAATTCCTTGACTTTCTTCAAACCAGACCGCAATTATCTCAAGTTGTCCAAACCGCCTTGGATAATTTGCGTGAAGAAGTCTTGGAACAAATTGATCTTTTCAAGGTGGATTCAAAAGTAAATCTGGATACTGTGTCAGATACAGTGAAGGCCAAGCTGAACGAGATCCAAGATGAGTTCAATGACCGCTTGGACAACCTCAGGGAAGGATTCAACTCCAGACTTGGCTCAACAGTCAATGATCTCAAAACCTCCTGAAGGTATCGGTGGATTTTGAACCAATGGAACAAGCCATTCAAGCTCGATCGCTGCGTTCAGGAGGAAGTGCACACCATCTTCAATTCCATTTACTCTTCCCTCCATGTTCAGCTGGATACTATCAGAGACAATCTTGTGGAAAACACCAAAGCGGTTGGTGCCACAAATTCTACTTCTGCCCACTTTGTTAATGCTTTGAAGAAGCTAGAGTCAACTCTCACCAGAACCGCAGAGGAAGTTAGAAGACTGAGGAAAGCGTTTGCACCAGACCAATCTAGAGCTGGGCCAAGTGGAGCTGATCATGAAGTGAACAAGCCGCCCCAGCAGTAAACCGCTTTTCCTTTTTTTTTTTTGAACCGCTTGTGTAAGTTGGACCGCACTCTCCTTGTATTTTCTTTATCCAACTTACCTTGTTTTGTTTTTGTAACCTTGTAATTTTCCTTCATTCCTGTACTTGTAATCATCTTAGGAATTAATGGAAATTGCATCATGGTTCCAAAACTTTGTTCATATCAAACTGCTTGTTTGTAGAACAATGAAACCACATATGGTCTTAAACCTCATTCAAATATTTTTCAACTTAAAAAAAAATCACTATTTTGAATTGATGTTTAAACATTCAGTTTAAACCGCACTTTGAACTTAAACTCATATTTTTAAGTGCACTGAATGCATTTCTATACTTTTCAAATTGTAAGTTTCTCAATCTTTCAAAAGTATAGAAACCTATAGCTTAAGCTAGTGTGTGCATTAACTTGGGACATGACTTACCATGTTTATTCTTATGGACATGTTTTTACCAAGTATAATGTTTACTTTTGCTGTAGTAGGTAATGGCATCAATCAAATAGGGAGAGATTGTTGGGTATGCATGTTTTAACCCTCCTATTTTGTATTAGATTTGATTGATACCATAACCTCCTGTCTATTTTAAGGACTTTAGGACCCTATGTAATGAAGCTTAGACTTCAATTTTTTAGCTAAGTCCATTTTATAGAATAGGTTAAATTTAGGCTTGAAGACTTGCACAAGAATCATTGGATCTAAGGATTACAGTTCTGAGGTTTCAAAACCGCCTATCAAGGAACCGCTTGTAGCCTAACTGCCTTGTAATCCCCTATTTTGAAACCGCTTGTATCCCAATGTGCAAACCGCACACTTGGAAATCCTATTCTGGTGGAACCGCTTTCATGTCAAACCGCCTTTCTCCAGAACGGCTCCAATGATTGGCTACTTGAAGTGAACCTCTTTTGACCGTTGGAATCCACATCAGCAATATCAAAAGTCAACTACCATATCTTGTCACGTGACTACTTTTCAGACAAGATCTGCAAGGATCTTGAAAAGGTGACAGATGTCCTAACCACCTTGATTGCAGCTGAGGTCTGATCAGCTTTACCTGCATCAACAGTTCCTAAGGACAAAAGTGGTTGTTGTGGACCAATGGGATTGCATCAAGGACTGTCCTTACACAGCTGTATCCAACAGCTAGTTTCTTGATGCTTGGGTATAAATACCCCTAATCTTCACCATTTGAAGATTGCTTGAATCTTGAGAAATTGCTGTGTTCATAAGAAGTTGAAGCTCTGCCCAAAAATTCATAAGTCCTTTGAATCTTCATCTTCATACTTCAAGAAATATTCCCAGCCCAGAAATCAAGCCTTAACACATTCAAGAATCATTGAGCTCTACATCTCTCAGATTTAAAGAGCCTTGATCTTGAACACACACACACCTCACTTGTTTAAACACATAGTTTATTCATTTGAGATACACTGGTTATAGTCTAGGATTTGTTCTTCATAGAAAAGATTTTATTGTACTTTGTAATCTCTCAAATACTCAATATAAAATCTCTCTTAGAAATCCAAGACTAACCATCTTGGTAGTGGACGTAGATCGTTTATCGATTGAACCACTCCAAATAGCTTGTTCATATACTTTACTGCATTTATATTTTCTGTGCTTGCTAATTATTTATCTCTGTCTCTGTTTGATCTTTATATAGTTATCCTTATTGTGAAATTGTGTTTGGAGTTAACATTGTCAAAACCTCACTTTTTGCAAACTGCACCTTCTGACAACCGCACTATCAAACCGCTTTGCAAAACCGCCTCTCCCAAAACCGCTTTATAACTTATATATTTCGCTGTGCATTCTACAACTCTACTTGCAGTTTCTTACACACTGCAAGAGGTTTTGTAAGCTTAGAGGTTTTGTTTTTTTTTTTAAAGAGGGCGAAAAATTTGTAACAGCTATTCACCCCCCCCCTCTAGCTGTATTTTCACCCTTGTTGCCACCTTTGGGACCAACACACTTCTTCCAGCTCTTCTAGCTCAGAGTATGAGAGTGATGATGATGATATTCCTGTTGATCCACACGAGATTGAGTCTGTTGCCATCCCTGCTGTTGATGAGTTTTATCGCGCGGACCCTGTGATCTATTGGGCTCCTGCTGATGATCCGAATCATGTACTGGCCGAAAAGGATGATGAAGAGGGAGAGGATAGCGAGGAGGATGACGATGACAACTCGGAGGATGATGATTTGGAGTAGCACCTTGGATCAGATTGTGACTTGTTGATCATTGTACCTCGTAGAAAACAAACACTTTTTGTCTAGACTATTTTCTACTCATTACTTTTTGCAGCACTTTTGAACTTGATTGCTTGTTAGCTATATACATTTTTTAGCTTTGTTATTTGCACAAGTCCATCTTTTTTTTGGAAAATGAGAATGGATGGGGTAATGGTTATGATATCGGTGTATATGTGATTTGTATGCTTTGTGTATGTGCATGGAATGATGGATTGATTGTGTGTGTATGAGGTATATATATGTATGGGATGAATGAACCCTCTCCCATTTTGTTTGCGAAGTGGTGGCTGATGGTTGTGGCATTGGACAAGTCGGGGAGTGCCTTGGTAAGAACTGACTGCAGCAGGTTGCTGATGTTTGATGTGAGGCAAGAGCTGTCGCATGACCCAGGATGCCTTGTGGTAAGTTGTGTCGCGTGACACAATAAGCCTCACTGACAGGTTTTCCCAACCAAGCTTCAACATTGTCTCAAGACCCCACTTTGGCCTAGGGCAAGAATTTTAGCAGCCCCTCATGAAGTAGGCTTCAATTACAGAGCTATTCTCAAGGATCAAGATTGTAACACCAGCCTCAAAATTTGCACAGACGATCTTATGCACACACAATTCCTCTTCTGCCTGACCAAGCCCCAGTATGAAAGAAATCATTGCGAACTGGATCTGGGGCATCCTTACTTTGGCATAGCTCCAACGCTGCCCCATTGCAGATAGAAACATCACGTGGCCAAGGAAGCGATTATCCTTCAAACTTTAGTCAATCAGTCATTAGGACAGACTCGGGAACATATACGCGCATGGGCACATCTTTCGAGGGTGGGAATGGATCCCAATTTTGCGCAACACACTCGCTTTTGGGTTTGACTCTTTTGGGAGAGTATAAAGATGACAAGGTGTGGAAAAGTGTATGGAAGCCCCTACTGACCAAAAGACAGTGTTTGGCTCTATTTCCCTATGATATAGAAAAGAGAAGACTTGTCGAGACATTTGAAAACTTGTCTTATTCATGATGATCACAAGGCTGCTAAAAACCCTTTATTGATGTTCGGGTTATTCAATCACTAAACTTGATATGAACAAATATTTCGATTAATCATGAGGAGAAAGCCCACTGATATCGGGATCAAATTTGGAAAGGGGATTTGTGTATAGGGACGGCCCTTGATGAGACCAGATTTTCTGAGATGTGAATGTATTTGTGACCGGACCATTTCTGGTTGCCTACATTCCCCTCATGGCGAGGAGCTCAGGTCGCCGTAGTTCGGGCAAGTCTCGATTGGAAAGAGATGGAATGAGGAGATTCGAGGATCTTTTGAGAATTGGAGAGTTGACGCACATGTCTCCTTGGAGTGTCAATGAAAGACACGAATGCGAAGCCCCAGTGAGGCATTCACGGGAAGTGTTTTGTGGAGAAGAAACGAAATATGCTCACATGAAATGTCAAATGAATAGGATTTAAATTTGCATAATCTCTGATTGATGATCTTGAATCGAGATGGATTAGGTTCCATCTTAAGCAAGAAATGAAGCATTAATTTGATTTAGATCTCGAAGATATTGGTATGAAACTGCTATCCGGCAGGAACTGTAGCTGGGTTTCGGGCTTCGATCAGCTATCGGGTGATTTGGAATGTCATGACCTCTTAAGATGAGAGGTCGGTTGGGCCTTTTGTTGACTGAACCTCTAAAGATGAGAGGTTGGCTTTCAAGGATGTGTTTGGGATTTCTAAGGTGAGGAAATTGATTACCTCTAAGAAAGAGAGGTCAAATTTTGACTTTAGCCCAAAGGCAAGGGTAATGGGAATATCCTCTAAAAATGAGAGGATGGCTCGGGATTGGTTGGAGGTAATGGTGAGGGGACATCCGTGCTGTCTCTTTATTTGCTCTGAGACTCCCTTTGAATGAACAACCAAATCTTTTAACTTTTGCTTTTGAGAGAATTTTTTTTATATTCCTCTCTCTCTTTTTCAATTTATTTTTGAGAGAGAACTTCAGCTAGTCCCCAGAATGGATCGCTGCATTCCGCCATTCTTGAGCTTGGAGATGGTCAGTCTTCCTTTAAATCATGGGAGCCTCAAGGATAGTCCCTCTTTCTTCTGGAGATGGCTAAACGGGTTTCAAAACATGCCGATCTTGAAACGAGAGGGTATTATTTGGTAAGGGTGAGGTAATGGCTTTCCTATGGGTGAAAGGTTTCAGCCGCAGTCCATACCGGATGATCTAAACGAGATTAAGTCTTCATTGCTTGCTTAAACTTATTTGAGGAAGATTAATGCAAATCCATTGAGCAACGGAACGATGAATATGATGAAAGAGATGTGAGCATATGAGATGCGAGGTGGGGAGTTGATAAGCCCCAATTTGAGATGGATATCAGTTGATTTTCTCACTCCGATCAATCTAAATATTAATCATTTCAAAGCATTAGTAATTGAGCAGCACAAGTGATCAAATAGAATAAAACCAATTCAATCAAGTGTAATGTAGGTGTGCAAGTGATGTCTCGAGTCTAACAAGAAAAGAAATAAAGACTTTTATTACTGAAAGACTCATAACATAGACATAACAGACTCAAATCCCAACAGGGACATTTACTATTAAAATGGAAGACATTCTAGACCCTACGATGACTGATTGACTACTTTAACATTGGACGGAAAGGCCTCCTGGCTTCTGCTGATATCACGGAAGAGGATTAATGACAACATTGGGACGAGCCTTCTCAATTTTACCCTCATCAACAAGCCTTTGAATAAACAACTTTAGAGGGACGCAATCGTTGGTGACATGACCAGGATACTGATGATATCGGCAGTACTTGCTATGATCCAAATCCGGATTGGGTTTAGTGGGGTGGTAATTATCAAGTGGCTTGATCATTCCTCTTCAAACTAACCCATTGAAAGCCTCTTCAATTGTTATTCCGAGATCATCAAATTTACGCTGCTTGCGAGGTGGAAACCAACCATGGTTCGAAACACTGCTTTTCTCTTGAAAGCCCTTTTCAATCTTCCCTTCATCGATGAGCTCTTGGATGATCACCCTCAAAAGTTTGCAGTCGTGAGTGGTATGGCAAGGATATTGATGGTAATAGCAGAACTTTCTTTTATCCAGGTTGGGCCTAGGATTAGGAGGGTTATAATTGACCAGTGGCTGAACCAATCCTCCGCTTACCAAGATCTTGAGGAATTCATTCATAGGCATTCCCACATCACCACAGTACTGCTTTCCTCTTTTCATCTGAACCACCTTTGGAGGTGACTCGGGTACTGGCGCCCCTTGCTGAATGGGATTCATGGCAGGAATGAAGGACATTTGATTAACTGTTACGTATGGGGTTGGTCCTGAATACTGATCCTGCATAGACAACGAGCTGAAACCCTAAGATGAACCCATTAATGATTGAGAAAAACTTCCTTGAGGCGGAGCTTGGTTAGCGGGGAATGGTAGCAATCCTTTCTGGTTGAACTGGTTGTCCACATAATGCCATGATCCTTGGGAACCTTGCTGATATTGACACTGCGACCCAAACTGATTAGAAGATCCAAAAGCATTGGGGATCGGTTGTACACCCTGAATCTGAGCTTGGCCAAGTTGAGGTGTTGGAGGAGGACTTCTACCTTGTGCATTCACATTCAACCCTTTCATCCCATGCATTTGATGAGCAGGGGAAGATGTAACATTAACGGTGGGCTGAAGAGGGAGGGAAACATTTCTAGCACCATAATCGGTGTTGTTGGCACCAATGATCTCCTCGTAAGACCCATATTTGTGACGAATGACTGCGATCCCTCGAACACGCATTGCTTCCACAAACCTAGCATGCGTTTCCTCTTCTCGAGCCCTAGCGATTTGGGCAAGCAACTGAGCCTTGCACTCACGAACCAAGGAAGCCTCAAGAGAAGCTAGCAACTCAACCACAGACAAATCATTCAGATCCAGCTGACCCGAAGCAAAGGAACCTCCAGATTGGGCGGACGACATATCCTCTGTACTAGACATCTCGGATACTAAAACAGATGAGAGCTCTGCAAGAAACTGCAACTACCTCAGATACACGAACCAAACGAGCACTGGAGGCCGGAGCACGCACCCAACTTGCCGCGACTGCAGGGGTAGATGTGGATTGATAAGGCGGTATAGGGAAGAACCTTTGAGAAATTACGGGAGAGGGAAGGATAAAAGGAAGGACTCGTGCAAACATCTTATTTATGTTCAAGTAGAAATCGGTATCTTTTAAGTCCTAAATAAGGTTGGAAAAGGATAAGCCTTTATTTACGCAATCTAGACCTCGGGGAACCTAGGGACGCAACATTCAAATTACACCAAATGTTTTGCATAGAACTTAATAATAGGCAATAACACCTAAACAAGACTTAAGCACTATATGAGACGGACGAGTGATCCAAATTTCCGAGAAAATTTGGGCAGTATAACGGGTATTCTTGAAGAATTTCAAAGAAAAATCCGGCATGACCTCTCGTCGGTGCACGGTGACAATGCGGCATGATCTCTCGTTAGAACACGTCACGAGAGCGACATGTCCATATGTGAAACCATGTTGCATTGGCAACATGCCCATACGTGCTAGGTTTTGGGATAGGTATGTATGTCCTATTATAAATTTCGAAACAACTCATTTTAGTGTAATTTTAAAAATGTTGTATCCAAAAACCAACCATCGGGTAAGCTTTAAAAGTGTGGCGCCACCTATGATGCGCTAGTGGGATAGGTTTGATTTCAGGCGCTCAAGCGTAGGCGAATTACATGGCCGTCCGCGATGCCGTCAATCGCACCAAATGGGTTCTAAATCTATGTGATGTAGTGTGCGGATGACTATGTTCTTTTACTTATGAAAAATAATTTTTTTTTGAATCCATTTTTTTATTTTCTTTGAAAAGGAAAAACAAATGAAAAAAAAACACACACAGATACAGATTAACAAGGTACAATAATCAACTGCGCATTCTGATCCGAAGGGACTGCCCTTAGCCAAAAACTCCGCACACCGCTGCCAAGCTACGTCGCGTGACACAGGGCAGAATGGTCCAAGACTGTCGCACGACTTGGCTAGTCACTGAACCAGAACCTGAAACAGGAATTCAGCCCCTGCCTACTCATGGCAAGGAACAACTCACAACACCAGAGCACAGCAACATAATCAACATGAAGCACACAAAGGCACACAAATCTCACAATCCCATAAAATGCATGTACCACACAAAGTCATTAATGATGCACACAAAATGAAACACATTGGATGTTTAAATGAATGAAAGCTTGACCCTCTTTTGAAAACCAGTTTCACGTCCCTAGCGGAGTCACTACTAAATGTACGCTCGCCGAAAATTTTGTGAAAATTGGGAGTCGCCACGCCATGTTTAAGGTACACTTTGAAAAACCTTTGAAAAGAGAGAAAAGGGTTCGGGGGTCAGGTTACGTGTTGGGAAGAACCGAGAGTTCACCCAACACGCCTCGTCCGTAAACGAGTCTTTCGAAATTAAACATCCAAAATATTCATAGTGTGTGCAAACATCCATGACAAACAAATGTGGTAAATGAATATTATTAATGAAATGGGATTGTTACAACTTGTGAACCACTTAGAACAATGGAGGGCCACATCCCAGATTACAAATATGAGAGCAACTTACAACTGGAAAAGGGTTCCTGCAGACGGGCAAGATGTGTCGCGTGACACAGGATCAGCTTGGCGAGTTGTGTCGCGTGACACAAGACTCATCAGGACAGATTGTGTCGCGTGACACAGGATGCTTATCTGCAGCAACCTTACAGATTGAACACAGACTAAACTGAGATCTAATCAACTCAAATTACAATATCAGATCAACTCAAATAACCACGAATTAATAACGAATTGACCAAAGGGGTGTGGATATGGGGAGATCCACACTCCCTTGGCAAACAAGCCACAAATTCAATGAGATCAAACTATGAATAAGCAATTAAACCAGTTACATCAATTAAACAGAGAGATGGCGATTGTGATTCGATAATTAGGAACAGATGGAGTATAATTATCGAATCAGATGAAGATATATAGCATGAATTATGAAAGTAACAAAGTAATATGAGAGAGAGAAGAGGGATGAAGTGGTTACCCTTGTAGATCTACTAATTCTATACCCAAGTCAGGTACAGAACCCTTCAACACAGCTTCTGGCCTGAATTGAGCTCGGGAGTGGTAGTGAATTGGAGATCTAATGGTGGTGTATGGGTTGAATTGGATTGAAGGAGAGAATGAAGGAATTGGGTATGAGAGATAGAGAGAGGAGGTTTGTGTGTGTTTTTTGGGGTCTGTGGTACGTAAACAAATGGGCAGAGTAACAGTATAGAGAAAAAAAGGATCCAGATATGAGAGGGGTAGGGTCTTATTTATAGGCTGCTGATGATGGGCATGTTGTGTCGCACGACCTCCTGCTTACATTTTCCGTGGCTCGAGATGTCGCACGACCAAGCAAGCCCATAACCGTTTCTGGCGTCAAAACCTGGTTCTGTAACATTTCAGACTAATTCCCAATAGGTCCAAACTGATTTATTCCTTGTAGGTCCTTTTGCATAGGAAAAATACTTAAAAGTACTTTCTCCGCAAGAAACTTATAAAAAGTTTCCGGAAGTCTCGGGATGGACCAGGAATTTACCAAAATGCCCCTAGTGCAATATTATCATATTAAAATGCACCTATAAAGGGTCGCGAATTGGATTGGCGTACTCACAATATTCAGAACGACTTAGATCAAGATCACTACTCGTGCCACGACTTGAAGCTAAAGGAACGAGTCGTGACCATGATAACGACTCGTGCTAATGCCGGTTGATGACGTCACCATGGTCGCGTGCAGTTTATTTTAAAAACCTTTTTATTTTAATTTCCTTTCCTTATTGTATTAGGTTAATGGAGGAGTATAAATACTTCCTTTTAGAACAATATTGAGGGTTACTTTTCTTTTGGAGAATTCAAGCACTAGCAAGAATTGAAGCACTTTATTTTAGAGCTTATCATCAAGATTCCATGTTTTATTATTTTAATTCAATATTTGTGATTGATATCATGAATATGCTTGTCTAATTTCCTAGTTCATGGATTGGGTATAAACGGTGTCAAAGTTTTATGCTAAAAATCTAATTTCAATTTTAATTAATTTCTTGTTCTTCAAAGTTGTTATTCATAATATTTAGGGTTTTTATTAGATCATTAACGTGAGTAATAATTACCGGATTAAACCTTGTGGATTAGATTTAATCGGTTACGTAATTGTATCGAGAAGATCTAGGTTCGTATATTCCTTGGATTTTAATGCAATCTTAAATTATTGAGTGACATAATTGAAAACTTAGTAATTGAGATTAGAAGGGTTGCAATTCGCACACCAAACCGTCCCAACTCTTAGGCTAGTGAATGGACCCTTGAAATTGATTGAATACCATCTTTTATTAATAGCATATTACTGCGACACTGTGAAATCTCAATCCATGAATTCTCTTTAATCTGGTAAACCCTTTCAATTTCTTGTTTCCTTATGTACCTGCTCTTTTCAATTATGGTCCTTAGTTGTTAAGTTAATTCAAATCGTAACCTAAGCATTGGCTAAATAAGCTCGTTCTCACTCAGTCTCGTGGATTCGACCCTTTCTTGTTCTTCAAAGTTGTTATTCATAATATTTATGGTTTTTATTAAATCATTGAAGTCTTACAATTCTCGAATGGTTGAAATAACTAACTAAGAATCTAAAATAGAATTAAGCTAAAATAATCCTTGTACTTCTTCTAATTCTTCCGAACCGTATCAAATTTTTCCTCTTTATTACCTGGAAGAAAATAAGAGAATGAACGGGTGAGCGAACAATGATCAGTAAGTTCATATACAACACATACGGTTAATAAGGAGGAGTTGAGCCGAATGAATATCAAGGAGTACAAAATCCAAATAATTATCCAAAGACATACAAATTACAAATTTGAAATAATCATTTACCGAATTTCAAACTCAAAACCACGCATCTTTCAAAATTTTATCACATTTTTCCAATTTCAATGGATTGGCAAATAGATCAAAACAGACTCAAATGGTTTAATTATTTACAATTGTCCCATATCAGCTGTAAATAACGAAAGCACTCGCAGATTTTAGGAATTTCAAAGGATCGATAAGCTTAATGAAACTAACCGAGTGATTTAGTTATCTACAACTGTCCCGTACCAGCTGTAGATAACGAAACCACTCGCGAATATCATGATCACATACACGGTCCACTGATCTTGTCAAACCAAAATCTCCCCGAAGGGAGCAAAAGCCCACAAAGGGTTCAAAAGCCACAAAAGAGCACAAAATGACCCCGCAGAGTCCACATACTAAATAGTGTATCCGGAACACTTCACCACTCCTCTTGAGTGGTGAACAAAGTGCCTTTAACATGCCTAAATCAAATAAACCCCGTCAAAGCAGGTTGTGTAAATTAGTGATCATTGATGGAAAACAAAACAAAACACATATCAAATTATCAATTAACATGAATATACGAACATATACAATCACAATATTTATACGTAATGATACCGAAATATGTGAGATCTAACAAAGGATATCAAGAGTTTATCAAAGACGGTAACCGAGTAAGTTAAAGCAAATGCTGACTAGTGAGTATAAACGTTTCAAATTTTGAAACGGTCATTAACAAAGATATAACATACTTCCTCAGTTCTGTCCGAAAGAGCAATTTTGCCTCCTAGCACGGAAATTAAGAAATGAATAAAAAAAGTGATGTAAGAAAGAGAAAAAGGTTAAATGTTGTGAGTATGAAAAATTAAATAGGAGAGAGAATGAGTGGGAGGAATAGTTAAGAAAGAGAATGTTGTGAGTGTAAAAGTAAAGTAGGAGAGAGAATGAGTGGGATAGGAAGAGTAAAAAAATAATAAAAACTTTCCTTTTTGGGGTTGTGCCCTTTTAAATGGGACGCCCAAAAAGAAAATTTGTGCCTTTTCGGGCGGGACGGAGGGCGTATGCCTAAACGGTTCAAGTAATAACCTATAAGATGTAATAATTCATTGCCTCGAATGGTCCGCATCCAAAAGCATACATTGAGTTCCAAAATCTGCTGTTCAAATAATAAATATTATCGGTATTGCCAGGGGCGGATCCCGGGGGAGGGGGGGGGGGGGGGGCAGGTGGGGGCACTCGCCCCCCCTCGCGGCGGAAATGCAGTGGAAATTTTTTTTTTTTGCCCCCACCATATTTTTGTTATATATGTATATATATAATTAACTTCCAGATTAACATCAGTGAGTGGTGTGGTTCAGCGGTAGAAGGGGTGAAGTTAAAGCCTTTGGTGTTTCCTTTCAAATTCATGTTCGAACCCTGCTACCTATATTTTCAATTTATTTTATTTGTCTTCCATCTTTGCTATTCTTTCTCTTAACAACTTTGTTTTTCTCTTTCTCCTAATTTCCTCACATTTTTTCAATCTTAATTAATTCGTTAAGTTTAATTAGCAGATTTGAATTTCTTTTTTGTACGAGTAATATATTTTAATAAATTGTTTGCGTTAAATACTTCAACATTATTTCAATCGTTCTTTGAATTATTTACTTTTATCATTTTTGTTAACTAAAATACATTGTATTTCATGGATCCGACCCATTTTTTACTTGTCCGACCCGAAATTTTTTTTTCGGGGCCGCTGCCCCCGAAACCCCGTGTAATCTTGCCCCCCCCCCCTTCAGCCAATTCCTGGCTCCGCCCCTGGGTATTGCTATTCACCAGCTTAAATCAAACTCTAAAACTAAAATCTAAATACTAAACTGAATCTACCATATTTGGTGTACAAAACTTAATGCAAAATGTACACCAAAACTGACCAAAACAAATCAACACCTGAAACTCCTTCCTCCCATCCCATCTCACCTTCCCCATCCTTAATTTCCTTTTTTTTTTCTTTATAATCTGTCACTTTCACCTTTCTCCTCCTTATTTTTTCATTTTACATAAAAAAATCTTCGTCCATTTAATTTCCTCCGTTCTGATCGAAAATCAATTCTACTTTCTATTACTAATTAAATCTCAACCTCGACTCAAAAAGTATCCACCATAATTATTAATATATACTATTCCTCAATGCAATGGTAATGCTGAACTGGGTAGTGTTGTGTGTTTATGTGTGTTTATGGGTCAATCTAATGCTGAATTGGGTAGTATTGTGTGTTTGTTTTTGTGTGTTGTTGAATTGGATGGTGTTGTGTGTGTCTTTATGGGTCAATCTAAATGCTGGATTGGGTATTGTGTTGCAGGAGGAAGGGCTGGTGGCAAGTTCCAACCCAAAAGGAACGCCAAACCCCGACCCAAAAACCCATCCCCAGCACCAGACCAAGCCCCTTCTTCCACCATTCCCAGTAATAATCAGCCGAATGAAAAGCAGGGTCAATTCCCTCCAGATAGTATCAATGCTGGAGAATGGCAATCTCGCTTAGAAAGATCTCCGGGAGGAAAGGTACTTGTGTACACACACGCTCACACACTCACACATAAAGATATATATGTATGCATTTTTTTTCCGATTTAATCACCAGTAGTACCTTGAAAGATTTATCACCCAGTAGGTAGTTTCTTTCTGTTTCCGGTTAAAGTAATTTGAACATTGGTGTTCTTAAACAATTATTGATGCTAGGAATGTGGGTATTTTTTATCCTTCTTGCGTTTTGGTTTAATTTTACTCTGTTTCTTTGCGTGATTGCTCATGGTGTATCTAGATTCTAAATATGATGCATTTAACAGAACTGCGACATTTACATTGGGTTAGACTCTTTTCATGATTCCCTCCCTCAAACTGCGACTATACCAATAGGTTGGTTATTTTACCCTTCTACCACACTTGTACTCCACTAGGGGTGTAAATGGTTCGGTTTAGCTCGGTTTGGACAAATTTAGGAGCCAAACCGCTAGTATCGGTTCGAAAAAATTTCAAACCGAGCTAAACCATAAAAAAATTGACAGCTGAGCCAAACCATCGTAGTTCGGTTTGGCCGGTTTGAACCGCGGTTTGAATTTTCGGTTCAAACCGCGGTCCAAACCGTCATTATAACCAAAGTTCAAACAAATTTATAACATCATAGTGCACTTAAACCATCATAAGTTGTTGAATTTCCAGATTGTTAGTTCTTGACCTTAGTGCACTTAAACCATCATAACTTCTTATTCATAAATGGTATGACTATGAGAGTTGCATTTCTGAAAACTACACAAAGAGTACTACAATTTAGACCAGCATTTCACTGCCAAAAGACCTGAGATGAGTGAGATATCATCATTTAAAGTAAGACCTAAATTGCAGATTTTCTGCTACAGAACTTTGAGACAGCCCCTGTTCAAAAGTTTATATCTCAGTCTATACTTAGAGGATTGGGACGAAATTTGGTGGGGTTGTTCATAACATACTAGGGTAAGTTTCTACCAAATTTCACTCCAAAAGGATGGACATATATTGAGTTATGGACTCCATAACATGCTGAAACCTAACCCCAAAAATTTCACTCAGCTTTGCCATGTTTTCACAACTCGGTCTCGTAGCTCGGCCTCATAGCTCGGTCTCGTAGCTCGGTATCGTAGCTCGGTCTCATAGCTCGGTTTAATGGCTAAACGGTTTAGCTCGGTTCGGCTCGGTTTGGCTTGGCACCCTCAAACCGCAAGCTAAACCGAACCATGTGGTTTGTAATTTTTATAAATCGAGCTAAACCACTTAAATAAAAAAACCGAGCTAAACCCCACGGTTTAGCTCGGTTCGGTCTCAAACCGCGATTTGAGCTAAACCACTTACACCCCTATACTCCACACTCCCTGCTTTTTTGTTTTTCATGAAAGCAGCCTACCCTGTACAGTCTAGACATTTTGATAGATAAAAATGTTATTGTGAGTAACCTTTACTTTCAAGTATGGATATGCTTCACTCCTTTTTCATGTTTCTTACCACTACTATAATGGTTATCATCAGAGAATTGGGAGGTACTAATACTCCTACCATCCCAAGAAAAGAGTCCCATAATACAATGATACTTTCTAAGGATATAATTTTACTTGCTTGTACCTTTATGAATTTGCACTAAAATTATTCCCTCCTTCAGAAATGCTATTCTTTTTTTCCTTTTTTGGGATGAACGAAAATGGTGATTGTGACTCTGTTTTGGGGATAGAAGGATTATAATTTTTCATGATTGACAGCTTGTTCACCAACTAGGCAGATTTGTTGTTCTACGTAATATCTTTTTCACAAATTCATTTAAACACACTGAAATCCAAACATGTTATTTTATACGTGAACTGTGCTAGGATCTGAATCTGAAGCAAGGTTCTAAAAATCGCTAGGCGCTACCTAGGCGGCGGAGTCGGGCCTAGCGCCTAGGGGCCTAGGCGGGGGCCTAGGCGGGACCGAAAAATTAGACAAATTTTGCATATATTTCATATAAATTCACATTTTCATGCTAGATTGCTGGGTACAAAATCAGCAAACAACAATTCAACAAGGCAATAAGTATAAGTTATACTTAATATTGACTTATTGTTGGTCAATAATCGAAGAGAGAGAGAGAAGCTTATTCGACCATGTCCAATAAGCCAACTACCAAAAAACATTCAACTATCCTAATATCACGACACCTCATCTTCTCTCTCCATCCACTTAATCATTTAACTACTTTCTCAACTACACCCCCCACAATAAGTTAGTTTAGTTTAAAATTCAACTCCTCCCAACTCATCATTCTATATCCCACCACTTTTTATTTTATTTACAATATTTAATTTTATAATTAAAAAAATAATAATAATTTATTATTAAAAAATAAATTATTAATATTTTTATTTATAAATTCGAATTTTTTTTAATTTTTTTTAATTCACACTTAATTAAATTTTTTTGAGAGAAAAGAGAGGTTTTTTTTTGGTGTACAAATAAAAAGAAAGTTATATCATTTTATAGAGAAAAAAATTTCCAGAATTTTCGCAAAAAATAAAATAAAATAAAAAATAAAAAGTTAGCTGTAAAATAATTGAGCTCGAAAATCTGAGGTGAAGATAAAATCAAAAAATATGGGGAACCAATCAATGCTCGCCATGAGTCAATTGCAAAAAAAAAAAAAAAGAAGAATCAAAAAGCGGGTCCCCCATTTTTTTTCTTCAACCAGGTTGAAAACATTCAACCCCTCCCCTTCAACCAACCCCCTCTCAATCCCTTATTGCCCCCCCTCTCAACTAGTTGACCCCCCTCTCAACTCTTTCTTGGACATGACCTTAGTTATACAATCAAAATAAAAAGAAAAGGAAAAGGAAAAGGAAAAAAAAAACCTAATCACCTCTACACAGCTACACTACCACACACGCACACATCACATCCCAACTTTTCAACTTTCTCTGACATTTCACTATCCTTCCTTTGACTTCCCTAACCCCTTTTTGCTAGACTTTAAGACCCCTTATTGTTAGACTTTAAGAGAGAGAGAAAGCCAAAAACATCACAGCGATTTGAGCTCCGGCCGACGTTGCAGTTCCATAGCTCCGGCGGATCCATCGCTACCTCAACCGCTGCAGTCCAAGCTTCAACAGATCTTCTTTTCTTTCTCCTCCCTTCCTCCATGCCCATCATTGAAATCCGTTTTCCGACCTTCCATACTAAAGTGGCGACGGCGACGTTTCCGACGACCATCACGGAGGTAGATCTAAGGCGCCCAGACCGCTTAGACGACGCCTAGCCGACTAATCGGCGCCCAGACCGCCTAAGCGGCCGACTAGATAACCTACCGCCTTACCTGACCGATTTGCCGGAAATCGCGGTGGAGCTCAGCTGTCTAGCGCCTAGGCGCCGCCTAGGCGTCCGCCTAGGGCGATTTTTAGATCACTGATCTGAAGTAATAAAGTTCACTTCAACTTCCAGAAACACCAACTGTTCATGCTTCTGATGGCCAGAATGTGGAAGATGGACTAACGGACCCTGGTTTATGCAACATTGCTAATGTTCGAACAATTCCGGAAGGTCCTGTCCAGCTAGGTACTTTGATGGGTGAGGACAGTGCTGTTCTGCAGAAGGGTGGAACTTTTCATCTGGAAAGTAGAACAGAGGAAACAGAGGTGAAAAACTTGATGGGTGAGGACATTGCTAAACGTTTTTTTTTACCATTTTTTTTCGCTATTCATTTTATTATCGTAAAACTAAATGTTTAGAAAGTGGATAACAAGAATAAAAAGCACACATTCATTTAGGGACATAGGGAGTACTTTTTTCCATAATCAATAGTATAAATTACCCTTACCCTGAAAGCAAAATAAGCTGTGATTTGTCAAAGTTTTTTGATCGTGCGTTTAACGCACGGGTGGCATACTAGTTTTGAGATAAAAGCTAATCACCATAACAATCTAAAACACTTCTTTCTTCTTGAATGGTACCGAACCCGTAGGTGCCTACGTACTTCCCAAAGTGAGAAGCTCAAGTCGTCATCGTTCTTGTTGATGTTGTATTTCTTGCTTTGCTTTCATCCGACGAAGTTTGTGTGAAGGAACTTGATTTTGCCTTCGTCCTTCTCTTCATAGCGAGTTTTTTGAAAGTATACATCTCAGTCTTATGAGATGATATCACTCTCGGTGACTCATCTTCTCAAAAGAAGTCAATGAACCAAATTTCCAATCTTGCTAAGCCTCTAGAACACACCCACCCATTTTTTTAATGTGAGAATTGTTTGGTGGGTAGCTTTCACTCTTCTTAATCCCAATGATAGCCCTTTTCACAATGGTCTTTTCAAATTCGAGCCAAACTTATTATCATTGACATTGTTGGATCCCATTGGACTGGCTTCATACAATGGGTCGATCAGCTATTTCCCTTTGATTTATAGCACCCATTGAGAGATTTCTATTAGGAAGAAAGTAAGACAACATTTTTTAGCATACAAATGAAGAGTTCACAATCGGCTGATCAAACAAGTTGGTGGAAGTGATTTCATGCGACCACTCTGGGAGTATACATAGCCCCTACTTCGCTTGAGTATTTGGAACGTCTTTGCACTTGTCTTTTATCGTGGTGTTTAGCCCCTAAATGTTCAAGTGACAGCCTTCACTCTTAAATTTGTTTAGACATCTTTTCATCATTTGCCAAACATTACTAAGAATTGAATTAGATTGAAGATAGAACCACTTGGGAGAGTATATGGGGACAAGAACGAATTTTATTGATTTGACGCTTGACTCGAACTTAATGCACACTTTACCAAGAAACAAAATTCTACTTAGTTTTCTTGTAAGAGAGAGAGGGAGGTTGTTATTGTAGCCTTCCAATGTGACTTGGTCTTTTGTTGGAGCCACATCTCACACTGAAGTTGCCCCTTGCTTCACAATAACCCTCTAATTGATGAGATCTTAAATCTTTGCCTTTAAAGCGTGAAAAGCCCCGATGTTATATCCAATGGCGAGATGATAGTTGTAAAACTTGGATGGCTCCATGTGCTTCCATTTTGGGACCTTAAGCTTGAAGCTCTTTAAAGGTTGCATCTTGCCCATCTTCACGAGGGAGTCAAAGATTTCATCTAGCGGTTTTTCTAGGTTGTCGAACTTCTTTTTGTCTATCAAATCTTGGAGGACATTTTTGAGATTGAAACACTCTTCGGTAGTATGCCCGCTATCCTTGTGGTAGTTGCACCATTTCCTATATGCATGATTCTCCCGAATTTTCTTCAACTTGCGTCCTTCTAAGGGTTTGACTTTACCTCTTTCCACCAAGATTTCAAACGCTTCGCTTCACAACATTCCTAGGAGAGGAGTAAAGAATCGGGCATCGAAAACTTTTTTGTTGGTTTTTTTAGGAGGCGAAATGCTTGAGTATGCTCCTTCATCAACCTTTTCTTTGCCTTTGGTGGACTCCATCAATTTGGCTTCAAGTTTAACAATCTTTTCTACATAGACCTTGCTCTTGTGATTCAATCGGGCTTGCCACTCTCTTGCGTTGGGCATCTTTGGCGAAGGTGTCAAATTGCTCATTTATCCCTTTTACCATGTCAAATAAGTCTCCATTAGCGAAAGTAGGGCCCTAACCTAATGTTGTTGTTGCTGTTGGATGTCATTGGAGTGGACGTGACTTCTTCGCAATTTGGACCAAGAGGAGAATGGGTCCCATCAGTTTTGAGCTACATATCGGTCGAGGGGGAGCTTGACAAATTCACTTTGGGCATACGACTCACCACATAAGAAAAAGACTCTTTTTTATATCTTCGAAAGGATAAAGTCCTTTTTGAGTTTCTAATTAGGGCTCTAGAATAGTGGAATCATCACACTAGTATATAGACCATATCTCGGTCCTATATACTCATAGGATTCCATCATTTTCTTTCCAAACCTAAGCATGTACGTGTAGGTGTTAGTGCCCTAGGCCTATAGAGATAGACTTATATGTAATGTCATTATTCATTTATATAAGAGATTGTTTCTTTGATTATTATATATGTTTGCATGTTTATTGTAATAATCGTGTCCTTAGTACTTATGAAGCACTAGTATGAAGTCTAATGGATAATCATGTGATGATTATATACATGGAGATGCACATTAGATTCATGGGTACTTGTTAGAGAACAAGGTACTGGACTTGACCCGTTATGAGATTTATGTCATGGTCGAATGTCATAATTAAATCTCATATAGTTATATCATTGATATCCTTTGACCTGAGATTATCATCGTCTTCCACTCGATGAATATTATGTTTGATATAGTTTAACGTTGTCTTTAACCGGACAACAATAAGGGCTATTATTGGCATGATAGGATTCTTGTTGGGAAGAATGATAAGTCAAGATGGAAATTTGTCCCTCGTAAAGAGAGATGTTTGCTAGGCCACTCGTAAGTAAGATTGATGATGTACATGGCCATGTCCGAATGAATTAATGTGATTAATATCATTCGATTGATCAATTTACTTAGTAACGAGAAAGCATTGAACAATATGAGTTGACGTGGACCATGACTCATGTTCAATATAACATCATGTGACAATGGGATTGTGATATGTTCTATGTAGGAAAAACGAACTTGATATTATATTATTTGGGTAGGCATGATGGCTTGCTAGAGTCCGCTCATGTCTTATGAGGATTGATGTGATCGAACTCATTGCCAACATAATATAGTCCTATGGGGTCACACGCATCGAACGAATTGTCAAAAATGGAATTATGGATTCTGGTGTGATGGGCGACCGCCCAAGTGTACCATGGGCGACCGCCCATAAGTCAATGGTTGGCTTGGGCGACCGCTCAAATGGTATGGGCAACCGCTCACATGTTATTCGAAATTGCACATTGGAGACTGTGCACACGGGCGACCGCCCATGCCCATGCGGGCGACCGCCCATGCTGTGGGCGACCGCCCATGGGATTTCGTATAAGGGGATTAGGCACTGTACTCATGGGCGACCGCCCATGCCTTGGTGGGCGACCGCCCATGACCCGAACTGTGCTGAAACCGTTTTAATTAGGGTTTTTAATTAGGGAATAATATTTATAACGTATAAATACTATCCCTCTTCTACCCTAGCAGCCAGTCACGAATTTTGAGTTTAGAGAAACACAAAATTGAGAGGTTTTTCAATTGTGAATTGAAAATCATCACACCAATTCCATAATACATCATAGATTGAAAGGAGTTTCAATCGAGGGATCTAGCAATCCACCTAGAATTGTTCTAGGGTTCGTTCATCGCGTGGATACACATAGAGGATCTTCGCTCTTCAAGATCTTTCGTTCGTAATTCAACAATCGTTCATCAAGGATTCACAAGATCGTCAATCTGGAGTTGGGTCACGTTTATCAACGACAAAAGCACACAAAGGTTGGTATTTCTAAATCATTCTTCTTAATTAATCATCTAGAACGGATCCTAGGGCTCCAGGTTTTTCGAGTTAATTTGCATTATTCGGCTGCGCATGGACCCTCGAAACCCAACAGTGGTATCAAAGCCCCGTTCATGATGTTTATATTAGATTATCATGATAATTATGTAATGTGATTATGTGAATTTTCATGATGAATATGATTTAGAATATGAATTTATATGGGATTTGCTTATGGAAGTGATTGTATATGTAGATATGCCATGATTGTGAATTGAATTATGTGATTAATGTGATTAATCTATAATATGGATTTTGATGTATTACTTAGTATATAGGCTGGAAGCCAAGACCTTCCCCGCAGGCACTTCTGGGAAGTGTGGGATAACTTTGGATACGATGCCACGTACTAGTAATTACACATCAAATGTGATTTGTGTTGCATCATCCCATGTTCATAATTATGCTCATATAATTTTCATGAATCAACCTTGCAATGTTAATTGATAAACATGAAAATTGAACCTTCATTGAAATTTGAGTTTGTTTATGCCACTCATGTTTAAACACTCGTGAGTACACGGATAGTTTTATGTAGGCTACGCCATAGCGAGGTACATTAATTCTATCTTTGTATGATCAAGATGAGCAAACGGTGATTGCTATACGTTTAAAATGGTTAAACTCAATTAGGCTATCAAAACAGTTTTGGGCCTAAGGCATAAGATGAGATTGAAACATGTGACATATGATGTCTATAATCTCATAAAGGATCTAAGAGTCATATGTTGATATGATTGATAAATGTTATCTACCTTTTTAGTTTAATTTTGAGCAGTCGTGCCATAGCCGACTTGAAATTAAATTAAAGTTGGGTCTTAGCCTATTAAATTATATTATGCATATTTGCATAAGAAGGTTATATAATTTAGTGGGAGTATTTATGAAATACGTTATTTAATCTCTTAAATGAAATCGGTACTTATATGTGTTCATATGTGTTGCATATTTTTGTTGTAGAAATAGCATTAAACTATAATTAATCCTTATTATTGCGATTCGTCCTTATGATGGACAAGTTCGAAAAGAACGGTACAAGTTATTCTGATTTGATCAGATGCTCAAGAAGTGTTCTTAAGAAAAATTGTACGTTCTTGAAGAATCTATTCCTGCTGAACCCACTGCAAACGTTGCAAAGGGTAGATAAGGAGCAACATAAGAAACATAGAGATGATTCCTATGATGTTGTTTTCCCTATACTTGCCACCATGTTTAAAGGCTCTTAAGAAGAACCTTGAACACGTGGAAATTGCTTTTGTTCTAGCACAACGCACAAAAGGAAATGTTCCAAGTGCAAGCTAGACAAAAGATATATGTTGTGGTGAAGGCTTTTAATGCATGAGATGCAAAAGGAGCAATCCACAAGTGTGTTAATGGTTAACACAAGAAAGGGGTTCAAAAGGGAAGGCAAAGAAGGTAAAGCAATGGTTGCTAAACCTGGGGCAAAAGTTGCAAAAGCCTAAGAGGCTAAACCCAAAGTGTCTCATAAGGATGCATTTTGCTATCATTTCAATGAGGTTGTCATTGGAAGCAAAGTTGCAAGGCTGATAAGGAAAGCCTAAAAGGTGAAGAAGGGCAATTTGATTGCTACTACTTCAAATATCTATATGATAGATATTTTCTTTTCGACTTCTTATTCTTGGGTATATGATACCGGATATAGATCCCACATTTGTTTAAATGTGCAAGAAATAAAGAATAGAAAGCTACTCAAAGAAGGTGAATTAAACCTATGCGTGGTAATGAAGCAAGAGTTGCTGCGTTAGCCAAAGGGACTTATGAAGTCACTTTACCTTATGGACTAGTACTTGTTTTGAACAAGTGTGACTACGTTCCGGATTTGAGTAGGAGTATTATTTTGTTTCTTATGAGGATGATGAAGGATATAATTCTCTTATTGAAAATAAGAAGCCTTATATTTATTTAATGATATGCATTATTGTAATGCATATGTCATTGAATGGTCTTCATATCCTTGATGTTAAGATACAAAATAACATTGAAGATATCTATAATATAAGTGTGAAATCTAAACCGAATAATATGAACAACACGTTCATATGGCATTGCCGGCTTGGTCATATAAATGAGAAATGTATAATCTAAATTCCATTAACATGGACATTTAGACTCATATGATTGTGAATCGTTTGAGGTATGTGAATCTTATTTATTTGGTAAAATGACCAAACCACCCTACACTAAGAGTAGTGGGAGGGATAGTGACTTATTGGCCCTTGTATATGAGATGTATATGGACTATTAAGCAGTATTGCTAGGGGAAGATTTCAGTATTTCATTTATATTCACTGATGACTTATCTAGATATGACTATGTCTATCCGATAAAGTCCAAAAGTGAATTGATTGAGATATTTGGAATATTTCAAAATGAAGTACAAAACAATCTTGGCAAAACTATTAAGTACTTCGATTAGATCAAAGTGGTAAATATTTGAGCCAAGAGTTTGACAATCATCTTAAAACTGTGAAATTGTTTCAGAGTTGACTCCATGCAGAACACCATTTTGAATGGTGTGTCTGAAAGGAGGAATTGAACCTTGTTAGACATGGTTCGTTCGATGATGAGTCAAAGTTGACCTTCCTATTACCTTTTGAGGATATGCATTAGAAATTGATGCGTTTAAACTGAATTGTGTCCAAACTAAATCAGTTCCTAAGTCCTCACATGAGATGTGGCATGGAAGAATGTCTTTCATGAAGATTTGGGGTTGCGAATCTTATATAAAGAGACTTGTCTCTTATAAGTTAGCACCAAATCTGACAAGGTTAATTTCGGATATTAATTTTACAACCGCAAAGAGAACAAAATATTTGTTGCTCTATATGATTCGTTTCTTGAGAAATAGTTTCTCAATAAAGTATCTAGTGAGAGTAAGATTGATCTTAAAGGAGTTCAAGAACCTAAAAAATGACATGGAACCAAGAGTAGAGACGAAACCAAGTTCACAAGGAGTTGTGGAACCGGTTCAAAATACACAAGTTCTTCGCAGATCTGATAGGATACGATCCGAACCTGAGAGATATGGATTTCTCATATCGGAAAGTAATCAAGTGGGAGTCATTGAGAATGACAGACCTACTTCCTATCTAGAGACGATGTCCACTCCTAATTCGGATAAATGGTTATGAACCATGGAATTCGAATTGTAATCCATGTTTGATGATCAAGTTTTGAACTTGATTGGTCCACCTGAAGGTGTAAAAACCATAGGGTGCAAATGGGTTTTCAATAAGAAAACCGACATGGATGGAAGGTGTATACTTTCATGACTAAGGATTGTAGCAAAGGGATTTAGGAAAATTCATAGTATTGACTATGTTGAAACCTTTTTGCCCGTTACAATGCCGAAGTCTATTAGAGTTTCAATTGCCATTATCGCATATTGTGAATATGAGATATGGCAAATGGATGTCAAAACAGCGTTTCTTAACGGAAACCTACTTAAGGATGTATACATGATACAGCCTGAAGGGTTTGTCGATCCAAGAAATTCTAATAAAGTATGCATGTTGCAAAGATCCATAAGATGGGTTGAAGCAAGCTTCGAGGGGTTGGAATCTTCATTTTGATGAATCGGTCAAAGAGTTTGACTTCATCAAGTACGAAGATGAACTTTGTGTATACATGAAATTCAGTGGGAGCATAGTATTATTTCTATTGTTATATGACAATGATATCTTACTCATTGAAAACAAAGTTCCGACACTTAAGACTGTCAAGTCTTGGTCAAGGAAAGGTTTCTCAATGAATGATATGGGTGAAGCCGCTTACATCCTTGGTATCAAGATCTATAGGGATAGATCTAAAAGGATAAGTTGGTTTGAATAAAAAATACTCATATTGATAAGGTTCTTAGATGATTCTAAGAAAGGTAACTTGTCAATGGGCCATGGTATTACTCTTAGCGAGACTCAGTGTCCCATGACAACTGATGAGCAAAAGAGAATGGATGAAGTTCCATATGCTCCGACATTTGAATCTGTCATGTATGCCATGATTTGTACTAGACCCGACGTCTCGTATGTTTTGAGCATGACGAGTCGATACCAATCTGATCCTGGTGAGAACCATTGGATGGCAGTCAAGACGATCCTTAAAGTACTTAAGAAGAACTAAGGATACGTTCTTGGTATTTGAAAGGTTGGAAGTTAATCTTGTTGTAAAGGTTACACGGATGCTAACTTCCAAACTGACAAAGTTAATTAAAATTGCAATTAGGATTTGTGTTTATGCTTATTGGAGGTGCGATTTTATTGGAAGAGTTCCAAGCAGAAAATCGTAGCCGATTCTACTTCTAAGGCTTAATTTTAGCAACATATGATGTAGCTAGAAAAGGCAGTTTGGATCAAAAGTTCATTAGTGTTTTGGAATTGTTCCAAGTATCACTAATCCGGTGGAACTTTGTTGTGACAATTGTGGTGTCATTTGTGCAAGCAAAAGAACCAAGGTCACATCAACAATCCAAACACATTCTAAGACGTTTCCACCTCATTTGAGAAATCTGTGATAGGGAAGACGTTAAGATATGCAAGGTACCAACAGATGACAACATCTCGGACCCTCTCACCAAGCCTTTGCCACAAGCTAAACATGATGGTCATGTTAGGTCCATGGGTATAAGATACATGAATGATTGGGCCTAGTGCAAGTGGGAGACTGTAGGTGTTAGTGCCCTAGGCCTATAGAGATAGACTTATATGTAATGTCATTATTCATTTATATAAGAGATTGTTTCTTTGATTATTATATATGTTTGCATGTTTATTGTAATAATCGTGTCCCTAGTACTTATGAAGCACTAGTATGAAGTCTAATGGATAATCATGTGATGATTATATGCATGGAGATGCACATTAGATTCATGGGTACTTGTTAGAGAACAAGGTACTGGACTTGACCCGTTATGAGATTTATGTCATGGTCGAATGTCATAATTAAATCTCATATAGTTATATCATTGATATCCTTTGACCTGAGATTATCATCGTCTTCCACTCGATGAATATTATGTTTGATATAGTTTAACGTTGTCTTTAACCGGACAACAATAAGGGCTATTATTGGCATGATAGGATTCTTGTTGGGAAGAATGATAAGTCAAGATGGAAATTTGTCCCTCGTAAAGAGAGATGTTTGCTAGGCCACTCGTAAGTAAGATTGATGATGTACATGGTCATGTCCGAATGAATTAATGTGATTAATATCATTCGATTGATCAATTTACTTAGTAACGAGAAAGCATTGAACAATATGAGTTGACGTGGACCATGACTCATGTTCAATATAACATCGTGTGACAATGGGATTGTGATATGTTCTATGTAGGAAAAACGAACTTGATATTATATTATTTGGGTAGGCATGATAGCTTGCTAGAGTCCGCTCATGTCTTATGAGGATCGATGTGATCGAACTCATTGCCAACATAATATAGTCCTATGGGGTCACACGCATCGAACAAATTGTCAAAAATGGAATTATGGATTCTGGTGTGATGGGCGACCGCCCAAGTGTACCATGGGCGACCGCCCATAAGTCAATGGTTGGCTTGGGCGACCGCTCAAATGGTATGGGCAACCGCTCACATGTTATTCGAAATTGCACATTGGAGACTGTGCTCATGGGCGACCGCCCATGCCCATGTGGGCGACCGCCCATGCCCATGTGGGCGACCGCCCATGTGGGATTTCGTATAAGGGGATTAGGCACTGTACTCATGGGCGACCGCCCATGCCTTGGTGGGCGACCGCCCATGACCCGAACTGTGCTGAAACCGTTTTAATTAGGGTTTTTAATTAGGGAATAATATTTATAACGTATAAATACTATCCCTCTTCTACCCTAGCAGCCAGTCACGAATTTTGAGTTTAGAGAGACACAAAATTGAGAGGTTTTTCAATTGTGAATTGAAAATCATCACACCAATTCCATAATACATCATAGATTGAAAGGAGTTTCAATCGAGGGATCTAGCAATCCACCTAGAATTGTTCTAGGGTTCGTTCATCGCGTGGATACACATAGAGGATCTTCGCTCTTCAAGATCTTCCGTTCGTGATTCAACAATCGTTCATCAAGGATTCACAAGATCGTCAATCTGTAGTTGGGTCACCTTTATCAACGAAAAAAGCACACAAAGGTTGGTATTTCTAAATCATTCTTCTTAATTAATCATCTAGAACGGATCCTAGGGCTCCAGGTTTTTCGAGTTAATTTGCATTATTCCGCTGCGCATGGACCCTCGAAACCCAACAGTACGGATTTAATTGAATCAACTTCACGAAGCACACACATATAGATAGAAATTTGTCCATAATAACCACAAGTTTCTTGAATTGCTTTATTTTATGTGTTTTTTGTGTAATCTCATCATTTGAACCCAAGGCATGTGTTTGTTCTCTATGCCATGAGGATATAGCATGCTTTGAGTTTGGAGGTGGATATCTCTACGAGTTTGTGGGTTTATAGGGGAGTGTAAATAGTGTCACCCTAAAAAAATAGAAAAATTTAAAAATTTTGTTATTTTCATATTTTGGAATGTTGACTAAATTCTATGATGATTTGAGAGTTCTTAATTATGAATCGTAAGTGTTATTATCAATATCGGGATATGATACATTGAAACATATGAAATATGATTGCTCCACCTTTCACTTTCATACTATTTTCTTGATCATTGTTACCAACTTGGGAGACCGTTATATGATCACTTTGGCATTCTCGGGGTCCCTAGAACATGTTTGCATGACTGTCAATAACACATCAAATAGGCTATTCGGGAAGTGATTCATGGCTATTTTCTTGTGAACCTTAAACTGTCTCGTCACTTATAAAAATTCCGCTAGAATCACTTTTGAGCTTTAATAAAAATGAAAATCTCTCACAAAGTGAGAGGTTATCATAGACCTCCATTCGCCTTAATTTTTACCCACAATATCCTACACTTACAATTATACACTATTTTTTTCACCTTTTCAAAAAAGTGAAACTAGGGAATGAATGGGAAAATTTGGGTTGTTCAATCGTAAATGATCTACATAATCTACCAAGATAGTTAGTCTTGGATTTTCTAAATGCTAGATTTGTATTAGATTGTGAGAGAGATTAAAAGGTTACAAGTAATGAACTCAAATCTAAAATCTTATCAATGATAGTAAATCCTAGACTATAACTGGTGTTTCTTAAATGATATATTCTATGTGATTAATCAAGAGAGGTGTGTGTGTGTTCAACAAGATTCAATGCTCTTTAAATCTGTAAGATATAGAGCTCAAGAAATCTTGGGTGTTACAAGGCTTGAATTTCTGGGCTGGAGATTTGTTCTTGAAGAATGAAGGTTGAAGATGAAGATTCAAAGAAATTGGAAATTCTGGGAAATAATCTTCAAAGCTTCAAAGGACTCTTTTCTAAATTTTCTCAAGCAATCTTCAAATGATGAAGAATGGGGTATTTATACCCAAACACCAAAAAGTAGCCGTTATGGTACAACTGCGCAAGTACAGTGCTGGTACGGCCTGATTGGTCCACATGTCCACTTTTGTGCTTTTGTTCAGAAGTTGCAGGTAAGGCTGATCAGACCTCAGCTGACTTTAAGGAATGAAGAACATATGTCACCTTTTCAAAATCCTTCTAGATTATGACAGTTAGTCACATGATGTGATTTTGTGGTTGACTTAATTTTGCTGACGTGGATTCCAACAGTCAAAAGTGGTCCAATTCTTCAAGTCTTCAATCATTGGATGCGGTTGGTGAAGTGCGGTTTCACCAACGAGGTTTCTCTTACGGTCTTCAAAGTGCGGTTTCAAGATAAGAACTACACAAGCGGTTTGCATTGTGCGGTCTGTATAGATGCAGTCTGCACTTGAACTGCAGTTTTGCAAGACTTCAAAACCTCTTCACTTGAAACCTCTTGTCCAATGAGTTTGTGCCAGTCTTCAAGCCTTAATAAACCTATTCTATAAAATGGACTTGTACTAAAAAATTAAAGTCTAAGCTTCATTACATATGGTTCTAAAGTCCAGAAAATAGAGATGAGGTTATGGTATCAATCAAATTAAATCTAAAGCTAGGAGGGTTAAAGTATGCATACCCAACAATCTCCTCCTATTTGATTGATGCCATTACCTACTATAACAAAGGCAAACATTGTCCTTGGTAAAAACATGTTCATAAGAATAATCTTGGTAAGTCATGTCCCAAGTTAATGCACACTCTAGCCTAAGTTATAGATTTCTATACTATTGAAAGATGAAAAACTTACAAGTTGAAAGTATATAGAAATGCATTCAGTACATACATAAAAGATATGAATTTTTGTTTAAGTATGCAGTTTAAACTGAATGTTTAAACTTCAATTTCAAAATATGATTTTTAAGTTTAAGTATGTAATGAGGTTTAAGTCAATGCGATTTCATTGTTCTACAAACATGCAGTTTGAATGAACAAGGTTTTGAATTCAACCATGATGCAATTTTCATTACTACCTTCTAAGAGGTTTGAGATTTACAGGTACAAGGTAGGAAAGGAAATTACATGGTATCAGAAACTAAGCAAAAAGTTAAGTAAAAAAAAATTACAATGAGAGTGCGGTTTAACTAAGGATCCACCTGCTGATTATCTAAGTCTACTACATTTTGATCAGGTGGTCCATTAACTATTTCATTACCTTGCGATCCAGGAGTGTTGAAAGCTGAATTTTCTGACCACAAAGTTCTTCTTAGTCTTCTCACTTCATTTGCGGTTCTGACTTGGTCAGCTTCAACTTCTCTTAAAGCATTGACTGTGGTTGCCAGTCTGGAATTGTTGAAGCCAACCGCTCTACAGTTTTCTTGAGTTTCTTCAATAAGCTCATCAACCTTGGAAACATTTTCATCTATGTTTTTGTTGACTTCTTCAATTTGCACATGGAAGGAGGAATTGAGGGAGTTGAAGAAGGTATGGATCTGGTCTTGAATAGCTTCAGCATGAGCGGTTTGAGATTCTTGCAAGTTTGGTTCCATCTCAGCTATGCTCCCCCTCAAACTATTATCCAATTCTTGGAATTTATAATTGAGTTTATCTGTAATGCTCTCCTTCAAATCATCCAATCTGTCCCTAACTTCATCTGTCAGACTAGTCAACCTTGCGATTAGACTATCATTCATCACGTCCATCTTTATTTTCGGTTCTTCTCTCAGAACCTCAGATTCAATTTGTAAGTTGGCTTGCATGGAGTCCAACACATATCTGATTTCAGTATTTGGCTGCGGTCTGGAGTTGAGGACTTGAAGGAATTCATTCTTTAGAACCCCACAGACTGAATCCATAAAGTTGCAAAATTCATTGGAGAGCTTGTGAAGCATTTCTTGAAGTTGAGTTTTGGAAACCGCATCTCCCAGTGTGTGAAGGACCCCAGTGGCTAGGTCATGCCCGAAGGTAGTGAAACAGTCTTCAGCTGTGGTTTTCACTATATTTGCGATTGAGGCAATTCTCTCCCCCTTAATGGCATCAATCATAGAAGATTTAAGAGAGGCCAACTCAAGTGATTGAGCATTGAGCTTTAGGGTTTGAGAATCAACCTGCTCTTGGAGGGAGCGGTTTGAGGCAGCAAGGGTGAGCATATGACCTTGGTTTGTATGAAGCTGCCCTTGAATAATGTGCAAGGCAGAGAGAATTTGGGAGTACTCAGTGGGAGGGGCGGTTTGGGCTATTGGAGCAGTTTGGGTAGGGGGTGCGGTTTGTGGGAGTTGGAAATTAAGGGTGTTAAATATATGGGTGATGGGAATGGTTTAAGGTTGATGTTGGGTGGAAATGGTAGGAATTAGGATAGGAAGTGTATGGGGTAGAGTGGTTTAGGGGGGGGGTAATATTTTGGGTTGAGGTTTGGAAGGGTGCGGTTTGGGTGTGGGGAGGAAGGGTGGAAGTAGGAGGAATAGAGGTTTAAGGAGGAGGAGTGTGGGAAGAAGATTTTTCAAATAAACTGGTGGAAGTGGTATGAACTGAAATTGGGGGTGAGGGTTGCGGTTTAGTTTGGGGTAGAGGAGAAGGAGTAGGTGTTTGTTGTCTGAGGTTTGATGGAGGTGGACTTTGATGAACATGGGCATTTAGAGAAGGTTCAGCAAAAAAACACTGTATCCTCAGTCCATTCCTCTATGTTTCTAATGTGGTTTTGGTTTTGAGGTTTAAGGGTGGCAGGCTCATTATTATCACTAGGAATTCTCCTAGTGGATGTGGAAATAGCAGGGCCTGTGGATGGTATAGGGGGCCAGGCTTGGAACGCTTTGGGTAAAGGGGAGACATGGTCTGAAAGGATTTTGAAGATGGATTATGAGGAGGAGGTTGAGGAAGAATCAACCTTTTCTGCCATTTGCTTAGTAGATTTGGCCACCCGTTTGTAAAACATTGAGGCTCTTTCTTGCAAGTCTTCCTTGCAATCATTTTAAATCATTTCTTGGAAGGGGTGGAGTGAGTTGCTTGAGGTCTTGGGGAGGGTTGCAGTTTGGGAGAAGGGGATTTGGATAGGGAATGGATAGGGGATTGAGGTTGGGTTTGGACAGGAGAGTGTGGTTTAGAAGGTTGTTGAGGTTGAGGAGATTGAGGTTGGGGAGGTGGATGCGGTTTGGGAGTTGGTTGCGGTTCAGAAGAGTGGAGTGGAGCCTTTCCCTTTGCAGCTTTTCTTTTTGCTGCTCTTCTTTCGAGCCTAGCCAATTCCTTCTAATGGAAGTTAAGTAGCTCCTCATCATTTATCATCTTTTTCTTTGCCTCCTTTGCAGTAGAGGCAAGAATATGAGTTTCATCTTCTTCAATCTCTTCCATCTCGACTTCATCACCCATCCTTTCAACCTCTTCAATTACTTCTTCATCAAGTTGAACCTTCTTCTTCTTGGCTTGACTGGGACCAACACCTGAAGTATGACGCGGTTTGGGTGCTGGTGCGGTTTTAGTCTTCTTGAGGTGCAGTTCATCCAAGCTCTTTTGCTTTCTTGCCTTCTTGACCGCTTTGCCAATAGCTTTGTTAGCGGTCTCAGGGTTCATAGCAACATAATCCTATTTGGAAGGAAGGCGGTCTGCATCCAATAATTCCTTATACTGAGCATCCCCATTTTTTTAACCTGAATGCATGGCATACAGTGATGCCAAGTGATTCCTCACCGTTGGACCAATCAACCATCAATTCAGGATTGAGTTGTCTGTGGTCTTCAAGATGCTGATAGTTGGCAAAAACCGCAGTTAGAAGTCTGCAGAAAGGCTTCCACCATTGATCAACCCCTCTTTCTTTGGATTGATAAGTATCAATATGAGCAAACAATTCTCTCATTAGGATATTTTTGCCAATAAAGAGGCATCTCATTATAGATGGCACATCAGTACATCCACTGCTGTCTGGTGAAATTGTTGTGGTTCCCATTCTTGCCACATACAGATTTCCCTACAGGGAAGCGCAGATGGCTCATAAGCTCCCCAAAATCTTTTCTTGGAACCGCTTTGTATTTCCCTGTCAAGGTTGGAATTACAACAGTTGTAGATGCGATTGCATCTTGGATGTCTTGATCAAGTCGTTCTTCAGCTCTAGGGTCATTGAATTCATAAGTGTTTCTTATGTCCATATAATCAATTGAAACATCCATTCCTTGGATATTGGCGGTCAGGCAAGGGATTTTCTTTCCATTGCTTAGAACTCTTTCTCTAGGAACTGCATTTGAGTAGAACTAGTTTACATAGGAGGGAATTGTGTATGATTGCTGTTTGTTGAAGAGGGGAAGGATTCCAGAAGCTTCCATCCTTTTTATCATCTCCCTTCCAAGGGCATATTTCTTCAGTTCTTCTTCTCTAATTTCCCATCCAGGCAAGAAGAAAAGAGGATCCTACAAAAATAAATATGTAAAGTTAGATCCATTTTAAGAGGTCATAGTTCACATGCAGTTTTAAGCACTCATGCGGTTTAGCAATGGTGCGGTTGAGAAAATGAAATTTCTCAACCCAAAGTGAACTATGAATTTAAGCCAAGGAAATAAACTTGAGTACTTGAGAACATATTTACTAGTACGTGACATTGTTAAACCAAATTTATCCCACACTTCAATGAAGTGCTTGTTAGAGAAGGTTATGGTTTTCAGCCTATATACCAAGTAAAAACTCAAGAATGCAGCATGAGAAGTGAGAAATAGCATGTGGTTTTATAGAAGAAAAGTAACATGCGGTTTCAAATGATATTTATATGAGGTTTTCTACAAGCGGTTTTAATATGTGTGGTTTAACCCTAAGGAAGCATGCTGTTTAACCTATGCGGTTTAACCTAAGGAGGCATGCAGTTTTGAGAGATGAGGTTCTAAGGCATATTCAGATACAAGATTTCCAAAAATTTTCTAAGTATGGAAAACATAATTTGGGAATCATGCAATCCAACATATAAAGTATTTTCTGAAAATCATATGAACAGTTTATGAACATACTAAGAACACGAAGAACATAAAGAACACCAAGACCGGAGATATCATGAATGTTCACCAAAATCAATAAATGGCATATCAAAATGATCACATTAAGTAGTAGAGAAACAATATAACAATAAAAATGCATCATTTACTCATAATCATCAAGAAACATGAAGAACATAGAAATGGGTTTCGAACACCCTTAAACTATAAATCAACAAATTGATAACCTAGATGTGCATATATCTTGAAATAAACTACATAACTTGTATCAGAACTGTAATACGAGAAAAAATCAACAAGAATCATACTAAATGACTGAGACATGAAGATTTTAATCAATTAAAATCAGATAGGCAGATGAAGGGTTTTTCAGTTCAACAATGGCTGATTTGCATAAAGTAAAGATTAGAGTTAGAAATCATACCATATCATTGAAAGCTTTTTTAGGCACTCTAGGGATTGTTGTATCTCTATCTCTTTTAGGTGCCATTAACGATTATCAGTTTGAAATAATAAGATTTTTAGAGAGAAGTAGAGAGAAGGTGAATAGTGACAAAGAAGGTACTGTCAGAAAGTTGGCAGCGTAAAGAGTGAATGGTTGCACAAAAATGGTATATATAGGAGGTTAAGGGGTGGTATGCAAAAAGGTGATGATGGTTCCACTTCCCACTAAGTGAATCACCACTTCTGTTGCACCCTTTCAGCTTCTTCACATCACCCAATAACGGCTGACAAGAAAGGTTTTAATGCAAATATTTCTTTTGCATTTAATGCATTTAAATTTCAAATTAATGTGGGAAAATATTTGCAAAAGTATCCTTATGCAAATAATTTGTCTTAAGAAAGACAAGGACCAAATAATAAATATAGAAAACTTACATGGTCCATGTGGCATACAGTTTGATTTAACAAAACTAATAAAAATAATAAGATTTTTTTAAATAAATAAATAAAAGAAAATATCAAACCGCATTGAAGCTTCTTCAAAGCTCAGAAATGGAAAACATTGAAAATTCTCTAAGTGTTGAAACGTGGTTTTGATCATGCAGTCTTGGTGCATCATGCGGTTTGGAACATGCGGTTGACCTCATGGGGTTTGGTTCACGCGGTTTCAACAAGGGTGAGGTTTTGAAACCTCAACAGAATTTTTACCTAAACAACATACTTAACACACAAGTTAGTAATAAAAAGTATTGACTTATTTAAGTTCAAGCATACCCATTTCTCCTCTAAGGAATGAAAACCTTTTGGAGTCAAGTGCTTTGGTGAGGATGTCAGCAACCTGATTATCTGTCCCCACATACTCTAAATGGATGTTCCCCTTTTCCACATGGTCTTTGAGGAAATGATACTTGATGTCTATGTGTTTGGTCTTTGAGTGTATGACAGGGTTATTGGAGATTGGGATTGTTGATGTGTTATCACACATGATTGGGCAATTTCCTTCATCAATCCCATAGTCCACCAACTATTGCTTCATCCATAGTATTTGACAACAGCAACTTTCAGCAGCAATGTATTCAACCTCTGTAGTTGAAACTGAAATTGAGGCTTGCTTCTTGTTGGCCCAAGCAACTAGTCTATTTCCAAGGAAGTGACAAGTTCCACTAGTGCTTTTTCTGTCAATGGTGTTATGGGTAAAATTCAGGATTGATACATCTTGAGTTTTTGTCAGCATGTCAATATCTTCACACTCGAGGGCAAGGTAAAGATTATTTATTTAAAAACAATTATTTATTTCTGTTATATTTTATCACAGGGATAAAAAAGGCACGTGAGAAAATCCATGACCAACGGACTCCTTTCAACGGATCGAAGACTAGGTCAAGATGAGGATGACTTACCGAGATTGTAGGAGAGTTAGTTAGGATTTGATTTTTTCTGTTTTATTTTTATTATTTAAAGCTCATGACTGGAAAAAGGAACACACACATAAACAAACACATACACATACGCATTACACTCACACAACTCAAGAACACGTTGTAATTCGCCATAGCTTTCTATCTTGTAATTCATAGATAATACAATTGTTTGGGAAGGTAGGTGCTCATAATCACCTCCCGAGGTTTTGTGCCGGCGAGATAGTTATCTCAAGGGTTTTCCTCGTTACATGACCGAGCCATCTTGATTACATTATTGCACCAATTTTATTCCATTGCACCCTCCTTCGTTTCATTTCAAATTTCTTCTTTGTTGATTGTTTTTTACCAAAACAGTTTGGCGCCCACTGAGGGGCCATTGGTTTTTTAATTGGTTCAATATTCTTACCTTTTCTACCATGTCTACTCAACCTTTAACTTCCGCCGTCACCAAAACCCTTCCTAGCAGTGTGAATCCTCAAACCAGTAGCCGGTCGACAACCGGAAGCCAAGAAACATTGCCTCCTCCTCCTCCTGTGAATTCTGGCAAGAAGCAGATGTCACCATCTCCTGATCTTGAGATCAAGAGCATGCTAATGCAGATGAAGAATCAGCTAGATCGTCAACAGAATAGCACCTCCGTGATAGCCGAAAGCTTGATCAAGGTGCAAAAGGAGCAGGAGTTACTTTCCAAAAGAATGGATAATGTTTCTCCTTACCGTCCTAGAGTCCTTGATTTCAACACTGGGGACAGCCCTCAAGCTTTCAATGAATTCCTACCAATGGCTTCATCTATAAGGATGTCAACATCTTCCCCTCCTGTTACTACTTCTGTGGCAATGTCAACACCCTTAGCTACCGGTGCCTACAGGATGACCTTTCCAGAAGGGCCCATCTTTACTAATAGCACTGTTCTGACATCCTCTACAGATAATGTTAATTCTTTCGTTAATTTCAATAATAATCCTGCTTTAGATAATACTGCTCGTACCACTAACCCTTTTGCAGGAACCTACGTTGCGAATCAGCTTCAGGAATTGAGAGACATGATCATGAATGTGCCTGGTGTCACCCCGCCTATCCAACAAGTCTCCCCGACATGTTACAATCAATCTCGCTTTACTCCAGCAATTGCACATGTCGACATCCCGAAAGGATTCAGCGTTCCTGCCATGAAGCTATACGATGGAAGTTCAGATCCTGAGGAGCATGTCGCCCACTACCAAGAAAAGATGGAGATCGTTCGCATCCCGCTCCAGTTTCGTGAAGCTTGCTTGTGTCGAGGATTCGGTTCAACATTAGTAGGCCCAGCATTGAAATGGATGATCCGTCAACCTCCTGGTTCTATTGGCTCATTCGCTCAACTTGTCAACCTCTTCAACAATCAATTTTCTTGCAGCCGACAATTTGAAAAGCTCACCAGCGACCTTTATCGTATCACTCAGCAACCCACGGAAGCATTAAAAGACTTTGTTAACAGGTTTAACAAAGAAGTCTTGGAGATCCCCAACTTGGACATGGCAACAGCTGCAGAAGCTTTCAAAATGGGCTTGAAGAAGGATTCTCCTTACTATGAAGACCTGGTGATGAACCCGTGCAAGAAGATGGAAGATATCCGAAATCGGGCCATAAGATTTATCAGGCTGGAAGAGGACAAGAGGCAACAATCCAAGAATCCTGATAAAGCTTCAACATATGACCATCCTGACAGGAAGATAGAGTCATCTCATCAAAAACAGAATAGATCTAGACCCTACCACAGAAATGAACATAACAAAGTCAATTATGTGGAAGATGACGGGGATGATGATATTGAATCTCCTAAAATATCTGATTATTGTTTTTCTATGGATGTTTCAGGTATTCTCTGTGCTATGAGCAATCTTGGAGATAAAGCAAGGTGGCCCCGAAAGACTGACAAGTCATCCGGCTGGAAGGGCAAATCCAAATGGTGTGCCTATCATGAAGACTTTGGACACCATACCGAAGATTGCATCGCCCTAAGGAAGGAGATTAGTTACCTATTGTCTAAAGGACATCTTAAAGAGCTCCTTGGGAACCGCAATACCAAGATGGAGAACAAAGAACCCGTTACAACCAGTCCACCATCTCCTCCACCGATAATAAAGGTAATTAATGTTATTAGTGGTGGTTCTGATATTTGTGGTACTTCTTATTCTGCAGCTAAGAGATTTGCTAAGCAAGCTAAGGATGAGAAACCCGAGAGATCCTCCAAGATGTCATAGCTCACGTCTCAAGATACCATCTCCTTCGAAGAGAGTGACCGGGACAATGTTATGAATCCATATCATGACGCCTTGGTTGTTGCACTTCAGATAGCCAACTGCAAGGTCAGACGTATCCTAATAGATGGGGGCAGCTCTGTGAATCTCATCATGTTGGATGCTCTGAAGGAAATGAAAATCCCTGAAGACAGCATTGTAAAGAGGAGCTCGGTGCTCGTGGGTTTCAGTGGAGAAACCAAAAGTACAGTGGGTGAGATCACACTTCCAGTCTACGTCGAAGGTATCAATTCCATGGAAAAATTCTGTGTAATCGATAGTACAACTTGTAATAATGTGATCTTGGGAAGACCATGGATTCATGGAATGAAGGCTGTACCATCCACCTATCACCAATGTGTCAAGATGCCGACACCTTGGGGAGTTGTCAAGGTTTACAGCAATCAACAGTCAGCTAAAGAATGTTACATGACTTCCATGAAGGCGTCAACGACCCCTAAGACAGCATAGCAATTACAGAGAAAGGCCCATGAGGTTCTGGAGGCGAAGGAACATAATTTGAAAGAGATACTCTTAAATCCCTCAAACCCAGATCTCAAAGTGCTGGTTAGCCAAGATGTTCCAACAGAGATAGAAGAAGACCTTATCAAACTCTTACAGAGCAGAATTAAAAGCTTCGCATGGAAACATGAAGATATGACAGGCATCAGTAAGGATGTAATCACCCATAAACTCAACATCGATCCATCTTTCAAACCGATCCACCAAAAGAGAAGAAAGTTCGCACAAGAAAGGAATATTATCATTCAAGAAGAAGTGGATAGACTACTCAAAGCTAAAATGATCAGAGAGGTCGAATACCCAAGATGGCTAGCAAATGTGGTGGTAGTAGAAAAGAGGAACGGAAAATGGAGAGTTTGTGTTGACTTCACAGACTTAAACAAAGCTTGTCCAAAAGATCCTTTCCCCTTGCCACACATTGATACTCTGGTAGATGCTACTTGCGGACATGAAGTTTTGACTTTCTTAGATGCGTCTTCAGGATTTCAGCAAATCCAGATGGAGCCATCCGACCAAGAGGATACCGCCTTCATCACCCCAACAGGTATTTATTGTTACATTGCAATGCCTTTTGGACTAAGAAATGCAGGTGCTACCTACCAGAGGCTAGTCAACATGATGTTCAAAGAGCAGATTGGGGACACTATGGAAGTATACATCGACGATATGGTGATAAAATCAAAGAAAGATGAAGATCATGTTCAAGATCTTGCTCAAGCATTCGACATCCTAGACAAGTTCAACATGAAACTCAACCCAGCAAAGTGCAATTTTGGTACGAAGTCCGGGAAATTCTTGGGCTACATGGTGACACAAAGAGGGATAGAAGCAAGCCCGGAACAGATCAGAGCAATCATCAACTTAACGTCACCCAAATCAATAAAAGATGTTCAAAGATTGACAGGGAAGGTGGCAGCATTGAATCGATTCATCTCAAAATCCTCAGATAGATGCAAACCGTTCTATGACATCTTAAAGAAGAATTCTAGGTTTGAGTGGATTGATAAGCATGAGCAAGCCTTTCAAGATTTGAAGTTGTACCTATCAACACCTCCCCTTCTTTCAAAGCCTCAAGAAGGTGAGCCATTGTGTGTCTACTTAGCTGTCTCTGAAACCACAGTTAGTGCCGTCCTGGTCCGTGATCAAGATGGCATCCAGCAGCCAATATACTACGTAAGTAAAACATTGCTCGATGCGGAAACCAAGTATTCACACCTTGAAAAATTAATCTTAGCTTTAATTTCTGCTTCAATTAAGTTAAGGCATTATTTTGAAACTCATATTATTGTCATTCGTACTAACTATCCAATAAAAAGCGTAATGAGAAAACCAAAAATGTCAGGAAGGATGGCCAAGTGGTCCGTTCAATTAAGCACTTATGACATCAAATATGAGCCTAGAACAACAATAAAGTCACAAGCACTTGCAGATTTTGTGGCAGACTTTAGTCCAAGTTTGCAACCAGAAGTAGAACTTGAAGTCCAACAACTCCAAGATGGGGACATCCTGAGGATGTGGACTCTTTACACAGTTGGTGCTTCTAATATGAGGGGCATAGGGCTAGGTGTTGTCCTAAAGTCACCACAAGGGGACATCATACCCCAGGCCATTAGTTGTGATTTTAAAGCCACAAATAATGAGGCAGAGTACGAAGCCTTAATCGTGGGCCTATCCGTGGCTCTAGACATGAACATCAAAACAATACAGGCATATAGTGATTCATTATTACTTGTAAATCATTTTAACGATTCCTATGCAGCAAAAATGCCAAGATGACAGCTTATTTGGGCATAGTAAAAATTCTGGCAAGCAAATTTCAAATATTCTCTTTCGAACAAATACCCCGAGAAGATAACTCTCAAGCAGATGCATTGGATAATCTTGGATCAGCTTTCAAAAGCTTATCTCAGACCAATATCCCAATCATACATGTTGACATCCCTGCTGTAGAAAGGTTAGACCTATTCTGTATAGATGATGAGATCCCTGATAGACAGATGGGGATATCTTGGACGACGTCAATAATTAAATATCTCCAAGATGGCACTATCCCTGACGAAGAAAAGAATGCCAGAGCATTCAGGGTAAGGATCTCAAGATTTATATTAATAGATAATGTGCTATTTAAGAAATCATTTGCAGGACCATATTTGAGATGTCTCGAAGCCGACCAAGCTAAAGAAGTCCTAAGAGAACTTCATGAAGGATCATGTGGTAACCATTACGGGGCGAAGCTTATATACGAAAGCTCTAAGGATGGGTTATTGCGGCCAACAATGCGACAAGATGCTACCATCTTTGCCAAGAAATGTGATTCTGCCCGGAGACATAGCGACATCTTGCATCGGCTGCAGAATTGCTTCATCCAATCCTCTCTACTTGGCCGTTCATGAGATGGGGAATGGATATAATGGGTAAATTGCCTAAAGCTCCTGGGAAAAGTTTTCTTGCTTGCTATGGTGATTATTTCTCTAAATGGGTTGAAATTTGAATCCTATGTGCAAGTTCGTGACAAGGAAGTTATATCCTTCATTAAAAGAAATATATTTAGTAGGTTTGGAATCCCATACGAAATAATATGTGACAACGGCTCTCAGTTCATCAGCAAGAAGACCCAAGATTTTCTCACTAGGTGGGGAGTTAAGATGGTGACATCTTCACCTGTCCATCCTCAAGCTAATGGCCAGGCAGAATCAAGCAACAAAATAATCATCAATAATTTAAAGAAAAGGCTAGATCAAAAGAAAGGAAGATGGGCAGAAGAGCTTCCCTTTGTCCTATGGGCAGATAGAACCACACCAAAGAACGCAACAGGTCAAACCCCCTATTCTTTAGTGTTTGGAGCGGAAGCGGTCATCCCAGCAGAAGTTGTCGTCCCCACTGCCAGATTCAAGATGGTGACACCTGAACAAAATGATGCCAACCTAAGTCACGATCTAGACACTATTGACGAACTAAGGGACCTCGCTAAAATCAGGATAGCAGCATATCAGCAGAAGATTGCAAGATCCTACAACAAGAATGTGAGGTTGCGAAAATTCCAAGTTGGTGATCTAGTCCTGCGTAAGGTGTTTCAGAACACAAGAGAGCCCAATCTTTGGAAAGATGGCTCCCAAATGGGAAGGGCCATACCTAGTGGATCTTTGAAGCGAGGTAAAGGTTCTTATTGGCTATCGACTCTAGAAGGAGCAAGGATTCCCCAGAAGCTGGAACGCAATCCACCTCAACGCCTACTTTATGTAAGTTTGCGTGATTACAATTCAAATAAAACCAAGGTACGATCTTTACCATACTAAGTTCAATAAAAGTACTTGTTTCCATTTTTATTCTATTCTTGAGTAATTGCGACTTAAGCATCGGAGGGCGTTAGCTAAGCTAACGCCCACCTCTAACATGTTTTACGTTTTGTAAGGAAATAAGAAGCATTAGAATACAACTCATTGGTCAAGATGTAAGCATCCTCCCAGCAACTTAACATCTTAAATCAGGTACGAACTATCTCTTACTCTTTATTTAAAAAATATTCTTATAGTTCTTTTATCAAATAAAATGTGACATCAGAAAAGATGTCAAAATCTTTCATTAACTTGTTATTTTGCAAGAAATAGAAGTCTCCAAATTCAATACAAGTCCTCGTGAATACAACCGTTTTGAGACCCTCCGTTTAAGGTACTTAATCCCTTCAAAGGTTTAAAGAAATTACTTTCTTTCACCGCTTTAAGGTTTAAACACCTCGCCTGGAGCGCACGATGTCAACCTTGATTGAGGTGTGTGGTGGGCCCGTATGTTTAATATATATGAATTACCCATCATCACTCAATCAATGGGTTAGACCCTAAGATCTTTACAAATGGTTATGACACTTACGTGTCATCTAAGTACAAACGGTTATTGACATTTACATGTCAATCTACGTAATTGCAAAGGATTTCTACATCCACTCGCAAGTTGTTATCATCTACGAAGAAGTTAACATACCAACTTCTTAAAACGTTTTCATAAAGATACTTGGGAAAAGTTTTTCCAAAAACCCAAGTAAAGATTTTCCTACAGAAATCATAAAAAAGTTGGACCAACCCAACCCTTGAAAAACATATTGTCTTGACCCTTATGGGTCCATTACAAACCAAAAAAAAAAAGATTGTCTTTGGGACACAGCCCACTTAAAACCAAAATATTTCAAAGTTTTCAAAACCAATTTTTTTTTTACCATGTTCCTTCATGGGGTAGCCACTACCGCTGATGTTGTTACTCCTTCCTCCAATTTGTCATCGCCTTTTGCTACAGAAGACCTTCCTTTTTAGTGTCCAAAGCCTTAAAGAGGGGACGATATTGTTCAACATCCCACTCTTTGTGCCTCCCATCCTAAGAAGTCATTCCGTGTTGCTGTCGTGAGCATCATCAGCTGGTTCAAGGTCCTTGGAGCCCTCATTCATCTTTTCATCGTGGATCCGCTGCAAAGCTGCTTTTTCTTCATCCAGGTTCCAGTTCACATGCTCTCCTGCCTGATATTCCTCAATCATTTGGATTCTAGTTTCAAAAACTGCTCTTGCAGTTTCATTTACCAAATCATCTCGAAGTGCTTCCATTTCCCTTGCATGTCTGATATCTACACTAGCAAGCCTGGACCGCCATTTTAGAATCTCTTCATTTTTGTCCCTGATTTCCAGTCCCTTTTCCCTCAGTATCCTTGCGGCCTCTTTTAAATCCTTCTCATATTCAACCCTACTCATATCAAAGGTATCGCACTTTTCTCTCCATATCCTGATTTCTTTGGACATTAACTTGGTCATCGAGATAATCTGTTATCAACCAAACAAAAAGACATTTTTTTACCAAAATACAAAGAGATCACTACACCTAGATCCATATCAATTCTTACCTGATTCTCCAATACCTCTTCATTCCAAGATTGCTTCTCCACGCTAGTAATCTGATCCATTCTTTTCCTTTTTAAAATAACTTTATTGCTCGCTTCAGGATTGGTATCTTCCGCTTTCATCTTGCCCTTATATTTGGCCACAATATCATTCGTCGTAAAATCGGATTGAGTCACTGCACATAAGGATATATGTTAGTACAGACTCAGTAGGTAGCCAATTCAAATGATATATTAACCCTGACTCACTCCTTTCTGAAGAATGTCGTGACTATGGAAAGACGGATAAAAACTACACCCTTTATGCTACTTTCACCGTAATATAAGGAGACGTCTGATATGGAAGGAATTTGAAACGGATTTGATAATGATGCCTACCGAGAATTATGGTTCCTATCAAGACACTTTCCTTAACCCCTCAACCGCCACGTCTCTTCTCCATTAATTAAACCGCAGGTCTTCCAGAAGGTTGAAGAAAAAACTGACCTTTTAAATTCATTTAAAAGACAGTTTTTTGGGGACAATTGTTATGGGTAAAATTCAGGATTGATACATCTTGAGTTTTTGTCAGCATGTCAAAATCTTCACACTCGAGGGCAAGGTAAAGATTATTTATTTAAAAACAATTATTTATTTTTGTTATATTTTATCACAGGGATAAAAAAGGCACGTGAGAAAAGCCATGACCAATAGACTCCTTTCAACGGATCGAAGACTAGGTCAAGATGAGGATGACTTACCGAGATTGTAGGAGAGTTAGTTAGGATTTGATTTTTTCTGTTTTCTTTTTATTATTTAAAGCTCATGGATGGAAAAAGGAACACACACATAAACAAACACATACACATACGCATTACACTCACACAGCTCAAGAACACGTTGTAATCCGCCATAGCTTTCTATCTTGTTATTCATAGATAATACAATTGTTTGGGAAGGTAGGTGCTCATAATCACCTCCCGAGGTTTTGTGTCGGCGATATAGTTATCTCAAGGGTTTTCCTCGTTACATGACCGAGCCATCTTGATTACATTATTGTACCAATTTTATTCCATTGCACCCTCCTTCGTTTCATTTCAAATTTCTTCTTTGTTGATTGTTTTTTACCAAAACAAATGGTGCAAGCTGCATAATCTGCATCTGAATAACCTATAAGCTCGAAATTTGAATCTTTGGAATACCAAAGTCCAATATTAGTAGTTCCAGAGAGATAGCGGATTATACGCTTGACCGCACTTAAATGTGCTTCTCTAGGATTAGCTTGATAACGAGCACAAACATAAACACTAAACATAATATCTGGCCTACTAGCAGTTAAATACAGTAATGAGCCAATTATACCTCGATATAAGGTTTGATCAACCTTTTTACCTTTTAGATCTTTGTCTAGTTTATTGCCGGTAGCCATAGGAGTATCGTATGCTTTTGCATTTTCCAGTCCAAACTTCTTGATTAACTCCTCTGTGTATTTGGCTTGGCTGAGGAAGATTCCTTCATCACATTGTTTGATTTGGAGTTCGAGGAAGAATGTCAATTCTTCCATCATGCTCATCTCAAACTTGCTTTTCATTAGCTTTTCAAAACGCTTACACAATAATTCATTAGTAGAGCCAAAAATAATATCATCAACATAAATTTGAACAAGTAATGAATGATTATTATATTTAGCAATGAATAGAGTTGTATCGATTTTACCGCATTTGAAACCCTTTTCTAGTAGAAATTTTGATAGAGTTTCATACCATGCTCTTGGAGCTTGTTTGAGTCCATACAAAGCCTTTTGGAGTTTGTAGACATGATTTGGAAATTTGGAGTCTTCAAATCCAGGAGGTTGAGAAACATATACGGTTTCTTGAAGTTCACCGTTGAGGAAAGCACTCTTAACATCCATTTGATATAGCTTGAAACGTTTGTAAGATGCATAGGCCAAGAAAATTCTGATTGTTTCTAGTTTTGCAACTGGAGCAAAAGTTTCATCGTAGTCTATTCCTTCTTCTTGCCTATATCCTTGTGCAACCAACCTTGCTTTGTTTCTGGTGATGCTTCCATTCTCATCCATTTTGTTTCTAAACACCCACTTTGTACCTATAACTCCTTGATCATGAGGTCTAGGCACTAATGTCCAAACCTTACATCTTTCGAACTGGTTGAGTTCTTCTTGCAAAGCAACAACCCAACTTGAATCTTGGAGTGCTTCATCAAATTTCTTGGGTTCAATTTGAGATAATAAAGAAGTATGCTCATCATAGTTTGATCTCCTTGTTTTAACTCCGGAAAATAAATCTCCAATCACATTTGAGAGAGGGTGACTGCTGACTTCACGAACTTCGGGGGATAAATCAGGTTGAACAGAGGTTTGCTGAAGATCTTTAATTGGAACATCGTTAGATCCTTCAGTGAAGTCATTGAATGTAAATTGATGAAGAGGTTCAATTTTTTGAATGGGTGAATTCTCATCTAAATCTTCCCTTGAGGTTGCATCTGGAGTTGGAACTTCAGGTGCGGTTTTAAAATTATTTGAGGGAAATTCATTTGAGGTTATTGGATTTCCTTGAGTTGACAGATTTTACGGTTCTTGAGGTTCAGGTGCGATTTCAAAAGTTTCACTTGTTTCATTAGTCTCAACAAAATCATCAGCAACATTTGGAGCCAAATGTGGCTCAAGGAGAGAATGTTCATCAAAAGTAACATGGACAGATTCTACTATCTTTAAACTAGATTTATTAAAAACACGAAAAGCTTTGGAATGTTTAGCATACCCAACAAAAATACCTTCATCAGCCTTAGCTCCAAATTTACCTATGTTTTCTCTTCCATTGTAGAGGATAAAGCATTTGTAGCCAAAGATTTTGAAAAAGGCTATGTTAGGGGTTCTTCCTCTCCAAAGTTCATATGGAGTTTTGTTGTAGGTTTTGTTGATGAGGGAGTGGTGTGAGTGAAGCATGTTGTGTTCGCCGCTTTAGCCCAAAAATACTGAGGAAGCTTGACTTCAGATATCATTGTCTTTCCAGCCTCAATCAACGTCCTGTTCTTTTTTTCCACAACCCCATTTTGTTGTGCAACACCAGCAGTAGAAAAATTGTGATCAATTCCATGGTCATCACAATATTGAGCAACACCGTTGTTTTTGAATTCTATGCCATTATCAGACCTTATACTAACGATGTCATCTTCTTTTTGGATTTGGAGCCGTCTAAAGAGTGAGGTTAGAATTTCATAGCAATCATCTTTTGTGATCATCATTTCAACCCACGTGTACCTTGAATAATCATCCACTACTACTAAAGTATATCTATTTCCTCCAATGCTAGTAGTGGTGACGAGTCCAAACAAATCAATGTGAAGCAGTTGTAAACATCTTGAAGTTGAATGTGCGGTCTTTCTTGTGAAAGACGACACAATTTGTTTACCAAGTTGACAAGCACTGCATTTTTCTGGATGATGGTCTGCCACTTTGGGTAAATCGTGAACAAGGTTTTCCCTTCCAATCTTTGCAATATACTTGAAGTTCAAGTGGCTCAACCGCTTGGGCCAAAGGCAACTATTTTCGCTCACATTTTTAGCTACAAAACAGAGATTAGTAATGCTACATGTAGAATTTAAATCAATAATGTCAATATTACTCTTACGAATCCCTGTGAGTAATGTGACTCCGGAAATGCCATCTTTGATAAAGTAATTTGACGAAGTGAAGTTGCAGTGCATTCCTTTGTCACAGAATTGAAAAATTGATAGGAGGTTCTGCTTGAGTCCTTCAACAAGTGAAACCTTCTCAATGGTGAGGTTTCCTCTCCTAATTGTACCATACCCAATGGTTTTTCCTTTGTTGTTGTCACCAAAGGTTACAGTCGGATCGCTTGCTTCAATGACATTTTCCAGTAAAGATCTATCTCCAGTCATGTGTCTTGAACATCCACTGTCAAGATACCATTCATTTGCCTTGGAGTGACCAGCCGTTAAGCAGAGGACCTGAAAGATAAACATTTAAAAACGAGATCCCCTTTATTCTTTTGGGTCCTGAGGTTAGCATCTTTTAATAACCCACACCTATTTGACATAAGGTGGATTATGCGTTCTGGCATTTGGTGTGAACCTCAAAAGACATTCTGCACCCTTGTGATCAGAACCATCACACACATAACATTTATGAAAGCTTTAAGCAAGCTGAGGTTTACAAACTCTTTACTTTTCTTAGGATCAGCATTCGATTTTGGGACTGAGGTTTTGGCCTTGACAAAGGTGGTCATTTTAGGTTTGACCGCGGTTTTTCTAGGAACGCTCTTCTTGCTTTTGAAAGCAGGAGGTGCGATCGAAGAAGAATGGCAGTCAGCCTCAATTGAAACCTCCTTTGCGGTTTCATCCTCAGATGCGATTTCATTGTCTGAAACTTTCTTTTTCATTTGAGAATTTTTCCCAAATTTCTTCTTAAGGGTAGACATAGTGGAAGTTAAGTTTAGCCTTTGGTTCCTGTCCTTTACCCTTAGAATCTGAATGCTTTTCCTTTGGAATTTCTTGAGTTTGTTTTAAAAATTCCTCATCCTTTCCACAGCAGGATGCACACTTCAACTTTTCACCTGTTTGGAATCCCTGGCCTTTTTTATCACCACTATCCTTTTGGGATTCTATAATTTGATCCATGGTGACACGTGATTTGGTCCACTCATCAATTACCTTTTGGAGGTCATTATTTTGAGCAACCAAGTCATCGTTCCTAAGTTAAAGTGCATATACCTTAGTTTCCAGAATGAGATTTTGTTCAGTAAGAGGAGACATACTCTTAACTCGGCCTTTAAGAAGTGAAATTTCAGACCTCATTACAGTTTTCTCCGTCTTAAGCTAAGTAATTTTATCAGTTGCTAGAGACAAAGCCTTTTTAATATTTTCAAATTGACGGATCATCACTTCTGCTTTCTTGAACATCTCCTCATGTTCCATGGGAGAGACTTCTTCCACCTTTTTCAAAGATTTTTTATTTGAAATCATTTTTGAAGGAGTTTCATATTTAGAGGGGAAAATGGGACGAGAGTAAGAACTATTCCCAATTTTATAACTAGGAGTGAGTTTTACATCAGCATCATATTCCTCACTAATAATGACTCTAGCCTTGGTTTTCTTAGAAGTAACCTCTTCATCCATTTCTAGCGACTCGACTGATTCATTATCTGAGTCGTTAGAAGCATCTGCAACAAGGTAGAGATTAACCTCTTCGGTTTCATCTTCGCTTCCTTCATCAGAATCTGATTCAATCCAAGTTGCTAATTCTTTTGTGTTCTCTTCCTCCTCAGTAACCATTCCCTTGTGACGAGAAAATTTCATAGGAGAGGTTTTATTTTTCATGTATTAAAATCTAGGCTTAGGACACTAAGAAGCAAAGTGACCAGGTTTTCTACATTTGTAGCAAACTAGATCACCCTTTTTTTGTATCAGCAGCCTTGGAAAAAGTTGCTGGAGGTTTGCCTTTAGAAAATGGTTTTGAAGATTTTTGAAAACTTTTTGCAATCATGGCAAATTCATGGACTTTTAGATTTGCATACAAGTTACTTAAGGTCCAAGTATTTAAATCTTTTGAGTCCTCTAGAGATGTGGCTTTATTAACCCATCTTGAACCTAAGGCAGCAAGGAATGTCATATTGATTTCCTTGTCGGTTAAAATTTTACCAAGTGAAAGACAAGAATTTACTACCTCAACGTAACGATCGTAAGTTTGCCACAAGGTTTCATTGGGTTTTCTGTTGAAGTTATTGTAAGTTCTTTCAACAACAAATTTCTTATTTTCCTTGCAAAGATCGTCTCCTTCTAGGTAGCTCTCAATAGCATCCCACATCTGCTTTGTGGTTTTACAATTCATTACTTTTTGAAGAGTTGAAACAGGCAAGGTTCCGGATATGATGAATCTTGCTTTGCTGTCCAAAAAAACTAATCTCTTTTCTTCATCGGTCCACTCAGCTTTCAGCTTTTTGACGTCTGTCTGTGTTGGTGGCTGGATTAGTGTTGGCCTTCATGGGAACAAAGGGGTCATTTGTCATGTAGTCCACCAGCATTTCATCAATGGTTTCCAAATGAATTAACATTCGGATCTTTCAGATATCAAAGTGGTCTTCATCCAGTAAAGGAATGTGTGAGTAGTTAACCGTTGTCATATTTTTTGAGTTTGCCATAACGTATCGGCACCCAAGCTGTTAAGCTTGAATAACAAAGGAGTTTTATAAAGGTGTTTGCTCTGATACCACTTGTTGGTCCCAAAGGTGACAACAAGGGTGAAAAATAGCTAGAGGGGGGGGGGTTGAATAGCTGTTATAAATTTTTCACCCTTTTTTTTGAAAACTAAACCTCTTGCTTACAAAACCGCCTTGCTGTGTATCAAAACCGCAAGTGAGGTTTGCAAAATGCACATCGGAATTTCTTTAAGTTTAAGATGGTGCGGTTTTAATCAGAGTGCAATTTTATAGTGCGGTTTATAAAACAGTAATTTGAGGTTTTGACAATGATTAACTATAAACACAATTCACAAATCTGGATAACCTAAATAAGATCAAACAGATAAAGACAAATTAGTTTATGTGATGAACAGTAAGAAGAAATGCAGAAATTAAAGAACACAATATTTGGAGTGGTTCAATCGTAAATGACCTACGTTCACTACCAAAATGGTTAGTCTTGGATTTTCTAAATGCTAGATTTGTATTAGATTGTGAGAGAGATTACAAGGTTACAAGTAATGAACTCAAATCTAAAATCTTATTAATGAAATCAAATCCTAGACTATAACCGATGTTTCTCAAATGATAAATTTATCTGATTAATCAAGTGAGGTGTGTCTGTGTTCAACAAGATTCAAGGCTCTTTAAATCTGTAAGATATAGTGCCCAAGAAATCTTGGGTGTTACAAGGCTTGAATTTCTGGGCTGGAGATTTGTTCTTGAAGGATGAAGGTTGAAGATGAAGATTCAAAGGAATTGGAAATTCTAGGAAATAATCTTCAAAGCTTCAAAGGACTATTTTCTCAATTTTCTCAAGCAATCTTCAAATGATGAAGAATGAGGTATTTATACCCAAGCACCAAAAAGTAGCCGTTATGGTACAACTGTGCAAGTACAGTGCTGGTGCGGTCTGATTGGTCTACGTGTCCACTTTTGTCCTTTTGTTCAGAAGTTACAGATAAGGCTGATCAGACCTCAGCTGACTTTAAGGAATTAAGGACATCCGTCACCTTTTCAAAATCCTTTTAGATTATGACCGTTAGTCACGTGATGTGATTTTGTCGTTGACTTAATTTTGCTGACGTGGATTCCAACAGCCAAAAGTGGTCTAATTCTTCAAGTCTTCAATCATTGGATACGGTTGGTGAAGTGCGGTTTCTCCAACGATGTTTCTCTTGAGGTCTTCAAAGTGCGGTTTCAAGATAAGAACTACACAAGTGGTTTGCATTGTGCGGTCTGTATAGACGCGGTCTGCACTTGAACTGCGGTTTTGCAAGACTTCAAAACCTCTTGACCTGAAACCTCTTGTCCAATGAGTTTGTGCCAGTCTTCAAGCCTAAATAAACCTATTCTATAAAATGGACTTGTACTAAAAAATTGAAGTTTAAGCTTCATTACATATGGGCCTAAAGTCTTGAAAATAGAGATGAGGCTATGGTATCAATCAAATTAAAGCTAAAGCTAGGAGGGTTAAAGTATGCATACCCAACAATCTCCCCCTATTTGATTGATGCCATTACCTACTATAACAAAGGCAAACATTGTCCTTGGTAAAAACATGTTTATAAGAATAATCATGGTAAGTCATGTCTCAAGTTAATGCACACACTAGCCTAAGTTATAGATTTCTATACTATTGAAAGATGAAAAACTTACAAGTTAAAAGTATAGAAATGCATTCAGTGCATATATAAAAGATATGAATTTTTGTTTAAGTATGTGGTTTAAACTGAATGTTTAAACTTCAATTTAAAAATATGATTTTTTTAGTTTAAGTATGTGAATGAGGTTTAAGTCAATGCGGTTTCATTGTTCTACAAACAGGCAGTTTGAATGAACAAGGTTTTGAATTCAACCATGATGCAATTTTCATTACTACCTTCTAAGAGGTTTGAGATTTACAGGTACAAGGTAGGAAATGAAATTACATGGTATCATAAACTAAGAAAAAAGTTAAGTAAAAAATTTACAATGAGAGTGCGGTTTGACTAAGGATTCACCTGCTAATTATCTAAGTCTACTACATTTTGAGAAGGTGGTCCATTAACTATTTCATTACCTTGCGGTCTAGGAGTATTGAAAGCTAAATTTCCTGACCACAAAGTTCTTCTTAGTCTTCTCACTTCATCTGCGGTTCTGAATTGGGCAGCTTCAACTTCTCTTAAAGCATTGACTGTGGTTGCCAGTCTGGAATTGTTGGAGCCAACCGCTCTGCAGTTTCCTTGAGTTTCTTCAATAAGTTCATCAACCTTGGCAGCATTTTCATCCAAGTTTTGGTCGACTTCTTCAATTTACACATGGAAGGAGGAATTGAGGGAGTTGAAGACGGTATGGATCTGGTCTTGAATAGCTTCAGCATGAGCGGTTTGAGATTCTTGCAAGTTTGGTTCCATCTCAGCTATGCTCCCCCTCAAACTATTATCCAATTCCTGGAATTTATAGTTGAGTTTATTTGTAATGCTCTCCTTCAAATCGTCCAATCTGTCCCTAACTTCATCTGTCAGACTAGTCAACCTCGCGGTTAGACTGTCACTTATCACGTCCATCTTCATTTTCAGTTCTTATCTCAAAACCTCAGCTTCATTCTATAACCTTAGTAGGGGATTTTAGGGGGAAGTTGGAATGTTATAAAAACTTTTTTGTGGTTAAATGCAATGATGTGAAGTTACCTTTAACATGTCTCCCTTTTTATTGGGATCACATACATATTACGGAGGATTTATACCTCTAATTAAATTTACCTAAAAAGTCCACTAGTTATTACTATAGTAATATGCAATTGCAAAGGTCGAGTTCACATAGACTTATGGATGAATAAGTATACTTTGGTAGTGCAAAATTAACCAAGTTTTTTTTTATTTGGTTTTATTATTAATCTAAGAAACAAGGATTAAAACAAAGAAAAGAAATATCAAGATCACAAAGGATTCATGAATTGAGAATCATAACAATTATCATTTTATACTATTTCAAATCATGTAAATTAAGATCAATCTCATTCAAGGGTTTGTTCACAAAAAATTAGGGTTGGGATGTTAATATATTCCGCTACTTCAACATCAACATTAAAACCCTAATTATCACTATCTTGTTTATAAAATTTGCTAGGTTAATATAAACATTCAAAAATTTCTCATTAAATAAAAAAAAAACATAAAAATCTAGATTCAATTAAGTTCCACTAGGTCATCAATTGAATCTACTCTTCTCAACAATGGTCAAATTACAAATCATCCACGCTAGTGCAATGATTCATACCCAAATAAATTCAAGAGGTCAAAAGTATATTTCGCTAAGTCAATACAATTGATATCAAGAACAATAGTTAAAAATGTTGAGAAGAACAAGAATGAGAAAGAAGATAGAAATAATTAAAATCTTAGCATAAAGATCCAATTGTTAATCACCCAATCCACGAACCAAGAAATTTAGCCACTAAAGGCCATAAAAGAAAATAATAAAACCTGGATTGAAATCTTGAATCCTTCTTCTAAAACTTGTAAATCCTAAATTAAATTGTAAGAGATAAAAAAATATGGCCGGAGTTGGTCTATTTAAACTTGGGGGAGAGAGGAGGGTCGAAAATTAGAAAACGGGAACCAAACCCGACGAGAATTAGGAAAATCTGCTGAAGCTATCCGGGGGTGGGGTCGGACGCTCCCTTTTTGGGGGTGGACTCTCCCACTCCTCGGGTGCGTGCGCTACTCGTGTTTTGTTGACTTGTACCTTTTTCGACAAACTTTCAGAGATCCTTCTTCATACGGACTCTGATTGAGATGTGCCAAATATCGTTGGAAAGCTCTCAACGAGTACTATCCAATGGTAATGATGCTCAGATCATCTTTCATTTTATCCTTCTGTAAATTCTATTATTTCCTTTTTGCCGCTCTGATCTCGATCATTACTTTCCTTATCCTTTTCGATCATATTCCATGTCTTTTTCCTTCCATTCTCTGTACTCATAAATACTCATAAAAGCTATTAAAACGCCCAAGGTTGAGAATAAAATAGGTTTAAAGATATATCATTTGGATGGGTGAAAACACATCCATCAAATACCCCCAAACTTATCTTTTGCTCGTCCTCGAGTAAAACAAAACTAAAACAAAATAAAACTAATATCTAAACTCAAACAAAACAAAAGAAAATATTTTTGGGTTGTTCAAATCATATAAAAGGTTGTTGGCCAAACAAGTATCAAATCCTTACAACACACATAATCTACAAGCATTATTATGAACATAGGATTAGAATTACATAGATATATCTAACATACAATTCTCTACCACATAATGAAAGATGAATGATTAATGAGAGATCATTATCACCAAAGTAAGGTATTTTATAGGGTCACTTGTGCCATGATCTAAATCAAAGATAATAAGATGAAAATTTTGCACAAGGATATTCATACTCATGTTTAAACACAACTGTCAACCCGGCTACCCTTTAAGGATCAAATATAGCTTTATGACTTGTAATGCATCACGTCAATCGCGGGATAGGTTAACAGTTACAAATGAAGATAAGGATATATAAAGTCAAAAAAGTGAAACTATAAAGTTTTCAACATATCCTCACTTTAAATTTAACTCTCTGCTCAACCAGGAGCGGTGCCACCTTAGGGCGAGGGTGGGCCACCACCCACACTCAAAGGAATTAGATATTTATTTAGGGACAAAAATATGATAAAGAAATATATAGGGATAAAGTTTTTTAAGAACATGACATTCATTTTGAAAAAGAAAACTTGAAAATCGATATTTAATTAGGGCGGGAATTAGTAATTGATCCAAAGTAAAACAAATAAAATACACGCACTCACAAATTTTTCTTACTCACACAATTTACGATTTGTGAACAAAATAATGGAGATTAAATTTGTGAAATTATCCTCTCGACATCCTCGCCCCCCCTCCTCTCGCCACATTTTTACCCTCTCCTGACCCTTTTTGTAAGTTTTTCAACGATATAACAAAAATTCTTTTTGTTGATAGGGTCTTTACAAACGTCAAACTAACACAAATTTTGATTTGAATTCCTCATTTTGATTGCGAATTAATTCGATTACATCGCTTTCAAAGTAATGAATCCAAATTAAAACAAATAAAACACACACACTAACAAATTTAGCTTACTCACGCAGTTTACGATTTGTGAAGACAATAATGGAGATTATATTTGAGAAAGTCTCCTCTCGAAATCCTCGGTCTCCCCCCCCCTCTCCTCACATTTTCACCCTATCTTGATCCTTTTTGTAAGTTTTTGAACGATATAACAAAAATTCTTGTTGTTCACAGAGTCTTTACGGATGTCGAACTAACACAAATTTTGATTTGAATTCCTCAATTTGATTGCGAATTACTTTGATTACATCGTTTTCAAAGTAATTTGGGGCTGAAATTTTCATGATTTCATTTTCAAATTATTACAATTAATTTTAATAATTTTTTTTTGATTTTGATATACTTTCCTAATATTTTGATAATGTTTAATTTTGTAATTCTAGGGTTGAATATAGTTGATTATAAGATTAATTTTTTTTGGCCCGCACTAACAAATAATTCTGGATCCGCCACTGCGCTCAACCATGCAAACCCATGATTCAACCCCCAAACTTATAATTTTGCATACTTTCACACACATGGAGTTGATCACCTTTATATCCTTTCAACATAAGAGAGAGCAAGGCTTTTTAGATTATTTTTCTTTTCTTTTGCTTTGCATACATATGTATAGATCACGAATAATACTATTCATTAGAAATTTTGCTCAATCCCCTATTTTCAAAACAATACCTAACCCTTTTTCTTCCTTTTGTTGACCACTTTCCAATCAACCCTTGATTTTCCGAACATAACACACAATTCCCTAGTTTCACTTTGTGAGAAAATAGTGTATAAGTTCAAAGGGTAGGATAATGTAGGTATAAAATAAGGCGAATGGTGGTATAAGATAACCTCCCACTTTGTGAGAGATTCCATTCTTTTTCAAGCTCAAAAGGGGTTCTATCGATTTTTTTTAAAAGTGTATAGAATGTTAAAGGCTCACAAATAGGGTTTAAAGAAAATAGCCATATATGACTTCCCGAATAGCCAGATTGATGTGCTATTGACAGTCATACAAGCATGTTCAAGGGACCCCGAGAATGTCAAAGTAATCGTATAAAGGTCTGCTAAATTGGTAAAAATGATCAAGAAAATAGTAATTGATGTGAAATGTGGAGCAATCATACTTTACATGTCTCAATGCAATTATATCCCCATATTGATAATAAAACTCAAAATTTTTAAAATACCTTCCAATCATCATCGACTTTATCCAACATCCCAAAATATGACAAAAACAATTTTTTAAAATTTTCTATTTTTTTAGGGTGACACTATATACGCTCCACTATATACCCACAAACTAAGAGAGATATTTATCCCTAAACTCAAAACATACTATGTCCTCATAGCAAAGACAACTAAAACATGCATTGGGTTCAAAGGATGACATGACACAACAAACAAATAAATAAATCAAATAAAACATATCTAGTTGGATTGCCTCTCAATAAGCACATTTGGCTAAGGTCGTTAGCCAGACCGTTGCCCACATTTGGACTTTACTTTTCATCCTTTAGCCTACTTCGCCGTTTTGCTGGTCCTTACTTTCAGAACATGCCCCTATATATACTCCTCGCATCATCAAATTATTTACAACCAAGGAGATTTTTGATGTTTTCTCTTTTTGGGCTTCTTCTCTTTCGAACATTCGCCACTTTTTCCACCCTCAAAATTAGGTGGGGGCACAAGAATGAAAATTTTACACTTTCAGAGGGATGAAGAAGGTCTTCATTGAGGCAGTATTCGTTGATTTGGTCGGGTATAACCTTATCAACATGAACGACCTCATCGTATTTAAATTTCTCTTCTACCCCATCTTCTTTACAATCAACATCTTTATCAACATCAACAATATCACTAGCAGGAGACGGGGAGAGAGTCGATAGTTCGTCACTAATGGAATCATCCTCCCATTCATACTGTTTCGGATGGATAAAACTAGTATCTCGCTCACAACCCCTTACGACCTCCATATTTTTATTAACTTGTGCCTCTAGGCGACCTAAGGCTGCACCGAATTCCTGTTGTGTAGAAGACTTTCCTCCTTCAATCTTGTAAGAGTCTCCTCCCATGGTTGCTTTTTAGGTTGTGGTGCATCATAATAAAGTGGCACATAACTGTTACATGCATGGCTTGAATGGTTTCACCACCCTTTATTGTTGGAGTTAGAAAAAGGATTATATTGTTGTTGCCATGGTTGGAATAAACTCCTTTCTTGTACCTGTGGAGAATACTTAGGAAAATATGTCCTAGATGGACAATCATTATTAACATGAGAATAAAATCCACACAAGGAACAAGCATTTTGTATTATATTAGCAATAGGCGAAGCAGTTTTTGCATTAAACATAGCAATTAACTGTTTTACTTGCCTTGCCAACTTCTCATTAGAGTTTGATTCCTGCATGATCACTAAGAGTATCTCACAACTTAATTTTAAACAACTAGAGAAAAGAAAATAATAAAACAAACTATTTACACTAAAAAGAAAATAAGAAAAGAAAACTATTTACACTACCTATTTACACTACCTATTTACACTATAGTAATATAAATTGCAAGGGTCGAATCCACAGACACTATGGATGAACAAGTATATTTTACTAGTGCAAAAGTAAACAAGGGGTTTTTGATTTGATTTGATTATTAATCTAAAAAAAAAAGAATTAAAGCAAAGAAAATAAATATCAAGATCACAAGGGGTTCATGGATTGAGAATCATAACAATTATCACTTTATTCCATTTCAAATCATGTAAATTAAGATCGATCTCATTCAAGGGTTTGTTTACAAAAAAATAGGGTCGGGGTATTAATATATTTTCTCTAGGTCAACGTCAACATTAAAACCCTAATTATCACTATCTTGTTTATAACTTCCGATGAGTTAATATAAACATTCAAGAATTTCTTATTAAATCATAAGAACATAAAAACCTAGATTCAATTAATTTTCGCTAGGTCATCAATTGAATCTACTCTTCTCAACAATGGTCAAATTACAAATCGTCCATGCTAGTGCAATAGTTCATACCCAAATAAATTCAAGAGGTCAAAAGTATATTCTGCTAGGTCAAACTAAATTGTGATAAATCAAACAAACAACTACAAAAACCAAAAACACCTTCAAAGTTGAATTGTGCATGTGCAATTCAATCTGAGTTTGACAAACGAAGTTCTTAAAGCCTCCGCGATTTTTTATTTCTAATTTTAAGAGTGACATTGTTAATATTAAAGCCTTCCACTGTTAATTTTACAAACTGCCAGTGTTAATGTTATACTAGCATCGACACTCTGTAACATTAATACCGACGATCTTTAACACTAGCACTAATACCCTATATAACATTAGTACTAACACTTTTAAACACTAGTATTGGCACTCTAGAATTCTAGCACTGCATTTTTAAACACAAGCACCGTGACTCTTGAAAAGTAGTACTGCCTCTTGAATACTAGTATCGACACTTTTGAACACGAACACTGGGAATCTTGAATAATAGCACTCACACTCTTGAACACTAGCACCGACACTTTTGAACACAAGTACTACTGAAACTTATAAATACAAGAACGGCCACGCTTGAACACAAGCAATGAAACTATTGAACAATAACACTATCAATCTAGAATACTAGCACTAGCACTCTGAACACATGCACTGAGACTCTTGAACAGTAGCAATGACACTTTTGATTACTAGCACTAAAACTTTTGGATACAAGCACTATCACTGGCACTAATAAACACAAGCACGAGCATGTTTGAACACAAGCAATGACATTTTTTAACACAAGCACTGACATTTTAGAACACAAGCACATGCACTCTTGAATGCTCTTGAACGCTATAAGCACTATTTAACACATTTGTACATAAGCACTGGAGCTTTTGAATACTAGCACTGACACTCTTTTAACAATAACATGAGTAATCTTTTTTGATAGTACTGGCACTATTTAACAATATGAAATGGTTTTCCAGCCCCGATATACGGAAAAGATCCAATAAGGAACAGGGAGGGAGGGTCTCAAAACCAAACGGAAAAGATGAGATCCACAATTGAGACGAATAATGCAAGACATTAAGGCCCCGTCTTGTCGAGAGTTTTTGTTAAAACGGAGATAAAAAACTCAGCTTTTTTTTATTAAGCGTGTTAGTCAAGAGTTTTAGATGGTTGAATTTTAAAAAGTTGGGGATATTTTGGCCGCTCAAAATTATAGCGGCAAAAAAAAACTCCGTTTTAAAAAATCTCCGTTTATAAAACTGTGCACCAGACGAGCCCTAAGTCATATATTATAATCTCCTTATGTTGGTGCTCTTGGAAATGGTGCTGAAATCCAAAGTGAAGAAGATGTGACAGAAGCGGACCTCGAGCAACAATGGAAGCAATAATGAACTAGTATTGGTAAAGGTGCAAGAAGAGGCTGAACCGCTGAAGTTAGTGAAGAGATTGATTACTCTGCGGTTCTTTTCTTCTCGATCAAAATATTAGGGATCATAAAGTGAGTCAACCGCAGTCTCCAATTTTTAGTGAAGAGATTGATTACTCTGCGATTCTTTTCTTCTCGATCAAAATATTAGGCATTACAAAGTGGTTCGACCGCAGTCTTCGGTTTTTTGGGCGCTTTGATAAAACCCATTTTCCTAAAATTTTGGCTAATTTTAAATTTGTTTTAACCTACTCTATTTATAATTTAGTAGAGTGTTTTATTAAATAAATAAAATATCTTGAACACACAATTTATTCAACTCCTCTCGCAATATTCAATTCGTGTTTGAACCGGCTTGCAAGACTCGACTAATTACTATAGTGATTTGAACAAGGAATATGATGTTGGACTCTTATTTGACTCATTCAAATACTTGACATAACTTGACCGATTTGACTAATGGCAAAATCATATGATAGAGCGCTGCTAGTGTGGGAGCCCACGATCGAAATTCCTATCGTCGTGTAAAACGACGAGTTTATCATGCTAATATTCATGGAATGCACTCAGTTTCTCAAAATGGTACCCTTGGAGTTTAAAAAGGCAAGAGTCACCACCTCATTTTATTATTTAGGAAAAATGAAGATAAAGCCTTTTGTTTTGTAAAGAAGTGGGTTTCGGGGACTAAGTTACGAGAAGAGAAGGTATTAAGCACCCTCCTCGCCCTTTCGATCTCTAGCATGCATGCCACTGATGATGCCAAAATCGCCAAAACAGCTCAAATCCAAGCGTTGAATGCTCCGGCGATTGCAAGGCCTGAAAATAAGAGAAAACACGTAAACTAAGCCGGGGCGGATCCGGCTAAAGGCCCTCCGGCGTGAGAGTAAGTTCACGGTTGATATTAGAGAAATCAAATTGACAGAGTTTCTCCAATCTAAAAAGTAACGTACCGAATAATGAGCCATGGGGCTTGTATTTATAGGAATGGATAGATAGAATCCATGTTGGAATGAACTTGTAAATAGATAAGATATGATTCTAATAGAATTATATCTGTTAAGGAGTCATTGTTTGACTTGAATTGATGTTGACAAGTATAATCCTGATTGGATCATTGCTGTATACTCCTTGTTGAATAAGGATTGTATGTTCTGATAGCAGGACGCCGAGGAACACAAATGTTTTACCTCGGCCTTAACAAATAGACCGAGGTAAATGATTACGCTTCCTCGTCATTTGGAGATTGGCCGTACGGTGATATGCCGAGGTAAATGATTTAGTTTCCTCGTCATGGTGGAGAATGCCGAGGTAAGAACTTTAGTTTCCTCGTCTCTTGCCGCATACCGGCCCAAACATGTTGTTATAAGAAATTTGAGATAAACGCTCCTTGTCTTATGAGGAAGACCCTACTCGGCCACTGATACTTGGTTATTTAGATAATATTCATGGCCCAATTCAATTAGGCCCGGCTTGAGCAAACCCATATTCGTATCTCGGTTTATCTTTGTTCGGTGGCCCCGACTTTCTAGCTCGGATTAGGACGAGTAGAAAGTCATCTCGTTCTCGTCATATGGATGGAATACGAAAGGTTTTGACACGTGTCCTCGGCGTCGCTTCATATAGCCGACGGTTGCCATGCAGGGCCCCCCAGTCTTGTCACGCCTTGAAACCGTCAATTCGCATTTAATTCTTGGGGCGCCCGACCCGGAATATTTACTTTACCCATGGGTTTAACCCGATTGAGGGGTATAAAAAGCAAAAAACCCTTTCATTTTAAACCTTTACAAACTCAAATCAGTCGAACTAAGGGCAAGGTTTAAGCGAAGAACATTCGAGCGAACACAACAATCATCCTTTCCGGATCAGGCGAACTTTTTCCGGCGACGTTGCTTTCTTTCGCGTTTCAAAGCACTTTCACGAACTCAGGTATGGATTTTCTCTTTCTCACCAATTCTGCTCCTGTTTTAGCGTCTTCTAGGGTTGTTAGAAGAACTCATACGTGAATCAAGAAACATGAACTGCCATTGTTGAAGATTCAAGCTTTTCTTCATGAATTTTTGTTCCCAACTATCCCGATTTCATGTTTGTGATTTTCTTTGCATTTTGTTAAACTTCTTCGAATATTGAATGAACTCCCCCTTTACTCTTTGATTCCCCTTAGAAATGGCTCGATCTTGGGACCATTCTCCCCGATTCCGTTATGGATATCATACTGGAAATTTGAGGGTCTATCGTAGAGAGAGAGGTCCATGGTTGATGCTCACTCTGGATGATGTAAGCAAGCAGTTAAGAGGTTATGGTCGATCTCGTCTATTCCTCCAATACCCTGACTCCACAAGAATAGATAGGATTGAGTCTGGTTCACCCAACATTATAGTTTTTGAGGATAGTGGCTGAGATGATGGAGCACATCGATCTGTTCTACCCGGCCTCTGATCGCGAAATGCGTGAGCGCCTGAGAGGTACGGCTCCCTCCTCGGCCTTATTAAATGACGAGGAGGGGAATCTCCCTTCCCCGTCCTAAATCAGTCATGGACGAGGTCACTAATTTTGTCTCCTCGTCTTTATGCAGATATGACGGGAAGAGAAGGAGAACCCTCCTCGTCTACTCAGATAGTTGATGCTTTCATGGATGAAGCACAAACTGATGGCCGTTTGGCCCGAAGAAGAGGAGGCCGAGGACGAGGAGGCCAAGGATTAGGACAAAGGCAAGAGAGGACCCCAAGAGCCGGGGATCCCATGCTGGAAAAGCTATACTCCAAGTACGGGGTAGACAAAGCCGAGTACAGGCTAACTTATATGGGCCACATGGAGCTGAAGACAAAGAAGGAAGAGGATGACTTCTACTATAACCAGGACTTTGTCCACTTCTACTTCAAACAATTCCAACAAGGACTTCGTCTTCCACTGGATCCTTTCATCTGCGAATTTCTGGACGACGTGAGGGCGGTGCCGGCCATGCTAGGAGCCAATGGTACCCGGGTCCTTGTCAGCTTCATCATCCTTTGCCGTAGCTTAGGGTATGAGCCAACCATGGGAGCCTTTAGGCATTTCTACCATGTCCAATTTGTCAAGGAGAGCTGGCTCCTCGTCATCAAGAGTGCGTCTAAGAAACCAAAGTTGCTCCTCCCAATGTCTAGCAAAGTTGCTGGTTGGGATAACCACGTTATTAGGGTGGAGAGCCGCCAAGGATGGGAGTTCCAGTCTCCTTGTAAAGGTCCAACTTCTTCGTTCCCCGTCCAACAATATGAATGGACCAAGGACTTGATTAAACGCCTGGAAGAATTTGCCGAGGTGGGAGTCCTCGATTGGTCAGTGATTGAGTCCTCGGACCATTACTACATTCAAGCGGGTTTAATGCCGGGGAAGAAGGATGGGGTATCTCCCCTTGTCACCGTAAAGAGGGGGAGACGCTTCAATGACTGGACGATTCACCCCGGCTTAGTGTTCCATGAGGATTGCATTACATGCAAGACTGAACGTCCCCGGGACCAATGTTTGAAAGCCGTCAACATAGTTGGACGTAAATGTTTCTTTTTTACTTGTACTTTTCAAATGCTTGTTACCTCTGCCCACATTTAACTCTTTCCTCGTCCTTGCAGATCTAACAGCCGAGGAAGAAGAAACTTTAGCCATGGAGAGACTTAGTCCCCAAGAGCTAGTGAAGAGGAAGAGGAAGCTGAGCAAGAAGGCTGCCTTGACAGAAAGGAGGGAGGATGCTAATGCACGTAACCTCGTCCTCAATGTTCAGAATGACCAACCCCTTCCCCTTAAATTGCACGGGGAAGTGAATGCCGAGGAACCGGCGGCTGACAATCAAACCAATCCATCAACTGCAGAGGGGCATAGCCTCCATGTTGATCTTGAGGAAGAGGCGACCAGGAAGCTAGCCTCGTCCAAAGGAGATCAGGCTCCAAAAGGACTCCAACTGTTAGCGCCGAGGAGCCGGCGGCTAAACGGGCAAGCGTCAGTGTAGCCCCCAATGTTGATGCTCCTCCTCCCTTGACCGTTCAATCCGTCAAGACTGTTGAAGAGGCCGACGAGCTGGCCAAGAGTATGTCCCTCGGCATTCCCCGTCTTAGGGGACTCCCCCTGTTGGCAAGGGAGGGACCCTTAGTGAGATTGGGCCGAGCTCCTATTCAAAGGGCTATGGACGAGGATGCCTACGAGGCATTCTGTAAAGAGGCTCCCAACGAGGACACCTTGCTCTGCCATAAGGGACTCTTGATCGCCGAGGTAAATGTTAATCCCTTTCTGGGTTATTGTCTTTGATATTGGTTTTGTCTTTCTAATGATGATTTATCTTTCAGTTGGCTTCTGTCACGGCGTACGAGAATGTTACGGCCAAGAAGAAGACTAGGCGTGCGAATGAGGCCAAGGCGGCTCAAGCAAAGAGCGAAAAGACAATTCTTCCTTGGCTAAACTTTTAGAGGCCAAGGATGCTTTGAGCTGCGGCGGCCAAGGCCAAGGTTGAGGCCGAGGTAAAAGGGTCGAGGAAGAAAAGGCAAAGGCCGAGGAACATCTCCGGCTTAAAAATGAAGAGCTTGCCCGGGCAAAGGGCGATAAGGCCGAGCTTCGGACCAAGGCCGATGAAGGCGAGGCCAAATGCCGGGATTGGAAGCTACCCTCCCGGCTAGGGAGGAAGAGGCCGTAGCTCGGTTCAAGGAGAGCTCGGCTTTCAAGGAGCGATGATGGCCGGCTCGGCCTTCGGAGGCCGTGGACGAGCAAACGGCCACCATGTTTGAAGATGGCTATCTCCACTTGGCCGGAGCATTTTGGTGATCCTTCCACGGTCTGGACATTAATAAGATTGCCCGGCTAATTTGCGGGGATCAATATGCCGAGGAAGTCGGGGCTCTCCATCACTTGGTCCCCTATTAGAAAGCAACTTGGGTGATGGGCGCGAAGGATGCTCATGCTTGCGAGGGAAGTGTGGAGGCCGGCCTCTGTTGTCCTGGCAATATTAAAGACACAGTGGAGGCGATCCAAGACGCCGAAGAGCCCGAGGACATAGAAGCCGAGGTGGAAGGAGGGGCGAGGAAAATAATGTATCCAGCTTGAACAAACGGTCCTTCCTCCCCCGGCACTATCATGAAGGCCATTTGGACAAGCCTTTTGATGACGATGCACCAATCTTAGGATAGCTTTTTTCCTTTGTTTTTTGTAATAGATGGTAGGGCTTTTGTAAATTTTTTTTTTTTGAATATCAATGAAAATCCTTGTTATGAATCGTGTTATTTCCATTGCTCATATTTTGGTATGCTAGGCCGAGGCACTAGACTTAAGAAGTCAGGATCCAAGGAAGGTTCCTTGCTCCCAGATGTTGGGCAAAGTGGTTAGGCCGAGGAAATACTCCTCGGCTTTAACTATGCTCTTTATTTATTTAGGCCGAGGGGGGTTTCCTTGGCTGTAAAGTGTTGTAATCCTGGATCGGACTTGATTCATGATAGGAGGTTTGTCAAGCCCTTAGGCCGAGGAAAGTCCTCGGTCTTGGCTGTTAGTCTCTAAGTCAAGGTGGACCACTGGGTTTGGAAGTGTTGTAAGCCGTCGGGCGAGGAGGTTCCTTGGTCTTGGCCGCTTGGTATCCTGAGTCAAGGTGGACCCTTGACAGGATGTGTTGTAAGACATCAGGCCAAGGTGGTCCCTTGGTCTTGGCTGGTGTTAAGCCATCAGGCCAAGGAAGATCCTTGGTCTTGGCAATTGTGTAAGCCATCAGGCCAAGGAGGGTCCTTGGTCTTGGCTGTTGTTAAGCCATCAGGCCAAGGAGGGTCCTTGGTCTTGGCTGTTGTTAAGCCATCAGGCCAAGGAGGTTCCTTAGTCTTGGCAGTTGTGTAAGCCATCGAGCGAGGAGACCCTTGGTCTTGGGCTTGTGTAAGCCATCGAGGCCAAGGAGGATCCTTGGTCTTGGCGATTGTAAGCCGTCGAGGCCAAGGGGATCCTTGGTCTTGGTTGGTAAGCCATCGAGGATCCTTGGTCTTGGCTGTTGTGTAAGCCATCAGGCCAAGGAGGGTCCTTGGTATTGGCTGTTGTTAAGCCATCAGGCCAAGGAGGTTCCTTAGTCTTGGCAGTTGTGTAAGCCATCAGGCCAAGGGAGACCCTTGGTCTTGGCTGTTGGTAAGCCATCAGGCCAAGGAGGATCCTTGGTCTTGGCTGTTGGTAAGCCATCGCGGGCGAAGGGGATCCTTGGTCTTGGGTGTAAGCCATCGAGGCCAGGGGATCCTTGGTCTTGGGCATTGTGTATCGGAGAGTCGGAAGTAGTCTTTGGGGTGAAGAGTTGATAGTTGCTTTACTTGTTGGAAGAAACTGCTTTCGTAGAACTGAAATGCGATTACATAGAACTGCAATCCTATCAACTAAAAAGACAAAAAGAAAACAAAAGACCGAAAATAAAAGATAGAAAATAAAGAGCTAATCTATTGCAAAATAAACTAGACTAGTGATAATATTTTCTAAGGTTGTCGGAATGCCACGGATGCTTGAGATCCTTCCCCTCCTTGGTCTTCAATCTGTAGGTCCCTTCTCGGATGACTTGAGTGATGATATAGGGACCTTCCCAATTTGGGGAGAGCTTGTTCTGTTCTGCCTTCCGACCAGTGGCTTCGATCTTTCTAAGTACCCAATCGCCAACTTGGAATACTCTTTTGATGACCCTCTTGTCGTGATATGCCTTGGTCCTTTGCTTGTAATTCACCATCCTCATCTGCGCAGCTAGTCGTTTTTCATCTATCAGGTCCAGGTCTAGGAGCCTATTGACCTTGTTGACTTGCTCGTCATAATGGGAGTTCCTTACTGTAGGGATGGCCATCTCTGCTGGTGCCATAGCCTCAGAACCGAAGGTAAGTGCGAATGGGGTTTCCCCGGTTGGCCCCCGAGTGGTTGTGCGAACAGCCCATAAAGCTAGGGGAAGTTCGTCCAACCATCTACCCTCGCGACCTTCAAGATTCTTGGTGAGGGCGGTTAGGACCAGTTTGTTGGCGGCTTACGCTTGACCGTTGCCTTGGGGTGCGCTAGCGAAGATTTGGCATGGCGTACTTTGACTCTCCCCAATTCAGTTGTAAATGCCGTGGAGAATTGGAGTCCATGGTCAGAAACAATTGTATGTGGAAGGCCAAATCTGCACCAGATGTTGTCATGGACAAAGTTGATCACGTTCTCTTCCGTTATCTTGGCCAATGCCTTGGCTTCTATCCACTTGGAGAAGTAATCAACAGCTACTATCACGTACTTGCAATTACCACGGGCGGGTGGGAAGGGTCCAATGAGGTCGATCCCCCACATATCAAATGGCCACGTAGGTATTACGAGTGTTTGCTCGACTGCAGGTAGTCTTGGAATGTCAGAGAACCTTTGGCATTTGTCACATTTTCGAACATAGGCGTGCGCGTCTTCCCTTAGGTTTGGCCAGTAGTAACCTAGCAATATGATTTTGTCAGCTAAGGTTACGGCCCCCGGGTGTCCGCCGCAAACACCTTCATGTACTTACGCCGGGAGGTTCTCGGTTTCCTTGGGATAGACACACCTTAGCGGGGGCTTCGTGAAAGATCTTCGGTAGAGGACTCCGTTCATCACCACGAATCTTGGAGACCTCTTCTTGATAAGCTTGGCTCGAGCATCATCTTACGGGAGTTTCTCCTTCTCAATGTATTCGATGTAGTCATCGATCCGGCATCTCTCTTCCTCGTCCGAAGCATGACTTGTAATCTTTCATACGCGGGTTCCTCGGCATAAACTACATATGGGTTGGTCTCCGAAGGAGACACGTCCATGGTGGCTAGTTTGGAGAGAACGTCTGCGACTTGGTTGTCTTCCCTTCCTATACGCTTGAGCTCGAAAAATTCCATTTTCTTCGTCATATCTAGGACCAGGTCTCTATACTTGGCAAGGTTGACATCTTGAGTGTTATATTCTCCCTTCACTTGTTTGACAACAAGTGGGAGTCACGAGAAAGCTGACCACCTTAGTTGCTCCATAGAAGGAGGCCAACTCAATGCCAAATATGAGAGCCTCGTATTCGGCTTGGTTGTTAGAGGCAGGAAACTTGAAGCGGATGGCATCTTGTATAGTGTATTCTCCTTCTGGGCTTGCTAGTACAACTCCGGCTCCGCTTCTTTCCTTGGTAGCTGATCCGTCCGTATACAGGATCCAACAGTTGGATGGGAGTTCAATGGGAGAGTCTTTTTCCTCCGGCGCGTTTTGCCTCCGGGAGGTGGGGAGATGCTCACCCATAAAGGCAGTCTCGACCATGAAGTCAACCAAAGGTTGTGCTAAGAGGGTCTTCCTTGGTTGGTAAGTGATATCAAACTCCGTTAGAGCGATTGACCAATTAAGGAGACGTCCCGAGCCGTCCAACTTGTGAAGGATTTTCTTCAATGGTTCGTTGGTGTAGACGGTGATAGGATGTGCAGAAAAATATGCACGCAGCTTCCTTGAAGCAATGACTAGTGCGTATGCTATCTTCTCCACATTGAAATATCTGCTTTCTACATCGGACAGTGCCTTAGAGACATAGTAGACGGGCTGAATTCCTTCATCCTTTCGAACTAAGGCAGTGCGACGGCATGATCGGTGGCGGCTAGGAAGACGTATAGCATCTCAGGTAGTCGGATCTAAGCAAGGGAGGGGAACCCAAGTACTCCTTCAACCGGAGGAATGCTTCCGAGCATTCGGGAGTCCAGGAGAAGCTCTTGGTACCCTTCAATACCTTGAAGAAAGGCAGTGACTTTTCGACGGATTTGGCGATGAATCTTCCAAGGGCCGCAATTCTTCCATTAAGTCTTTGGACCTCCTTGATGTTGGTAGGTTCTTTCATGTCAACGAGCGCCTTAATTTTCTTTGGGTTTGCTTCAATCCCCCTTTGGGAAACCATGAAGCCTAGGAATTTCCCTGCAGTAACTCCGAACACGCACTTGCTTGGATTCAGCTTCATGTTGTTTGCTCGGAGGTTGTGAATGGTCTCTTCTAGGTCAGGAACGTGGCTGCCTTCCTTGGTCTTTATAACCATGTCATCAATATAAGCTTCCATGTTTCTACCTATCTGACTTGCAAAAACTTGATTTACCATCCGTTGGTAAGTGGCACCGGCATTCTTGAGCCCAAAAGCATCATGATGTAGCGAGAAATTCCCATGAGGTGTTTGGAAGGCGGTCTTCTCGATGTCCTCGTTCGCCATTTTTATCGATGATAGCACGAGTAGGCATCTAAGAAGGCGAGAGTTTGGTGTCCGAAATGGAGTCAACCAACTTGTCGATTACGGGGAGAGGATAGGCTGTCCTTAGGGCAGGCTTTGTTTAGATCAGTAAAGTCTATACACATACGCCATTTCCCGTTTTGCTTCTTCACCATAACGACATTAGCCAACCAAACGGGGTATTTGACTTCGCGAATTATTCCGGCGCTGAGTAACTTCTGCACCTCTTCTTTTATAGCTTCCTCCTTGTCCCTTGCAAAATTTCTCCTCGTGCAGGAGATGGTCTTCGCTAAAGGATCAACTTCTAAGCGGTGGAGGGCTACTTCTTCATTGATCCCCCTCATGTCTTCGACTCTCCAAGCAAAGACGTCGAGACTGTTTTTCAAGAGGGATATGATCTTTTCTTTCTCTTCCTGTGATAGCTGGCCTCCTAGCTTGATTTTTTGTTCAGGATAGTCAGGATTAACGACTACCTCTTCTAGCTCTTCTACAGGCTTCATTTCTGGTCCGTCTCGAAATTCCAGGGATTCGATGATGATCTCTCTGATTCTTCTCCCTTCATTGTCGTTTACATTGAGGCCTTCTTCCTCCATAAGTTTATCAATGTCTGGAAGATCGTTCTTCCCCGAGTCATGGTTGGCCCCGAGTTCTGGTCATTGACGAGAATGGGGTCTTCCTCGGAGATGGGTAGAATTATGCCTTGGTCATCCACAGTTTCTAGGACCATAGGCTCTTCTTCCAGTGTGGGTAGAGTTACGCCTTGGTCATCCACAATTTCTAGGACCATAGGTTCCTCTTCCTCACTTTCCCATACTTCACGGATATAGCTCATTCTAGAGCTAGTTTCGGTGGTCTTCTGTGATTTGGAGATCTTGATGTTCTCCTCGGGCGTATCTATCTCCACGCTTTTTGACTTTTTCCGGCTCTTGACAACATGTTCCAAGAAATCTTTGGGGGTTGCCCTCACGCATCCAATGCCAGCACGAGTGGGAAATTTAACTCGTTGGTGAGGAAGGGAGGCCACCATCCCAAGTTTGGCTTGACTTGGAATGCCTATAATAGCATGATAGTCACTAGTCAAATCCATGACTATAAAAGTGACAGTAGCTTTGGCTCGGAAGGGATGATTGCCGACCTCGAGTTCTAGTTCTACGGTTCCCTTTGCTCCAACCTTATGGTTGGTGAATCCTTCAAGCCTTCCATGATATGGTTCTAGCACAGTGTCTTTCAACCCCATTTGTTGGAAGGCTGAATAGTATAGGATGTCACGGGAGGCCCCCGTGTCAACAAGAAGTCTTTCGGATTCCACATTGTCAATTCGACCCTTGATGACCAAGGGCTGCTCACGAGCTGCTCGACTTCCCGCCAACTCATTCGGAGAAAAACTAATGACTTCTTCCGCTTTATGGATCCAAGCAGGGACATGGTATACTTTGCTTAGCTCGTGGATCTGGTCCCTTAGCTTTCTGGTGGAGGTCACCTCTTCACGGATCACATGTAGTTTAGCCCTAGGAGGCCTTCGATCTTCATCCTCACTCTTGGAGTCATCTTCACTCTCCTCTTGCTTCCGCTTTCGCTTGCCATCTTTCTTCATGACATAACGGTCTAACTTTCCCTCGTCAACCCATTGTTGGACTATCTTCTTAAGGGCCCAGCAACTATCAGTGGTGTGCCCGTTGTCCTTGTGAAAATCACAGTATTTGTTCTTGTTGCGGGGATATTTTGGGTGATCAGTCAGCGGACGAGGTGGAGGAAGGTTTACTAGCTGCATGATTTCAGAGATGGGCTTTGTAAGAGGGGTGAACTCTAGCTTCTCAGTGCTTCTTGTTCTATTCTTTCCTTTGGAACCCTTGCCGTTCCCGTTGTCATTCTGTCGGGGGTTAACTGCTTCAGGTTCCGTCTTGTCAGCTCCCCTTTTCTTTGTCTTGTCTTCAGCCATGGAAATGGCATAGGCCACCTTGTACAATTCGGCCTTGGAATTAGGTTCCCTGTCCGAGAGTTCATAAATGAGGGGACCCGATTTTAACCCAGAGTTGAAGCAAACTATGACCTCCCTATCAGTGAGGCTTTCTTCAACTTGGTCTGCCATTTTTCGGAACCTATTGTAGTAGCTGAGGGTGGTCTCTCCCTTCCCTTGCTCAATGTTGGCCAAGTCGGTTAATCTCATCTTCCTCTGCCCAGCCGTGGCAAAATGATCGAAGAACATTCTCCTCATGCCCCTCCAGCAATCGATGCAACCTTTCTTGAGCTCATGGAACCAGGTTAAAGGCATTCGGAGAAGGTGCTCGCGAAAGCTTTGCGAGCAAGTCATCGCAGTGGTGAGGAGATTCATGGTTTGTTCGAAACTTTGCACATGGTCCTTGGCGTCAGTGGTTCCGTTGTATTTCTCGAAATTTGGGAGCTTGAGGTTAGGATGGGGAGGTGCAGCAGTTATCCTCAAGGAAAACGGACGGGTGGCCCAATCATAATCGTCGTCATTATATTTCTTTCCCCTCTCCATATCATCCAGCCTTTGCTTCAACAGCTCCCATTGCTTTGTTTCTATTTCCTTCTCACTGCTTGAGCGAGTGCTTCGTTGGGAGCTTCTGACTGACTTGTCTTTGGGGCGATCATTCACCCTACTATGCTCCTCTTCATGTCGGTGGCCATCACGTTTGGAGGGGGCCCTATCACGTCTTGGTTCCAGGTCTTGTGCGCCAAGTATCATCCTGTAGGGCTCCGGGGTCCTCGGCCTAGCAAATTCTCGATGCCGAGGACGAGGAGAGTCCGGTCGACGAGGACGATGAGAATCTGAACGACGAGGACGAGGAGAATCTGGTCGACGAGCTCGAGGAGACGTGGGACGCCTAGGTGTCATGATGAGGCGAGCAGGGGATAGGCGCCTATTCAAGCTGAGTCTTGTCCTTAGGTCCTTGGAGTTCACTTCCTCTTCCCTAGGAGTTATTTGGCTTCTCAGGTCGACCACAGGATCCTTCTGCTTACTGGTATGCCGAGGACGAGGAGAATCCCTGGGAGCTGGCATTGGTAGTTCAGCAGTCTTCAGGGGTGGAGCCTGATGCTCTCCCTGTTCCTTTCTCAAAGGTGGGCCCATTGATGGTACAATGAATGGAGCCATGGAATGATCTGGGTCCATTTGCAAAAGAGCAACTTGTGTTTCATACATCCTTTGCAAAGTCTCCATTTGTTTGTGTAACAAAGAGCGTCGGTCAACGGGTTGAGATCCTCCTGCTTGACCGGCGTCGGCATTCTTTGTTTTCTTCCTTCCTGCTTGCTTCCCACGAGCACGAGTAGGACGAGGAAGGTCATTGCCCTCTCCCTCGGCATTTGCCTGACCCATGGAACGAAGAGTCATGGCAAGGGGAGGAATGGCATCAGTCTGAGGTAGAGGAGGAGGAAGAGGCAGTGGCTCCTCGGTTCCAGTATTTCCCCCATTCACTTGGGTGGGATCCTCAGCTGTAACACTTGTGAATTGTCCGTCCATTATGAATCACAAACAGATTATTAAGTGCAAAATTTTCCAAAAATCACAATTTCACCAGAACAGAATTTATGGCTAAAATTAGGGCAAATTTTAACCAAAAACAAACAGCCAAATGTGATTATTTCTAACGCAAAAAACTCAAGCCAAAATTGGGATCAAACTGAACGTTAAAAACGCCTTTGACGGAATCTGGGCAAATTCCGGCTGAACTTGATGATTCCGGCGGTGTCAAGAACAGAGCTTTACCGATCCAAAAATTCCGTTCCAAGAAAGAACAAATTCGGCAAGAAAATTGGCTTTAAGCGAGCGTTTTCCAGGCCAAACAATGGGTGTTTGAATCGATTTCCCGGCAATGGAACCAATTGATGATGCCAAAATCGCCAAAACAGCCCAAATCCAAGCGTTGAATGCTCCGGCGATTGCAAGGCCTGAAAATAAGAGAAAACACGTAAACTAAGCCGGGGCGGATCCGGCTAAAGGCCCTCCGGCGTGAGAGTAAGTTCACGGTTGATATTAGAGAAATCAAATTGACAGAGTTTCTCCAATCTAAAAAGTAACGTACCGAATAATGAGCCATGGGGCTTGTATTTATAGGAATGGATAGATAGAATCCATGTTGGAATGAACTTGTAAATAGATAAGATATGATTCTAATAGAATTATATCTGTTAAGGAGTCATTGTTTGACTTGAATTGATGTTGACAAGTATAATCCTGATTGGATCATTCTTTGTATACTCCTTGTTGAATAAGGATTGTATGTTCTGATAACCGGAACGCCGAGGAACACAAATGTTTTACCTCGGCCTTAACAAATAGACCGAGGTAAATGATTCTGCTTCCTCGTCATTTGGAGATTGGCCGGTACGGTGATATGCCGAGGTAAATGATTTAGTTTCCTCGTCATGGTGGAGAATGCCGAGGTAAGAACTTTAGTTTCCTCGTCTCTTGCTGCATACCGGCCCAAACATGTTGTTATAAGGCTGAGATAAACGCTCCTTGTCTTATGAGGAAGACCCTACTCGGCCCTGATACTTGGTTATTTAGATAATATTCATGGCCCAATTCAATTAGGCCCAGCTTGAGCAAACCCATATTCGTATCTCGGTTTATACTGTTCAGCCACCTAAGTTGATTTTAGTTTCCTTGCCTATGTATTAACAAAAACTTGTGATTTTAGGTACGAGGTGTCATCCTAATCTAGGTATGTTTGTTTAGATACACAAACGAGAGCCGGTTTGGGTGAACTCCCATTTGGTTTGGAAAATGATTTAAACATATAAATTGATAAGTATGACATGCAAGGGGAGGGGGATTTGTTACATGGGGGATTAATATACAATTATGTTCAAAATTAGGGAAATAAGTCCCACAAACATCAAACATCAAACATCAAACACCAAAATGCCTTTCATGCCAAATTTTGGGATTGTTATCCCACCTTGAGCTACACAACTTGGTAAAAAAAGTGTCAATCTGGAAAGAAACACTGGGGATGAATTCCTAACACATCGAAAAAATTCCATGATTTTTTTATTTTGATTTTAGGGTTAACATTTCATGCTAAAAATACCATTAGAACACAAAGCACAAATCTGCCAAACAGTTAAACAGAGCATGTTCCATGAAGATCGATTGAGCAGAGCACTTTATCATGGAAATAAGACAAACACTCAACCTGATATTTGTTATACACGTTAAGAACAATAATCATGCCAAATATCAGATCAAGATAATGATTTTTACTGGTCCAAAAGATCTCTGACATTTAAGGTACAAAACTGAGCATCTGACAATTTGAGAGTAAGACCTTTAAAACAAAAATGGAATGGAGATATTTCAATGATTCAAAAAATTAAGTAAAGATTTAATTTTTCCTTCGTGAGTTATATAACATATAATATTTAAATCATCCAAATATGTTAAGTTTTGACTGAGTTAACGAGGAAACAAGGCAACATGGTCAGTGAGCAAAGTTTCTGGATAACAACTATACAATGTTGGAAATCATCACCAAAACCCAATCAAATCAAGGAGCATGAGCATGGAACTTTTCATGTGATATTATTTACATTTGGAGGACATAAAAACATGTTCATTGTCAATCTAGTCATGATTCAGTGATTTTAGAACATTAAGAAAGCACCTTGACAGATTTGGGAGTTTGAGGGTAAACACATGGTAAATATTTGAAAATCACCCCAAACACATGCTTCCTCCATCCCAATATAAAAGATATTAATTTCCTCTTTGGGCATCCCAATATAATAGATACTTACCCAAAATAGACAATGAGACTCACTTGTCGTTCTACAACAAAATCTATCTACCCCATTTTCTCTTTCCTACTTTATTTTTTATATTCACAACACTTACTTTTTCCTTAATTCCTGTGCATTCACATTTGGTCACTTTTATATTGGGACGGTGTATTTATTTTAGGACATGAACAATATGAACATATAAAAGATGACACATACACAAATAACAATGTAGCTTTACAAGTGATGACAATAATAAGAGAGATAACATTCATTCACATATGGAGGTCTATCTCATAAGTAACTAGACCTTAAATACTTTTACATATTAAAACTACATTTTGAGAGATATACAAGGGACGAATATCTTTACCTAGTTCAAGGGAATGGAGTGCGTCCTTTGTCTACCAAGGGAAGACTTTCTTTTGACTTGATTTGAGAGTGTGTGTTGAAAGCTTGAAGAGTGTTTGAATGTTTAAGAGTGATTGTTGGATTTTGAGTGGTGTTTTGAATATTGTTTTTTGGTGGTGATGTGGTGGTGATATGAACTGAAAAAAGAAGGCTTAGGAGACCAGCCTTGGGCTAGTGGAAAGTGTATGAATGTAGAGAGGAGTATTTGATTCAAGTGTGGTAGTTGTGTGTGTTAAAATGGATGAATGAGGGAGCAATAAGGATGAGAGGGGATGGAAAATTACCTTAGGATTCCCCTTCTATGATATTAGGGGTTGCCTAGGGGTCATTAGAATTGATTGAGCCGGATTAGGAGTGCTTGAATACAAGAGCCTTGAAGAGGAGAGCAAGTTGCTCAATTTTTTGCTGATCTGCCAGGGGATTGGCGTACGCCAAAGGGCTTATCATATGCCAACATGCTTGCCTTACGCCAACCCTTATTAAATAAGGAGAATCTCCTTCTGCCACATGTCTTCATCGGATTGGGTCTCCTTTATTCAGCTTGACCAATCAATGCAATCTACTTGCTGGCCAGTTGTAGGCTGATGGATGATTTCTCCCTCTTATTATAATTTACCTAGCAAGTGCACTAGTGATACGTAGTAATATGCATAAGCAAGAGTCTAATCCACAAAAACTTATGTATTAAAAAGTATATTTAAATAGTGAAAGAAGTAACCAAAAGGGGGTTTCACTTGTTTGTTTGATTAAACTAAGAAAGCAAGAATTAACAGACAAAAGAAATCAAGATCAACAAGGGATTCATGTATTAAGATTCATAACTATTATCACTTTACGCTATTTCAAAGGGGATAAATAGGATCAATCTCATTCAAGGATTCGTTCACAAAATTTAGGGTTGGGACGTTTGATGTGCGGATTGCAACCCAAATATTTTCTTTTTGTTTATACTTCCCGCTAGATCAATAGAAACAATCAAGAAATTCATTTAAATCATAAGAACACTGGAACCTATATTCGTTTGATTTCTGCTAGATCCTCAATTGAATCTATTCATCTCAATAATGGTCTATGTATGGATTATTAACGCTAGTGCAACAATTTATACCCACGTAATTCAATAGATCAAAAGTATCTTACCATCATACAATTGAACCCAAGAAAGAACATTAAGAATATTATGATGAACAAGAATGCGAATTTAATAGGAAGAATTAAAACCTTAGCATAATAATCCAATTGTTATCATCCCAATCCACGAATCAAGAAGTTTAGCTACAAATATCCATAAAAGAGAAAATAAGAAAATAAAATAAGAACATAAAAACCTAAATCTTAAATCCTTGAAATCATTCTTTAAACCATAAAACCTAGAATGATCAAAAGATAAAAGTCAAAACCTAACTATGTTTTGTATATATACTAGGGAGGAAGAAAGGGTTTCCTTAAGTGGACCCAATTCCTAGATCCTTCTTTAATTCGGACAACATAACCTCTCATCCACCTAAATTCGTGTAGGGTGTGGTCGCACCCCTAAAGGGTGTAGTCACGCAAATTCTCTGTACAAAAGGGTGTGATAGCGCGGTCTTGTTGGTGCGGTCGCGCAAAGTTTCTGTCCTTTTTGGTGCGTCGCACCAGTGGAGGGGTGCGGTCGCACCAGTGGAGGGGTGCGGTCGCACCCTCTGTATGGCAACATCTGTTCTTTCCTTTTTTGCTCCACTTCGCTCCTTCCTGTTTCTTGCTCCTTTTTAATTCTAAATCACTCCTTTTCCATCATTTACATGTACTTACACAAATACTAAAAACATATCAAAACACCCAAGGGTTTAGCAATAAATAACTCCAAAGATATGTCATTTGGATGGGTAAAAACGCATCTATTAAATACTCCCAAACTTAAAACTAAAAACAAAAACAAAACTAATATCTACTAAAACAAAAGAAAATATTTTTGGGATTTTCAAATCATATAACAGGTCGTTGGCCATAAAAGTCTCAGATCTTTATAACACACATGATCTACAAGTGTTAACATGGAAGTACACTTACATTTAGGGATGACAAAAAACCCGAACCCAAAAATACCCACCCCTAATAGGCCGGGATTGGGATGCAAATTTGAAAACCCGCCGGGTTTTAGGAGGGTTCGGGTTTACCCCGCCTCGGACCCGCCCTGGATATATATATGAAATTACTCAAATGCCCTTATAGGAAATTACTTAAATAACTATCAGGGCAGGTTAAACGGGGTGGGCTCGGGTAACGCATAACACGGGGTGGGACGGGTTCGAGCAATGGTAGATCACTATAGGGTCGTGTTTGGGAAATGAAGAACCCATCCCGAACCCGCCCCGTTGCCATCCCTACTTAAATTGATGCATCTAAGTTACAATTCTCCACCACAGAATGATAATACGAATGAATAATGGGTGATCATCATCACCAAAATAAGAGATTTTATAGGGTCACTTGTGTCATGCTCTAATTCAATGATAATAAGATAGTAATTATACAAAAGGACACTCATATGCATGTTTAAACACAACTGACAAACCGACTACTCTTTACGGATCAAATATGGCTTGTCATGTATCACATTTTTAGGTACGGTTACAAATTAAGGTTAGGACGTGCGAAGTCAATCAAGTGAAACTATAAAGTCTTCGTAATAGATCCTCACTTTGACTTTATCTCTCCACTCATCCATGCCAACCCAACAATTCAACCCCTAAACTTAGGATTTTACATACTTCTGCACATGGAGTTGATCACCTTTCTTTTCTTTGGTCACTATCCATTTCAACATAAGAGAGGGCAAAGCTTTTTAGATTTTTCTTAATCTTTTCTTTCTTTTCTTTGCTTTGCATATATATAGATCACGAAGAATACAACGCATTAAATACTTTTCTCAATCCCCTATTTTCAATACAATACATAACCCTTTTTCTTTCTTTTGTTGACCACTTTCCACTCAACCCTTGATTTCCCAACCATAATCCACAATTTTGCATTCATTCCCTAGTTTCGCTTTTTTGAAAAGTTATTGAAAATGTGAGAAAATAGTGTATAAGCTTAAAGGGTAGGATAATGTAGTTGCAATATGAAGGCGAATGGTGGTCTTTGATAACCTCTCACTTTGTGAGAAATTTACATTCTTAATAAAGTTTTGAAAGGGATTCTAGCGAAAATTTTTATAAGTGACGAGAAAGTTAAAAGCTGCCAAATTGGGTTCAAAGAAAATAGCCTTAAATCACTTCCCGAATATCCAAATTGATGTGTTATTAACAATCATGCAGACATGTTCTAGGGACCCCGAGAATGCCAAAGTGATCCTATAAAGTTCTCCTAAGTTTGTAACAATGATCAAGAAAATATTATGGAAGTGAAAGGTGAAGTAATCATACTTTACATCTTTCAATATAATCATATCCCCATATTGATAATAACACTCAAGTTTTAAAATTAAAGCACCCTCAAATCATCATAGACTTTAGCCAACATCCCAAAATATGAAAAGAACAATTTTTTTTAATTTTTTTTTAGGGTGACACTATATACAGTCTCCTATAAACCCACAAATTCAGAGAGATGTCTACCCCAAAACTCAAAACATGCTATGTCCTCATAGTAAAGAGAACAAGAACATGCCTTGGGTTCAAAGGATGACATGACACAAAAAACAAATAAAATAAAGCAATTAAAACATACCTAGTTGGGTTGCCTCCCAATAAGCGCATTTGTTTAGAGTCGTTAGCCCGACTATTACCTCAATTTTAGTTAGATTTTGAGGTGGCCACATTGTCTATGGCCTTTGTTTTTTTTCCTTGGGCCCACCTCATGCTTTCGCAGGCACAAATGCCCACCGCTTTCAAGCATAATTTCCATTCTTTATTAATTCCGGAGGTAGGAGCGTTTAAGGCTTTTTGTTTAGCCTTTTTCTTCTTATTCTTGGGGGCCTTTCCCCCAAACAAATTAGGTGCTTTCGCCTCACAAACTTTAAGAACCTCTTCCTCAACAAAATTTTCAAACATGTTATCTTGATCAAAAATATTAGCAAAGTGTTAGTCAAATATATGTATTGCTTAAGATCCCTTAGTGCTAGTGCCAGTGTTTTTATTGTTGTATTTTCTCAAAGAGTGAAGACTTGAAGACCTAGAAGATTTTCCAAAGTGATATTGGTTACTTGTTCAAATCTGTCAAAACCTCAACTGGTTGACTCACTCAACCGGTCATGCTTCTTAGCCGACAAACTCCTCAACTGGTTGGTGAATGTATGCTCACCGAAAAATTTAGGAAAATTAGGAGTCGCCACGCCGTTTTAAAGGAAACATTGAAAACCTTTTGAAAAGAGAAAATGGGTTCGGGGGTCAGGTTACGTGTTGGGAAGAACCGAGAGTTCACCCAACACGCCTCGTCCGTAGACGAGTCATTCTATGTTCAACATCCAAAATATCCAATAAGTGTGTGCAAATTGTGTGAGACAAAATATGTGATAAAATGCATTTTAATGCTTTGTTTTATTGATCAACGGGGGAATTACAACTTGTGAGCCATTTACTCTGGGAGGCCACATCCCTGATTACAATCTATGAAAAGATCACAATGAAGATACCAGATTACAACTGAAAGTGGAACTGCTGCAGATGGGCCAGTTGTGTCGCACTACACAGGACATGGCTTGGCCAGTTTTGTCGCGTGACACAACGTGCCATCTGCAGAAGCTCTTACAACAGATCGAATTACAGAAGAAACATTGAAATTGGAAGATCAAATAGCATCAACACAGGTCACATAGATCACGGAATATGAGATTAACACTCAGATGAGTGTGGATATGAACGATCCACACCCAATTTGAGATTTAATCAAAAAACATCATAGCTTATAGCATGCAAATGATTTGAAATTAAGCAATTAATATGGAACAACAGATGAATCACAGAAGATGATATTTAAATAGAGAGATTGTGGTTTATGATTGAACCATTACATCAAACTGAATTGAATTAACAACTTGTGCAAGAGAGAGAAGGGAGAGTTACCCTTGTAGTCCACACTCTCTATACCACGTCGGTATAGGGAGCCTTCAGATCAGCTCCAACAGCTGGATTCGAGCTCAGGAGGGCGCTACGACCTGGGGATGCAAGTGTATGTGTGAGTGTGTGTGGGATTAGTGTGATAGAGGGCAAATTGGGTGAGAGAGATGGGATTGGTGAGGATTGGTATGTGTTTTGTGTGGGTTTGAGGAGAGAGAGAGGGTTTCTGGCGTAATTTGGGCAGAGTGACGCTAAGGGTCGAAAAAGGATCCTGAAATGAGAGGGGAAGGGTCCAATTTATAGGCTGCTGATGAGGGCAACTTCTGTCGCACGACCTTCTGCTTCAGTTTTCCGTGGCTCATTGTGTCGCGTGACAAAACATGCCATTAACCGTTTTTTGGCATCAACAACTGATTCTGGAACCTTTCGAGGTAATTTCCAATAAGTCCAAAACTAGTTTATTCCTTGTAGGTCCATTTGCATGGGAAAAATACTTAAAAGTACTTCCTTTGCGAAAACTTATAAAAAGTTTTCGGAAGTCTCGGAATGGACCGGAAAATTACCAAAACGCCCCTAGTACAATTTTATTTCATTAAAAGGCACTTATAAAGGGTCGCGAATTGGATTGACGTACTCACAGAGCCCCTCAGCAACGTCACTTATGGAAGAAGTGAGGTTGTCGATAAAAAGGACCCAATCCCAAAGAGCGGCTAGGGATACGGAAGATGGAGGAAAATGACTGATGAGGTTGGATGGCTGGACCTTTTAAGAAAGGATTCCTACGTATTCCAGGTAGGAATCAAGCCGGTCGTAGTTTGAAGGAGTGATTGTTGGGTGAAAGAAGCCAGGGCAAAAGGGTAGAAATATGTTTTCATACCTTTGATGTGCTTACCTGTAGCTGCCGGAATGATTAAGGCTATGGCTGATGATGATTGACCGTCCAACACGGGAATTTGATGATGATTTTCCGTCCAACATGGGCATTTTGATGATAACCTTCCGTCCAACACGGGAATCTTGACGATGATTCTTCCGTCTAACACGGTCATTTTGATGATGACCTTTCGTCCAACACGGGAATTTTGACGATGATTCTTCCGTCTAATACGGGAATTTTGATGATGACTTTCCATCCAACACGGGAATTTTGATGATGATTCCTCCATCCAACACGGGCATTTGATGATCTTCCGTCCAACACGGGGTTTTAGTGATGATCTTCTGCCCAACACGGGCTCTTGATGATCTTCCGTCCAACACAGGAATTGATTGATAAGCATCCGTCCAACACGGGATATTGAGGATAAGCATCCATCCAACACGGGAATCTGATTGATAAGCATCCGTCCAACACGGGAATCTGAGGATAAGCATCCGTCCAACACGAGAATTGATGATAAGCATCTGTCCAACTCGGGAATTGATTGATAAGCATCCGTCCAACACGGGAATCTGATGATAAGAATCTGTCCAATACGGGAATTGATGATAAGCATCCGTTCAACACGAGAACCTGCTGATAAGCATCCGTCCAACACGGGAATTTGATGATAAGCATCCGTCCAACACGGAAATTGATGAAAAGCATCCGTTCAACACGGGAACCTGATGATAAGCATCCGTCCAACACAAGAATTGATGATAAACATCTGTCCAACACGGGAATCGATGATAAGCATCCGTCCAACACGGGAATTGATGATTGCCATACCAGATGAACTTTGTTGATGATTCAGCCTAGCGAAACTGGTTTTTGATGATGATTTGTCGAAGCTGATGAGCATTATTGCTTGGAGATTGAGGTAAGTTCTATTTTAGACGATGCTGATGAATTCGAAGATGATAAGACTGATGAAGATGACGAGGGCAGAACATGCCACCTGCAAGATTTGAAATCTTTGTTTTGATTGTGATTGAGGAACGATTCCTATGATCGTATTATGATCACTTAATTATTGTACCCTGTGGGGGGGGGGGAAACACAACACTCTAGGCAATTTGCATTTATTGTTAAATTTATGCATTATTAGCTTTTATTGCACGAGTCCACCTCGGCTGGAGATGAAAATGGAGTAAGGATTTTGTATGGCTTGACGAGCAGATATGTATGTGTAGCAATTATGCTATGATGGATTTATGATGGAATGACTGTGTATATGATGGGGTGAACCCTCTCCCATGAGGTGGGGAAATGTATGAGTGGTGATTGAGGAATGTATGGATGACAAGGTGCAGACTAGGAAAGTCGGGGCGTACCCTAAGAGTACAGATTGCAGCAGATTGACTCGTTGCTGATAAGAACGATGTGTGTCGAGCGCCCGAGACGGCAAGCAGCAGCGGAAGTGCAGAGAATGCCCTGGTTTTGAAGATATGATTAGGCAGAGCCCAAGTTCTTGATGAGGTGACCATGGCGAAGCCCCAGTTGATAATGCAAAGCAAACCCGGAGGGAAATCTGGTAAGGAGAGCTTGAGAGAACAGCTTAGCAAAGCCCCAGCTTGAAGAGATTCAATGCAGCCTTATTGCAGACAGAGTCATCTTGTGGCCAAAGAGGCAACCCATCATTTCAGACATTAGTCAATCAGTCATTGGACAAGACTCGAAAATATATACGCGCAGGGGCACATCTTTCGAAAAGTGGGAATGAATCCCGATTTTGTGTATATACACTCGCTTTAGGTTTGACCTTTTGAGAGAGTATAAGCATCACCAGGTGTGGAAAAGTGTATGGAAGCCCCTGCTGACAGAAAGACAGTGTTTGGCTCTTTATTCCTAGAATGTAGAAAGAGAAGACTTGTCGAGACATTTGAAAACTTGTCTTAATCATGATGATCACAAAGCTGCTTAAAATCCTTTATTGATGTTCGGGTTATTCAACCACTGATCCAGATATGAACAAATATTTTGATTAATCACGAGGAGAAAACCAACTGATATCGAGAATCAAATTTGAAAAGATGGAAAGAGGATCTGTGTATAGGGACGGCCCTTGAGGAGACCGGATTTTCTGAGATTTGTTTGTCATTTCGACCGGACCATTTCTGGTTGCCTACGTTCCCCTCGTGGCGAGGAGCTCAGGTCACCGTAGTTCGGGCTTATCCCGATTGAAAAGAGAAGGAATGTGAAAAACTGAGATTTTGAGGACCTTTAAGGATTTTTCTGAGAATCGGAGCATTGAAAAACATGTCTCCTTGGGGTGTCAATGAAAAACACGGATGTGGAGCCCCATGAGGCATTCACGGGAAGTGTTTGCGGAGAAGAAGTGACATATGCTCACACGAAATGTCAAACAAATTGGATTTGAATTTGCATAATCTTTGATTGATGATCTTGGACCGAGATGGATTAGATTCCAACTTAAGAAAGAAACGAAGCATTAATTTGATTTAGATCTCGAAGATATTAGAATGAAATTGCTATCCGGTAGGAACTGTAGCTGGTTTTTGGGGCTTCGATCGGCCACCTGTTAATTTGGAAAGTTGTTGTATCATGACCTCTTAAGATGAGAGATCGGCTGGGCTTTTTGCTGACTGAACCTCTAAAGATGAGAGGTTGTCTTTCAAGGATGTGTTTGGAATTTCTACGGTAAGGAAGATTGATTACCTCTAAGAAAGAGAGGTCAATTTTTTTTTTTGACTTTGGCCAAAGGTCAAGGGTAATGGTAATGGGAATATCCTCTAAAAATGAGAGGATGGCTTGGGATTAGTTTTGTGGATTGCTGGTGAGAGGAAGTCCAAGCTATCGAGAACTTTTGTGAACTTGTGAGAATTCAGGATCCTTTTGAACATTGGAGAGCTTCTTGAGAAGTCGGGGACTTTTGGCTGAATTGTGAGGATCTAAAGTCCTTCCTTTGAAAAGCCTCTTGAGAAGTTGAGGTTTCTTGCTGAATTGTGAGGATTTAAAATCCTTCTTTTGATAACTTGGAAGGCCTCTTGAGGAGTTGAGGATTATATCCGTCCTTCCTTCATAACTTGAGTATTTTGCGCACCGCCGATTCTCGGAGCTAACTTCTTGGCATTGCTTGGACTTCTCTCAGCAAGGAGCATAGATGATGGCTAAACAGGGTTTCAAAACATGTCGATCTTGAAATGAAAGGGTATTGTTTAGTGAGGGTGAGGTAATGGCTTCCCTAGGGTGAAAGGCTTCGACTGCAATCCCTACCGGGTGACCTAAACGATATTAAGGCTTCATTGCTTGCTTAAGCTTAATTGAGAGATTAATGCAAATTCATTGGGCAACAAAATGATGAGGATGATGAAAGGGATGTGAGCATATGAGATGCGAGATGGGGAGTTGATAAGTCCCAATTTGAGAAAGATATCAGTCAATTTTCTCACTCCGATCAATTTAAATATTAATCATTTCAATGAATTATTAGTTGAGCAGCACAAGTGATCACATAAAATAAGACCATTTCAATTAAGTGTAATGTGGGGTGAAAGTGAAGTCTCGAGTCTAGCAAGAAAAGAAACAAAGATATTTATTACTGTAAAGCAAAAACTGGTCCAACTTGGACTTGACAGACTCGATGCCCGAAAGGGACATTCTAGATCCTATGAAGACTGATTGACTGCATCAACTTCGGATGGAAGGAAGAGCATCGTTGACATTCGTGGGGTGAGGACCCTTCTCAAACTTTCTGTCATTCATAAGTCGTCTTCCTTAGCTTTAGCAATCTGAGCAAGCAAACGGGCCTCCCGCTCGTGAGGAAAAGCGGCTTCAAGGGTAGCTCGCAACTTTTCGATGGACACTATTTGCCCTTTGCTGACCCATGGGACACAAACTTCCAGACTTGTGGGCCATAATCTTCTCTGCACCGAACATTTTGGATTCTGAATCAGATGGACGACCACTCGGGCACTTGAACTGCTTCCACCTCGGGAATACGAACCAAACGAGCACCGGGGACAGGAGTACGCACCCAACTTGCCGTAGCCTTGAGAGGAGAGAGCGTGATTGGTAAGGTGGTAGAGGAGAGAACCTTGAGGAGGTATGGGAGAGGAAAGAACGGGAAAGGAGATGGACTCATGCAACATCAACCTTGAGGAGGTATGGGAGAGGGAAGAACGGGAAAGGAGATGGACTCATGCAACATCTTATTAATGTTCAAGTAGAAATCAGTGTCTTTTAATTCCTAGGAACGGTTGGGAAAGGATAAGCCTTTATTCTCGCAATCTAGACCTCGAGGGAACCTAGGGACGCACCATTCGAAAATATACCAAATGCGTTGGTTAAAAATCAATAATACCTAAATAAACCTGAGAATTTATGGGACGGACGAGCAATTCCAATTTTTGGAGAAATTTGGGCAGCATAACGGGTATTCCCGAAGAAATTCAAGGAAAAATCCGGCATGACCTCTCGTCGGTGCACGTTGGGTAAGATGAAAAGTGTGGCTCCACCTATGATGCGCTAGGGGGATAGGATTGATTTTAGGCGCTCAAGCGTAGGCGAATTACATGGCCATCCGCGATGCCGTCAATCGCACCCAAGGGTTCTAGATCTATGTGACGTAGTGTGCGGATGACTAGATTCCTTTATTTTGCGAAAAATGATTTTTTTATTTTATTTTTTATTTTTTATTTTTTGGAAAAAGGGGGAAAAGGAAAAACACACACACCCCACAGAGATACAATAAATCAAAATGATCATAATTTGATCATGGGGGACTGCCCCACAATCACAACCAGGTAGAACAAATCACCTCCTGCAGGTTGGCCAATCCTGTCGCACTACACAGGACTGAGAAGGCAACTTATGTTGCATGACAGGAAAGGCCAAATATCCAGAACCTTAAGCAACATGCACCAGCCCCAGCCTCCAATCAAGTCACTCAAACCATGTCCCAAAATGACAACGCAAGACACATAGAGGGGAAGAGCAGCAACAAAGCATGCAAAATGCAAGTATCACACAATGTCCCAAACAAAGCACACACAAATGAATAAGAAGGATGTTGAACATGAATGAAAGCTTGACCCACTTTTTAAAAACAAGTATCAAGTCCCCAGCGGAGTCGCCACTGAATGTACGCTAGCCGAAAAATTTAGGAAAATTGGGAGTCGCCACGCCGTTTTAAAGGAAACATTGAAAACCTTTTAAAAAGAGAAAATGGGTTCGGGGGTCAGGTTACGTGTTGGGAAGAACCGAGAGTTCACCCAACACGCCTCGTTCGTAGACGAGTCTTTCTATGTTCAACATCCAAAATATCCAATAAGTGTGTGCAAATTGTGTGAGACAAAATATGTGATAAAATGCATTTTAACGCTTTGTTTTATTGATCAACGGGGGAATTACAACTTGTGAGCCATTTACTCTGGAAGGCCACATCCCAAATTACAAACTATGAACAGATTACAATGAAGATACCAGATTAAAACTGAAAAAGGAACAGCTGCAGATTGGCCAGTTGTGTCGCACTACACAGGACATGGCTTAGCCAGTTCTGTCGCGTGACACAACGTGCCATCTGCAGAAGCTCTCACAATAGATCGAATTACAGAAGAAACATTGAAATTGGTAGATCAAATAGCATCAACACAGGTCACATAGATCATGAAATATGAGATTAACACTCAGATGAGTGTGGATATGAACGATCCACACCCAATTTGAGATTTAATCAACAAACATCATAGCTTATACCAGGCAAATGATTTGAAATTAAGCAATTAATATGGAACAACGGATGAATCACAGAAGATGATATTTAAACAGAGAGATTGCGGTTTATGATTGAACCATTACATCAAACTGAATTGAATTAACAACTTATGCAAGAGAGAGAAGGGAGAGTTACCCTTGTAGTCTACACTCTCTATACCACGTCGGTATAGGGAGCCTTCAGATCAGCTCCAACAGCTGGATTTGAGCTCAGGAGGGCGCTACGACCTGGGGCTGCAAGTGTATGTGTGAGTGTGTGTGGGATTAGTGTGATAGAGGGCGAATTGGGTGAGAGAAATGGGATTGGTGAGGATTGGTATGTGTTTTGTGTGTGTTTGAGGAGAGAGAGAGGGTTTCTGGCATAATTTGAGCAGAGTGACGCTAAGGGTCGAAAAAGGATCTTGAAATGAGAGGGGAAGGTTCCAATTTATAGGCTGCTGATGAGGGCAACTTCTGTCGCACGACCTTCTGCTTCAGTTTTTCGTGGCTCATTGTGTCGCGTGACACAAAATGCCACTAACCGTTTTTTGGCATAAACAACTGATTCTGGAACCTTCAGAGGTAATTCCCAATAATTCTAAAACTGGTTTATTCCTTGTAGGTTCTTTTGCATGGGAAAAATACTTAAAAGTACTTCCTTTGCGAAAACTTATAAAAAGTTTTCGGAAGTCTCGGAATGGACCGAAAATTTACCAAAACGCCGTAGTGCAATTTTATTTCATTAAAAGGCACTTATAAAAGGTTGCGAATTGGATTGGCGTACTCACAGTTGGGACAGTCAACCAGTTATGATCTTATCTGTTGCTGAAATCAGTCAAGCTTCCTATCAGTTGAAGCATTTATTATTCTCACCTACTCAGCCCACAACTTAGCTAAAGTTGGTAGAACAGTTGCTATGAAGATTTTGCTGCCGCCTTGTCAGTAACTACTTTAAGGAATGTTCAAGTTACCAGTACTCACAACAACTTCTTTATCCAGTGGAAAATTCAAAGATGTTGTCCTTCAAATCTCAGGCATTAAATACAGAAGATATTCTCATTAAATACTTGTCAGACCAAGTCATCCCTTCAACCCCTTCAAAGACAACATCTGTTCCATGGAGTCACTATAAATACCTTTCTTAGAGCATTGAAGAAGGTTGGTGTATTGAAGACTTTGAGAGTGAGATTGTTAAGAACTGCAAGTGCTCAAGCATTAAAGTTTAAGACATTGTCTATATATTCACTAGATTATTTATTAGGACATACACTGTACACACTCAATCAATTTTGTAAGTATTCCCCAACAAGACTATGTTTGGAACATATTGATTGATCACACTACACACCCAAGAGAAATCAGTTCAACTTGTGAACACATCTCTTGAAATACTTGGTCAAATCTTATATCACGATCCATTATTGATCACTTTCCTTTAGGCAACTTTCAATCATAAATCTTGCAACTTGTAATAGACTAGTGACATTAATACTACACCTTTTCACAAATCCAAGTTTTGACCAAACTTGGTAGAGGACGTAGCAGTTATTTAATACTGTGAACCTCTCCAAATAACTATGTCCCCTTGTTTGTTTGTTTGCTCATTATTTCTTGTCCTTTTAACTGGTTAAACTCTATCAGCGGTTACAACCTTTGAATCCTTTAACTGCTTGTTTGTCTTTTTCATTGGAATATTACTTGCATGATATTTTAACGTACTTTAATTTGAAACCTATTTACTTAACCGATCACTTTTGTGTGAGTAACCCAGTAATATTTTATCCGCTGTGCAACTGGTTACCATCGGTTTAGCAAGTGATAAGTTACTTGGATATTTTATAAAGGTTTTAGAAAAGAAGTTTAATCAGGCTATTCACCCCCCCCTCTAGCCTATTTTCCTATCAATTGGGCCTAATAATTGGTATCTGAGCTTACAATTTTTGAAACTTTTTTTTCCAAGCTTCACAGCTTGAATTGTCAATTCCAAAATGGCAGGAAAACTCATGCAAACGTGGAACATGGCAACGATACCCATGTTAAACGAAAATGAATTTCTAGTATGGAAAACAGAATCATGCGGTATATGGATTAAATTGATGACAGATTAATGACTGTAGTTAGAGATGGTCCAATCATTCCTATCAAAGTCAACACAATGCCAAGAGCCCCCAAAACTCCTCTCATGGATCACGCCGATAGATCACCAGAACAAGAGTTTGAAGTTTATGAAACTATTGTTCCGATGACTCGTGAAGAATGGAATGAAGGGGATAAGATATTGTAAGTACCCCAATCTGGACCGCTCTCCATCCGGACATACAGAAAACACTAAGGGTTCACCTCCCTGCAATCACGAAGTCCCGTAACTTTCCAAAGGACCAAACTGATCAAAACAAAACAAAAGAGGGACAGCATTAAGAATTGTCAGAAGGGCCCTGCAGGAATGGCACGAAAGTCAAAAAACTGACAAATTAATAGGAGAGACATATGGACCTCTTTGCATCCGTACGGACCTCTTTGTCAAATTGCCAGTAACACGCCACATACACAAAAGTCAAGGAAAACTGACATAATATGACACTGCTTGATTGATCCGTGTGGACCTCTTTGTTGAGCCGTACGAACCTCTTTGTCACCCTCCAGAGGCTATAAATATAGCCACTTGCTACCTTCAAACCATCTAAATGATCCTACAATATCTTCCAAGCACAATGTTGTAGCGATTGCGGAATTTCTCCTCTTTTTCATTTATTTGTTTGAGTCGCCACCTATATTATTATGAGGAAAATATAGAAAATCATTTTAAAGATATTTGGGTTCGGGGCTTAAGTGATGGATTTGAAAGGTTAGGGAGCACCCCATCCACCTAATCCGAAGATCGGTCATGCTTAAGGGGAGTTTTAAATAATAGTTACTTTTAAAAAACATCCATTTAATGAGATTAAATGGAATATGAGATTGATTGCTTCGAGACCATCTCCATGATTTGAAGAGGCTCTAGGCCGATCCCAGATTCGATATGCTTATACCACTCTAACAATCAATTAGAATAAAAAAAGAAGAAAAGAAGATTACCTTTAGGTCGAGAAGTAATTTGGACAGAGTTTTGCCTTGATCCTAGGCTTGAATCTTGATATTCGTCGATCAACAAGGTTGATGGACGAATTTGGGTGTTATTTTAGAGTGATTTGCAGGAGTCTTTCAAGGAGAGAAACCAGCAAATTGTGTCTTTTCTGTTCTCTTTTCGTATTTTTTGTGTCCTCCGAAATACTGAAAGTCGTCTAGTATTTATAGGGAGTGATTTACTTGGTCACCAAGATTAGGAGACTCAAGGGATTTAGGATATCTCCCAAAAAAGGTTCCAGAACTCTAAAATCAGTAGAGACCCGGATTGGATAAGAGTTATCAAGAAAAGAGGTCGAAATCGACAAGGGAAGTGATTTTCCCCCCTACAGAGGAGTAGTCTCCCGAGATACACACCATGTCCCACGCGGGACAAGGCTTCACAAAAGACAGATTTGTCCTCCCCTTGTTTTCTTGTATGCAGTTTAGTCCAAACTAACGCCCGTTAGTCAAAACTTAACGAAACATAATGAAATTGTGGATTTCTACTCTAAAACCAAGGGCGAGACTTAGAGTGGTATAACTCTGCCACGATAGGTTCAAAATGGTGTGTCTACAGAGCCCCTCAGCAACAAGTCTTATGAAAGAAGTCATGTTGTCGATAGAAAAGACATCATTCTGAACATCGGGATGGTCGTGCCGCACGGCTGTCTGCGTATCTCTATCGGAGAATTAGACCAAAACGTAGTTCGACTCCAAAACACAAAAAGGATGCTTTAGGTATTTTGAAAATCATTTTGAAAGTCGAAGAGATTTTTTTTAAAAAGGTAAACTCATACTGAGGAATTAAGTCATGACCCAATTCTGAATTTTGGCTCCGAACCTACGGGAGAAGATGTTAGAAAACAAAGGTTTACCTGTCTGGTCCTTCGCATTCTGTTAGTTTTGTGACGATTCGCATGTAAGGGCGCCAAATTGGGTTTTTTGATGACGATTCACCTGTCAGGGCACTGAATCGGGCTTTTTGATGACGATTCACCTGTAAGGGTACTGAATCGGGCTTTTTGATGATGATACACCTGTCAGGGCGCTGAATCGGGCTTTTTGATGATGATTCACCTGTCAGGGCATTGAATGACGATTCACCTGTTAGGGTGCTGAATCTGGCTTTTTGATGGAGTGGTTTACTATTTCGACCAACCAAGAGATAATTCGCCTATTTGGGTTCCAAATTATGCGGGATGAATTGATCTTTGGATCAATCATTTTGGGTGACATGACGTCGTATCGGGAAATCATGTGTATGCCACGTTCGACTCGTTCCATGACTTACAGTATCAATTTTTTCATGTTTCCTTGTCAGGGGAAATTTTGGTCTCTGTCTAGTAGGGTTGTCTCGCGCGGGACAAGGTCTGTCAAGGCATAAATTCAGCAGCCGCTTGGTCATTTCAAACACTTCTATTTTCAAACTCTCTCTCAAGTTCGAGCCTAGGGTTTTTTTTCTCTGAAATGTCTTCAATCTTTTGTTGATTTCTCCTTCCTAATCAACTTCAATCTTTCCTCAATTACATAATCAATGGCCCAAAAATGAAGGAACCCGACATTGGATACTTATTTATGTCGAAAGGACTATCCTCATGATGACCTCACCTTCAATCGCCAAAGGCACATCTCGCATGCCATTCGTGAGGGTTTGGTAAGAATCTCCTTCTCAAACTCATCCCAAGATTGTATTGCATCAATTCTATGGTTTAAATATATCGATTCATCAAAATTTGGGCATTTCCTTCCCTTTGTTAAGAACTAGGCTCGATGTCGATGCATGCTAAATATCCCCGACCTTTGTTGAATTTTGATGATGCATTTGTGTGTATATGAGTGCCCTACCTGATTTGGATTGTAGGAAAGATTGATTTGGGTAGCCAAACGCAAGTTTGTGCATGATTCTCCAGTATGCATGCAAAGTGTTCGATCAAATGCTCCTTTGAAAAATTTCTTCTATTTTCTTGGAATTTTTGCCATGAATGATCTCTGACAATGTTTCCTTGTCTTTCCTTGTTTTTTAGCTGTATATGCCAACCAAGAATTGTCGGGGCAGTGCCAAATTTGCCAAGGCTGTGTGGGACAAAGTCAAAGTCCTGGATGGGATCCGAGTTAGAGTGGAGTAGACGGGGCTTCATACTTTTGTAGATAACATCCGCGGTATGAGGCAAACTCCTCAGGTTCTCCAGGCTATCAGGGAGAGATGGTGGGATACTACCCACACTGTTCATTTACACTTTGGGGAAGCGACCATGACTCTGACCGATTTCTTGGCTATCACTGGGTTGGAGTGTGCTGGCGATCCTCTTCCAGCGATTGGGGGTTACAAGCCGGTGAGCCCAATCGAGTGGAGGCAACTTATTGGTTTTATCCCTAGCAAGATCAAAGGATTTTATATTGAGCTCGCTCCCCTTCGTGGCCAGATTGAGGCCTGTGCTGATAAAGCCAACGCGGTCATGGACCAAGTCGTGAGGGGTGCCCTCTGGTACATTTTGTCGAAGACGATCTTTTCCAACCATTCTCCCACTGCCCGTATTGCTCTTTTGGGGATGCTGGAGGATCTTGACATGGTGAGTATGTATGATTAGGGCTCAGCTGGCCTGGCCTTTTGTTACCATGCTATGGATGAGGCGTGTAGGCACACCAGAGATACCATGCAGGGGTATTCTTATGCTTGGGAGGTACATTTCCTGACTTTATCTTGTCGCTTATTCAGATACTGCATATTTCATCCATGCTTTGTACTGAATCCTGTTATGTTTTTCTTGTACATGTATGGGGGTATGCTGTCTTTTCTTTGCACAAGTTTGAGTTGAATGAGCTTGGGGCTCAGTTTTGTTAGTGTTATGCCCTAGGTCTATGGTTGATAGACTTATGTGTTGACATTATTTATTATTATATGAAAAGTTTATCATTTGATTATTATATGTTTTGCATATTTATTTGTAATAATCTTCGTCCCTAATTATTAAGTGAATAATTAGTATAAATGTTAATGGATAATCATATGATGATTATATGCATAGAGATGCACATTAAATTTATGGGTACTTGTTAGAGAACAAGTGACTGGACTTGACCCATATGAGATTTATGTCATGGTCAAATGTCATAATTAAATCTCATAAGGTCACTTCATTTAGTCCCTAGACCTGAGATTATCATGACCTTACATATGATGAAAGTCATGTTTGATTTTAGTCAAACGATATCTTAACACGATATTTATAAAGGCTAATTTTAGCATGATCGAAATCATGATGGGAAGGATGATAAGTCAAGATGGAATTTGTCCCTCGAAAGAGAGATGTTTTGCTTGGGCCCCTCGATGAGTAATAATGATGAAAGTACATGGCCATACCCCAATATGATTGGATTATTATTATACTCGGAATCGAGAAAGCATTGAACAAAGACAAGTTGATGAGGACCATGACTTGTGTTCAATATAACATCATGAGACAAAGGGAGAAATGGAAGTCTACCATTGGAAACGTGAACTCTTACGTTATATTATTTGGGTAGACATAATGGCTTGCTAGAGTCCGCTTATGTCTTATGAGAGTCGATATGATCGAGCTCATTGCCAACATAATATAATCCTATTGGGTCACACACAACTAGAATGAATTGGATAAACCAGAGGAAGAATGATTGAGAATTCCACATCAGCCTTGTATGGTCGTGCGACACAACTAGGCCATGTGCTTCGTGTGGTCGTGCGACAGGACAGAGCCAAAGGCGGTTTTACAGACTGGTTTCCTAATTTGATTAGAAAACATATACCATACTAATGTAGTATAAATATGAAGGTCTGTCAACCCTAATTGCCTACCCAAAATTCTGAAAAGAAAATCACAATATTCTCAATATTCTTCCAAGGTTTAAAGGATCTAGCAATCTTCAAGAAATTGTTCTTGGTTCATTCAAATGTGTGGATACCGAAAGAGGGTCTTCGCTCGTTCAATGATCAAGGCCTAGAGTTCAAAGTTTGTATTCAGAATCACATCAATACATCGTTCGATAGCTCAAGAACGGAAAGCGTTCAAGGTTGGTTATTTCTATCTCATAGGAATTCAAGTTAATTGTATAGAACGGATCCTAGGCTCCTTGGGTTTTATGTTATTAGATGCTTAATTTCGCTGCGCATGGACCCGTAAAACCCAACAGTGGTATCAGAGCCCTGTTCGTATGATTAAGTTTGAATTAACATGCTAGAAAAGAATTGATATAAATTGTTTATATGGTTTCTTTGCATATTTTGTATGTGATAGTTTGATTGTTTTTTGAAACAATATGCCTAAATCATGTTCTATTGATATTGAATTAAATCTTTTAAAAATTGCTTACATGATTAATTGCTTTGTGATTTAGAATTGATTGAATCTGCAAATCTGCAAATCTGCTTTGTTGTGTCACGTGACACTGCTTGACTGTGTCACGCGACACTCCTTGCCCAATGTGGGCAGAATCAGTTTGTTGAATAATCCTGCTAATCTGTGAATGTGTTTACAATCTGATATGTTAATGTATTAATCTGGATGCTATAAATTTCTGGAAATTAAGTTTATAGGGCTATGCTAGATTAATTTATTGTTTATGCATGCTTAGTTAATTAAAATATGATTTTATTAATTGTTGCGATGCATGAATTATGCGTTCTTACGTGTTAAGAATTTTGTTAGATGTTTAGTTGAAATATTGTATTGTAATTTTCTAAATGTTTAGATTTAAAAATTAAAATTTTGGTTTTCTGATTGTTTATGAGAAACAAGTCATTTTACGCAAAATTTAAAAGGAAATTGATTGTTTATACAAAGTATTGATTATGTTGCAAATCAGAGCTGATTTCTGATTGTGCATGTCTAGGAGAGTTCTGTCGAAGGAGAGATTTGGTACTTAAGTAGTCCTTGTGGCTCACCTATCTTCCTGGGAACTTACCTGGTGCACGATTATGATTATCTTTTCTGATATGCTTATAATATACTTTAAAGAACCTTCATTTAACTTTTAAGTTCTTTATGCCAATTCATGATTAAAACACTTGAGACCATTCGAATAGTTTTGGGTGGGCTTGCCATAGCAAGGTACTTTGATTCTATTCGTATGCAAGGAAGATGATGAAATGGTGGTTCCTATATGTTTAAAGTGAATGAACTTAATTGGGTTATCAAAATGGTTTTGGACCCAAAGCATAAGATGAGATTAAAATATGCTTAGACATATGATGTCTTGAATAAATCTCATAAAAGATCTAAGAGTAATATACTCCCTCCGTCCCACCAAAACTGATACTTATTTCCTTTTTGGTCCGTCCCACCAAAACTGATACTTTTCAAAATGGCAAGGGAATCTTCACTATTTACCCCACTCATTCTCTCTCCTATTTTACTTTTACACTACAACATTCTCTCTTCTAACTATTCCTCCCACTCATTCTCTCTCCTATTTAATTCTTCATACTCACAACATTTTCTTTCACTTTTTCTCTCTCTTACTTTTCCTTAATCTGCGTGCCCAGAAATTTGGTATCAGTTTTGGTGGGACGGAGGGAGTATGTGATATGATTGATGTTTCTACTTAATTAATTTAATTTTGAGCAGTTTGCCATATCAAACTTGAAATTAAATTAAAGTTGGATCTTAGCCCATTAAATGTATATTATGCTTATTTGCATTGGAAGGTGTATAATTTAGTGGGAGCATTTTATGTAAATGCATTATACTTCTCATATAATATGTTTACTTATATGTGTTCATATTTTATGTATATCTTTTTGTAGAATAAATGGCATTAAACAATAATCATCTGTCACTGCGATCTGTCCTTGAGAAGGAAAAGTTGGAGGAGAATGGTACAAACTATATGGATTGGATCCGTAGCGTGAGAATTGTTCTCAGGCAAGAGGAGAAATTGTACGTTCTCGAGAAACCTGTTCCACCTGAACCTGCTGCCAATGCTACTAGGGCAGTGAGGGATCAATATATTAAGCACAAGCGTGATTCTACTGATGTTGGTTGCCTCATGCTCTCCGCCATGTACAAGAGCCTTCAGAAGGATCTTGAGCACTTGGGGACAGTTGATCTAAACAATCGACTGATGGAAATGTTCCAAGTTCAAGCAAGGAAAGAAAGGTATAACACAGTTAAGGCCCTAACCTCATGCAAGATGAGTGAAGGACAAGCTGTTGGTCCTCATGCTTTAAAGATGAAGGGCCACATCGAGCATCTTGAAAGGCTCGTTTTTCCAATTAGCCAAGAGTTGGCTACTGACATGATATTGATTTCATTGCCCGAAGGTTTTAGTAATTTCATAATGAACTATAACATGGGGGGCATGAATAAGAACCTTTCCGAGTTAGTTCAAATGTTGAACACTGCGGAAACCAATATTGTCAAGAAGAAAACCAATCAAGTGTTAATGGTTAACAAGGGGAAGGGTTTCAAGGGAAAGGAAAGGCAAAGGTTGCTAATCCTAAGGCAAATTTTGCCAAACCCAAAGAGGGTGCCAAACCCAAAGAGGCTAAGCCCAGGTCCCAAGAGGGCGCAGTCTATTGGACATTGGAGGAGAAACTGCACAAAATACAAGGAAGCACTGAAGAAGAGCAAAGGAGTTGCTTCAACTTCAGGTATCTTTGTTATAGATATATTCCTATCTACTTCTAGTTCTTTTGGTATTGGATACCGGATGTGGAACTCACGTTTGTTTAAATGTGCAGGGTCTAAAGAACAGAAGGATGCTTAAGGAAGGTAAAGTGGACCTACGTGTGGGGAATGGAGCAAGAGTTGCTGCATTAGCCGTAGGAACTTATGAAGTTACTTTACCTAGTGGACTAATACTTGTTTTGAACAATTGTTATTATGTTCCAGCTTTAAGTAGGAATATTATTTCGATTTCATGTTTTGATAATGAAGGTTTTAATTTTCTTATATGTGATAAGAAGTTTTCCATTTATAAGAGTGATATGCATTATTGTACTGCTATTTCATTCAATGGCCTTTATATCCTTGATGTTGAAAATCGTGATAATGATGTCTAAAACATTAACAAGAGATCTAAACCCAATGAAGTAAACCACACTTACTTATGGCATTGTCGTCTTGGCCATATAAATGAGAAATGCATTTCTAAACTCCACAAAGATGGATTTTTAGACTCACATGATTATGAATCATATGAGACATGCGAGTCATGTTTACTTGGCAAGATGACCAAGGACCCATTTACCAAAACTGGTGAAAGGGCGGGCAACTTATTAGGCCTCATACATACCGATGCGTGTGGACCTATGAGTAGCAATGTTAGGGGAGGATTTCAGTACTTCATAACATTCACTGATGATTATAGTAGATTTGGATATGTTTATCTAATGAAACATAAAAGTGAATCGTTTGAGATATTTCGAATATTTCAAAATGAGGTGCAAAATCAACTTGGCAAAACTATTAAGGTACTTCGATCCAATCGTGGTGGCGAATATTTGAGCCAAGAATTTGACAGTCATCTTAAGAGTTGTGGAATCATTTCAGAACTCTCTCCACCTGGAACACCACAATGGAATGGTGTGTCTGAAAGGAGGAATAGAACTTTGTTGGACATGGTTCGTTCTATGATGAGTCAAGTTGAGCTTCCTTTATCCTTTTGGGGACATGCACTGGAAACTGCTGCTTTCACTATAAACAGAGTTTCTACCAAATCGGTTCAAAAGACCCCATATGAGATATGACATGGAAGAAAACCTAGATTGTCTTTCATGAAGATTTGGGCTTGCGATGCATATGTCAAGAAGTTAAATTCTGACAAGCTAGCACCTAAGCCTGATAATTGTGTTTTCGTGGGTTATCCTAAGGAAACTAAAGGATACTATTTCTACAACCAAAACGAGAACAAAGTGTTTGTTGCTCGAAATGGTATTTTCTTAGAAAAGGAGTTTCTTCGCAAAGGAACCAATGGGAGTAAAATGGATCTCGAAGAAATTCGAGAACCCGAAAACAACATTGAACCAATGATAGAAACTGAACCAAGTTCACAAGGAATTGTGGAACCGGTTCAAGATGCACAAGTCCTTTGCCGAAGTGGTAGGTCACGATCCGAACCCGAGAGATATGGATTTCTCATTACGGAAAGTAATTAAGTGGAGTTAATCGAAAATGATGAACCTACTTGCTATCAAGAAACGATGTCCGCTCCAGATTCGGAAAAATGGCAAGAGGCCATGAAGTTCGAATTACAATCCATGGATGATAATCAAGTTTGGAACTTGATTGATCCACCCGAAGGTGTAAAAACCATAGGGTGCAAATGGTCTTCAAGAAGAAGACCGACATGGATGGGAATGTGCACACTTATAAGGCTAGGCTTGTAGCTAAGGGATATAGGCAGATTCATGGTATCGACTATGATGAAACCTTTTCGCTTGTAGCTATGCTTAAGTCTATTAGACTTTTATTTGCCATAGCCGCATATTATGACTATGAGATATGGCAAATGGATGTCAAGACAGCTTTCCTAAATGGGAAGTTACTTGAGGATGTATACATGATACAACCTGAAGGTTTTGTCAGTCCAGAAAATTCTAACAAGGTGTGTAAGTTGCAAAGATCCATTTATGGATTGAAGCAAGCTTCTAGGAGTTGGAATCTACGTTTTGATGAAGCAATAAAAGAGTTTGGCTTTATCAAGAATGAAGATGAACCTTGTGTATACAAGAAAATTAGTGGGAGTGTAGCACTATTTCTAGTGGTGTATGTCGACGATATCTTACTCATTGAAAATGACATTCCTGTACTACAGACTGTCAAGTCTTGGTTGGGAAAGTGCTTTTCAATGAATGATATGGGTGAGGCTGCATATATCATTGGTATCAAGATCTATAGAGATAGATCTAAGAGGATGATTGGTTTAAGTCAAAGTACTTACATTGACAATGTTCTTAGAAGATTCCAAATGGAAAATTCTAAAAGAGGAAACTTGCCAATGTTGCATGGTGTATCTCTTAGCAAGACTCAAAGTCCTAAGACTAATGATGAGCGAAAGAGAATAATAATATTCCATATGCTTCGGCAATTGGGTCTATCATGTATGCTATGTTATGTACTAGACCCGATGTCTCGTGTGCTCTAAGCATGACAAGTAGGTACCAATCGGATCCCGGCGAACCACATTGGATAGCAGTCAAGAATATCCTCAAGTACTTACGAAGAACTAAGGATGTATTCTTGGTCTTTGGAGGAATGGAAGAAGATCTTGCAGTGAAAGGCTACACAGATGCTAGCTTCCAAACCGACAAAGATGATTTCAGATCGCAGACAGGATTTTTGTTTACGCTAAATAGAGGCACTGTGAGTTGGAAAAGTTTCAAGCAAAGTACCATCGCTGATTCTACAACCGAAGCTGAGTACATAGCGGCATCTGATGCAGCTAAGGAGGCCGTTTGGATCAAAAAGTTCATTAGTGATTTGGAAGTCGTTCCAAGCATTAAAGATCCTATTGAACTTTACTGTGACAGCAATGGTGCCATTGCACAAGCAAAGGAACCAAGGTCACACCAGAGATCCAAACACATACTTCGACGTTTACACATTATCCGAGAGATATGCGAAAGGGGAGACGTAAAGATATGCAGAGTAGACACTGGTGACAACGTGGTGGACCCATTAACTAAGGCTCTCCCGCAAGCTAAGCATGACGGTCATAGTAGGTCCATGGGTATTCGATACATGGGAGATTGGGCCTAGTGCAAGTGGGAGACTGTTAGTGTTATGCCCTAGGCCTATGGTTGATAGACTTATGTGTTGACATTATTTATTATTATATGAAAAGTTTATCATTTGATTATTATATGTTTTGCATATTTATTTGTAATAATCTCAAGCGTAGGAGAATTATATCACCGTCCGCGATGCCGTCAATCGCACCAAATGGGTTCTAGATCTATATGACGTAGTGTGAGGGTGACTAAATTCCTTTATTTATGAAAAATGATTTTTTGTTTTTATTTTTTTTTGATTTTTTATTTTGATTTTTTTTTGAAAAGGGGTGATAAATGAAAAACAACACACACACATCCAACCCTGTTAGTCAAATATATGCTTAGGCTTAGAATTGCTTAATCCCAATCATAACAAGCATTAATGAGGACCCCTAATTTAGTTAGATCAAAATAGAATTTTTCTATCTACCTTAGGATCCCTTAGTGCTCGTGCCCAGTGTTTTTGCTATGTATTTTTCTCAAGATTTGATGACTTGAAGACCTGAGAATTTCCATCAGCAATGTGTGAGTTACCGGTTGGAGTCAGTTACCGGTCAAAGCTCCTCTTACCGGTTGAGCTATCTTACCAGTTGAGTTACCGGGCCGGCACCTCTGTTACCGGTCATGTCACTTTACCGGTTAAGGCTTACTCTTCAAGCTTCCTCCGGTTAGCAGCTTTCCGATGCATTAATTGTTCCCAACTACCAAGCCATCAACTTTAGCTAAAGTTGGTAAAGCAAGCATGCTGACATGACATCTCTGCAGCAAATCAGTACCTTCTTTGAGAATGTCAAGTAACCAGTACTCACAGAGCCCCATCTATCTCTGGAAATCCTCTCTATCCAAATCTCAGGCATTTAATGCAAGGATCTTCCCATTTAATGCCTGCCAGTCCAAGTCATCATTGCAACCTCTTCAAAGACAACGGCTCCTTTTCAAAGTTCACTATAAATAGCTTTCCTGGAGCATTGAAGAAGGTTGGTGCATTTATGATTCTTGAGAGTGAGTTGCTTTGAACTACCAACCTGCACATTCTCTAGTTCAAGGCATTCAAAGCAAGTCCCTTTATTCACTAGACATCTCTGTTAGGACTTATACACTGGCACCTCAATCAATTCTGTAGTGTTCCTCCATTAGACTACTTATGGAACACATTGATTGATTCACACACAACACCCTAGAGAAATCAGCTCAGCTTGTGAGCACATCTCTAGAAAACACCAGGTCTTTGTTGTAGCACGACCCATCAGTGGTCACCTCTAGTTTGGCAGCCTTTCAATCATTGGCTTGCAACTTGTAATAGGTAGAATCCATTAATAAAGTAGTGCACCTTCACAAATCCAAGTTCTGACCAAACTTGGTAGAGGACGTAGCAGTTATTTAACACTGTGAACCTCTTAAAACAATGTGTCATTTATTGCTTTGTTTGTTTTCTGTTGTGTAGTTGTAATCAGTTGATAATCTCTCAACTGGTCACAACCTATTGACTTCACTTACTGCTCATTTCGTTTGTCTTACTTGGAAATAATTTTTGTCTTGCCTTGCATGATATTTTGTCTTACCGGTTTGCCTTTTCTCTAAACTGAAAACTTAATTTCCGCTGTGCAAAATCACTTACCGGTGAGCTAAAGTTTTTCAAAAGAAGTTTTAGCAAAAAGTTATAGACAGGCTATTCACCCCCCCTCTAGCCTGATTCCTACCATTTGGGACCTAACAATTGGTATCAGAGCTTACAATTTTCGAAAATCATTTTTCCAAGCTTAACCGCTTGAATTGCCAATTCCAAAATGGCAGGAAAAATCATGCAAACATACAACTTGACATCCGTTCCCATGTTGAACGATAACGAATTTCTAGTATGGAAAAACAGAATCATGCGGTACTTGGATTCAATAGATGATAGGTTAACTACTATAGTCAGAGATGGTCCCATGACACCCTTGAAAATCAATCTTGCAACCAGAGCACCCAAAAATCCTCTCATGGATCATGCAGATAGAGAGTCTGAACAAGATTTTGAGGTTTATGAAACTTATGTGCCAAAACCACGAGAAGAATGGACTGAGGATGACAAACTTTGTGACTCCTTGGACAGAAAAGCTTTGCACATCATAACCTCAGGACTTGATGACAGACTGTACAAACAAGTACAATGCTATGAGACCGCTCAACAAGTGTGGCAGAGTCTACTCAGATATTTTGAAGGAGATCAAGTGGCCAAGGACAACAGACTCTACAAAAGTGTTGCTGAGTTTGAGTCCTTCAAGAAGAATCCAAATGAGACAATGAAGGAAACGTACGACCGATTCTGCGAGGTGAGTAACTCTTGTGCATCTTTAGGTAGAGTCTATACCATGAAAGACCTAAACATGAGATTCCTCAATTCTCTTGGAGACTTGTGGCATGTGAAGGTTTCTATTTTGAAAGAGTGCCGTGACTTGAATGTTACTCATATCCAAAACATTGTGTCTACTTTGTTCTTATATGAGGAAGAGCTCAACCGGCTGAGTGGAGTGCAAAAACAATTTAAAAATTTATCTCTCGCCACTGCATCGAGATCTTCACCGGTTCTTCTATGCTTACCAGCCAAACTACTACCGTTGACTCTCCCTCAATATCTCAGCCTCAACCAACTCAAGCCAATACCTCAACTAGTACACCTCTTGAGGTAGAGGATGAATTTGCTGCATTTGCTAGAAATTACAAAAAGTTTAAGGATTTTAAGAAATCCCACAAAGAAATCATTTCAACCCAAATCCTCATCTTTCCATAGATCCGGGAACTATCAAAGAAAAGGCCAAACCTCAACCTCAACCGATGGTAAAAATGCCCAAGGTGAGCTCGTGTGTTACAACTGTAGAAAACCTGGCCATTTTGCCTCCAAATGCCCTCAACCGAAATATGAATTTCTGAGGAAGAAACCGTTCAAGAAATTTCCTAGATCTTTAGTAGCGGAGGATGCAACTGAAAAGGCTTTACCTGTTTGGTTTGAGACCGACTCTGAGAATGAGGAAGTTGACTATGCTGACTCAGATGAAGATGTCGATGTCGCTTTGTTGCTATGGATGGAACTTATGATAAACCCATCTCCCTACAAACTCCTATCTTTAGACACCCCAACTCCAATGAACAATCATCCTATGTTGTTTACTCCACCTATGAGATCTCCCTTGACATACTTTGATGATCCCATTCCTATTCCAAAGGTAGATGCAGGAAATCCATATAATTTCAAAATTCAAAATATAGGTGGATCCCTTTATGGTCAGTCTAAAACCATGCCCACTCTCAGACCGCTGATGCAACCAATTCAATCGACCTTTCAAGCTCAAGCCTTACCGATCACCTCTTATCAACCGATGCTTGAGAACCGACCGATTCACTTAAAGCCTCTAACCGAGCCTAACCCTGAACCGATATCATCACTACCAAATTTTGATCCCAATTTTGAACCATCATCCTCTTCCCTCGCCTACCGTGTTGACCCTATGCCCAATATGTCAAAGTCCGAAATGGCAGAGGTGATGAATGAGCTATTCTCCGATTTTGAAAAATTAAATGAAGCTCACAAAATTATGGCCGATAATTTCAAAATAATCTCTACCGAAAATGACTCTTTGAAAGCTGAAATAAAAGATTTGAAAGAAAGCAAGCTAGAGTCAGTTCAGTTAAAAAAGGACAATCAAGAACTCACTGAGAGACTGAACATTTCTGTTTGTCAAATTGCTGATCTTGTGTCAAGAAATAATTCTCTTTCTAAAACTATTGACACTTTCACAAAATCCCGAGCTGCTATGGAGACTATCATACAAGATCAGTTATCTCCAAACCGAGATGTTACAACTGGAATAAGTTTTACCTCCAAAGAAGAAGGAAAAAGACAAAGCAATGACAAACCGGCTACCAAGTCTGTCTCTCGAGAACTTGATGGGTAAATTTGATGATGCTCAATCCAAATTGATTAAGAGAGAGTTAACTAAACCTTTCAAAGTCGTTCCACACACCTATCCCAAGGGAAGGGAACAGATGAAAGCTTATTTGGGCAAAAACAAATCCTAATGGACCGAGGTAGCCGATCCCGAGCTAGGACAATATGTTCCACTCAGGATGGTAAAAGCAAAGGTGGAATTAAAATTGCTAACCAGGTTGCGGTAAGGAAACTACAACCGGTAAGGAAGCCATCACCGGTAAGGGACCAACCGGTAAGACAACTGTCACCGGTCAACCAACCGGTGAGGGCTCCCCAACCGGTAATAGATCTTCCAAACCAATGCAACCGGTCAACAAAGCTAAATCCATTACCTTCGTCCCCAAAGGATCTGCTTTCGCTCAAACAGTGAACTCTTTCAAGCAAAGGCTATATTGAACATTCAATCATCTAAGCCCCTCACCATTATCTAACAAATGTATAAATTGTGGTTTTATTGGTCACAAGGCTTATGAATGCCTCTTGAAGCACCTATCTCGGACCCACCGAGTCTAAAAGCTCAGGTGGTGGCCAGTATGGTTGCCAAAGAGGAACTAACTCTTTGGACCCAAAAGAATAAGGGGGACCATAAGCTTACCGTTTTATTTCAGTGAATGCTTAATGGCCTCAACCGATGCCGGTAAGGATGTTTGGATTATGGACAGTGGATGCTCTAGGCATATGACTGGACATGCCGATCTCCTCACCGATCCGGAAGAAGCATCTGGTCCTCCAGCTTGTCTTTGGTGACAACGCAAAGGGTAAAATTATCGGTCGTGGATCCATCAAAAGAGGTACGCTTATTGTACGTAAGGTATCTTTGGTGGATGGTCTGAAACATAACCTTCTCTCCATATCACAATTACGTGATAAGGGTATGCATTGTGTTTTCAATTCTTCCAATTGCTATGTGAAAAACATTGCTACAGGTGAAACACTTCTCACCGGATATAGAAAAGGTAACGTATATGCTATTGATTTAAACAATGTTTCGAATGTTACTAATGTTTGTTTTGTAGCTAAGAACATCTGAGAACTCCCGGCTATGGCATAAGAGACTCTCACTTGAATTTCAAATATTTATCCAAGCTAGCAAATAAAAATCTAGTTGCCGGCTTGCCTCAAGTGTCTGCTAATCATGATAGGAAATGCAGAGCTTGCCGCCTAGGAAAACAAAGATAAAGAATCTTTCCACAAAGAAGCCCTCGTTTGTCCACCTCTAGATGCCTCCAGTTGCTACATATGGATCTGTTTGGCCCCACAACTACCGCGCTTTAGGGGGTAGCAGATATGCTTTGGTTGTTGTAGACGACTTCTCAAGATATACCCGGGTGGAGATGTTTGCTTCAAAAGATGATACATATGAAGTAGCCACCAGCATTATTCCGTCTACCGCAAACCCAAAGAGTGTGACATCATCGCATGAGATCGATAATGGAACCGAATTCAAAAATCTTGGAATTGCTCAAGACGTGATGATCATGGAATAGATCATAATTTCTCACCGCCGGTACACCGCAACAAAATGGTGTAGTTGAGAGAAAGAACAGGACCTTGATCGAAGCCGGAAAAACAATGATATCCGAAGCTAGGCTTCCCAAGTATTTTTGGGCCGAAGCTATCCATACCGCCCGCTTCACCTGCAATAGATCCTTGGTCAACAAGTTTCACAACAAGACCCCTTATGAGCTATGGCGTGGCGTAATCCCTAACATTGGTTTCTTCAAGATCTTCTACGCAAATGCTACATACTTTACAACGGTAAAGAGCGCCGAGGTAAATTTGATGAAAAAGCCGATGAAGGTATCTTTGTGGGATACGCCAAGCACAAGAAGGCATTTAGAGTTTTTAATAAACGGTTATTGAAAATTGTTGAATCCGTTCATGTTACTTTTGATGAATTTGATTTGCTAGAGTCTCGATAAGGCTCCAAATAGTACCGATAATTGGTGTGTTTGAGACAGTGAAACCAAAGCAATCAAAACTCCAATCATTCCACCCGCTCTAATGCAAATCAATCCCTGGCTTCAGCCTTCACCTCAAGTGGTGTAACTTGTAGAGACTTAGTTGATGACTCCTTCTTTCCCCAATCGGTTAGGCAATCCAATAGACAACCCCAGCCTAACCGATTTATTACCAACCAGCCCTCATATTAATTTTCCTAATTCACCTCCCCGAAGCCGAACCTATTTCAAACAATTTATCCGTTTCCTTCCCCACTTACCGATCAGGCCTCCATCACCTTCTCCAAACCGATCTCCTTTACCGATCACATCTCCCTTTACCGATTCTACTCCTCCATTAGAAAACCTTAGACAAGAATCGGTCAGCAAGACCTCCCTAGGGAAGTGAGAACAGTGAGAGATCACCCTTTAGAAAATGTGATAGGTGATGTCTTTGGTCCCAGTAATGACTAGAGGCCAATTAAGAAGCATGGAGGATCAACATGGATTATTTTCCTCTCGCTATGGTCTCAAATATTGAACCAAAGAAGACCGAGGAAGCACTAGATGACCCCACTGGGTAGAAGCTATGCAAGAAGAGCTTAATCGCTTTGATAGATGTAAAGTTTGGGAGTTAGTGCCTAGACCTAGTGATCAAACCGTAATTGGAACGAAATGGGTTTATAGGAATAAATTGGATGAAACTCGGAAAAATTATAAGGAACAAGGCTAGACTAGTGGCGAAAGGGTATAGCAGGAAGAAGGCATAGACTATGATGAGACTTTTGCTCCCGTAGCTAGATTAGAAGCCATTAGGTTATTCCTTGCCTATGCAGCCTACAAAGAGTTCAAGCTATATCAAATGGATGTGAAAAGTGCCTTTCTCAATGGGGAACTTCAAGAACTTGTTTATGTTGATCAACCCCGGTTTTGAAGATTCCAAGAAGCCTAATCACGTATACAAATTGAATAAAGCTTTGTACGGCCTCAAGCAAGCACCTCGAGCATGGTATGAAACTCTCTCCAAATTCCTACTTAGTGAGAAGTTTGAACGAGGTAAAATTGACACCACCTTATTTATTGCTAAGCATAATGGTCATTCATTGTTAGTTCAAATATATGTTGATGACATTATTTTTGGATCTACTAACGAGAAATTATGCAAGAGATTTGAGAAACTTATGCAGAGCAAATTTGAGATGAGCATGATGGGTGAGCTTACATTTTTCCTTGGACTTCAAGTCAAGCAAACCCAAGAAGGTATTTTTATAAATCAAGCCAAATACACCAATGATCTAATCAAGAAATTTGGTCTTGACTCGCTCATCCTCAAAGCACTCCTATGGCCACCAATGTACACCTTGACAAAGATGAATCCGGTAAGAAAGTAGATATGACACTCTACCGAGGTATGATAGGCTCTCTACTTTACTTAACCGCCGCAGGCCGATATCATGTTTGCCGTATGTGTATGTGCTAGATTTCAAGCCGACCCTAGAGAATCTCATTTGCAAGCCGTTAAAAGAATTATAAGATATCTTTGGGAACTGCTAACTTAGGTTTGTGGTATCCAAAAGATTCTTCATTTACACTTATTGGATATTCAGATGCCGATTTTGCAGCTTGTAGGGTCACCAGGAAAAGTACTAGTGGAACTTGTCAATTTCTGGGTAACCGTTTGGTTTCCTGGTCGTGCAAGAAACAAGCATCAATTTCCACTTCTACGATCAAGCCGAGTACATAGCCGCTGGGAGTTGCCGTTCACAAATTCTATGGATGAAGCAACAACTAGTGGACTATGAAATCCCTCAAGAAGTATGTCCTATCTATTGTGATAACACCTCGCCTATCTCGCCTCCAACAATCCTGTGATGCATTCAAAGACTAAGCACATAGACATCAAATACCATTTCCTCAAGGATCATGTTGAAAAGGGTAACATTATTCTTTTAAAAGTCCATACTGATTATCAATTAGCTGATATCTTAACAAAACCATTGGACATTAAAAGATTTGAATTCCTTAGAGGAGAACTAGGCATGATTGATATTCGATAAACATTATGTGCTAACTTTGTTATCTGTGTAAGCTCTCAACAAAGATCATAGGTGACCTCACTCATTTACCGATGCTTGCTAAGTGCTCATTTACCGGTATCCCTTACCGGTAAGGCAAGACTCCCTTTACCGGTTCTCTTACCGACATACCTGATCGGTAAATGGTGTCTCTATCCGATGGTTCTTTACCGATGAAAGTCTCTCTTACCGGTCAAAATACCTGACCGGTTAGCTACCTTACCGATTGCCCTTTACCGACGAATCAAGGCCGGATCCAAATTTGCAATCCATATTTAACCGGCTCGTTTGTCATCATTGCCTATCAAGTCACATCAATCCCTTCGCCGCGGCAGTCTGCAACCTACCGTACTATCCCTTACCTGTTCCCCATGCTCCTATACAAAAGAAGTAGATCAATTTTAAATAATTGATCAAAAAGGTAATATCTGTATCATTCATTTTTATCAAAAAGGTTATCTTTTTGTACTTTATTATATTTTGATATAACTGTTGCACACACGTTCATATTTTCATGACACATCTTTAATTTCGTGAAACAAAATCACAATCAATGTGCACGACGCTTAAAAACCTTTAAGCTTCTTTTGCTTTAACCAACACACCTCTTCATCTTCCCGCTCTTTTGTCCCCTATATAAGGATTTCAAAATCTCGCTTAAACTTTCTCGGATTCTCTATCTCTAAAAGAACTATAGGCAACCGGCAATTCACTCTCATACTTCATCTTCTCCTTCTCCATCTCGTGTTCTTCACTTCTTGAGATTTCTGGTATGATTTTGAAACTCTAAAGACTCCTAGATCTCTTATATTTCTAGAATCATCTAAACTCTTAAAATTATTTGTAGAAATCTCTTTGATTCTAACTTATTGTGTTTGAATGATTATTTGACTCACAGATGGCCATTAAGAAAGACATCTATGGAGGTTACATTCTCTCCAGCTTTTTCGACTCCGACGAAGGCCGTGCCATTGAAGCTCTATTCATTGCTGCCGGAGTTATTCCTTTCGTGATGCCTGAAGGAAATGAAGACATTTATTATGAGATGATTAATGAGTTATTCGAGAATGGTGTTGTGGATGAAAATGAGAATATTATCTCCACTGCTGCTGGTGTCCCCGTCACTTTTAGCCCTGCCACCATTGCTGCTGCCTTCCCCAACCTTTCTTCCACCGGTTCATCTTCTATCTCCATGAAAGATATGATTGATGCCTGGGCAAAGGTTCGAGGATCTGACCCCTTCGTTACCGGTGAAGCTAACAAGAAAGCTGGTTTTGATGCTGTTTTCTACGCTGTTGCTGATGTCGTGGACCGATGCTTCATTTGCCGATCTGGCTCTCATCATTGTATCACCATGATACAATGGGAAGCAATTGCTTCCATCATTATTGGAGGAGAATTCAACTGGTGTGCTTTCCTTTACCGGATTGTTTTAATTGCTTTTAAGAAATTTCAAGGAAAGGCCATCTACCAAGACCAACAAAGCCAAACCTTGTCATTATCTCGATGATTAGCCGTGCTCTCAGATCCATCCTCGCAGCTTCTTCAAGCCTCCGAGAATCAACCCAAGTATCCTCGCCTTTTCGCAAAGCTTTTGACAAGTTTGACAGGAGTAGAGCTATCAAAGAATCTACCGGTAAACCAACCGGTAAGCCGATCGAGCCTTCCACCGGTAATCCAACCGGTAAGTCCGATGAACTCGCTACCAAGAAACCACCGGCAAACCAACCCAAAAGAAGAAACTCTCAAGCCGGCCAAAGGTTGCTCAATTTGCCGGTGCTCCTCCCCGCTCCCAAACCTTCTTTGCCGCAAAGAGAAAACTACTTGAGTCTTCCGATGATGATGATGATGATAAGCCTATCTCTATCATTCTTTCCCTACCGTAAAGCAAAAGCCACAAATGTAAAATCAGCTCCTCCCCTTCCAAGAGATCCAAACCTATTCCAAAATCTTCCCAACAAATTGCCAAAGAAAATGCTGAGAGAAGAAGGAGAATTGAAACAGACTTGGGAAACTTCATACCATTCATTCCCAAAAGACTTTTTAATCACAATTTCCTTACCGACAAAATTCCATTTACCGGTCAATCATCAACCCGACCGGTAAGTCACTGCAAACCGATCAGAAACCCAACCTTTCACATTTACCATTACAATCCCCGGCTAGTCAATCCTACCTTTGAACCATCTCCCACTTGGGTATATCCTATTGAGCACTTGCCTCCTTTCCTTCGAAAGCTTTTGCAATTCCATGAGATCAACAAAGACTCGCCTCCCGCCGGTGACATATCCGATTATGTGGATTTTGACAACATCCATGATGATAAAGGTCTCTACTATACCAAGCCATGTTTGTTGAGTGACTATGATATCTCATTGTCCAGAGATAGTCTACTCAAGATTTACAATCGGTATTTTGAGTTGCTGCCTCCAATGTGGAATGCCATCTACTTGGCTCAGGATAGGCTCCTGCAAGACATGATGGTTCAGCAAAGGTGGATTGATTTTGCCATTCTTTATAATGCTCAAGATACCCTCAAGGAATCCGATCCTTATCGCCTTGGAAGATTTGAGTTACCCGGAGATGATCTTCCCTCCTTTGATCCCGAAATTGTCAACTTAGGACCTCGAAGATGGCAATTCGTGAAGAATGTAATGGATGTGGTGCAAAATCTGGTGGACTTGAACAGAGACTTTCGTAGTATGGGTGATATCTCTTTTCGACTTCTTCAACTCTATTCACCCAACAAAAACAAATGGGCTAATGTTCTCGATGAAGAAATTGAAGAAATGTTCAAGGACATTAATGGCTCGATAATCAAGCCATTGATAGGGCGGAGCAGCCTGTCACAAGCTCTAGCTCTACCGACTCTAGTAATTCAGATGCCGATGACCAAGATGTCACGAGATTGATCGATCTCGAGAAGATAAGTACCGACTTTACAACTCCTTTACCGATGCAACATGTAGGAGGAGGTAGTACCGAGACTTCTCCAGCCACCGTTCTTGCTTCAGAGGAGGAGAAGTTATTAGGCCAAGCCCTTCACCGGTTGTTCAACCGATGCCTCTTACCGGTGAAATGCTTCAACCGGTTAGAGAAGATTTACGGCTTCGAGCCATTTACCGGTGCTTCTCCTTTACCGGTTAATCAGCCCCTTACCGTTGCATCTACCGAACCGGTTAAGGCAATCAATGTTGATGATATCCTTCTCCAAAGAAGCCTTAGCAAAGCCTAGCTTATTTACCGAGCAAACGGAGAAGCTCAAGGAGAGTCAAAGAGCAACCATTGAAGAGTTGGCTACTCGTAAAGCCATTCAAGCATCTCTTCTACCGGTTAGTCAATCGGTAAGTCAAGTTATTCTTCCTTCCTCTTCTAAAGCCAATTCACCGGTTCAGGAGGAGGATATTGATCCTATTTTTGATGAAGACTCCCTTTCTGATTTCTATGAAGAAGATGAGGATGTTGAGTTTGATGAGAATGACCCTACAATTCCACCGGTTTATGATGACCCTGGTATGCGTCAGAAGGATCTCATGTCTACTCTCAATTTCTATACCTTCAAAGCTTCCATTCCTCGATCTGCCGATGGAATACCTTTATTTGAGGTTCATGAGAAGGTCCTCAGCAAGGCAAGCTATCGAGCCCACTCCAATGCCTCCATCTATTGCCGATAAACTTCAGAGGCAAAGGAGAGAAGATAGAATGTCCACCTTCATTGATGTTGTAACAGACATGAAAGTTGGTGCTGCTCCTGAAGACACTCCTCCTAGATATACCAAAACCAATGGGCCCGGTGAGATAAGTTGCCGGCATCAGAAAATCAAAGTTTTGAAACTCAAGAAGCGTCCAATTCCTCCCAAGGGCAAAGCAATCCTACCTGGCAAAGATGAGCAACAGTTGTTTACTGATTTCCCTTCTCCAAAACCTAACAATAAATATCCAACCTCCCTTCAGCAACACAATCGGTATATCAGGATTCATGGCCAATATGCCACCTTTGCTCCCAGACCGGTTGAGAGCACCCTCTCAACCGATGACTTCTTTATCCGATATATGTCTCTCAATGGCCGTATTACTCAAGTTCTGGAGATGCGTATCTTGAGATGGTCTATCTATGTTACTCGCTTGGTTGGCTTACTGCCAAATGTGACTAGACTTTCTATTTTGAAGAAAGGCAAACCTCAACCTTGGAGCAACATTAGAGAAGCTTCATTACTTCTGCTAGCTCTTAGAGTAATTCACATTCTAAGGCGTCGGCAAGCCATCTTACCGTTGGTCCCTATTGCAGCTGAGCTCTTGGAACTTTCTTTTGCTGAGATGATGAGTTTGGAACCCTTTGATCCTCATGCTCCTGCTCCTACCTTACCGATTTCTCCTCCTGTCTCTCCCGTGGAACTATTGGATGAGGAGATTGAGATCTCTCCTACCGGTGAAGTGTCTCGGTCCGTTGCAACCTCTCTTACCGACCCATTTTCTCCTCTTACCAATAGCCAAGTTGCCGATCAATTGCCTCCAAGGCTATCGATGCTACATTACCGGCTAGCCAACCGGTATCTCAATCTATTCCTTTACCGACCTCTCCTACCGATGATTTGAATAGGCCACTCCTTGCTTCAGATTTGATAGGTCTTCATAGAGCCTTTCTTGATGGTTTTGTGGAAGTTAATGCTGAGTTAGCTCGTTCCTTCATTAAGTCCAATCAGGAGGAGGATGAGAGAAGATTTGATTTATTGAAGACTGGTATTGCTTTGTCTCTTGGCAATTTCATGACCGATATAAATGCTAGAGACAACGTCATCAGAGATCTTCGCTACAACTTGATGAGGCTCGGCAAACCAATAAAATCCTTTATGAGCAACAACTTTCGTGCAAAGACATTCGAACCGATCCATTGAAGAACTCAAAAGGACAAACTCAAGCCCTTAGTAGTTGTCAAGAAAGGAACCGTGAGCTTGAGATGGAGTTAGCAAAAGTGAAAGCTAAAAACGAAGTGCTCCTGGTGGTTAGAGAAGAAAGGAAGAAAAGAAAAAGGGATGAGAAAGAGAAGAAGAAAGCAAAGGAATCATCCAAGAAGTCTAAAGCCTCAGATCCTCCTTCAGATGCTGTTGCTCCTTAAACGATCAAGATCCAAGCCTCTTACCGTGCAGCCTCGAGAATGTAACCGATGATGTTTTTGTCTTTCTTTCCCTCATTCACCGGTCTACAACATAATGAGAATCTCTTATCCTTAAACTTTGTGTTTTGTTTAAGTTTCCTTTACTTTTAATTATTTTGAATATTCCAAACTACTTCTAACCGATATATCTTGCAGGTCTCATTCAAAATATTTCTCCTTTTTCAAATCTTTTATTTTTCACTTCTGTAAGCTTACTTAGGTAGCATCAAGTTGTCTCTTGACTTGGGGAATGATATATTAAATAAACAAACTCTTCATCATTTCTTTTTCTAAGTCAAGAAGATGCTAACCTAGGATGATTGGACTTAAGCAATTAGGAGGAGATTGTTAGTCAAATATATGCTTAGATTTAGAATTGCTTAATCCCAATCATAACAAGCATTAATGAGGACCCCTAATTTAGTTAGATCAAAATAGAATTTTTCTATGTACCTTAGGATCCCTTAGTGCTCGTGCCTGTGTTGTTTTTGCTATGTATTTTTCTCAAGATTTGATGACTTGAAGACCTGAGAATTTCCATCAGCAATGTGTGAGTTACCGGTTGGAGTCAGTTACCGATCAAAGCTCCTCTTACCGGTTGAGCTATCTTACCAGTTGAGTTACCGGGCCGGCACCTCTGTTACCGGTCATGTCACTTTACCGGTTAAGGCTTACTCTTCAAGCTTCCTCCGGTTAGCGGCCGATGCATTAATTGTTCCCAACTACCAAGCCATCAACTTTAGCTAAAGTTGGTAAAGCAAGCATGCCGACATGACATCTCTCGCAAAGAAACCGCACCTTCTTTGAGAATGTCAAGTAACCGCACTCACAGAGCCCCATCTATCTCTCGGAAATCCTCTCTATCCAAATCTCGGGCATTTAATGCAAGGATCTTCCCATTTAATGCCCGCCACCCAAGTCATCATTGCAACCTCTTCAAAGACAACGACTCCTTTTCAAAGTTCACTATAAATAGCTTTCCGGAGCATTGAAGAAGGTTGGTGCATTTATGATTCTTGAGAGTGAGTTGCTTTGAACTACCAACTCCGCACATTCTCTAGTTCAAGGCATTCAAAGCAAGTCCCTTTATTCACTAGACATCTCTTGTTAGGACTTATACACCGGCACCTCAATCAATTCTCGTAGTGTTCCTCCATTAGACTACTTATGGAACACATTGATTGATTCACACACAACACCCTAGAGAAATCAGCTCAGCTTGTGAGCACATCTCTAGAAAACACCAGGTCTTTGTTGTAGCACGACCCATTAGTGGTCACCTCTAGTTTGGCAGCCTTTCAATCATTGGCTTGCAACTTGTAATAGGTAGAATCCATTAATAAAGTAGTGCACCTTCACAAATCCAAGTTCTGACCAAACTTGGTAGAGGACGTAGCAGTTATTTAACACTGTGAACCTCTTCAAACAATGTGTCATTTATTGCTTTGTTTGTTTTCTGTTGTGTAGTTGTAATCAGTTGAAAATCTCTCAACTGGTCACAACCTATTGACTTCACTTACTGCTCATTTCGTTTGTCTTACTTGGAAATAATTTTTGTCTTGCCTTGCATGATATTTTGTCTTACCGGTTTGCCTTTTCTCTAAACTGAAAACTTAATTTCCGCTGTGCAAAATCACTTACCGGTGAGCTAAAGTTTTTCAAAAGAAGTTTTAGCAAAAAGTTATAGACAGGCTATTCACCCCCCCCCTCTAGCCTGATTCCTACCATTTGGGACCTAACAAACCCCACAGAGCACAATAATCAAAATGATCATAATTTGATCATGGGGGATTTACCCACAATCATAACCAGGTAGAACAAATCACCTCCTGAAGGTTGGCCAATCCTGTAGCACTACATAGGACTGAGAAGGCAAGTTATGTCGCGTGACAGGAAAGGCCAAATATCCAGAACTTTAAGCAACATGCACCAGCCCCAGCCTCCAAGAAAATCACTCAAACCAAGTCCCAAAATGATAACACAAGAAACATGGAGGGGAAGAGCAACAACAAAGCATGCAAAATGCAAATATCACACAATGTCACAAACAAAGCACACACAAATGAATAAGAAGGATGTTGAACATGAATGAAAGCTTGAACCACTTTTGAAAACAGGTTTTAGTCCCCAGCGGAGTCGCCACTGAATGTACGCTCGCCGAAATTATAAAAGTTATTGGGAGTCGCCACGCCGTTTTAAAGGAAACATTGAAAACCTTTTGAAAAGAGAATTTTGGTTTGGGGGTCAGATTACGTATTGTGAAGAACCGAGAGTTCACCTAACACGCTTCGTAAATGAGTCTTTCTAATATTCAACATCCAAAATCATTCATAAGTGTGTGCGATTGTGTGAGACAAAATATATGATGAAATGCATTTTAATGCTTTGTTTTATTGATCAGAAATGAGAGAATTATATCTTGTGAACCACTTGGTACGGGGGACCACACCCCGATTACATTGAAATGAATAACTTACATCTGAAAAGGGAGCTTCTGCAGAATGGCAAGATGTATCGCGTGACACAGGATCTTCCTGGCGAGTTGTGTCGCGTGACACAGGACTCATCCTGGCAGATTGTGTCGCGTGACACAGGATGCCTATCTACAGAAACCTTACAAACTGAACACAGATTGAACAGAGATCTAATTAGATCGAATTACAACATCAATTCAACTTAGAAAACCACGAATCAACAACGAATCGACCAAGGGGGTGTGGATATGGGGAGATCCACACTCCCTTGGCAAACAAGCCACAATTACAATAAGATCAAACCATGAACATGAAATTAAACCAAGCAAATTGAATTAAACAGAGAGATGTCGATTGCCACTTGATAATTAAAGCAGATGGAGCTTAATTATTAAGTGGATGAATAGAGATTTCAATGAGTTATGCAAAATAGCAAGATATAAGAGAGAGAATGAGGGAGAGAGATATCACCCTTGTAGATGAGAGTTATCATCCTTGTAGATCCACAATATCTACACCAAGTTAGGTGTAGAGATCTTCAAATCAGCTGCTGGAATGAGATTTGGATCTCAGATTTGAGGAAGAACTGTGGTCTTCAATGTGTATATGAGTGGGTATTGAATTGGTGTGATAGAGGATGAATTGGATGAGAGAGAGGGATTGAATTGAGAGGATTGGTGTTTGTTGTGTGTGTTTTAGGAGAGAGAGAGAGAGGCTTCTGGGCATATTTTGGCAGAGTGACAGTAGGGAGGCTCAAAGGGATCTAAAAATGAGAGGGGGAGGGTCCAATTTATAGGCTGTTGATGAGGGCCAGTTGTGTCGCACGACCTTGCATTGTGGCTTTTCTTGGCTCGTTGTGTCGCACGACTTGGTTGGCCACTGAACCGTTTCTGGCGCCAACGACTGGTTCTGGAACATTCCGAGTTAATTCCCAACAGGTCCAAAATAATTAATTCCCTGTAGGTCCTTTTGCATTAAAACAAATACTTGAAAGTACTTTCTTCGCAAGAAACTTATAAAAAGTTCCCGGAAGTCTCGGAATGGACCGAAAATTTACCAAAAAGCCCCTAGTGCAATTTTATTATAATAAAAGGCATTTATAAAGGGTCGCGAATTGGATTGGCGTACTCACACGAAGGAAGAGGAAAGGTTATACATGTTTGGTTTGAAACTGATTTAGAGGATGAAATTGCTGACTCAGATGAAGATGCTGATGTTAGTTTTTTAGCTCTTGATGGAACTGAAGCTGGACACGCTCCTTTAGAGTCACCAATCTATAGAAACTCCATTGACCAGTCAAGCACTTACAATGACACTACCACACCTATGAGATCTCCCTTGTCATACTATGACGAACCTATACCTAGGGCTGAAAATCCCTACAACTTCAAAATCCAGAGTATAGGTGGAGCTCTCTATGGTCAAAGAAAAACCCCTCCCACTCTCAAACCTTTAATGCAACCAATGCAACCGACCTATCAAACTCAGGCCCAACCAATGATATTCAAAACCCAACCTGTGTTTAAACCTCGATCGATTCAATTCCAGAAGACCTTAACCGAGATAAGCTCCCAACCGGCATCCTCCTTACCTAACTTTGATCCCAACTTTGAACCATCATCCTCAACCTATCAGCCAACCATTGATCAAATGCCTAACCTGTCAAAGTCTGATAATGTAGAGGTGATGAATGAACTCTTTTCTGATTTTGAAAAATTAAATGATGTTCAGAAAGTTATGGCTGCTGATTTCAAAAGAATCTCAACTGAAAATGACTCTCTTAAAATAGAGATAAAAGTTTTGAAAGAAAAAAAACTTGAGTCAGACCAGTTGAGAAAAGAAAATCAAGATCTCAAGGATAGACTAAACATATGTCTTAGTCAAATTGCTGATTTAGTTTCAAGAAACAATTCTCTTACTAAGTCAATTGATTCTTATTCTAAATCAAAAGCTGATGTTGAGACAATCCTACAAGACCAAATGTCTTATAATGACCAATCTGGTTTAGGATTTAACTCCAGCAAAAATGACAACAAAGACAAGCCAATTATTAAGTATATCACTGAAAACTTGATGGATAAGTTTGATGATAGTCCATCTGACCTGCTAAAGAAAAGTACTACTTGTACTTTTGGTGTTTTTCCACTTACATACCCAAAAGTGAAGGAACAGATCAAGGTCAAAAAAGTTGACAAAAACAAATCCAAATGGACTAAGGCAGCTGATCCCAAGCTGGGACCCTATATCCCACTTGATGATGGTGACAGCAAAGCTGGTATCCACATTGTTGGTCATGCTGCAAACTTGGAAACCTCAACCAGTAAAGCACCCATAACTGGTCAAGAGACGGTAACCGGTCAGACCAGTGTCACCACTAAAACCATCCTAACTGGTAAGGCTGCTTCACGAGGTAAAGGCATGTCCAAGTATATGCAAAATACCAGCAAAGGAAACATTAACACCTTTATGCCCGAAGGATTTGTTCATGCTCAAACTTCTAAACCTTCTGAAGCAGTGATCAAATCGGATATCAACTCATCTACCTCCTCACAGCCTATTTCAATCAAGTGTGTAAATTGTGGAGATTTCGGTCACAAGGCTTATGAATGCCTCTTGAAGCACCTATCTAGACCCACTGAGCCTCAAAGCTCAAGTGGTGGCCAGGTATGGTTGCCAAAGAGGAACTAACTCTTTGGACCAAAAGGAATAAGGGGGACCATAAGCTTAATGTTTTATTTCAGGTATGCTTTATAGCCTCAACCGATGCAAGTAAGGACATTTGGATCTTGGACAGTGGGTGCTCAAGGCATATGACTGGCCATGAAGATCTCCTTACAAATATTGAAGAAGCATCAGGTCCTCTAGTTGTCTTTGGTGACAACGCAAAAGGTATCTTTGGTGGATGGTCTAAAACATAACCTTTTCTCCATATCACAGTTTTGTGACAAAGGTATGCATTGTGTTTTTACTTCTTCCAACTGTTATGTGAAAAACATTTCTATCGAAGAAACCCTTCTCACTGGACAAGAAAAGGTAACATATATGCTATAAATTTAAATGCTATTTCTAGTGTTACTAATGTTTGTTTTGTAGCAAAGAACATTAGTGAGCATTCTTGGCTATGGCACAAGAGACTCAGTCACTTGAATTTCAAATACCTATCCAATCTAGCCAATGCAAATTTGGTCACCAACTTACCTCAAGTGTCTGCTGATCATGGAAGGAAATGCAGAGCATGCCAGCTAGGAAAGCAACATAAAACATAATTCCAAAGCAAGCCCTTCTTGCCCACATCTAAGTGCCTCCAACTTTACACATGGATCTGTTTGGCTCCGCAACAACTGCCAGTTTAAGGGGAAGCAAATATGGCCTAGTTGTTGTAGATGACTATTCAAGATATACCTGTGTGGAAACTTTCAGCTCCAAAGATGACACTTATGGAGTTGCCACCAAGCTTTTTCATCTACTTCAAACCTAAAAGGAAAGTGACATCATCAGTATGAGATTCGACAATGGAACTAATTTAAAAAACAATGGCATTTCTTAGTACTGTGATGATCACGAAATTGATCACAATTTCTCAGCTGCTAGAACACCACAACAAAATGGTGTTGTTGAGAGAAAGAACATAACCTTGATCGAGGCTGGCAAAACGATGATATATGAAGCAAGGCTACCCAAGTACTTTTGGGTTGAAGCTTTCAACACAGCATGCTTCACTAATAACCGGTCATTGGTCAACAAGTTTCACAACAAGACACCTTACGAGCTTTGGCGTGGCAGAATTCCCAACATCGGTTTCTTCAAAATATTCGGCTATAAATGTTATGTTCTTTATAATGGTAAAGAATATCGAGGTAAATTTGATGAGAAAGCCGATGAAGGTATCTTTGTTGGTTATGCCAAGCATAGTAAGACATTTAGAATATTTAATAAACGTCTGTTGAAAATTGCTGAATCTGTTCATGTTACATTTGATGAATTTGATTTCCTAGAGTCTGACAAGGCTCCAAATAGTACTAATGATCCTGGTGTTTCTGAGACGGATGAATCCAGCAACTCTAATTACAATCAAAACACCAATACCAATGCAAATCAACCTCCAGCTCAGAATTCAGGCTTTCTAAGTGGTGTAACCGATAGGGCCTTAGTTGATGATTAATTCTTCCCTCAATCGGTTAGAAGAGAACCCAACCTACAAAATCCCTTAACCGATTCTTTACCAACTAGTCCCTCTACAAATATTCCTATTACACCACCTGAACCTGAACCAATTTTTAATATTCATATACCATTTCCTTCACCTCAACCTGAACCTGATCATCTGTCAAACTCACCAGTTCCTAACCGGTCCTCACTTCAACCGGTCACACCTCCCTCAACCGATTCCTCTCCTCCACTAGAAACCTTAAGACAAGAATCGGTCAGGCAAGACCTTCCAAGGGAAGTGAGACCAGCTAGAGGACACGCAATATAAAATGTGATTGGTGATGTTTTTGGTCCAGAATGACTAGAGGCCAAAGGAGGAGTATGGAAGAATAACATAGTTTATTCTCCTCTACAATGGTCTCAAATATAGAACCAAAGAAGACAAAAGAAGCACTCAATGATCCCAGATCGGTAGAAGCTATACAAGAAGAACTCAATTAGTTCGACAGATGCAAAGTATGGTAATCAGTGCCTCATCCCAATGATTAGACAATGATAGGAATGAAATGGGTCTTTAGAAATAAATTGGATGAGTCTGGAAAAATAACAAGGAATAAAGCAAGACTTGTAGCAAAAGGGTACATACAAGAGGAACGAATGGATTATGATGAGACTTTTGCCCCTGTTGCTAGAGAACTTTAAGAGCTTGTATATGTTGATCAACCTCCCGGGTTTGAAGACTCTAAGAAGCCTAATCATGTCTATAGGTTAAACAAAGCATTGTATGGCCTCAAGCAAGCACCAAGAGCATGGTATGAAATTCTCTCCAAATTCCTACTTAGTAAAAAGTTCAAAAGAGGTAAAATTGATACAACCTTATTTATTGAAAAGCATAATGGTCATTCATTGTTAGTTCAAATATATGTAGATGATATTATATTTTGCTCTATTAACGAAAACTTATAAAAGAGATTTGAGAAACTTATGCAAAGCAAGTTCGAGATGAGCATGATGGGAGAACTAAATTTCTTCTTTGGACTTCAAGTTAAACAAACTCAAGAAGAAATCTTCATCAATCAAGCCAACTACACAAATGATCTCATCAAGAAATTTGGACTTGATTCTGCTCATCCTCAAAGCACTTCAATGGCTACTAATGTACATCTTGATAAATATGAGTCTGGTAAGAAAGTAGATATGACACTTTATCGAGGTATGATAGGATCTCTACTTTACTTGACTGCCTGTAGACTAGATATCATGTTTGACGTATGTGTGTGTGCTAGGTTTCAAGCCGATACTAGAGAATCTCACCTTCAAGCTGTTAAAAGAATCATAAGATATCTTGTGGGAACTGTTCACTTAGGTTTATGGTATCCTAGAGATTCATATTTTACACTAATTGGCTATTCAGATGCTGATTTTGCAGCTTGTAGGGTCACAGAAAAGTTCTAGAGGGACTTATCAATTTCTAGGTCACTGATTGGATTCCTGGTCCTGTAAGAAGCAAGCTTCAATTTCCACTTCTACAACTGAGGTTGAGTACATAGCTGCTGGAAGTTGCTGCTCACAAATTCTGTGGATGAAGCAATAATTGGTGGACTATGAAATTCCAACAGAAGTTTGTCCCATCAACTGTGACAACTCATCAACTATTTCAGACTCCAACAATCCTGTGATGCATTCCAAGACAAAGCACATAGACATCAAATACCACTTCCTTAAGGATCATGTTGAAAAGGGTAATGTTGTTCTTTTAAAAGTTCATACTGATTATCAGTTTGCTGATATTTTGACAAAACCCTTAGACATTAAACGTTTTGAATTCCTTAGAGGTGAACTAGGCATGATTGATATATGTGGATAAACTGTGCTAACTTTTCTACCTGTGTAAGCTCAACTGATAAAAAAGGTGATTTCCCCATTTTACCCTCAATCTACCATTGCTCATCAACCTTAACCATTGGAAACAAGTTCTCAACCGGTCACATCCCCTTGACCGATCGTAATCTCAACCGGTTACATGTTGTAACTGGTCAAGCCTTCATGTGGTTGCTCTCAACCGGTCACCAAACTACTACCCCGACGACGAACTACGGCCGGACCAATCCATTTTAATCGGCGCATCTGACACCTCTGCTGTCCTTTCAAGTTTTTTCAGCCGCTGTCTGACACAGCTGTTTACCAACTTTTCTTTCATGGGTTGATCAAAATTTTTAATTTTGATCAAAAAGGTAATCTCTGTATCATTCCTATTTATCCAAAAGGTTATCTTTTTGTTCATTATTATGTTACAAATTTGAACTGTTGCACACACGTTCCTAATTTTAAGCTTCTATATTTAAAATATTTAAAATCATGTTTCGTTATTCCTATTTTTAAGCAATCAGTTAAAACGTTTAAACTAATTTTGCTCTTCCTCATAAAAACCCCTTCATCTCCTTCCTTTTCTCTCTCCCTATAAAAGGAAATCAAAAGTAAACTTTTGAAGTTTTCTAAACTCTCAAACTCTCTGCAAATCTCTCTTTCAACCGGTTAAGGATCATCAACTTCATTCAAAGGTCATCGGATCTTCATACTTCTCTTCATCACTCTTCAACCTTTTCTGGTAACACTTAGAACATTTATAAATTTTTCTAAGTCAAGAATATTTTTTGTATGACTATTAAAAATGTTCTAACTTAAAATGTTTGTGTTTTGATGTTTGATGTTTACAGATGGCTCCTAAACCTACCCCAAAGAAAGACATATATGGAGGTTATATTATGTCATCTTTCTTCGATTCTGAGCAAGGAAAGCTGCTCAAGGCCATTCTTTCTGGAGCTGGTGTTCTTCCGTTCTTATTGCCTGAGGGTTCAGAGGACATCTACTATGAGCTCGTGAATGAGTTGTTTGATAGCGGGTCATTGGATGAGAATGTTAAGGCAGGAGAAGTGCCTTCAATTGTTTCTACCGTGGCTGGTGTTCCTATTACCTTCTCCTCAGCCTCCATAGCTGAAGCCTTCCCAACCCTAGCCTCAATCGGTCCCTCTGCAGTTGTGATGAAGAATATGGAGTTGGCTTCATCTCAAATTAAAGGAGATGAGACCTTTGTAACAGTGAAGGCAACAAGAAGGCTGATCTTGATCCTCTAAACTATCCCTTGGTTGGGATAGTGGACCGATGTATTATTTGTCGGTCTGGATCCCATCACTGCATCGCAATGATTCAGTGGGAAGCAATGGCTGCTATTATTCTTCAAAAGGACTTTAACTGGTGCATATTTATTTTCAACGTCATAGTTATTGCCTTCAAGAAGTTTCACAAGGAGAAGCCTCTTGCTAGAGCAAACAAGGCAAGGCAAGGCCATGTCATTATTTGTTTATCAGTAGAGTTTTGAGAAGAATCCTAGCTATTTTAGCTGCCTCAGCCGGTCAGCCAAGTTACCCTCAGTTATGGGTTAAAACATTTGATAAGTCTGACTAGGTAAGGATTGAAAGAGAAGCCAAAACCCTAATCGGTGATAATGCCTCAACCGGTGAAGCTTCAACCGACACTCAACCGGTTGAGAAAAGAAGAAGGCCTATAAACCCAAGGTGAAGAAAAATGATATGCCTGAGTCCTCTCAACCGGCTACCACTCTACCGGTTAAGAGGAAGGTAACCGATGAAGCGGTCAGCAAACCTAAACCGGCCCCAACCTCTTTTCAACCGATTGCCTCTGCTCAACCGACTACCCCTTCAATCTCTCCACCAGTCAAACCCAGAAAAACCGCCAGAAAGCTAGATCCTCCACCCCTTGTCTGAAAATTCCCAACTCATTTCACCTCATCCTCCTTATCAAAATCCAAACCGATACAGAAATCCTCCTCTCAGCTAGCCAAAGAAAATGGTTAGAGAAGGAAAATGATTGAAACTGATCTTACCACCTTTCTCCCCTTCATTCCAAAACTGTTGTTTTCACACAACTTCTTGACCGGTGAGGTACCTATAACCGACCATGCCTCTCACCCATCAATCAGGAAGTGCCAACCGATCAGAAACCCTACCTTCCATATAATCTATAATAATCCTTAGGCAGTCAATAACAAGTTTGTTCCTTCTCTTAAATGGGTTTATCCTATTGACCATCTTCCCCATTCCTCAAGAAACTACTCCAGTTTCATGAGTTAAATAAAGCCTCTGTTCCTATCGATGACATTTACAAATATGTTGATTTCAAAAATACTCATGAAGACAAGGGCATCTATTTCAGCAAATATTGTCAGTTGAGTGAGTACGATATCTCCCTATCCAAGCAGGACTTGTTGAAGCTCTACAACCGATACTTTAACATGCTTCCCAATCTATGGAATGCAATATATCTGGCTCAAGATCGGTTGCATCAGGACATGATGGTTCATGCGGTGTGGACTGACTTTGCCATGCTATATGGAGTCCAAGACACCTTGAAGAAATCTGACCCCTACCAATTAGGCAAATATGAACTTCCTGATGATCTTCTTCCTATATTTGATTCAAAACCTATATCTCTTAGTCCACGAAGAAACCAGCTTATCATAAATGTTATGGACCTGATAGAGAATATGATGGAAGTTGATAGAGAGTTACATACAATGGGGAACATGAATTTGGCTGACTTCTTCTCCTCTGTTCACTCCAATAAAAACAAGTGGACCTCCACAACTGATGAGAAGATTGAAGAGTTGTTTAAAGACGGTAGTGGTTAAGCTGATGAAGATTTCGATAATGCTGATATTGGTGCTGAAAGTGAGCAATCTAGCTCAAGTTCAAGTTCTGGTGGTATGATCAGTCAAGACATGTATTTGTTACTCCTCAACCGACGACAGCGATTAGGAGCTTAGGAGGAGGCATAGCCAATACTTCACCAGTTACAGCCTTAGGAGGAGATGAAAATCTGTGACTGATGCCTCACCGGTTGTTCAACTGGTTGAGATGCCCTCAACTGATGGATCTACTGAACCGATTGAGGAGGAGAAGCCTGTTTCTACTGATGCTGCTAATGAGATTGAGCTGCAGAAGGCTATGGCAGCTAGCCTGTTTGAATCTGAATTGGACCAACAACGGTTATCTGCTGATGAGTTGGCTACTCGGACTGCCATTCAAGCATCTCTCTTAGTCAGTCAGGCAAGTGCCCATATAAAGGGTAAATTAGTTGAGAAGGAGATTGCTCCAGTTTATAAAGAGGAGGATACCAATTCTTCAGATTTCTTTGAGGAGGATGATGCTATAGAATTCAAGGCACCTGAGCCTTTTGAATATAATCCTTTTGATGATGCCCATCCTCCTTCCACTTTTGACTTTTTTATGGACCAGAAGGATCTCATGTCTACTCTGAATTATTATACATCTAAAACTTCTATTCCCTGGTTGTCAAACGGGATGTTTCTTTTTGATATGCATGAGAAAGTCATTAGTCATAGTAGTATTCAACCTATTCCTATGCCCCCATCTATAGCCGATGAGCTTCAACAACAAAGGAGGCAAAATAGAATGCAAGTGTTTTTAGATGTGGTTGAAACAATGAAATTTGGTGATCCCCCAGTCGATACTCCTCTCCATCAAACCAAAACCAATGGACAAGGTGAGGCTAGCCCCAAATTTCAAGCTCCCAAAATTTAAAGGCTGAAGAAGAGAACTCCTCCTCCCAGAACTGCCAAGATTATACCAGGCAAAGCTGAGTAACAACTGATCCTAGATTTCCCAACCAAGCAATGGCCATCCTATTTACCTCTGCTGCAGCAACGGTCACGCTCAATAAAGATTTCCGGTCAAGTGGTTCAACATCTATCTAGACCGATTGAATCTTCTCTCTCAACCGACAACATCTACATCCGCTACTTGGCTCTGAACGGTCGCATGACCAGGGTGTTAGAATTAAAGATCTTAAACTGGTCTTTTGAAGTGACAAAGACGGTGGGATTAATGCCCCAAGTGCCCTGGTTATTTTTGAGAAAATAAGATGGAAGTATAAAGCCCTAAAGTCATATCAGGCATGCCTTCCATCTTCTAAATATTTTGAGGATAATTCCATTGATAAGGTTAATGCAGCAGGCCATACCTTTTGCCTCTCTTGCTGCTGATATGATGGTGATGGCTTTTGAAGAAGCAAATGAGATTGCATGTGCTATAGGTTTGAGCCTTGAGAATAATGGTATTATAGCTCCCATTTTGGTTGTTTCCTCTTCTGATGACTCTGATTCTTATGATGATATGGATATTCCCCCAACCGGTCATCCTTTTCCAACCGATCTCCCTCCCTCAACTGACATCCCTCTGACTGATGCCCCTTCGACCGATGCTATCATGCAGTCTCCCCTCCAACCGGTTGCTGAGCCCTTAGAAGATGTTGATCTACAAAGGCCAACGGTTGTGCTAGATTTGATAGAATTACATGATGCACTGATAGATAGGCTTACTAAGTCCAATCAGGAGGAGGAAGAAAGAAGACTATCAAGAGTTGAGACTGGCTTTGCAATGACTATAGCAAATTTTGGGGCAAAGTTGAATGAAAAAGATGCCACCATAACTAACCTTGTCAAAGAACTGACAAACTTTACCCATACCAACAAGGAGTTATGTGACCAAGCCTTAGCCATTCAATCCAACCTTACTGAACCAACTAATGAACTGAAAAGAGCAAATTTAAAAATTCATGACCTGTCTACTCAACTCAAAGACTCAAATACTGAGCTGGTCAACTTGTTCATTTCAATGTTCAATATTTGCTTTCTTGATTTCATTTATATTTTTGAATGACATCACTACTACTAAATCTTTAAATTTGCAGGTTGTCTCATTCATTCTATTTTCTTTAATTTATGTCTTTACTTTGTAAGCTTTACATAGGTTACATCAAGTTGTCACTTGACTTAGGGATTGACAAAATTAAAAGATAAACTCTTGATCATTATTTTACTAAGTTAAGAAAAGATGTACACCTAGGATGATTGGACTTAAGTAATTAGGAGGAGATTGTTAGTCAAATATATATATAGATTAAGAATTGCTTAATCCCAATCATTATAAGCATTATTGAGGACCCCTAATTTTAACTAGACCAATTAGATTTTTCTAGAAGATTTTTCAAAGTGGTTACTTGTTCAAATCTGTCAAAACCTCAACCGGTTGACTCACTCAACCGGGCATGCTCCTTAGCCGACAAACTCTTCAACCGGCTGGGACAGTCAACCGGTTATCATCTTATTTGTTGCTGAAATCAGTCAAGCTTCCTCAACAAGCTTCCTATCAGTTGAAACATTTATTGTTCCTACCTACTCAGCCCACAACTTAGCTAAAGTTGGTAGAACAGTTGCTATGAAGACTTTGCTGCCGCCTTGACAGTAACTACTTTGAGGAATGTTCAAGTTACCAGTACTCACAATAACTTCTTTATCCAGTGGAAAATTCAATGATGTTGTCCTTCAAATCTCAGGCATTAAATGCAGAAGATATTCTCATTAAATACTTGTCAGACCAAGTCATCCCTTCAACCCCCTCAAAGACAACAACTCTTCCATGGAGTCACTATAAATACCTTCCTTAGAAGGTTGGTTCATTGAAGACTTTGAGAGTGAGATTTTAAGAACTATAAGTGCTCAAGCATTGAAGTTCAAGACATTGTCCATATATTCACTAGATTATTTATTAGGACATACAATATGTACACTCAATCAATTTTGTAAGTGTTTCCCAACAAGACTATGTCTGGAACACATTTATTGATCACACTACACACCCAAGAGAAATCAGTTCAACTTGTGAACACATCTCTGAAAACACTTGGTCAAATCTTGTATCACGATCCATTAGTGATCACTTTCCTTTAGGCAGCTTTCAATCATAAAGCTTGCAACTTGCAATAGACTAGTGACATTAATAGTGCACCTTTTCACAAATCCATGTTTTGACCAAACTTGGTATAAGACGTAGCAGTTTTTTAATATTTTGAACCTCTCCAAATAACTGTGTCCCCTTGTTTGTTTGTTTGCTCATTATTTCTTGTCCTTGTAACCGGTTGAACTCTATCACCGGTTACAACCTTTGAAACCTTTAACTGCTTGTTTGTCTTTTTCATTGGAATATTACTTGCATGATAATTTAACTTACTTTCATTTGAAACCTCTTTACTTAACCGACCACTTTTGTGTGAGTAAACCAGTAATATTTTATCTGATACGCAACTGGTTACCATCGGTTTAGCAAGTGATAAGTTATCTAGATATTTTATAAAGGTTTTAGAAAATAAGTTTAATCAGGCTATTCACCCCCCCCCCCGTTTAGCCTGTTTTCCTACCAATTGGGCCTAACACAAAGAAAGAATCAGATATATCAAGAAAATAACACTTCTCAACTTATGCACATGGATCAATGAATATAGATCTTAGAGGGAAGAATGATTTTAATGGTGACACAGACACTTTGTGGGAGTGGTATAGGAGGTGATACGGTCCGTCTCTACAAGAGTGTTCATCGGCCCTAATGTTACAAGCCATATCACAAATGTCCGCACTGTCCCTAGAATTTTCACCGCCACTTAACATACTCTCTAATTGTCCATAATCACTCTCCACTCATAAGTGCTCTTTTATGAACTCCTTTATTTCATCCACAAACTTGCATGAATCCCCCTCATCATGCATAGGATGTTTCATAATATCATCTACCGGGATCTCAACTCTCTCATTTGCCACCGACATTGACAACTTTCCATTCCCCACATTTATTATAGTGTTAGTAGTGACCATGAATGGGCATCCAAGAAAAATAGGTGACTCTCGACACATCCTCTCTCCATTAACAGTTTCTAGAACAATAAAGTCAACGGGGACAATCAAAGTCCCCACTTGGACTAACACATCCTCCACAATGCCCAAAGGTCGTCTAATGAAACAATCAGCTAGTTGGAGGGTCATTATCGTGGGTTTCAATTCAAATAAGCCCAATTTTAAGTACATGGAGTAAGGCCAAAAATTGATGCTAGCACCAAGGTCCAACATCGCCTTTACCTTATTAGAATCCCCTAAATTAATAGAAATCGTAAAACTTATGGGATCCTTTTATTTAGGTGGGAGGTCTTGTCCTAATATGGCACAAGCACTTTATCCCATGATCAATTTCTCATCTTTTCCATACCTATGCTTTTTAGAATTATTTTTTTTTTGAAAAACTTGTCATGGGCAAGAATGTTTTTAATAACTTTCAACAATGGAAGATTAATACTGACTTTGGAAAACATGTCCATTAACTCCGACATTTGTTGCTCTAACTCGTGTCTCATCAAACGACGGGGAAACGGCACCAGTGGTACATATGGCTTGGTGGTGCATAATTATCTTTTGGATTTCCCCCAATCTATTTGTACTCTTTCAACATCTTTTTCATTAATAGAGGGAGGAGAGAGAGAAAATGAAGGAGAGCTTACCTCTTTACTTACCAGTTTCCCATTCTTTGAAGTGGATATGGACACTTGTTGCCCTTTACTAGGGAAAGTCTCGAGCTTGTGGGCTTGAAGGGCTTCAGCAAGTTGCCCTATTTTTATCTCCAACTTCTTTATTGCAGCATCATGTTGCCTCGATGACTACTGCTGCTCTTGTTGGGTTTTGGGGTTACAAACGCATCGGAAGAACTTTGAAACACATAGCAAAAAACCCTAGCCCTTGAAACCGTCTAGCATAAAGAGATTAGAAACATATGAAATAGATTTACATACCTTGTAGCAATTAAGTTTATTCAAAACAAATCTTCAAAATTCAACCTTTGAATTTGGTATCGAATCTTCAAACTTCTCCTTGATCTTCCTTGTGATGAATCGATCTCCAAGCTTTAGGTGATAACATAATCACCCTCTAATGGTAATCCACACGCGAACGTACTATGAACAATTCTTGTAGGATTGCTAGATGATCCTCCGATTAATGAAAACGTTTTTCAATAATCAATGACAAAATTGTGGAATTGATTTGGGATTTCTTTTGATTATGATTCTCAATCAAAGATCAAAACTTTAGTGCTTCATAAACTCTAAAAGATGTTATAGAGAGAGAGGTTTATGGATGCAAAAGGATTGTATTTATACTAGGTATAAAATCCCTAACCTTTAGGGAGAATCCTTGTTTAAACCAAAAACCAAATCAACAAAGGAATTTACGTACGGACAGAAATTCGATACTGGCACGAGTCATGCCTGAGAGCACGAGTTGTGCCCCTTTGCAATTTCAGTCGTACCATGAGTCGTGCTCTATTTTTCACTCGTGCTGATCAAGGGAACGAGTCGTCCCCCAAGAGCACGAGTCGTGCCAAAGAGCACAAGTCATGCCCAATCCCACAAGGTCAAAATTTCAACGAGTCATTCCTTGTTGCCCAAACGCAGTCGTACTGCACTATGTCACGAGTCGTGACCCTAGGCACGAGTCATGACAAAGGGAACGAGTCGTGACCCAAGGCACGAGTCGTGCCAGAACCCAAAAATTCCACAAATTGAACCATGATCAATTCGTTCTTTGTGTGTGACCCTTTAGGAATTATATTTATGTTGGTAGTGAGTCGAAACATCGACTTCACAAGACATAAGTGATTTCTAGCAAACCATTATATCCACCAAATTAATATAACATCAAAGTTTGATTCCTTGATAGATCAAATGTCACAATCCCTTTGTCCACGATGTCAAATTGAACATGAGTCATGGTCGATGTCAACTCATATTGTTCAATACTTTCTCGATTTCGAATAGGTTGATAATCCAAGTGCATTTGATCTCTATCAAATCTCTTAAGTGTGGCCACACATTTCATCAACATCATTCATCGAGGGGTCCAAGCAAACATCTCTCTCAACGAGAGGGACAAATCTCATCTTGACTTATCATTCTTCCCTACAAGAATCCAATCGTGCCAACATAGACCTTATTGCTATCCTATTAAAGATAGTGTTAGACTACATCAAACACGATGTTCATCATGTGGAAGACGATAATAATCTCAGGTAGAAAGGATTCAATGACATGACTATCATGAGATTTAATCATGACACATATGACTATAGACCATGTCATAAATCTCATCTATAGGTCATGTCCAGTACTTGTTCTCTAGCAAGTACCCATAACTGTAATGTGCATCTTATGCATATAATCATCTCCATGATTATCCACTACCAACTTATACTAATCATTCACAATAACTAGGGACGCATGTTATTATAATAAACATGCAAACATAATAAGCCAAATAAACATGCTCTATAATAAATGATAAAGATGATTACATAGCGGTTTAAGTTATAAGTTAAACATAACTAAACGCCTAGGGAATTACACCTACAATCTCCCACTTACACTAGGCTCCATCTATGTATCATATACCCATGGACCTAACATGACCATCATGCTTTGCTTGTGCGAGGGGCTTTGTAAGCGGATCCCCAATGTTATCATCGGTTGATACTTTGCATATATTAATGTCTCCCCTATCAATGAACTCTAGAATGAGATAGAAATGTCTAAGTATGTGTTTGGATTGCTGATGTGACCTTGGTTCCTTTGCTTGCGCAATGGCACCATTATTGTCACAATAAAGTTCAACCGAATTAGTGATACTTGGAATAACTTCCAGATCACTAATGAACTTCTTGATCCAGCCTCCTTAGCTGCATTGTATGCCGCTATATATTTGGCCTCAGTTGTAGAATTGGCAATAGTACTCTGCTTGGAACTCTTCCAACATATCGCACCTTCGTTAAGAATAAACACAAATTCCGATTGCGATCGGAAATCATCTTTGTCGGTTTGGAAGCTTGCATCTATATAACCTCTTACAACAAGATCATCTTCCATCCCTCCAAAGACTAAGAACGCATCCTTAGTCCTTCTTAAGTACTTGAGGATCGTCTTGACTGCCATCCAATGATTCTCACCAGGATCAGATTGGTATCGACTCGTCATGCTAAGAGCATACGAGACGTCGGGTCTAGTACAAATCATGGCATACATGATATATCCAATGGCCGAAGCGTATGGAACCTCATTCATCCTCTTTTGCTCATCAGTTGTCTTAGGACACTGAGTCTTGCTATGAGTAACACCATAACCCCTACCAGTTGGGCTTATATGAACTTCCTGATGATCTTCTTCCTATATTTGATTTAGAACCTATCTCTCTTAGTCCATGAAGAAACCAGCTTATCATAAATGTTATGGACCTGATAGAGAATATGATGGAAGTTGATAGAGAGTTGCATGCAATGGGGAACATGAATTTGGCTGACTTCTTCTCCTCTGTTCACTCTAATAAAAACAAGTGGCCCTCCACAACTGATGAGGAGATTGAAGAGTTGTTTAAAGATGGTAGTGTTTAAGCTGATAAAGATTTCGATGATGCTGATATTGGTGCTGAAAGTGAGCAATCTAGCTCAAGTTCAAGTTCTGGTGGTGATGATCAGTCAAGACATGTATTTGTTACTCCTCAACCGACGACAGCAGTTAGGAGCTTAGGAGGAGGCATAACCGATACTTCACCAGTTACAGCCTTAGGAGGAGTTGAAAAATCTGTGACTGATGCCTCACCGGTTGTTCAACTGGTTGAGATGCCCTCAACTGATGAATCTACTAAACCGATTGAGAAGGAGAAGCCTGTTTCTACTGATGATGCTAATGAGATTGAGCTGCAGAAGGCTATGGCAGCTAGCCTGTTTGAATCTGAATTGGACCAACAACGGTTATCTGCTGATGAGTTGGCTACTCAGGCTGCCATTCAAGCATCTTTCTTAGTTAGTCAGGCAAGTGCCCATATAATGGGTAAATCAGTTGAGGAGGAGGAGATTGCTCCAATTTATAAAGAGGAGGATCACAACTCTTCAGATTTCTTTGAGGAGGATGATGAAATAGAATTCAAGGCACTTGAGCCTTTTGAATATAATCCTTTTGATGATGCCCATATGTTGGTGTAGTGCCCTAGGCGTTTAGTTATGTTTGACTTATAACTTAAACCGCTATGTAATCGTCTTTATCATTTATTATAGAGAAAGTTTATTTGGTTCATTATATGTTTACATGTTTATTATATTGAACTGCGTCCCTAGTTATTGTGAATAACTAGTATAAGTTGGTAGTGGATAATCATGGAGATGATTATATGCATGTGATGCACATTATACTTATGGATACTTGCTAGAGAACAAGTATTGGACTTGACCTACTTATTAGATTTATGACATGGTCTGTTGTCATGATTAAATCTCATGATAGTCGTGTCATTAAATCCTTTGAACCTGAGATTATCATCGTCTTCCACATGATGAACGTTGTGCTTGATATAGTCTAACACTATCTTTAATCGAATAGCAATAAGGGCTATGTTGGCATGATTGGATTCATGTAGTGAAGAATGATAAGTCAACATAGGATTTCTCCCTCTCGTTGAGAGAGATGTTTGCTTGGGTCCCTTGATGAATGATGTTGATGAAATGTGTGGCCCACTCAAGTGATTTGATAGAGATTAAATGCATTTGGATTATCAACATATTCGGAATCGAGAAAGCATTGAACATGTGAGTTGATATGGACCATGACTCATGTTTAATTGGACATCGTGGACAAAGGGATTGTGACATTTGATCTATCAAGGAATCAAGCTTTGATGTTATATTTAATTGTATGGACATAATGACTTTCTAGAAGTCACTTGTGTCTTGTGATGTTGATGTTTTAACTCACTACCAACATAAAATATAATTCCTAAAGGGTCACATAGAAAAGAACGGATTAAAAATGGCTAAAGGGGTGAATTCTTGGTCAAGGGACGACTCGTCCCCTACGAGACGACTCGTGCCCTAAGGGGATGACTCGTCCCCAATTGACCCAACTATTCCCCAAGGTAAGGATGAATGAATCATATTGCTGGATTTAGGGGACGGCTCGTCCCCTCAGGGACGACTCGTGCCCTGGGGGACGACTCATCCTGGCGGCTCTGGAAGCCCGTTTTGGCTTGGAAAAAGAACTCTTTTCCGTAAAGGTTAGGGATTTATAACAATTATAAATAGAATCCTTTTGTCCCAGTCATAGGTGATGAAAATTAGAGTTTTTGAAACACTAATTGGTTGATTTTGATTACGAATCAAAGATCAAAATCCATAGATTCATTCTACCAAACAGCCATTGATTGTTAAATATTGATTCAACAATCAGGGATCATATAGCAATCCAACAAGAAGTGTTCTTGGTCCGTTCGTGTGTGTATTACCGATAGAGGGTGATTACTTTATCACCAAAAGCTTGAAGATTTCATACGTTGATTCATCACAAGGTTTAGAACAATGAGAATATCAAAAACCTTCATCAACGGTTTTTGAGATTCGTTTTGAGATTCGCTTTGAAGATCCGTTTTTGAACAAACAAGTCGCATTAAGGTATGTAAATTCTATTTCATGTTTCTAATTTCTTCATTCTAGACGGATTTAAGGGCTAGGGTTTTGTTGTTGTATAAATATTTTCCGCTGCGTTTGTAACCCCAAAACCCAACAGTGGTATCAGAGCCGTGTCTTGCCATTATTAGGATTGAAATTGGCATGCTAGATTATTTTGATTAATTGCTATCCATGCTAATGAAATAGATCTAGATTTTATGTGTGTTGGTTTTGAAGAAAAACAAGTATATGAGATATGCCATGATTGTGATTAATAATTGGTTAATGTGGTTAATCTTTTACATAGGTTATTAATCTATTTAATATGATTATTTAGATTTGTAATTTCTCAAAATTATATCAAATAGTTTGATTGGAATATTTTGTGAAACCCTATGTTCATAATTGTGTACACATAAGATTCATGTTACAACCATGCGATGTTTGTTGTTATGTGTAAAACCTTCTAAATATTTAAGTTTTATGCCACCCCTTGATTAGAACACTTGTGATATTTTAGGGTATTTTGATGTAGTTTCGACTCAGTTGGGTGCATCATTATATCTTAATTTGTGATCAAGATGAGATAATGGTTGATGTAGTTTTGACTCAGTTAGGTGCATCGTTCCATGTCTCATACGTTTGAAAAAGGTTGGACTTAATTGGTGCTTTCAAATGAGATTTGACCCAAGGCATAGATGAGATTTAAAACATGTTTTTGACATATGATGTCTAAGGAAATCTCATAAAAGATCTAAGAGTCATATTAGATAAGATCGATGTTATCTACCTAAATAGCTTGATTTCGGGCATTGACTCAGTTAAACCAAAATCAGGTGAAATATGGATCTTAGCCTACTATGATTATATGATACATGTTTGTATTTGAAGGTATATAATTAGTGGGAGTATTTGTGAAATACATTATTTGCTCTTAGATAATAAATGTGTTGATACTTATGTGTTTCATTGTTTGCATATTTTATTGTAGTAATGGCAACTCACAATAAATCAGCCTCTGTCACTGTGATCCGTCCTTGAGAAGGACAAGCTCGAAGAGAACGGTACAACTATTCTGATTGGATCATAAGCCTGAGAATTTTTCTAAGGCAAGAGAAGAAAATATACGTTGTTGACGAACCCGTTCCACCTCAACCTGCTGCTAATGCTTTTAGGGCAGATAAGGATGCACATAAGAAACATATTGATGATTCTACAGATGTTGCATGCCTTATGCTTGCCACCATGTCTAAGGCCCTTCAGAAGGACCTTGAGCACATGGAAGCTGCTTTTGATCTTGCTGAGCGCTTAAAGGAAATGTTCCAAGTGCAAGCAAGACAAGAAAGGTATGATGTGGTTAAAGCCCTAACTGCATGCAAGATGCAAGAGGGGCAGTCGGTTGGTGCTCATGTCCTTAAAATGAAGGGTCACATTGAGCGTCTTAAAAGGCTTGGAAATACGATGAGTTTGGAACTCGCCACGGATTTGATATTAAATTCATTGCCTAAAAGTTATGGTAATTTCATTATGCACTATCAAATGACTGGCATGGATAAGAATCTCTCGGAATTGCATGCGATGCTTAAGACCGCAGAGAAGAATATCAAGAACCCCGGAACGACAAATGTGTTAACGGTTAACAAAGGAAAAGGGTTCAAGAAAGATGGCAAAAGTAAAGCAAGTGTTGTTAAACCTAAGGCAAAAGTTGTCATTGCCGGAGAGGCTCCCAAAGTGTCTCAAAAGGATGCGATTTGCTACCATTGCCAAGAGGTTGGTCATTGGAAGAGAAATTGCAAGGCTTACAAGGAAGGCCTAAAGGCAAAGAAGGGCAATACGATTGCTTCTGATTCAGGTATCTATATGATAGATATTTTCCTTTCTATTTCTAGTACATGGGTATTGGATACCGGATGTGGATCTCACATTTGTTTAAATGTGAAGGGACTAAGGAATAGGAAGCTACTCAAACAAGGTGAAGTTGACCTACGTGTGGGGAATGGAGCAAGATTTGCTGCATTAGCCGTAGGAACATATGATGTAACTTTACCTAGTAGCTTAGTACTTGTTTTGAACAATTGTTACTATGTTCCGAATTTGAGTAGGAATATTATTTCAGTTTCTTGTTTGGATAATGAATGGTATAATTTTCTTATTGCGAATAAGAAGTTTTATATTTATTTAAATGATTTTCTCTATGGTATTGCAAATTCATTAATGGCCTTAATGTTGTTGATGTTGATGAGAAACAAAATAATGTTGAAAAATGTTTATCATGTGGACAAGAAGTTTAAACTGAATGACGTGAACAACACGTTCATGTGACATTGCCGGCTTGGTCATATAAATGAGAAACGCATCTCTAAACTCCCTAAGGATGGTATGTTAGACACACATGATTATGAATCATATGAAATATGCGAATCTTGTTTATTGGGCAAAATGACCAAACCACCCTACACTAAGAGTAGTGAAAGGGATAGTGACTTATTGGGCTTAATACATACTGATGTATGTGGACCAATGAGCAGCATTGCTAGGGGAGGATTTTGGTATTTCATTACATTTACTGATGACTTATCTAAATATGGCTATGTCCATCTGATGAAGTCTAAAAGTGAATCGTTTGAGATGTTTAGAACATTTCAAAATGAAGTACAAAATCAACTTGGCAAAACTATTAAAGCACTTCGATCCGATCGTGGTGGTGAATATTTGAGCCAAGAGTTTGACAATCATCTCAAAAATTGTGAAATTGTTTCAGAGTTGACTCCACCTGAAACGCCACAATGGAATGGTGTTTTCGATAGGAGGAATAGAGCCCTATTAGATATGGTTCATTCGATGATGAGTCAAGTTGACCTTCCTATTTCCATTTGGGGACATGCATTAGAGACTGCTGCGTTTATACTGAACATAGTCCCTACAAAATCGGCTCCTAAGACCCCACATGAGATGTGGCATGGAAGAAAACCTAGTTTGTCTTTCATGAAAATTTGGGGTTGCAAAGCTTATGTGAAGAGACTTGTCTCCGATAAGTTAGCATCTAAATTTGACAAGGTTATTTTCGCCGGTTATCCTAAGGAAACCAAAGGGTATTACTTTTACAACCGCAATGAGGACAAAGTGTTTGTTGCTCAATATGGTACCTTCCTTGAGAAACAGTTTCTCAATAAAGGAACTAGTGGGAGTAAATTTGATCTTGAAGAGATTCAAGAACCCGAAAATAATATGGAACCGATAGTGGAGACTGAATCAAATCCACAAGGAGTTGTGGAATCGGTTCAAGATCCACAAGTCCATCATAGATCGGATAGGTTATGATCCGCACCAGCGAGATATGGATTTCTCGTGTCGGAAAGTAATGAAGTGGAAGTCATTGAGAATGACGAACCTACTTCCTATCAAGAGGCGATGACCACTCCTGATTCAGATAAATGGTTAGAAGTCATGGAATCCGAATTGCAATCCATAATCAAGTTTGGAACTTGATTGAGCCACCCGAAGGTGTAAAAACCATAGGGTGAAAGTGGGTCTTCAAGAAGAAGACTGATATGGATGGGAAGGTGCATACTTACAAGGCTAGGCTTGTAGCAAAGGGATATAGGCAGATTCATGTGTAGACTATGATGAAACTTTTTCACCTATTGCAATGCTTTTAGAATTTTAATTGCCATAGCCGCGTATTATGACTATGAGATATGGAAAATGGATGTCAAAACGTCTTTCCTTAATGGGAAGTTACTAGAGGATGTGTATATGACACAACCCGAAGGTTTTGTCGATCCAAAAAATTCTAACAAAGTGTGCAAGTTACAGAGATCCATATATGGATTGAAGCAAGCTTCTAGGAGTTGGAATCTTCGTTTTGACGAAAAGATCAAAGTGTTTGGCTTTGTCAAGAACGAAGATGAACCTTGTGTATACATGAAATTAAGTGGGAGCGTAGTATTATATCTTTTATTGTATGTCGATGATATCTTACTCATTGGAAACGACATTCCTGCACTTCAGAGTGTCAAGTCTTGGTTAGGGAAATTTTTCTCAATGAAAGATATGGGTGAAGCCGCTTACATCCTTGGCATCAAGATCTATAGAGATAGATCTAAAAGGATAATTGGTTTGAGTCAAAGTACCTACATTTACAAGGTTCTTAAAACATTCAAAATGGAAAATTCTAAGAGAGGCAACTTGCCAATGGGTCATGGTGTTACTTTTAGCAAGAATCAGTGTCCTAAGATAGCTGATGAGCGAAAGAGGATGAATGAAGTTCCATACGCTTCGGCTATTGGATCTATCATGTACGCTATGATTTGTACTAGACCCGACGTCTCATATGCTCTGAGCATGACGAGTCGATACCAATCTGATCCTGGTGAGAACCATTGGATGGCAGTCAAGATGATTCTTAAGTACTTAAGAAGGACTAAGGATGCGTTCTTGGTATTTGGAGGGATGGAAGAAGATATTGTTGTAAGAGGTTACACAGATGCTAGCTTCCAAATCGACAAGGATGATTTCCGATCGCAGTCGGGATTTGTGTTTATGCTTAACGGAGGTGCAATTTGTTGGAAGATTTCCAAGCAGAGTACCATAGCCGATTCTACAAATGAGGCCAAATATATAGCGGCATCCGATGCAGCTAAGTGTAGCGTTGTGAGAAGAATTTTATCTTTTTGAGTCGCCACCTATATTATTCGTTTGAAAATATAGAAAAACCATTTTGAAAGAGATTTGGGTTCGGGGCTTAGGTTATGAAATGGGTAGGTCAAGGAGCATCCATTTCACCCAATCCGGAGATCGGTCTTGCTAAAGAAAAGAGAGGTTTTCAAAAGAAGAGAAAATACGATTTTAAATATTACAAATAAAGATCCATTTAACGGGGTTAAACGGAATGTAGGATTGATTGCTTCGAGACCGTCTCCATGATTTGGAGAGGCTCTAGGCCGATCCTAGATTCTATGGACTTATACCACACTAACAATCAATTAGAAAGGGATTTAGAGATTACCTTGCGTGAGGTGATTTGGGCAGAGTTTCGACTCAAGTTTAGAATCGACTCTCGATATGGACAGAGCTTCGCCTCGGTCCTTGACTTGGATCTTGATGTTTGTTTATCAACAAGGTTGACAAACAAACTTTGAGGTGATTTTTAGGGTGATTTTGTAGGATTCTTTCAGGGAAAGAAGCCAATAAAATGTGTGTGAATCGTGGAATTTCTGGACCTCTTGAGCCTTGGAAGTCACCAAGTATTTATAGGGGTTGGATATGAAGAAGTGGAGAGGTAAAACCCTATCAGAAGGTTCTAGACTCCAAATCCCATTGGTTGGCCGGATGGATAAAGTTTTATCCTGAAAAGAGGTTGAAATCGACGAGGAAACTGTCGTCTGCATGCTGCAGAGGGAGGATATCTCATGCGAGACACGCCAACTCGCGGCGAGATATTGCTCCTGTGGACAGTCTTGTCCTTTCCTCATTATCTCGTATGCAGTTTAGTCCCAAACTAACGATAGTTAGTCAAAACTTAACGAAACATGACGAAATGGTGGATTTCTACTTCTTGACTCAAAGCGAGACTTAGAGTGGTATAAGTATGATCCGATGTGTTCAGAATGGGGTGTCTACAGAGCCCCTCATCGACAAGTCTTATGGAAGAAGTCATGTCGACGATAGAAAAGACATCATTCTGAACATCGGGATGGTCGGGCCGCACGGCTTCCTACGTATCTCTATCGGAGAATCAGACCATGACGTAGTTCGACTCCAAAACACGAAAAGGCTGCTTTAGGTATTTTGAAAATTATTTGAAAATCGAGGAGATTTTGTTTTGAAAGATAAATTCATACTGAGGAATCAAATCAAGACCCAATTCTGAATATACCTGTCTGTTTGAAGATTCGCCTGTCTGGGCTCCGAACCTGCGGGAAATATGTTAGAAAACAAAGGCTCACCTGTCCGGTCCTTTGAGTCCTGTTGGTTTTGTGACGATTCGCCTTTCTGGGCTCCGAATCGGGCTTTGTTGTTGAGGATGACGATTCACCTGTTTGGGCATTGAATCAGGCTTTTGGTTTGACGATCCACCTGTTTGGACGTTGGACCGAGCTTCTTTTATGATGACGATCCACCTGTTTGGGCGTTGGACCGAGCTTTTATGATGACGATCCACCTGTTTGGGCGTTGGACCGGGCTTTTTATGATGATGATCCACCTGTTTGGGCGTTGGACCGGGCTTTTTATTTGATGACGATCCACCTGTTTGGGCGTTGTACCGGGCTTTTTATTTGATGATTCACCTTTCTGGGCTCCGAATCATGTGGATTGAGTTGATCTTTCCGACTTCTTCTGAGCATTTCTTTTCTTTTGTTGTTAGGTCACTCTGTCCGCGGCCGATTACAACCGTGGAGCGACCAAGATGGCGGGACTGATGGCTGCAGTGTCGGACTGTCGAGAGGCATTCCACAAGGCTTCTTTGGCGGCCTCGACAGTGGCCTCGGCGGTGACCCCTACTTGCGGAGCCAAGAGATCGAGGAGGGATGGTAGTCCCCCGTGGTGGTGATGGCGGAGGTGCCGATGGCTCGGGCGATTTGATGGCGTGATCCCCTCCTTTTCTCTTTATTTGATTTCTGATGATTTGTACATATTGGCCGTGTAGGCCCAGACAATTTTTCTTTTTCTTTGGTACCTATTAGGAACAAGTAGGTAGCACAAAACAATGGTTTTTCTTAACCCCTAATCCTAGGTTTAATTAGTTATTTAATTAACTTTCTCGACTTTCCATGTTTTTGGAAATGGAATGGAATGGCCGTTAGGCCACAATTTTGAGCTTGAATCATGGTATTTTACTGCATGTTATGAACTGTACACGCAGGTTTATTCGAGGCTTGCTTCGTCAAGTCGGGGCTAAATGGCTGTTTGAACAGAAATATTGTTGTCTTGCCGTAGCAATATCTCGCGCGAGATAAGGTGTCTCGAACGAGACACGCTAGTCAGGCAGAGATCTCTTCTTTTCCGAATAGGATTTTGTCAGTTTTCCCTATAAAATTGCCCTGTAGTCCGGCCAGATACCTCATTCTAGCCTTATAAACTCTAGAGATATCTTGTTAGGGCGAAACTCTTGTCTTTTTCTTCAACCCTACGATCCATGGCTTCCAAGGAGATTCCCCCAACGTCCATGATTGTCGATGACTTTTCTCTGCCGTCTGAAGCGATTGAATCTTTCAAGCAAGCATCAAGGGATTTTGTGAGGTCGTTTCGCAACCGATCTCGCAATAAGTTCATTGCAGAATTCGGATTCAGAATCCTTTTTACCTTGAAGAACCTCCAACCGGATTGGAATCTCTTGCAGGGAGTCTTTGCTCGATTTGGGATCCCTCTATTCATCTTTTCAATTTTTCTTTGAATGAGATGGTGCCTACTGTGGAGGAATTTGTCATTATCTTGGATATGCCTTTGACCGGTGAGATTGCTGTTCCTAAGTACCATAGGAATCATTCGGAGGCTTTGAATGAATTGCTAGGGATCCCCCTTGATACTTGCTATGAGTTGGTGCACCGCAAGTGGGTTGATTGCTCTTCTTTTCCAGAACGCTTTAGCGGTGATTCGGATGATGATGCTTTTCATGTCTACAAGCGGAATTTTCTGGCCCTTTCTCTTTTCGGAGATGTTCTGTTTACATGCAGGGATGGCTTGGTTGACTCCCAACTGGTGGAAATTGTTCTGCAGGCTAGAAAACGTTCTAGGAACATTATCCCACTAATCTAGGGTGAGACCCTGCATGGTCTTGATGAGCTGCATAGGACCGGTGCCATGACTCGAGGAGTCCTCTTACATTGACTATTTGGCTTAGGGAGCATCTCAAGTTGATAGGCCTCCCATTGGAATATTCCCCTTTCACATATCATACGCGAAAGTTATTGATCAAGGATCTTTCGGCGGATGAATGGGGCTGGCGGTGCGAGGCGAAATGGCGACGTTCTTTGGTGTCCGCCTTATTGGAGGTTGAATAAGTACATTACCAATACCAAGGGCTTTGACAGGGTTGTTCTTTCGGGTTTGCGCGATTCCTCCTTTTATTTTCCCAAGCGGGTGCTCCGTCAGTTTGGTCAGTCGCAAGACACTTATCTTTCGAAGGAGCTTCTCGTGGAGTGTCTTACATTGGTGTAGAGTTTGCGCGGGCGCTAGCTCAAGCATGGGGTGAAGGAACCGGTCGGGACATTGGTCGAACCTACGAACTTTTAATGCAAGCATTTTCTTATCGATAAGTATTTGGATTGGTTTCTTCACAGGTCACCCTAGTGCGAGAGAAGATTGATGATCTGCGGCTTTGTTGCTAGGGGATTCTTTTGTAGCTAGCGGTATTTTGCGAAGGAGCGAGGCTCGGTCGACCACTGCTAATGTACGGACGGATCCAACCCGGGATTTTCTTGATGGGGATTGGTACGAGAGGCGAGGCAAAGGGATGCACGGAAAGACGGAAGCTTTAGATAGGCCCAATGTCTTTAAAAGGCTTTGGAGTCTGTCTTTGATCGCCTCGAGGGATGTCTTTGCTTTGAGGGGCTCAAAGCGCAAGAAGGATCGCGAAGACGGTGGAGATCATGTCCGCCGGCCTACCAAGTCAATGAAAGGCTAGATCTTTTAGGAGTACCAAGAGATTGCTTTGATAGATCGATAGTTTTTATTTTATTAGTATTTTTTTCAATGTTGTTAGCTTAGCAAATTAGTCGTTGTGGTTAGGATTTCCCTTTTGTCATTAATAAAATGCATTCGATTAATAAAAGGACAAAAGTAGATTTATTTATTTGATTAGACCGAACCCGAAGGCTGCCTACGTTCCTCTTTTATAGCAATTAAATAAGAGGCTCAGGTCTAACGTAGTTCATTTTTTAGAGAAAAAAGGACAGAATATGGCTCCCTGCCGAAGGGTAATCTCGCGCGAGATAAGCCCCCCCCCTTTTTTTTTTTTATGCACATCCTTTCTTTTGCCTAGACTTCCCCTTCGGGTTTTCAATCTAGCGGGCTTCTTTTCTTGTGCGAGCTCTGATTTTTGCCTAGGTCGTCCTTTTCGGGATTTTCAACCTAGTGAGCGATTTCCTTTTTTTTTTTAGGAGGCCAAGTCACGCAAAGTACTTCTTGAGCTTGTCCATGTTGACCGGCTTCGGTAGTTGATCTCCATCTAAATCCACTAGCTGAAGGGCTCCCCCAGAGAATATCTTCTTCACGATGTAGGGTCCTATCCATCTTGGTCCCCATTTGCCTAACGGGTTGAAAGGTCCGGGACGGTGCTCACGGAGCACCAGGTCACCTACTCTGATGTTCCTTGTCTTGACCTTTTTGTTGAAATCCCTTGCCATTCTTCTTTGGTAAGCTTGAGTGTGTTCGGCTGCTTTCAACCTTCTTTCGTCCAGCAGGGCCAACTCTTCGTATCTGCTTCCTAGCCAGTCGACTTCGTTCACTTGGTTTTCTAGGAGAACCCGTAGTGATGGTATTTCCAATTCTATTGGTAAGATAGCTTCCATTCCGAATGTGAGGGTGTAGGGAGTCTCTCCTGTAGCTGTTCGGACTTAAGTGCGGTATCCCTATAGCGCGAAGGGTAACTTGTCGGGCCAGTCTTTCCCAGTGACTGCCATTTTTCTGATGATGGTTTCGATTGTCTTGTTTGCGGCTTCAACTGCTCCGTTTGTTTGAGGCCTATAAGGAGATGACTTATGCCTTGTGACTTTGTACTCGGTTAGGAGATGGTCGGTTTCCTTCTCGAAGTGTGACCCATTGTCAGATATCATCTCTTTCGGAACCCCGTATCGGCAGATGATGTTGTGCTTGATGAATTCTGCGACCTTTCTGGCATTCAGAACCTTGTAGGAGGCGGCCTCAACCCATTTAGTGAAATAGTCGATGGCTACTAGGACGAAGCAATGTCCGTTAGCTCCTACGGGTGTGACCTTTCCAATCACATCTATCCCCCATGTGGAGAACGGCCAAGGAGAAGTCATAGGGTACAGTAAGGAAGGCGGTGCATGCTGAAGGTTGGCATGTATCTGACACTTGTGGCACTTTTTGACCATCCTGGTACAGTCGGCTTCCATGGTTAGCCAAAAGTACCCTTGTCTGATGATCTTTTTGGCGAGCATGTTTCCGCTCATGTGGGTTCCGCATACGCCTTGATGAACATGGTCCATTATTTCTCGGGCCTCTTCCTCGGTGGCACAAAGAAGGTTTCCTTGTGAATGCTTCTTGAATAGACGGCCAGCAGTGATGACGTAAATAGCAGCCAATCTCTTAAGGGCGATCTGAGTCTTTTGGTCTGTCTCAGGTGGGATGGTTCCATCTAGGATGAAATGCCAAATGTCATGTTACCATGGTTTCTCTTCGGAGTTCTTGACAATGGTACATTCGGATAACCATTTGTCTTTGCAGTCATGGAGATCTATAACGGCACAGTATGCAGGGGTTACACGCCGTGTTACTTTGAAGGGTTTGACTGCCTTCCCTTTAGGAATTTCGACCAAGGAAGCAAGTGTGGCTAATGCGTCTGCGAATCGATTTTTGTCTCAGGGGAGGTAGTGAAATGAGACATCCTGGAACTGTTGTGCCAACTCTTGGAGGTGGGCACTGTATCTTTGAAGGGTTGGATCTTGGACCCTCCACTTCTTCAATGTCTGATTGATGATTAATTGGGAATCCCCAAATACCTCGAGTTCAGTCACGTTGCGTTCTAGGGCTGCCTCAAGCCCTGCTATGCAAGCTTCGTATTCTGCGGTGTTGTTGGTGGCATCAAAGTCAAGACGTATTGCCAGTGGAGTATAGATGTCGTTAGGATCTACCAACAACATTCCAATGCCGAACCCTCTCTTGTTGGCTGCGCCATCGAAAAATAATTGCCACTTATTTTCTTCTTCTATACTCATGATGTCCTCATCAGGGAATCGCGGGTCTTCCCCCTTCACTTCGTCGCAAGGAAATTCGGCCAATTGATCTGCGAATACACTCCCCCTGACGGATTTCTAAGTGACGTAAGTGATATCATACCCCGCGAGCATGAAGTACCATTTGGCCAGTCTCGAAGACAAATTTGATTTGTCTAGGATATATTTCAGTGGATCCATCTTTGCAATGAGACGAACTGGGAAGGCTTCCATATAGTGCTTTAGCCTTTGTGATACCCAAACAAAAGCAGCGCAGGATTTGTCGAGTGGAGAGTAATTGATTTCGCTGCCTTGGAATCTGCGGCTGACGAAATAGATGGCATTCTCTGTGTGCGAGGCATGCTATTCTTGAGCAAGCATAGCCCCTAATGCATTGTCTGTAACCGTGAGGTATAATTTCAAGGGCTTCTCCTTGTGAGGTGGAACCAGGATGGGTGGGGAAGTTAAGTAGTGCTTAACTTCCTCGAATGCTTCTTGACATTCTTCGGTCCACTCTTGAGGTGCATTTTTCTTAAGTAGTTTGAAGATGGGGTCACACATTGTAGTCAGTTGATTGATGAATCGACTGATATATTGAAGTCTACCCATGAATTCCTTTACTTCTTTCTGTGTTCTGGGTGGAGGCATGTCAATGATAGCCCTTATCTTGGCGGGGTCTGCTTCTATGCCACGCTCTGTGACCATGTACCCTAAGACTTTCCCTTTGACCACTCCGAATGAGCATTTGGCGGGGTTGAGCCTCATCTTATGCTGTCTCAGTCGATTAAAGAATTTCCTGAGATCTCTGAAGTGCTGACCATCCGTCCCTTTTGAGTGAACAATCATGTCGTCTACGTATACCTCCATATCTTTGTGGATCATGTCGTGGAATAGTGTAGTGACTGCTCTTTGATAAGTAGCCCCAGCGTTCTTGAGACCAAACGGCATGACCGTGTAGCAAAATGTACCCCAAGGTGTGGTGAATGTTGTTTTGTGTTGATCCTCCTCTGCCATGAGGATTTGGTTATACCCTGCGAAACCGTCGACGAATGAGCGGACTTCGTATGCGGCTGTGGCATCGACCAACATGTCTATGTTTGGTAGAGGGAAGTCATCTTTAGGGGATGCCTTGTTCAAGTCTCTGAAATCGACACAGACTCGTATTTTCCCATTTGATTTGGCTACTTGTACCGTGTTTGCAAGCCATTCTGGATACTCGATCACTTTGATAAACCCTACATTCAAGAGCTTCATGATTTCCTCTTTTACTTGCATTGACCATTCCGACTTGATTCTGCGTAGTTTTTGTTTGACTGGCTTGGCGTTGGGTAGCAGCGGTATCTTGTGTTCTACAACTGACTGATTCAACCCAGGCATATCTTTGTAGGACCAAGCAAAGACGTCGACATATTCTCTGAGGAGCAGCGTCAAGGTTTCTCTGTCTTCCCCCTTAAAGAAGCTGCCGATCTTTGTTTCTCTAGGGTCTTCTGTTGTCCCAAGATTAACCGTTTGCATTTCCTCGTCGTCAATAGGGCAATTCTTTCCATAACGACCTACTTGCTTAGCTAATTCTTTTAATATTTGTTCGTTTTCTTGATCTATCTCATTGTATGATTCATCATTAACGTGTTCGTTATATTGATTATTATTAGTTAATTCATCATTCACGATGTTAGCAATCTCAGGGTACTCGGAAAGATCAAAGTTTTCATTAAGGAAGTAAGGGAATACATGTTCGGCCACCGCCTCGATTTCCTCTTGAGTGAGTTCATCGGAGGTGGAGCCTGCTTCTAATGTGAAAGTTACAGGGCCTATCTTCTTGCGGGGATGGGGAGTGCAACCAAGCTCTTTGATCATAAAGTCTTCATCAACAACTAGTCCTCCGGTGATGTGCCAGTTTAGAATTGGCTCTTCACATTTCTGTATTAGTCTTGTGTAATCAACCGTTGGAGCGTCCCCCTTGGAGATTACATGGATCTGGCTGTCTTCTAGCCGGCACAGGTCCTGGAACTGTCGCATCATGTCTTCTCCCAACACAAAGTCCCATTCACTTGTCATTTCTGCCTTCGTGCCCCACAAATCATTGAGGATTAGTGTGACGGGTTCTGTTTCATCTGGAGAAGCATCGCAGTCGCTGAAGATTTCAAAGCCTAGTTTGGCGCTTTCCTTTATCATCAGCCCATGGTTCTGAAAAGATAAAGTAGGGAATATTTTCCCCTTCTCGAACGAAGTAGCCATTGAGTGTCTTTCGATATGGATCGAGGTTATAATTCTTGGCCTTTGGGTCGTCGTAGCCTTTGTATGCGGTTTCTTCCCACTTGATTTGAGTGAAGCCCCACTCTTCTTCGTCATCTTCATCGTGGATGGAGATGATGTATCCTAGGCCATGCTTTGTGTGAAGTGGGGGAACCGGTAGAGGTTCCGTTATCCCTTGTAAGTGTTTTCTGAGTCCCAATCCAGGAAAGTACCCTTTTGCTAGCATCATTCTCCAGACAGGAAGGCTTCCGGAAAACCAAAGTGCCTTGGAGTAGTCATTTTCGTTGCAAGTTTCTAAAGAATTAATCAGAATTGAAAAGGGAAATACTGACTAACTATTATTGAAAAGCAAACTTGATACTCTTGCCCACAAATGAGGATTTTAGGCAAGTAGTACCTGACTAAGCTAAACTAGACTACTAACTGTTTCTTTTGCAACTAAAAGTAAATAACTGAAAAGAAAAAAGAGATTCCTCATTTGTTTGAATTCATCCAAACTATGCCACCACTTGGACAAACTCTGATGGCGTCGTTGTCAATCAAGTCTTGGACTGCATTCTTCAGGTTGAAACAATCATTGGTGTGATGGCCATAGCATTGATGGTAGAAGCAGTAGAGGTGCGGAGATCGGCCTTCCCTCTTAGGTTGGTAACCTTCCATTGGGCTTAGCTTTCCTTCCTTGTGAAGACTTCTGAAGAGATGACCGAGAGTGATGTTTCCAATGTCGGAGAAGACTCTACCCTTCCTTCGCTTAGCCATTTGATTGTGGAGGTCTCGGATATGGTTCTCGTAGTGTTGCACAAAGACGTTGTGGCGAGACTGGTATTCTTCTTCCATTTGTTCTTTGAGGTCACGGTAGAGAGTATTGAGGAAATACTTGACCCTCTCATCAATGTCATCTTCAATGTGATCTTCAAGGTTGATACACTTTTGGGTCATAGTTTCGAGTTCGCTCTTGACTTCCTCGAGCTCTTCAATCAGCATCTTTGTCTTTTCAGCTTGGATGGATTCTTCCATGTGATGCCACGAGTCATTGTCGTTAATTTGCTGCAGGGCTTTGGCAAGTTGAGTTTTGATGTCACTTAGCTCCTCTTGCATGGATGATCGTCCACAGTCGGAGTCACTCTCCATCTTCCGGAAATCCCTAGCAATGCGGGTGGAAGGTAAATCAAAGGCTTCTCTCCAACCTCCCACATATTCCATTTCAGCGACAAGGGCCTTGGTCAAGTCTTGCAAAGTGTGTTGTTCAAGGAATTCATTGGTCATGACGTGCTTTTTGGTAGACATTGTGTTGGGAGTCTTGAAGTTGAGTAGCTTCGGAAGACTGACAGAAGAGATGCAGAGACGATATCAGGATCAAATCTAGCCCCAACGAGTCGGAAGCAGGCTTAAACGGCTCAGGCTCAGTTTCAGCAAACAGAGGCATTATCCCGCGCGAGATAGGTAATACCGCGCGAGATAATCACACGGAAAGTCGATTTTTATTTAGACCTAAATTTTGGTCGGAACGGAAAATCCGTTTTGAGGGGTTTCTAAGGCCTTTATCAGAACCTAACGACTAAGCGATCAATCCGATTTTTGTAAAACAAAGCCATGTAAGATCGTTTTTCGAAGGATTATACATATATGTATTTTTTCAAAGGGACATCCGAAAGGGTCATTCCGAAGGGACTTTTTCCGAAGGGACTTTTCCGAGTCCTTCTTTATTGTCAATTTTACATGGCTTTGCTTTGATCAAAAACAAGAAAGGATCACCGAGTCAAAACCGACCGGTCACAGAGTGATCCTAAAAGGACAATCTACATGAGTATGTGGCGATGCAGGGCTGGAAGGCTAGGCTCCCCGCGATATGACAATCTAAGTGGATTGAATACGCGGAGTGGGATAGTCCAACTTCGGAGAGACCGGCGATTAGGTGGTTACCGTCATCCATCCTTAGTGTGGGTCCCGGGTTTATAGAGGGTATGCAGTGCAATGACAGATATATCATGAGTGCGCGTGTGTGATAGTCAATCTAGGTGATAGATAAAATAGAGATTTTTTTTTTGAAAAAACAAAAGAAAAACAGATAGTGGCCGCACCAAGTGGTTGCCTACGTTTCTCCCAAATAAGGAAGACTCAGGCCGTCGTAGTTCCACATAAAGAGAGATAAAGAGAGATAAATAGATTAATTTACAACTCCCGAATCCCCAATGGACCGGACTTTAATTAAATAAAACCCAATCGCACGCAGTTCATAAATAATAATCAATTATTTAAATGAAATAAAGATTCGAGTTCTACACCTTAAGGGAGGCCTTAAGATGAGGGAACTCTGCAGATAATGAATTCTGGGATCCCCCTTGCGTGTTCGGCTCTCGTCTTGGATTATGAGATGAACGGGAGAAACCAGAAAACAACCAGATTGCCGAGGAAATATCTCGCGCGAGATATGATATTTCGTGCGAGATATGCCTCGTCTGAGAGCAGAAAATTGAATTTACAAATTTTTTTTTGAAAACCTCTCTTTTAATTTTGAATCAAGTTTAAGCCTCTTAATTTTAAGTCCCCAGCGGAGTCGCCACTGTAGCGTTGTGAGAAGAATTTTATCTTTTTGAGCCGCCACCTATATTATTCGTTTGGAAACATAGAAAAACCATTTTGAAAGAGATTTGGGTTCGGGGCTTAGGTTATGAAATGGGTAGGTCAAGGAGCATCCATTTCACCCAATCCGGAGATCGTTCTTGCTAAAGAAAAGAGAGGTTTTCAAACGAAGAGAAAAGACGATTTTAAATATTACAAATAAAGATCCATTTAACGAGGTTAAACGGAATGTAGGATCGATTGCTTCGAGACCTTCTCCATGATTTGGAGAGGCTCTAGGCCGATCCTAGATTCTATGGACTTATACCACTCTAACAATCAATTAGAAAGGGAGTTAGAGGTTACCTTGCGTGAGGTGATTTGGGCAGAGTTTCGACTCAAGTTTAGAATCGACTCTCGATATGGACAGAGCTTCGCCTCGGTCCTTGACTTGGATCTTGATGTTTGTTTATCAACAAGGTTGACAAACAAACTTTGAGGTGATTTTTAGGGTGATTTTGTAGGATTCTTTCAGGGAAAGAAGCCAACAAAATGTGTGTGAATTGTGGAATTTCCGGACCTCTTGAGCCTTGGAAGTCACCAAGTATTTATAGGGGTTGGATATGAAGAAGTGGAGAGGTAAAACCCTATCAGAAGGTTCTAGACTCCAAATCCCATTGGTTGGCCGGATGGATAAAGTTTTATCCTGAAAAGAGGTTGAAATCGACGAGGAAACTGTCGTCTGCATGCTGCAGAGGGAGGATATCTCGCGCGAGACACGCCATCTCGCGGCGAGATATTGCTCCTGTGGACAGTCTTGTCCTTTCCTCGTTATCTCGTATGCAGTTTAGTCCCAAACTAACGATAGTTAGTCAAAACTTAACGAAATGTGACGAAATGGTGGATTTCTACTTCTTGACTCAAAGCGAGACTTAGAGTGGTATAAGTATGATCTGATGTGTTCAGAATGGGGTGTCTACACTAAGAAGGCAGTTTGGATCAAGAAATTCATTAGTGACGTGGATGTTGTTCCAAGCATCACTAATCCGATGGAACTTTATTGAGACAATAATGGCGCCATTGTGCAAGCAAAGGAACCAAGGTCACATCAGCGATCCAAACATATACTTAAACGTTTCCATCTCATTCGAGAGTTCATTGATAGTGGAGACGTTAAGATATGTAAAGTATCAACCGATGATAACATTGGGGATCCGCTTACAAAGCCCCTCGCACAAGCAAAGCATGATGGTCATGTGAGGTTCATTGGTATACAATACATAGATGGAGCCTAGTGCAAGTGGGAGATTGTTGGTGTAGTGCCCTAAGCATTTATTTATGTTTGACTTATAACTTAAACCGCTATCTAATCGTCTTTATCATTTATTATTGAGAAAGTTTATTTGGTTCATTATATGTTTACATGTTTATTATATTGAAATGCGTCCCTAGTTATTGTGAATAACTAGTATAAGTTGGTAGTGTATAATCATGGAGATGATTATATGCATGTGATGCACATTACACTTATGGATACTTGCTAGAGAACAAGTATTGGGCTTGACCTACTTATGATATTTATGACATGGTCTGTTGTCATGATTAAATGTCATGATAGTCGTGTCATTGAATCCTTTGAACTTGAGATTATCATCGTCTTCCACATGATGAACGTTGTATTTGATATAGTCTAACACTATCTTTAATCAGAGCAATAAGGTCTATGTTGGCACGATTGGATTCATGTAAGGAAGAATGATAAGTCAAGATGGGATTTGTCCCTCTCGTTGAGAGAGATGTTTGCTTGGGCCCCTCGATGAATGATGTTGATGAAATGTGTAGCCACACTCAAGTGATTTGATAGAGATCAAATGCATTTGAATTATCAACATATTCGGAATCGAGAAAGAATTGAACATGTGAGTTGACATGGACCATGACTCATGTTTAATTGGGCATCGTGGACAAAGGGATTATGACATTTGATCTATCAAGGTATCAAGCTTTGATGTTATATTTAATTGGGTGGACATAATGACTTGCTAGAAGTTACATATGTCTTGTGAGGTTGATGTTTCAGCTCACTACCAACATAAAATATAATTCCTAAAGGGTCACACACAAAAGAACGGATTAAAAATGGCTAAAGGGGTGAATTCTGGGGTCAAGGGATGACTCGTCTCCTATGAGATGGCTCGAGCCCTAAGGGGATGACTCATCCCCAATTGGCCCAACTATTCCCAAGGTAGGGATGAATGAAACAGGTTGCTGGATTTAGGGACGACTCGTCCCCTCAGGGACGACTCGTGCCCTGGGGACGACTCATCCTGGCGGCGCTGGAAGCCCGTTTTGGCTTGTAAAAAGGACTCTTTTTCGTAAAGGTTAGGGATTTATAACAAGTATAAATAGAATCCTTTTGTCCCAGTCATAGGTAACAAAAATTAGAGTTTTTGAAACACTAATTGGTTGATTTTGATTACGAATCAAAGATCAAAATCCATAGATTCATTCTACCAAACAGCCATTGATTGTTGAATATTGATTCAACAATCGGGGATCATCTAGCAATCCAACAAGAAGTGTTCTTGGTCCGTTCACGTGTGGATTACCGATAGAGGGTGATTACTTTATCACCAAAAGCTTGAAGATTTCATTCGTTGATTCATCACAAGGTTTAGAACAAGGAAAAGATCAAAAACCTTCATTAACGGTTTTTGAGATTCGTTTTGAGATTCGCTTTGAAGATTCATTTTCAAACAAACAAATCGCATTAAGGTATGTAAATTCTATTTCATGTTTCTAATCTTTTCATGTTAGATGGATTTAAGGGCTAGGGTTTTGTTGTTGTATAAATATTTTTCGCTGCATTTGTAACCCCAAAACCCAACACCATCCTCCTTCCACTTTTGACTTTTTTATGGACCAGAAGGATCTCATGTCCACTCTGAATTATTATACATCTAAAGCTTCTATTCCCCGGTTGTCAAACGGGATGTTTCTTTTTGATGTGCATGAGAAATTAATCAGTCATAGCAGTATTCAACCTATTTATATGCCTCCATCTATAGCCGATGAGCTTCAACGACAAAGGAGGAAAGATAGAATGCAAGTGTTTTTGGATGTGGTTGAAACAATAAAATTTGGTGATCCCCCAGCCGATACTCATCCCCATCAAACCAAAACCAATGGACAAGGTTGTTGGTGTTATGCCCTAGGCTAAAGTTATGTTTAACTTGAACCATTATGTATCATCTTTATCATTTATTATAGAGCGTGTTTATTCTGTTCATTATATGTTTTGCATGTTTATTATATTGAACTGCGTCCCTAGTTGTTGTGAACAACTAATATAAGTTGGTAATGGATAAATCATAGAGATGATTATATGCATGGAGATGCACATTACACTTATGGATACTTGCTAGAGAACAAGTATTGGACATGACCTACTTATGAAATTTATGACATGGTCTGTTGTCATGATTGAATCTCATGATAGTCGTGTTATTTAATCCTTTGTATCTGAGATTATCATCGTATTCCACATGGTGAAGATCATGTTTGATATAGTCTAACACTATCTTTAATCGGATAGCAATAAGGATTATGTTGGCACGATTGGATTCATGTAGGGAAGAATGATAAGTCAAGATGAGATTTGTCCCTCTTATAAAGAGAGATGTTTGCTTGGGCCCCTCGATGAATAGTGTTGATGAAATGTATGGCCATACTCAAGAGATTTGATAGAGATCAAATTCACTTGGATTATCAACATATTCGGAATCGAGAAAGCATTGAACAAGATGAGTTGACATAGACCATGACTCATGTTCAATTGGACATCATGGACAAAGAGATTGTAACATTGGATCTATCGAGGAATCAAGCTTTGATGTTATATTAATTGGGTGGATATAATGGTTTACTAGAAACCACTTATGTCTTGTGAGGTCATGTTTTGACTCACTACCAACATAATATAATTCCTTTTGGGTCACACACAAAGAACGAATTTGATTCGGGCTGAAATTATGGATTCTGGACTCATGGGCGACCGCTGAGGTTTACATGGGCAACCGCCCACAAGTCAACTATTGACTTGGGCGACCCCCCAAGGTGAGCATGGGCGACCACTGAAGAGTATTTGGAAATTGTGCATGAAAGACTGTACAGGTGGGCGACCGCCCAGCCCAAGGTGGGCGACCGCCCAGCTCCCATTTCAGCAATCCGTTTTGGCTTCAGAAAAGGACTTTTCTCCCTAACTGTTAGGGTTATTTATAAAGTATAAATATGTCCTTTTGCCCCATCCATAACATATGAATTTTAGGGCTTGATAAACACAATTATCTTGATTTTGATTTTGAATCAAAGATCAAAACACCCTAGATTCAACTCCATAATCAGCCATAGATTATTGAAAAGAGTTTCAATAATCAAGAGGATCATCTTGAAATCCAACAAGAAGGTGTTCTTGGTTCGTTCACGTGTGGATCACCATTAGAGGGAGGTTGCTTTATCTCCTAAGGCTTGAAGCTCCATTGTTGATTTCAACACCAAGTTCGAAGAAGGATATTAGAAGATTCGACATCAAAGTTCAAGGCTTGAATTTTGAGATCTGTTTTGACAAATTATATCGCGTTCAAGGTATGTAATTCTATTTCATAGTTTTTCTATTCTCTTCATGCTAGACGGATCTAAGGGCTAGGGTTTTGTTGTTATCTGTTAAATTTTCCGCTGCGTTTGTAACCCCAAAACCCAACAGTGGAATCAGAGCCCTGTCTTGCCATGATTAGGATTGAAATTGCATGCTAGATTTAATTGGATTATTTGCTACCATGTTATATGAAATAGATCTAGATTCCATGTGTTTTGTTTTTATTAAAAACAAATATATATATATGAGATATGTCATGTTCATGATTAATGGTGAATTAATTTGATTAGTTTATCACATAGGTTATTAATCTATTAATGTGATTATTTAGATTTGTAATTTCTCAAAATTGAAATTAAATTGTTTGCATGAAATTTTGTGAAGCCCTATGTTCATGATTATGTTCACATGAGATCTATGTTACAACCATGCGATGTTTGTTACAATATAAAAACCTTCTAAATATTTGAGTCTTATGCTATTCCTTGATTAGAACACTTGTGATATTTTAGGGTATTTGATGTAGTTTCGACTCAGTTGGGTGCATCTTATATCTTAATTTGTGATCAAGGTGAGATAATGGTTGATGTAGTTTTGACTCAGTTAGGTGCATCGTTCCATGTCTCACAAGTTTGAAAAAGGTTTTGACTTAATTGGTGCTTTCAAATGAGATTTGACCCAAGGCATAGATGAGATTTAAAACATGTTTTGACATATGATGTCTATTGAAATCTCATAAAAGATCTAAGAGTCATATAGTGATATGATTGATGTTTCTACCTAAATAACTTGATTTCGGGCATTGACTCAGTTAAACCAAAATCAAGTGAAATATGGATCTTAGCCTACTATAATTATATGATACATGTTTATATTTTAAGGTATATAATTTAGTGGGAGTATTTATGAAATACATTATTTGTTCTTAGATGATAAATGTGTTGATACTTATGTGTTTCATTGTTTGCATATTTTATTGTAGAATGGCTAAACACAGTAATCAACCCCTGTCACTACGATCAGTCCTTGAGAAGGACAAGCTTGAGGAGAGCAGTACAAACTATTCTGATTGGATCAGAAGCCTTAGAATTGTTCTAAAGCAAGAGAAGAAACTGTACGTTCTCAATGAACCCATTCCACCTCAACCTGCTCCAAATGCTTCTAGGGCAAATAGGGATGCACATAAGAAACATAATGATGATTCTATAGATGTTGCATGCCTTATGCTTGCCACTATGTCTAAGGCTCTTCAGAAGGACCTTGAGCACTAAGATGCAGCATTTGATCTTGCTGAGCGCTTAAAGGAAATGCTCCAAGTGCAAGCAAGAAACGAGAGGTATGATGCGGTTAAGTCCCTAACTGCATGCAAGATGCAAGAAGGGCAATCGGTGGGAGCTCATGTCCTTAAGATGAAGGGTCACATTGAGCGTCTCGAAAGGCTTGGTAATCCGATGAGTTTGGAACTCGCCACGGATTTGATATTGAATTCAATGCCTGAAAGTTATAGTCATTTTATTATGCACTATCACATGAGTGGCATGGATAAAAATCTCTCAAAATTGCATGCGATGCTTAAGACCTCAGAGATGAATATCAAGAAGCCTAAAACCAGTACTGTGTTAATGGTTAACAAAGGCAAAGGGTCCAAGAAAGATGGCAAAGGTAAAGCAAGTGTTGCTAAACCTAAGGTAAAGGTTGCCGTTGCTGGAGAGGCTCCCAAGGCATCTCAAAAGGATGCGGTTTGCTACCATTTCCAAGAGGTTGGTCATTGGAAGCGAAACTGCAAGGCTTACAAGGAAGGCCTAAAGGCGAAGAAGGGCAATACGATTGCTGCTGATTCAGGTATCTATATGATAGATATTTTCCTTTCTGCTTCTAGTTCATGGGTATTAGATACCGGATGTGGATCTCACATTTATTTAAATGTGCAGGGACTGAGAAATAGAAAGCTACTCAAGCAAGGTAAAGTTGACCTACGTGTGGGGAATGGAGCAAGAGTTACTGCATTAGCCGTAGGGACATATGATGTAACTTTACCTAGTGGCTTAGTACTTGTTTTGAACAATTGTTACTATGTTCCGGATTTGAGTAGGAATATTATTTCTGTTTCTTGTTTGGATAATGAAGGGTATAATTTTCTTATTAAGAATAAGAAGTTTTATATTTATTTAAATGATATGTTGTATGGTATTGCAAATTCATTTAATGGCCTTTATGTACTTGATGTTGATGAGAAACAAAATAGTGTTGAAAATGTTTATCATGTAGACAAGAAGTCTAAACCGAATGACGTGAACAACTCGTTTATGTGGCATTGCCGGCTTGGTCATATAAACGAGAAACGCATTTCTAAACTCCACAAAGATGGGATGTTAGACTCACATGATTATGAATCATATAAGATATGCGAATCTTGTTTATTGGGAAAATGACCAAACCACCCTACACTAAGAGTAGTGAAAGGGCTAGTGACTTATTGGGCTTAATACATATTGATGTATGCGGACCAATGAGCAGCATTGCTAGGGGAGGATTTCGGTATTTCATTACATTTACCGATGACTTATCTAGATATGGCTATGTCTATCTAATGAAGTCAAAGAGTGGATCATATGAAATGTTTAGAACATTTCAAAATGAAGTACAAAATCAACTTGGCAAAACAATTAAAGCACTTCGATCCGATTGTGGTGGTGAGTATTTGAGCCAAGAGTTTGACAATCATCTCAAAGACTATGGAATTGTTTCAGAGTTGACTCCACCCGAAATGCCACAATGGAATGGTGTTTCCGAGAGGAGGAATAGAACCCTATTAATTATGGTTCATTCGATGATGAGTCAAGTAGACCTTCCTATATCCATTTGGGGACATGCATTAGAGACTGTTGTGTTCACACTGAAGAGAGTCCCTACTAAATCGGCTCCTAAGACCCCACATGAGATGTGGCATGGAAGAAAACCTAATTTGTCTTTCATGAAGATTTGGGGTTGTGAAGCTTATGTGAAGAGACTTGTCTCTGATAATTTAGCACCTAAATCTGACAAGGTTATTTTCGTTGGTTACCCTAAGGAAACCAAAGGGTATTACTTTTACAACCGCGTTGAGAACAAAGTGTTTGTTTCTTAATATGGTACTTTTCTTGAGAAACAGTTTCTCAATAAAGCATCTAGTGGGAGTAAAATTGATCTTGAAGAAGTTTAAGAACCCGAAAATAACATGGAACCGATAGTAGAGACTGAACCAACTCCACAAGAAGTTGTGGAACCGGTTCAAGATCCACAAGTCCATCGTAGATCGGATAGGTTACGATCCGCACTCGAGAGATATGGATTTCTCGTGTCGGAAAGTAATGAAGTGGAAGTCATTGAGAATGACGAACCTACTTCCTATCAAGAGGCGATGTCCGATCCCGATTCGGATAAATGGTTAGATGCCATGAAATCCGAATTGTAATCCATGTCGGATAATCAAGTTTGGAACTTGATTGAGCCACCCGAAGGTGTAAAAAACATAGGGTGCAAGTGGGTCTTCAAGAAGAAGACTGACATGGATGGGAAGGTCCATACTTACAAGGCTAGGCTTGTAGCAAAGTGATATAGGCAAACTCATGGTGCTGACTATAATGAAACCTTCTCGCCTGTTGCCATGCTTAAGTCTGTTAGAATTTTAATTGCCATAGCTGCGTATTATGACAATGAGATATGGCAAATGGATGTCAAAACTGCTTTCCTTAATGGAAAACTGCTAGAGGATGTGTATATGACACAACCCGAAGGTTTTGTAGATCCAAGAAATTCTAACAAGGTATGCAAGTTGCAAAGATCCATTTATGGATTAAAGCAAGTTTCTAGGAGTTGGAATCTTTGGTTCGATGAGAAAATCAAAGAGTTTGGTTTTATCAAGAATAAAGATGAACCTTGTGTATACATGAAATTCAGTGGGAGCGTTGTGCTATTTCTCTTATTGTATGTCGATGATATCTTACTCATTGGAAATAACATTCCTGCGCTTGAGACAGTCAAGTCTTGGTTAGGGAAGTGTTTCTCAATGAAAGATATGGGCGAAGCCGCTTACATCCTTGGTATCAAGATCTATAGAGATAGATCTAAGAGGATGATTGGTTTAAGTTAAAGTACCTACATTGACAAAGTTCTTAGAAGATTCAAAATGGAAAATTCTAAGAGAGGAAACTTGCCAATGGGTCATGGTGTTACTCTTAGTAAGACTCAGTGTCCTAAGACAACTAATGAAAGAAAGAGAATGAATGATATTCCATATGCTTCGGCTATTGGTTCTATCATGTACGCTATGATTTGTACTAGACCCGACGTCTCGTATGCTTTGAGCATGACAAGTTGTTACCAATCTGATCCGGGTGAGAACCATTGGATGGCAGTCAAGACGATCCTAAAGTACTTAAGAAGAACTAAGGATGCATTCTTGGTATTTGGAGGGATGGAAGAAGATCTTGTTGTAAGAGGTTACACAGATGCTAGCTTCCAAACCGACAAAGATGATTTCCGATCGCAGTCAGGATTTGTTTTTTATGCTTAATAGAGGTACGATATGTTGGAAGAGTTCCAAGCAGAGTACTATTGTCGATTCTACTACTGAGGCCGAATATATAGTGGCATCCGATGCAGCTAAGGAGGCAGTTTGGATCAAGAAGTTCATTAGTGACATGGAAGTTGTTCCAAGTATCACTAATCCGGTGGAACTTTATTGTGACAATAATGGTGCCATTGCGCAAGCAAAAGAACCAAGGTCACATCAGCGATCCAAACATATAATTAGATGTTTCCATCTCATTCGAGAGTTCATTGATCGAGGAGATGTTAAGATATGCAAAGTATCAACCGATGATAACATTGGGGATCCGCTTACAAAACCCCTCGCACAAGCAAAGAATGATGGTCATGTGAGGTCCATGGGTATTAGATACATAGATGGAGCCTAGTGTAAGTGGGAGATTGTTGGTGTTATGCCCTAGGCTATATTTATGTTTAACTTGAACCATTATGTATCATCTTTATCATTTATTATAAAGCGTGTTTATTCTGTTTATTATATGTTTTGCATGTTTATTATATTGAACTGCGTCCCTGGTTGTTGTGAACAACTAGTATAAGTTGGTAATGGATAAATCATAGAGATGATTATATGCATGGAGATGCACATTACACTTATGGATACTTGCTAGAGAACAAGTATTGGACATGACCTACTTATGAGATTTATGACATGGTCTGTTGTCATGATTGAATCTCATGATAGTCGTGTTATTTAATCCTTTGTATAGAGATTATCATCGTCTTTCACATGGTGAAGATCGTGTTTGATATAGTCTAACACTATCTTTAATCGGATAGCAATAAGGGCTATGTTGGCACGACTGGATTCATGTAGGGAAAAATGATAAGTCAAGATGGGATTTGTCCCTCTTATGAAGAGAGATGTCTGCTTGGGCCCCTCAATGAATAGTGTTGATGAAATGTATGGCCATACTCAAGAGATTTGATAGAGATCAAATGCACTTGGATTATCAACATATTCAGTATCAAGAAAGCATTGAACAAGATGAGTTGACATAGACCATGACTCATGTTCAATTCGACATCGTGGACAAAGGGATTGTAACATTGGATCTATCGAGGAATCAAGCTTTGATGTTATATTAATTGGGTGGATATAATGGTTTGCTAGAAACCACTTATGTCTTGTGAGGTCATGTTTTGACTCACTACCAACATAATATAATTCCTTTTGGTTCACACACAAAGAACAAATTTGATTCGGACTGAAATTATGGATTCTGGACTAATGGGCGACCACTGAGGTTTACATGGGCGACCGCCCACAAGTCAACTGTTGACTTGGGCGACCGCCCATGTTGATTTTTTGAAATAAAGGAAAAGGCTGTACAACTGGGCGACTGCCCAGCCCAAGGTGGGTGACCGCCCAGCCCCCGTTTCAACAATCCGTTTTGGCTTCAGAAAAGGACTTTTCTCCCTAACTGTTAGGGTTATTTATAAAGTATAAATATGTCCTTTTGCCCCAGCCATAACATACAAATTTTAGGGCTTAATAAACACAATTATCTTGATTTTGATTGTGAATCAAAGATCAAAACACCCTCGATTCAACTCCTTAATCAGCCATATATTATTGAAAAGAGTTTCAATATTCAAGAGGATCATCAAGAAATCCAACAAGATGGTGTTCTTGGTTCGTTCACGTGTGGATCACCATTAGAGGAAGGTTGCTTTATATCCTAAGGCTTGAAGCTCCATTGTTGATTTCATCACTAAGTTCGAAGAAGGATATTAGAAGATTCGACATTAAAGTTCAAGGCTTGAATTTTGAGATCTGTTTTGACAAATTAAATCGCGTTCAAGGTATGTAATTCTATTTCATAGTTTTTCTAATATCTTCATGCTAGATGGATCTAAGAGCTAGGATTTTGTTGTTATCTATTAAATTTTTCGCTGCATTTGTAACCTCAAAACCCAACAAAGGTGAGACTAGCCTCAAATTTCAAGCTCCGAAAATTTAAAGGCTGAAGAAGAGAGCTCCTCCTCCCAGAACTGCCAAGGTTATACCAGGCAAAGCTGAGCAACAACTGATCCTAGATTTACCAACCAAGCAATGACCATCCTATTTACCTCTGCTGCAACAACGGTCACGCTCAATAAAGATTGTCGGTTAAGTGGTTCAACATCTACCTAGACCAGTTGAATCTTCTCTCTCAACCTATAACATCTACATCCGCTACTTAGCTCTAAATGGTCGCATGACCAGGGTGTTAGAATTAAAGATCTTAAACTGGTCTTTTGAAGTGACAAAGATGGTGGGATTAATGCCCCAAGTGCCCCGGTTATTTTTGAGAAAATAAGTTGGAAGTGTAAAGCCCCAAAGTCATATCAGGCATGCCTTCCAGCTTCTAAATCTTTTGAGGATGATTCCATTGATAAGGTTAAGGTAGCAGGCCATACCTTTTGCCTCTCTTGCTGCTGATATGATGGTGATGGCTTTTGAAGAAGCAAATGAGATTGCATGTGCTATGGGTTTGAGCCTTAAGAATAATGGTATTATAGCTCCCTTTTTGGCTGTTTCCTCTTCTGATGACTCTGATTCTTCTGATGATATGGATATTCCCCCAACCGGTCATCCTTCTCCAACCGATCTCTCTCCCTCAACTGACATCCCTCTGACCGATGCCCCTTCGATCGATGCTATCATGCAGTCTCCCCTCCAATCGGTTGTTGAGCCCTTAGAAGATGTTGATCTACAAAGGCCAACGGTTGTGCAAGATTTGATAGAATTACATGATACACTGATAGATGGGCTTGCTAAGTCCAATCAGGAGGAGGAAGAAAGAAGACTATCAAGAGTTGAGACTGGCTTTGCAATGGCTATAGCAAATTTTGTGGCAAAGTTGAATAAAAAAGATGCCACCATAACTAACCTTGTCAAAGAACTGACAAACTCTACCTATACCAACAAGGAGTTATATGACCAAGCCTTAGCCATTCAATCCAACCTTACTGAAACAGCGATGAAGTTGAAAAGAGCAAATTTAAAAATTCATGACCTGTCTACTCAACTCAAAGACTGAAATACTGAGCTGGTCAAGGTTAAAGCTCAGAATGAAATTTTTCTAAAGATGGTTGCTGGCAGTCAGCCTGGAAAGTCAGAAAAGAGGAAGAGAGAAGAAAGGAAAGAGAAGGAATCCAAGAAAGCTAAAAGATCCCAGACTGAACCGGTTGCATCGGCTACAACTTCATCAAAGGACAAAGACCCCTCAACCGATCCAGCTCCAGAGATATAGAATGTAACCGATGAGATATATGTCTTTACTTTCCAACCAGTTGTAGCTTTTATAAATCAATGAGAATTTCTATCCCTCAACTTGTTCATTTCAATGTTCAATCTTTGCTTTCTTGATTTCATTTATATTTTTAAATGACTTCACTACTACTAACTCTTTAAATTTGCAGGTTGTCTCATTCATTCTATTTTCTTTAATTTATGTCTTTACTTTGTAAGCTTTCCATAGGTTACATCAAGTTGTCACTTGACTTAGGGAATGACAAAATTAAAAGATAAACTCTTGATCATTATTTTACTAAGTTAAGAAAATATGTACACCTAGGATGATTGGACTTAACTAATTAGGAGGAGATTGTTAGTCAAATATATGTATAGATTAAGAATTACTTAATCCCAATCATTATAAGCATTATTGAGGACCCCTAATTTTAACTAGACCAATTAGATTTTTCTATGTACCTTTGGATCCTTTAGTGCTAGTGCTAGTGTTTTTATTGTTGTATTTTCTCAAAGAGTGAAGACTTGAAGACCTAGAAGATTTTCCAAATTGATATTGGTTACTTGTTCAAATATGTCAAAACCTCAACCGGTTGACTCACTCAACCAGTCATGCTCATTAGCCGACAAACTCCTCAACCGGTTGGGACAATCAACCGATTATGATCTTATATGTTGCTAAAATCAGTCAAGCTTCCTCAACAATATTCTTATCAGTTGAAACATTTATTATTCTTACCTACTCAGCCCACAACTTAGCTAAAGTTGGTAGAACAGTTGCTATGAAGACTTTGTTGCAGCCTTGTCAGTAACTACTTTGAGGAATGTTCAAGTTACCGATACTCACAATAACTTCTTTATCCAGTGGAAAATTCAAAGATGTTGTCCTTCAAATCTCAGGCATTAAATGCAGAAGATATTCTCATTAAATACTTGTCAGACCAAGTCATCCCTTCAACCCCCACAAAAATAACAACTCTTCCATGGAGTCACTATAAATACCTTCCTTAGAGCATTGAAGAAGGTTGGTGCATTGAAGACTTTGAGAGTGAGATTTTAAGAACTACAAGTGCTCAAGCATTGAAGTTCAAGACATTGTCCATATATTCGCTAGATTATTTATTAGGACATACAATGTGTACACTCAATCAATTTTGTAAGTGTTCCCCAACAAGACTATATCTGGAACACATTTATTGATCACACTACACACCCAAGAGAAATCAGTTCAACTTGTGAACACATCTCTGGAAACACTTGGTCAAATCTTGTATCACGATCCATTAGTGATCACTTTCCTTTAGGCAGCTTTCAATCATAAAGCTTGCAACTTGTAATAGACTAGTGACATTAATAGTGCACCTTTTCACAAATCCAAGTTTTGACCAAACTTGGTAGAGGACGTAGCAGTTATTTAATATTGTGAACCTTTCCAAATAACTGTGTCCCCTTATTTGTTTGTTTGCTCATTATTTTTTGTCCTTGTAATCGGTTGAACTCTATCACCTGTTACAACCTTTGAATCCTTTAACTGCTTGTTTGTCTTTTTCATTGGAATATTACTTACATGATATTTTAACTTACTTTCATTTGAAACCTCTTTACTTAACCGACCACTTTTGTGTGAGTAAACCAGTAATATTTTATCCTATGCGCAACTGGTTACCATCGGTTTAGCAAGTGATAAGTTACTTGGATATTTTATAAAGGCTTTAGAAAATAAGTTTAATCAGGCTATTCACCCCCTATTTAGCCTGTTTTCCTACCAATTGGGCCTAACACAAAGAAAGAATCAGATATATCAAGAAAATAACACTTCTCAACTTATGCACATGGATCAATGAATATAGATCTTAGAGGGAAGAATGATTTTAATGGTGACACCGACACTTTGTGGGAGTGGTATAGGAGGTGATACGGTCCGTCACTACAAGAGTGTTCATCGACCCTACTGTTACAAGCCATCTCACAAATGTCCGCACTGTCCCTAGAATTTTCACCGCCACTTAACATACTCTCTAATTGTCCATAATCACTCTCCTCTCATAAGTTCTCTTGCACAAACTCCTTTATTTCATCCACAAACTTGTATGAATCCCCCACATCATGCATAGGATGTTTCATAATATCATCCACTGGGATCTCAACTCTCTCATTTGCCACCGACATTGACAACTTTCCATTCCCCACATTTATTATAGTGTTAGTAGTGACAATGAATGGGCGTCCAAGAAAAATAGGTGACTCTCGACACATCCTCTCTCCATTAATAGTTTCTAGAACAATAAAGTCAATGGGGACAATCAAAGTCCCCACTTGGACTAACACATCATCCACAATGCCCAAAGGTCGTCTAATGAAACAATCAACTAGTTGGAGGGTCATTGTCATGGGTTTCAACTCAGATAAGCCCAATTTTAAGTACATTGAGTAAGGCAATAAATTTATGCTAGCACCAAGGTCCAACATCGCCTTTACCTTATTAGAATCCCCCAAGTTAATAGAAATTGTAAAATTTGCGGGATCCTTTTGTTTAGGTGGGAGGTCTTGTCGTACTATGGCACTAGCACTTTATCCCATGATCAATTTCTCGTCTTTTCCATACCTATGCTTTTTAGAATTTTTTTTTTCTGAAAAACTTGTCATGGGCACGAATGTTTAATAACTTTCAACAATCGAAGATTAATACTAACTTTGGAAAACATGTCCATTAACTCCGACATTTGTTGCTCTAACTTGTGTCTCATCAAACGATGGGAAAATGGCATCGGTGGTACATATGGCTTGGTGGTGGATAATTATCTTTTGGATTTCCCCCAATCCATTTGTACTCTTTCAACATCTTTTTGTTGGGTTTTGGGGTTACAAACGCAGTGGAAGATTTAATTTTAACATCAAAACCCTAGCCCTAGAATCCCTCTATCATGAAGAGATTAGAAATTAATATGAGATAGAATTTACATACCTTGAATGCGATGAGGATTAACAAAGTAGATCACAAAATTCAAGCCTAGAATTTTGATATCGAAACGGATCTTCTTCTTCTACCTTGTTCAAACCTTGTGATGAATCAACGAACGGAGGCTTCAAGCTTTTGGTGATTAACCTATCACCCTCTATCGGTAATCCACACGCAAACGAATCCAAGAACACCTTCTTGATGGATTGCTAGATGATCCTCTTGATTATTGAATCAATATTCAATAATCAAAGCCAAAACAATGGAACAATTGGGACTTTTGATTCAAAATCAAAATCAAAATCTAGAGTTTCAAAAAACCTTGGATTATGATGTGAGAGGTTGGAAAAATATGGCTGCAAGGCTGTATTTATATCACATATAAATCCCCTAACAATTAGGGTAGAAACCTAGCAAAAGACCAATTCCTTCCTAGCCAAGGAAAAATGTAAGGACATGAAATTTGGTTGTGGCACGAGTCATGCCCTTTGCAAATCACTCGTGCTCACGAGTCGTTCCTTGATCCCCAACTCGTTCTGATCAAAACGAGACAAAAACCAAGTCGTGTCTCAGCCTTGGTCATGAGTCGTTATCCTTGGCACGAGTCATGACCCAGGGCACGAGTCGTGCTCCTGGTCACGAGTCGTGCCAGAACCCAAAATTCCAATTTTCAGCTTGAATCAAATTTGTTCTTTTGTGTGTGACCCTTTAGGAATTATATTTTATGTTGGTAGTGAGTTGAAACATCAACCTCACAAGACATAAGTGACTTCTAGCAAATCATTATGTCCACCCAATTAAATATAACATCAAAGCTTAATTCCTTAATAGATCCAATGTTATAATCCCTTTGTTCACGATGTCCAATTGAACATGAGTCATTGTCTAGGTCAACTCATTCCGTTCAATGCTTTCTCAATTCCGAATATGTTGATAATGCAAATGCCTTTGATCTCTATCAAATCACTTGAGTGCGGCCACACATTTCATCAACATCATTCATCGAGGGGCCCAAGCAAACATCTCTCTTCATAAGAGGAACAAATCCCGTTTTGACTTATCATTCTTCCCTACATGATTCCAAACGTGCTAACATAGCCCTTATTGCTATCCGATTAAAGATAGTGTTAGACTATATTAAACACGATCTTCATCATGTGGAAGACGATGATTATCTCAGGTGCTAAGGATTCAATAACACGACTATCATGAGATTTATTCATGACACATATGACTATTGACCATGTCATAAATCTCATCGGTAGGTCATATCCAATACTTGTTCTCTAGCAAGTATCCATAAGTGTAATGTGCATCACATGCTTATAATAATCTCCATGATTATCCACTACTAACTTATACTAGTTGTTCTCAACAAATAGGAACGCAGTTCAATATAATAAACATGCAAAAACATATAATGAACCAAATAATACTTTCTCTATAATAAATGATAAAGATGATTACATAGTGGTTTAGATAATAAGTCAAATATAACTAAACTCCTAGGGCACTACACCAACACTTTTTCATTAATAGAGGGAGGAGAGAGAGAAAATGAAGGAGAGCTTACCTCTTTACTTACCACTTTGCCATTCCTTGAAGTGGATATGGACACTTGTTTCCCTTGACTTGGGAAAGTCCCGGGCTTGTGGCCTTGAAGGGCTTCAGCATGTTGCCCTATTTTTATCTCCAACTTCTTTATTGCAGCATCATGTTGCCTCGATGACTACTGCTGCTCCTGTTGGGTTTTTGGGTTACAAACACAGTAGAAGAACTTTGAAACACATAACACAAAACCCTAGCCCTTGAAACCATCTAGCATGAAGAGATTAGAAACATATGAAATAGATTTACATAACTTGTAGCAATTAAGTTTGTTCAAATCAAATCTTCAAAATTCAACATTTGAATTTGGTGTCGAATCTTCAAACTTCTCCTTGATCTTCCTTGTGATGAATCAATCTCCAAGCTTTAGGTGATAACACAATCACCCTCTAATGGTAATCCACACGCGAACGAACCAAGAACAATTCTTGTTGGATTGCTAAATGATCCTTCGATTAATGAAAACGTTTTTCAATAATCAATGACAAAATTGTGGAATTGATTTGGGATTTCTTTTGATTTTGATTCTCAGTCAAAGATCAAAACTTTAGTATTTCATAAACTCTAAAAGATGTTTTAGAGAGAGAGAGGTTTATGGATGCCAAAGGATTGTATTTATAATAGGTATAAAATCCCTAACCCTTAAGGAGAATCCTTATTTAAACCAAAAACCAAATCAACAAAGGAATTTATGTACGGACAGAAATTCGACACTGGCACGAGTCATGACTGAGAGCACGAGTCGTGCCCCTTTACAATTTTAGTCGTACCACGAGTCGTGCTCTATTTTTCACTCGTGCTGATCAAGGGAACGAGTCGTGCCCAAGAGAACGAGTCGTGCCCAATCCCACAAGGTCAAAATTTCAATGAGTTATTCCTTGTTGCCTAAAACTCACATGATAGAATCAATAGCCGAAGTGTATGGAATATCATTCATCCTCTTTCGTTCATCAGTTGTCTTAGGACACTGAGTCTTACTAAGAGTAACACCATGACCCATTAGAAAGTTTCCTCTCTTAGAATTTTCCATCTTGAATCTTCTAAGAACCTTGTCAATGTGGGTACTTTGACTTAAACCAATGATCCTCTTAGATTTATCTCTATAGATCTTGATACTAAGGATGTAAGTAGCTTCGCCCATATCTTTCATTGAAAAACACTTCCCTAACCAAGACTTAACAGTCTCAAGTGCAGGAATGTCATTTTCAATGAGTAAGATATCATCGACATACAACAAGAGAAATAGCACAACGCTCCCACTGAATTTCATGTATATACAAGGCTCATCTTCGTTCTTGATAAAACCAAACTCTTTGATTTTCTAATCGAACCGAAGATTCCAACTCCTAGAAGCTTGCTTTAATCCATAAATGGATCTTTGCAACTTGCACACCTTTCTAGAATTTTGTGGATCTACAAACCTTCGGGTTGTGTCATATACACATCCTCTAGCAGTTTTCCATTAAGGAAAGCGGTTTTGACATCCATTTTCCATATCTCATAGTCATAATATGCGGCTATGGTAATCAAAATTCTAACAGACTTAAACATGGCAACAGGCGAGAAGGTTTCATCATAGTCTACACCATGAGTTTACCAATATCCCTTTGCTACAAGCCTAGCTTATAAGTATGCACCTTCCCATCCATGTCAGTCTTCTTCTTGAAGACCCACTTGCACCCTATGGTTTTTACACCTTGAAGTGGATATGGACACTTGTTTCCCTTGACTTGGGAAAGTCCCGGGCTTGTGGCCTTGAAGGGCTTCAGCATGTTGCCCTATTTTTATCTCCAACTTCTTTATTGCAGCATCATGTTCCCTCAATGACTACTGCTGCTCCTGTTGGGTTTTTGGGTTACAAACACAGTAGAAGAACTTTGAAACACATAACACAAAACCCTAGCCCTTGAAACCATCTAGCATGAAGAGATTAGAAACATATGAAATAGATTTACATAACTTGTAGCAATTAAGTTTGTTCAAATCAAATCTTCAAAATTCAACATTTGAATTTGGTGTCGAATCTTCAAACTTCTCCTTGATCTTCCTTGTGATGAATCAATCTCCAAGCTTTAGGTGATAACACAATCACCCTCTAATGGTAATCCACACGCGAACGAACCAAGAACAATTCTTGTTGGATTGCTAAATGATCCTTCGATTAATGAAAACTTTTTTCAATAATCAATGACAAAATTGTGGAATTGATTTGGGATTTCTTTTGATTTTGATTCTCAGTCAAAGATCAAAACTTTAGTATTTCATAAACTCTAAAAGATGTTGTAGAGAGAGAGAGGTTTATGGATGCCAAAGGATTGTATTTATACTAGGTATAAAATCCCTAACCCTTAGGGAGAATCCTTATTTAAACCAAAAACCAAATCAACAAAGGAATTTATGTACGGACGAGAAATTCGACATCGGCACGAGTCATGACCGAGCATGAGTCGTGCCCCTTTACAATTTTAGTCGTACCACGAGTCGTGCTCTATTTTTCACTCGTGCTGATCAAGGGAACGAGTCGTGCCCAAGAGCACGAGTCGTGCCCAATCCCACAAGGTCAAAATTTCAATGAGTTATTCCTTGTTGCCTAAAACGCACATGATAGAATCAATAGCCGAAGTGTATGGAATATCATTCATCCTCTTTCGTTCATCAGTTGTCTTAGGACACTGAGTCTTACTAAGAGTAACACCATGACCCATTGGAAAGTTTCCTCTCTTAGAATTTTCCATCTTGAATCTTCTAAGAACCTTGTCAATGTGGGTACTTTGACTTAAACCAATGATCCTCTTAGATTTATCTCTATAGATCTTGATACCAAGGATGTAAGCAGCTTCGCCCATATCTTTCATTGAAAAACACTTCCCTAACCAAGACTTAACAGTCTCAAGTGCAGGAATGTCATTTTCAATGAGTAAGATATCATCGACATACAACAAGAGAAATAGCACAACGCTCCCACTGAATTTCATGTATATACAAGGCTCATCTTCGTTCTTGATAAAACCAAACTCTTTGATTTTCTCATCAAACCGAAGATTCCAACTCCTAGAAGCTTGCTTTAATCCATAAATGGATCTTTGCAACTTGCACACCTTTCTAGAATTTTGTGGATCTACAAACCTTCGGGTTGTGTCATATACACATCCTCTAGCAGTTTTCCATTAAGGAAAGCGGTTTTGACATCCATTTTCCATATCTCATAGTCATAATATGCGGCTATGGTAATCAAAATTCTAACAGACTTAAACATGGCAACAGGCGAGAAGGTTTCATCATAGTCTACACCATGAGTTTACCAATATCCCTTTGCTACAAGCCTAGCTTATAAGTATGCACCTTCCCATCCATGTCAGTCTTCTTCTTGAAGACCCACTTACACCCTATGGTTTTTACACCTTCGGGTGGCTCAATCAAGTTCCAAACTTGATTATCCAACATGGATTGCAATTCGGACTTCATGGCTTCTAACCATTTATCTGAATCGGGATCGGACATCGCCTCTTGATAGGAAGTAGGTTCGTCATTCTCAATGACTTCCACTTCATTACTTTTCGACACAAGAAATCCATATCTCTCGGGTGCGGATAGTAACCTATCCGATCTACGATGGACTTGTGGATCTTGAACCGGTTCCACAACTTCTTGTGGAGTTGGTTCAGTCTCTACTATCGGTTCCATGTTATTTTCGGGTTCTTGAAATTCTTCAAGATCAATTTTACTCCCACTAGATGCTTTATTGAGAAACTGTTTCTCAAGAAAAGTACCATATTGAGCAACAAACACTTTGTTCTCTACGCGGTTGTAAAAGTAATACCCCTTGGTTTCCTTAGGGTAACCAACAAAAATAACCTTGTCAGATTTAGGTGCTAACTTATCAGAGACAAGTCTCTTCACATAAGCTTCGCAACCCCAAATCTTCATGAAAGACAAATTAGGTTTTCTTCCATGCCACATCTCATGTGGGGTCTTAGGAGCCGATTTAGTAGGGACTCTGTTCAGTGTGAACGCAGCAGTTTCTAATGCATGTCCCCAAAAGGATATAGGAAGGTCTACTTGACTCATCATCGAACGAACCATATCTAATAGGGTTCTATTCCTCCTCTTGGAAACACTATTCCATTGTGGCGTTCCGAGTGGAGTCAACTCTGAAACAATTCCACAGTTTTTGAGATGATTGTCAAACTCTTGGCTCAAATACTCACCACCACGATCGGATCGAAGTGCTTTGATTTTTTTGCCAAGTTGATTTTGTACTTCATTTTGAAATGTTCTAAACATCTCAAACGATTCACTCTTTGACTTTATCAGATAGACATAGCCATATCTAGATAAGTCATCGGTGAATGTAATGAAATACCAAAATCCTCCCCTAGCAATGCTACTTATTGGTCCACATACATCAGTATGTATTAGGCCCAATAAGTCACTAGCCCTTTCACTACTCTTAGTGTAGGGTAGTTTGGTCATTTTACCCAATAAACAAGATTCGCATATCTCATATGATTCATAATCATGTGAGTCTAACATTCCATCTTTGTGGAGTTTAGAAATGCGTTTCTCGTTTATATGACCAAGCCGGCAATGCCACATGAACGAGTTGTTCACGTCATTCGGTTTAGATTTCTTATCCACATGATAAACATTTTCAACACTATCTTGTTTCTCATCAACATCAAGAACATAAAGGCCATTAAATGAATTTGCAATACCATAAAGCATATCATTTAAATAAATATAAAACTTCTTATTCGAAATAAGAAAATTATACCCCTCATTATCCAAACAAGAAACATAAATAATATTCCTACTCAAATCCGGAACATAGTAACAATTGTTCAAAACAAGTACTAAGCCACTAGGTAAAGTTACATCATATGTCCCTATGGCTAATGCAACAACTCTTGCTCCTTTCCCAACACGCAGGTCAACTTCACCTTGTTTGAGTAGCTTCCTATTTCTCAGTCCCTACACATTTAAGCAAATGTGAGATCCACATCAGGTATCTAATACCCATGAACTAGAAACGGAAAGGAAAATATCTATCATATAGATACCTGAAGTAGTAGCAATCGTATTGCTCTTCTTCGCCTTTAGGCCTTCCTTGTAAGCCTTGCAGTTGCACTTCCAATGTCCAACCTCTTAGCAATAGTAGCAAACCGCATCCTTTTGAGATGCCTTGGGAGCCTCTTTGGCATCGGCAACTTTTGCCTTAGGCTTAGCAACACTTGCCTTACCTTTTCCATCCTTCTTGAACCCTTTTCCTTTGTTAACCATTAACACAGTATCGGTCTTAGGCTTCTTGATATTCATCTCTGCGGTCTTAAGCATTGCATTCAATTCTGAGAGATTCTTATCCATGCCAGTCATGTGATAGTGCATAATAAAATGACTATAGCTTTCAGGCAATGAATTCAATATCAAATCTGTGGCGAGTTCCAAACTCAACGGATTTCCAAGGCTATCGAGACGCTCAATGTAACCCTTCATCTTAAGGACATGAGCTTCCACCGATTGCCCCTCTTGCATCTTGCATGCAGTTAGGGCCTTAACCACATCATACCTCTCATTTCTTGCTTGCACTTGGAACATTTCCTTTAAGTGCTCAGCAAGATAAAATGCTGCATCTATGTGCTCAAGGTCTTTCTGAAGAGCCTTAGACATAGTGGCTTGCATAAGGCATGCGATATCCATAGAATCATCATTATGTTTCTTATGTGCATCCCTATCAGCCCTAGGAGCATTTGGAGCAGGTTGAGGTGGAATGGGTTCATTGAGAACGTACAGTTTCTTCTCTTGCTTCAGAACAATTCTGAGGCTTCTGATCCAATCAGAATAGTTTATACCGTTCTCCTCAAGCTTGTCCTTCTCAAGGACAGATCGCAGTGACAGGGGTTGATTATTGTGTGTAGCCATTCTACAATAAAATATGCAAACAATATAAACATATATCAATATCAACACATTTATCATCTAAGAGCAAATAATGTATTTCATAAATACTCCCACTAAATTATACACCTTCAAATACAAACATGTATCATATAATCATAGTAGGCTAAGATCCATATTTCACTTGATTTTGGTTTAACTGAGTCAATGCCCGAAATCAAGCTATTTAGGTAGAAACATCAATCATATTACTATATGACTCTTATATCTTTTATGAGATTTCAATAGATATCATATATCAAAAGCATGTTTTAAATCTCATCTATGCCTTGGGTCAAATCTCATTTGAAAGCACCAATTAAATCAAAACCTTTTTCAAACATGTGAGACATGGAACGATGCACCTAACTGAGTCAAAACTACATCAACCATTATCCCACCTTGATCACAAATTAAGATATAAGATGCACCCAACTAAGTCGAAACTACATCAAATACCCTAAAATATCACAAGTGTTCTAATCAAGGAATGGCATAAGATTTAAATATTTAGAAGGTTTTAAACATGTAACAAAACATCGCATGGTTGTAACATAGATCTCATGTGAACATAATCATGAACATAGGGCTTCACAAAATATCATACAAATAATTTGATTCAATTTTGAGAAATTACAAATCTAATTTAATCATATTAAAAGATTAATAACCTATGTGATAAACTAATCTAATTAATTTACCATTAATCATGAATCATGGCATATCACATATACTTGTTTTTCATAGAAACAAAACACATAGGATCTAGATCTATTTCATATCACATGGTAGCAAATAATCACATTAAATCTAGCATGCAATTTCAATCCTAATCATGGCAAGACAGGGCTCTGATACCACTGTTGGGTTTTGGGGTTACAAACGCAGAGGAAGATTTAATTTTAACATCAAAACCCTAGCCCTAAAATCCGTCTAGCATGAAGATATTAGAAATTAATATGAGATAGAATTTACATACCTTGAATGCGATGAGGATTAACAAAGTAGATCACAAAATTCAAGCCTAGAATTTTGATATCGAAACAGATATTCTTCTTCTACCTTGTTCAAACCTTGTGATGAATCAACGAACGGAGGCTTCAAGCTTTTGGTGATTAACCTATCACCCTATATCAGTAATCCACACGCGAACGAATCAAAGAACACCTTCTTGATGGATTTCTAGATGATCCTCTGGATTATTGAATCAATATTCAATAATCAAAGCCAAAACAATGGAACAATTGGGACTTTTGATTCAAAATCAAAATCTAGAGTTTCAAAAACCTTGGATTATGATGTGAGAGGTTGGAAAAATATGGCTGCAATGCTGTATTTATATCACATATAAATCCCCTAACAATTAGGGTAGAAACCTAGCAAAAGGCCAATTCCTTCCTAGCCAAGGAAAACTGTACGGACACGAAATTTGGTCGTGGCACGAGTCGTGCCAATTGGCACGAGTCGTGCCCTTTGCAAATCACTCGTGCTCACGAGTCGTTCCTTGAGCCCCAACTCGTTCTGATCAAAACGAGACAAAAACCAAGTCGTGTCTCATCCTTGGTCACGAGTCGTTATCCTTGGCACGAGTCGTGCTCCTGGTCACAAGTCGTGCCAGAACCCAAAATTCCAATTTTCAGCTTGAATCAAATTCTTTCTTTTGTGTGTGACCCTTTAGGAATTATATTTTATGTTGGCAGTGAGTTGAAACATCAACCTCACAAGACATAAGTGACTTCTAGCAAATCATTATGTCCACCCAATTAAATATAACATCAAAGCTTGATTCCTTAATAGATCCAATGTTATAATCCCTTTGTTCACGATGTCCAATTGAACATGAGTCATGGTCTAGGTCAACTCATTCCGTTCAATGCTTTCTCGATTCCGAATATGTTGATAATGCAAATGCATTTGATCTCTATCAAATCACTTGAGTGCGGCCACACATTTCATCAACATCATTCATCGAGGGGCCCAAGCAAACATCTCTCTTCATAAGAGGAACAAATCCCGTTTTGACTTATCATTCTTCCCTACATGATTCCAATCGTGCTAACATAGCCCTTATTGCTATCCGATTAAAGATAGTGTTAGACTATATTAAACACGATCTTCATCATGTGGAAGACGATGATAATCTCAGGTGCTAAGGATTCAATAACACGACTATCATGAGATTTATTCATGATACATATGACTATTGACCATGTCATAAATCTCATCGGTAGGTCATGTCTAATACTTGTTCTCTAGCAAGTATCCATAAGTGTAATGTACATCACATGCATATAATCATCTCCATGATTATCCACTGCCAACTTATACTAGTTGTTCTTAGCAAATAGGGACGCAGTTCGATATAATAAACATGCAAAAATATATAATGAACCAAATAATACTTTCTCTATAATAAATGATAAAGATGATTACATAGTGGTTTAGATAATAAGTCAAATATAACTAAATGCCTAGGGCACTACACCAACACTTTTTCATTAATAGAGGGAGGAGAGAGAGAGAAAATAAAGGAGTGCTTACCTCTTTACTTACCACTTTGCCATTCCTTGAAGTGGATATGGACACTTGTTTCCCTTGACTTGGGAAAGTCCCGGGCTTATGGCCTTGAAGGGCTTCAGCAAGTTGTCCTATTTTTATCTCCAACTTCTTTATTGCATCATCATGTTGCCTCGATGACTACTGCTGTTCCTGTTGGGTTTTGGAGTTACAAACGCAGCGGAAGAACTTTGAAACACATAGAACAAAACCCTAGCCCTTGAAACCATCTAGCATGAAGAGATTAGAAACATATGAAATAGATTTACTTACCTTGTAGCAATTAAGTTTGTTCAAAACAAATCTTCAAAATTCAACATTTGAATTTGGTGTCGAATCTTCAAACTTCTCCTTGATCTTCCTTGTGATGAATCGATCTCCAAGCTTTAGGTGATAACACAATCACCCTCTAATGGTAATCCACACACGAACGAACCAAGAACAATTCTTGTAGGATTGCTAGATGATCCTCCGATTAATGAAAACGTTTTTCAATAATCAATGACAAAATTGTGTAATTGATTTGGGATTTCTTTTGATTTTGATTCTCAGTCAAAGATCAAAACTTTAGTGTTTCATAAACTCTAAAAGATGTTGCAGAGAGAGAGAGAGGTTTATGGATGCAAAAGGATTGTGTTTATACTAGGTATAAAATCCCTAACCCTTAGGGAGAATCCTTATTTAAACCAAAAACCAAATCAACAAAGGAATTTATGTACGGACATAAATTCGACATTGGCACGAGTCATGCCTGAGAGCACGAGTCGTGCCCCTTTACAATTTCAGTCGTACCACGAGTCGTGCTCTATTTTTCACTCATGCTGATCAAGGGAACGAGTCGTGCCCAAGAGCACGAGTCGTGCCCAATCCCACAAGGTCAAAATTTCAATGAGTTATTCCTTGTTGCCCAAAACACAGTCGTACTTCACCATGCCATGAGTCGTGACCCTAGGCATGAGTCGTGACCCAAGGCACGAGTCATGCCAGAACCCAAATTCCACACATTGAGCCATGATCAATTCGTTCTTTGTTTATGACCCCTTTAGGAATTATATTTATGTTGGTAGTGAGTCGAAACATTGAATTCACAAGACATAAGTGGTTTCTAGCAAACCATTATATCCACCCAATTAATATAACATCAAAGCTTGATTCCTTGATAGATCAAATGTCACAATCCCTTTGTCCACGATGTCAAATTGAACATGAGTCATGGTCCATGTCAACTCATATTGTTCAATGCTTTCTCGATTCCGAATATGTTGATAATCCAAGTGCATTTGATCTCTATCAAATCTCTTGAGTGTGGCCACACATTTCATCAACATCGTTCATCTAGGGGCCCAAGCAAACATCTCTCTCAACGAGAGGGACAAATCCCATCTTGACTTATCATTCTTCCCTACAAGAATCCAATCGTTCCAACATAGTCCTTATTGCTATCCTATTAAAGATAGTGTTAGACTACATCAAACACGATGTTCATCATGTGGAAGATGATGATAATCTCAGGTAGAAAGGATTCAATAACATGACTATCATGAGATTTAATCATGACATATATGACTATAGACTATGTCATAAATCTCATATGTAGGTCATGTCCAGTATCTCTAGCAAGTACCCATAAGTGTAATGTGCATCTTATGCATATAATCATCTCCATGATTATCCATACCAACTTATACTAATCATTCACAATAACTAGGGACGCAGGTTATTATAATAAACATGCAAACATATAATAAGCCAAATAAACATGCTCAATAATAAATGATAAAGACGATTACATAGCGGTTTAAGTTATAAGTCAAACATAACTAAACGTCTAGGGCATTACACCAACAATCTCCCACTTACACTAGGCTCCATCTATGTATCGTATACCCATGGACCAAACATGACCATCATGCTTTGCTTGTGCGGGGGAATTTGTAAGCGGATCCCCAATGTTATCATCGGTTGATACTTTGCATATCTTAACGTCTCCCTTATCAATGAACTCTCGAATGAGATGGAAATGTCTAAGTATATGTTTGGATCGCTGATGTGACCTTGGTTCCTTTACTTGCGCAATGGCACCATTATTGTCACAATAAAGTTCCACTAGATTAGTGATACTTGGAACAACTTCCAGATCACTAATGAACTTCTTGATCCAAACTGCCTCCTTAGCTGCATCGGATGCCGGTATATATTTGGCCTCAGTTGTAGAATCGGCAATAGTACACTGCTTGGAACTCTTTCAGCATATCGCACCCCCGTTAAGCATAAACACAAATCTCGACTGCGATCGGAAATCATCTTTGTCAGTTTGGAAGCTTGCATCTGTATAACCTCTTACAACAAGATCATCTTCCATCCCTCCAAAGACCAAGAACACAACCTTAGTCCTTCTTAAGTACTTGAGGGTCGTCTTGACTGCCATCCAATAGTTCTCACCAGGATCAGATTGGTATCGACTCGTCATGCTAAGAGCGTACGAGACGTCGGGTCTAGTACAAATCATGGCATACATGATAGATCCAATGGTCAAAGCATATGGAACCTCATTCATCCTCTTTCGCTCATCAGTTGTCTTAGGACACTAAGTCTTGCTAAGAGCAACACCATGACCCATTGACAAGTTGCCTCTCTTAGAATTTTTCATCTAGAATCTTCTAAGAACCTTGTCAATGTAGGTACTTTGACTCAAACCAATTATCCTTTTAGATCTATCTCTATAGATCTTGATGCCAATGATGTAAGCGGCTTCACCCATATCATTCATTGAGAAACATTTCCCTAACAAGACTTGACACTCTGAAGTGCAGGAATGTCATTTCCAATGAGAAAGATATCATCGACATACAATAAGAGAAATAATACTACGCTCCCATTGAATTTCATGTATACACAAGGTTCATCTTCGTTCTTGACAAAACCAAACTCTTTGATCTTTTCGTCAAAACGAAGATTCCAATTCCTAGTAGCTTGCTTTAATCCATATATGGACCTCTGCAACTTGCACACTTTGTTAGAATTTCTTGGATCGACAAAACCTTCGGGTTGTGTCATATACACATCCTCGAGTAACTTCCCATTTAGGAAAGCTATTTTGACATCCATTTGCCATATCTCATAGTCATAATATGCAGCTATATGACAAGAAATGACAAGATAAATAACAAGTAAGCAATATGACAAACGTCGGTTTTGGAAGTTTTAGGAAAAGTGGCGCGAATGCTGATTTTAACTGTTTAACTTAAGTGTCAAATGTTGAATTTTAAGAAAAGAGTGTTTGAATGTCAAACGTCGGATTTTGAGTTTGAAAATGATCGTTTGGATGCCAAACGTCATTTCGCGCGTTTTGAAAGAGAGTTCGAATGTCGAACTCCGGTTTTGAACCGGGCGTGTCATTGTTAGCGATTTTACGGGAAAAAGCATTAAATGATTTTGAATGTCAAAAGTCGGCTTTTAAGTTTGAAGATGAGCGTTTGGATGCCAAACGTCATTTCGCGCGTTTTGAAAGAGAGTTCGAATGTCGAACTCCGGTTTTGAATCGGGCATTACATTGTTAGCGATTTACGGGAAAAAGGCATTAAATGATATGCGATCAACGAATCGGTTTGCGACTCGGACTTTGAAAAGTAAATACTATCACGATCCAAATGGCTCGGACTTGTAAATGACAGTATTTAAAGTGCGGTATCGATGGAATCAAACGACCCGGAATTGTAAAGTACGATCGACGAGGCAAACAGCTCAGAATTGTAAAGTTGCGTAAAAGTAATGATGATCGACGGATCAAACGATCTAGAGTTGGTAAATGACATAAAAAGTAAATGACGATCGACGGATCAAACGATCCGGAATTGGTAAATGACATAAAAAGTAACGAAATGGGGCCGGAATGTCGTTTTAACCCGAGATTACTTCTCTTACGGGAAGAGAAGAGGATCAAGGACTAAAACGTATCGGACCCCATTAGACGGTGACGTCTACATTTCAACAACGTCGTTCGAAACGGTTGTAGCGACTGGCGTGTAAACTGAGACGGAACGAGAGTTTAGGGAGAGAGAGCGCTACCTATGGCTAGGGTCGGCTCCTTTGGCTCGGTGGGCGTATACGGGATACGAAAAGGTGTTTGGAACGGTGTTTCGAGGTGTTTTGGTTCGTGTTTGGTTGAAACGCGGAGTTTTCACGCAAATCAAGGCAAAACGGGGCTCGGGGAAGGGTGGAATCAGTTTATGCCGTGGCTTGAGGTGAAAATGGATGATTTTTTGTTGTTGTAAAATGTTTTGACAGAGGTCTGTATTTATAGGTGAAATATCAGCAAGAGTTCGAACGGACTGAGGCTGAATTCCAGGGGGTTTTGTGAAACTTTGGAAATTAGAGGGACTTGCTGGCAATTCTGGATTGTCTGCAAATGAGTCTGGTCGGGCTGGGACTGCATATCAGGGGTATTTTAGTCTTTTCACACTGATTTTTGATTGTGTTGACAAGGGAGCTGTGGCATGCACGCAACGTGTCCCTGTGACTCACCAGGTTATGGGATTTCGTGCCATTATCCTCGGTTTTGTCCGTTTTAAAATAACTGTCCGGAAAATGTCCGAAACGCCCCCGAAAAGTGCCGAAAAGTGCATTTTTCAGGGAAAGCTGTACTTTTACGTGCAACAACGTGTGTTAAGTATGCTTTGACGTTGGGATGTATGGGGCAGTCCCGAGACATCTCGTTGGCTTGAGAACGAGGAGTTTAACGGGTTTCGGTTAACCTGGAGCGGGCCAGTTAACGGATTCTGGTTAACTTCTAACGGATTTTGGCAATCCGGATTTGGGTACTTACACTATCTTTAATCGGATAGCAATAAGGGCTATGTTAGCACGATTGGATTCATGTAGGGAAGAATGATAAGTCAAGATGGGATTTGTCCCTCTTATGAAGAGAGATGTTTGCTTGGGCCCCTCGATGAATGATGTTGATGAAATGTGTGGCCACACTCAAGTGATTTGATAGAGATTAAATGCATTTGGACTATCAACATATTCAGAATCGAGAAAGCATTGAACAAGATGAGTTGACCTAGACCATGACTCATGTTCAATTGGACATCGTGGACAAAGGGATTGTGACATTTGATCTATCGAGGAATCAAGCTTTGATGTTATATTATTTGGGTGGATATAATGGTTTGCTAGAAACCACTTATGTCTTGTGAGGTCATGTTTTGACTCACTACCAACATAATATAATTTCTTTTGGGTCACACACAAAGAACGAATTTGATTCTGGATGAAAATTGGAATTCTGGCTTGGTATACCGCGCGACATACTTAGCCATATTGAAAATTCGTATTCTGGCTAAGTACACCGCACGACATACCTTGCCCGGTGAAGGACACGACTCGTGCTCTCAGGCACGAATAGTTCCCAAGTCCAGCACGAGTACTTTTAGCATCACGACTCGTATCACGAGTCTTTTTGCCCAGGGCACGAGTCGTGCCCAACGCAAAAAATTTGTCTGTACTGCTTTCTAAGGCTGGGAAGGTTTTTGTTATTGACAGGGACTTAACCCTAAGTGTTAGGGATTTATACCATTGTATAAATACAAGTCCTTGGGCAGCCAAAAACTCTCTCTCACCTCCATACATCATTGTTCTAGATTTATGAAATCCTAGGCCTTGATCAATTCCATAGTTTTTTGCCATTGATTATTGAAAACATTTCAATAATTGGGAAGGATCATCTAGCAATCCAACAAGAAGAGTTCTTGGTTCGTTAGCGTGTGGATCCCCATTAGAGGGAGGTTGCTTTATCTCCTAAAGCTTGAAGATCTCTATTGTTGATTTCATCACCAAGGTTGAACAAGGAAGAAGATCCGATTCAACATCAAAATTCTAAGGCTTGAATTTTGAGATCTATTTTGACAAACCAAATCGCATTCGAGGTATGTAACTCTATTTCATGGTTTTCTAATCTCTTCATGCTAGACAGATCTAAGGGCTAGGGTTTTGATGTTCTTTGTTAAATTTTCCTCTGCTGTGAATGTGGGCCCAAGATCGCGAGTTTGTGAACCGCTTTCTCGTATAAGGGGTCACCGCTTCACCTCAGTTTGAAGACATCCGATTTAATTGAAAAATTAAGTCGCCATGCCATTTTGATTTCCTCAAAACTTTGAAAAAAAGGAATAGGGTCCAGAGGTTAAGTTACTCCTTGGAAAGAACGTTTGGCGTTCACCCAAGAAGCCTTGCCAAAGGCAAGTCTCCCTAGATCCAATTTTTGTGCTTGTTTTGTGCTCTCGTGTGTATGTGTGTGATTTAAAAAGGGGATGGAATGTGTCAAGTTATCTTTCGGACGTATAAACCATTTGAGTTGGTTATCGCTCGGGATTCCTTGGATTTTAATGTGTTCGAGATTTTGATCCCGTGCCCATCTTGGACTTATGATCATCATTAAGTGACCTTTTTCGCCCTCCCGTTGGGATAATCAACCATATTAGGCTTGAAAGCCTTGGTGTGTTTTAAACCAACGTTCTTTGGGACAAGGTCATATGTGATCGAAATAAAGGGACATCTTTTTATAGTCCAAGAATGAGACTCTTTAGAAAGGAAGAGCCTTTGCCCATCAATCCTACATCTTGAGACGATTTGAGCTTAGTAGGGACATTTATGCTCGTCTAAAGTGATGATCGGAGATGTAGGGGCTAAGGTTCGTCTGTTTCTAAAGGGACTTCGAATATGGCATCTTTAGTAGAGGGAAAGATGTAAAGATGAGACCTTTACACCGATTCGCCCCATGGGATGCTTCAAGTACCAAAGGGACTAAGGGGAGGGGTATGAAGATTGGATCTTTATACTCATCCTATGTCTTTTGTGCCTTAAGAAGGTCACTAGACAATCCTTGGAGAGTGATCCAACCATGAGGGACATGGGGGAGTTGCATTGGAAAGTAAAGATTGCATTTTTATGGAAATAAGTGTAATGAACACTATGAAAACTAAGGCTATGAATGTAAAGGGAAGACCTTTGAGGCTTTCCTATGTCCTTTGAGAACCTTTTTAGGTGGACAATCCTTGGAAGCAAGGTCAAGGGAAGGGGTGACATTAAGATAATAAAGATGACATTTTTATGTAAAGATGACATTTTTACATAATAAAAGGGAGATCTTTCACATCATCATGTGATGAATCCTCCCTAGAACAAGCCACTTATGGACCCTTGTTCATCCTTGGGATGGATTCTCCATGAATCATATGTGTTAGGGGAAAGGGGGATATGATGTCTACATGACAAAGATATGATTTTTATGACAATATATCACATATAATGGCAAGAAATGACAAGATAAATAACAAGTAAGCAATATGACAATATGATAAGGATATTTCAAGGAGAAAGGAAGGAGAGATTACCAATGTTGGTGTTTCTCTATATCCCTTTGCTACAAGCCTAGCCTTGTAAGTATGCACCTTCCCATCCATGTCAGTCTTCTTCTTGAAGATCCACTTGCACTCTATGGTTTTTACACCTTCAGGTGGCTCAATCAAGTTCCAAACTTGATTATCTGATATGGATTGCAATTCGGGTTCCATGGCTTTTAACCATTTATCCGAATCGGGAGTGGACATCGCCTCTTGATAGGAAGTAGGTTCGTCATTCTCAATGACTTCCACTTCATTACTTTCCGACACGAGAAATCCATATCTCTTGGGTGCAGATCGTAACCTATTCAATCTATGATGGACTTGTGGATCTTAAACCGGTTCCACAACTTCTTGTGAACTTGGTTCCGTCTCTACTATTGGTTCCATGTTATTTTCGAGTTCTTGAATTTCTTCAAGATCAACTTTACTCCCACTAGTTCCTTTATATAGAAACTATTTCTCAAGAAAAGTACCATATTGAGAAACAAACACTTTTTCTCAGTTGTAAAAGTAATACCCTTTGATTTCCTTAGAATAACCAACGAAAATAACCTTGTCAGACTTAGGTGCTAACTTATCAGAGATAAGTCTCTTCACATAAGCTTCGCAACTCCAAATATTCATGAAAGACAAACTAGATTTTCTTCCATGCCACATCTCATGTGGGGTCTTAGGAGGCGATTTAGTAGGGACTCTATTCAGTGTGAATGCAGTAGTCTCTAATGCATATCCCCAAAAAGAAATAGGAAGGTCAACTTGACTCATCATCGAATGAACCATATCTAATAAGGTTCTATTCCTCCTCTCGGACACACCATTCCATTGTGGTGTTCCGAGTGGAGTCAACTCTGAAACAATTTCACATGTTTTGAGATGATTGTCAAACTATTGGCTCAAATATTCACCACCATGATCAGATCGAAGTGCTTTAATAGTTTTGCCAAGTTGATTTTGTACTTCATTTTGAAATGTTCTAAACATCTCAAACGATTCACTTTTGGACTTCATCAGATAGACATAGCCATATCTAGATAAGTCATCGGTGAATGTAATGAAATACCGAAATCCTCCCCTAGCAATGCTGCTCATTGGTCCACAATCATCGGTATGTATTAGGCCCAATAAGTCACTAGCCCTTTCATTACTCTTAGTGTCGGGTGGTTTGGTCATTTTTTCCAATAAACAAGATTCGCATATCTCATATGATTCATAATCATGTGAGTCTAAAAGTCCATCCTTATGGAGTTTAGATATGCGTTTCTCATTTATATGACCAAGCCGACAATGCCACATGAACGTGTTGTTCACGTCATTCGGTTTAGACTTCTTGTCCATATGATAAATATTTTCAACATTATTTTGTTTCTCATCAACATCAAGAACATAAAGGCCATTAAATGAATTTGCAATACCATAGATCATATCATTTAAATAAATAGAAAATTTCTTATTCTCAATAAGATACCTAAAACCTTCATTATCCAAACAAGAAACGGAAATAATATTTCTACTAAAATCCGGAACATAGTAACAATTGTTCAAAACAAGTACTAATCCACTAGGTAAAGTTGCATCATATCTCCCTACGGCTAATGCAACAACTCTTGCTTGATTCCCCATACATAGGTAAACTTTACCTTGTTTGAGCAGCTTCCTATTCCTTAGTCCCTGCACATTTAAACAAATGTGAGATCCACATCCGGTATCTAATACCCATGAACTAGAAATATAAAGGAAAATATCTATCATATAGATACTTGAATCAGAAGCAATCGTATTACCCTTCTTCTTCTTCTTTAGGCCTTCCTTGTAAGCCTTGCAATTATGCTTCTAATGACCAATCGCTTGGCAATGGTAGCAAATTGCATCCTTTTGAGATACCTTGGGAGCCTCTTTGGCATTGGCAACTTTTGCCTTAGGTTTAGCAACACTTTCTTTGCCTTTCTATCTTTCTTGAACCCTTTACCTTTGTTAACCATTAACACATTTGTCATTCCGGGCTTCTTGATATTCTTCACTGCGGTCTTAAGTATCACATGCAATTTCGAGAGATTTTTATCCATGCCACTCATGTGATAGTGCATTATAAAATGACCATACCTTTCAAGCAATGAATTCAATATCGTATCCGTGGCGAGTTCCACACTCATCGGATTTCCAAGCCTTTCGAGACGCTCAATTTAACCTTTCATCTTAAGGGCATGAGCACCAAACGACTGCCCCTCTTACATCTTGCATGCATTTAGGGCCTTTACCACATCATACCTCTCTTGTCTAGCTTGCACTTGGAACATTTCCTTTAAGAGCTCGGCTAGATCAAAAGCAGCTTCCATGTGTTCAAGGTCCTTCTAAAGAGCCTTACACATGGTGGCAAGCATAAGGCGTGTCACATCATTAGAATCATCAACTTGTTTCTTATGTGCATTCTTATCTGCCCTTGAAGCATTGGCAGCAGGTGGAGGTGGAATGGGTTCATCAAGAACGTACATTTTCTTCTCTTGCCTTAGAACAATTCTTAGGCTTCTGATCCAATCAGAATAGTTTGTACCGTTCTCTTCGAGCTTGTCCTTCTCAAGGACTGAACGCAGTGACAGGGGCTGATTATTGTGAGTTGCCATTACTACAATAAAATATGCAAACAATAAACATATAAGTATCAACGTATTTATCATCTAAGAGCAAATAATGTATTTCATAAATACTCACACTCAATTATACACCTTCAAATACAAGCATGTATCATATAATCAAAATGGGCTAAGATCCATATTTCACTTGATTTTGGTTTAACTGAGTCAATGCTCGAAATCAAGCTATTTAGGTAGATAACATCAATCATATCTCTTGGGAAAAATTGTCTATATAACAATAAATAAGGCTTTCTTGAATTTAACAAAATGACAAATAAATAATAAACCATAAAGTAATTAACGGTGCAGGAAATAAACATAAACTAGAATGTGGAAATTAAAGCAAACCGAGTAATTAAAGAAGTCGAGTCTTGTGTTGGACACAATCTCCGCAAGAAGATATTTTCCCGCACTGGTGCTTACGGATTAGCGGCAATCTTCTCTCAAGATGAAACGACTTTACAATCGTTAATAGGAGCACTCCAAATTAACGACTTCGGCGAACAAAATTCATGTTTGACACTTCCAGACTTTGAAGAAGACTTATACAACGAGATGCTCTATCTTCTACTTCATGATGTTAAGAATTTCATTGAATTTTGTGACTGAATTCCAAATTCAGTTAGATATCTAACTGAGTTCGATAACTCAGTTAAATATGTGATTCTCTACTTCTAGTGAGAAGAGAGAGGGAATTTATGAAAGAGAGAAGTGATTTAATGAATGAGTGATTTCATTTGACAAATGGTGTATGAAGAGTCAAGGGGGTCTATTTATAGTGTATGAAGAGTCAAGGTGTCTATTGGTAATAACCACAAATGGTGTCTGGTAGAATATGGACCCTTGGATCTGATCTGAATGGAGGGAGGAGATCTGCTGGGTCGGCCCAACAGCCTTGACCCGCCTATTTGAAAAGGCATGGGTCACTCCCCACCTTTTCATGAACCATCACAACCCAATTGCTCCAAACCGGATCCGCCAGCCCACCTTGCTGAACCCAACTGGGGCTCGGCCCAAACCAAGCCACCCCAAGCATCCGCCGACCCACCTTGCTGAACCCATCTGGGCCTCGGCCCAAACCAAGCCACCCCAAGCCCACGAATTAATTTGGACCGAACCACCATTGCTAAGCCGAACCCGCCTTGGACCGAATTGAACCATGAACCGAGCCAACTTTTGTCAAAAGTTTAAGGCTTCTTAGCTCCTAGCGACGATGCGGTCGTGCGAAGTGCAAAGTGTGCGCCTCAAAGCGCCCATTGCGACCTTCGCGGGCTTCGTGCGCTTCGCGGGTGAGGTCCAAATTGAGCTAGTACAAAACTGGCACAATTGGGCTACTCCTTGCATGGTTGGTCCAATGGCCCAACTAGGTTGGCCTAAGGAGATCAACTTGATGTCTCCTTCCTTGGATGGATCCACTTATAAACTATCATTGCTTTACATCTTTAAGCAATGTGGGATAACTATTCCATATCCCATACACTCTTCTTATACCCATTTCATTTTGCATAATTTGAACATTAATTTCTCATTCACCACTAATTGTTTTTGAGAAAGTAAATATATCAAATTAATCTACTCCAAATGTAGATTAATAATATGCAATCAAATTTCATTTTCCTAAAATGAAACCTTATGGAATTCTTGGTCAAAATTCGGTCAAACCTTACTTTTACAAAAACCAAAATTCCAACAATCCCCCACATGAATGACAAATTAATGCATGCATGAATGCAGACTCGTCTGGAAGTTTCGGCGATCTATTATTGCATCGAGATAGGTAGCTTATGGCCTTGAACCTTCCCTAGTGAAATACTATCGGATATACTAGCCATTTGGTAGCGAGACGCTTTGAACCAATGACTGTATAGTGTATACCAAGACAATAGTACTCACACAATAACAGCTCTAACACGTTTTGTTCTCACGTTTTGTCCATTTCGACCCTGGACTGTTCTTGATTCATAAGTGTTTCAATTTAGAAGCAGCCTTATTACTTTTCACTTATATAGGTGATCTCCCATAAAGAGTATCCTGCTATACTCCACCACTTAGGTATAGGAATCATTAAAAGCTTTAAACTTACCCTCACCACACGTCATCAGGTGTTTTAGCACTTAAATGGCTTCTGAGAATGAGTTATAATGAGTTCTAAGCGCACATACTAGAATTTCCATAATTTAGTTGTCTCATTGAACTAAGGGCATGGGATCTCCAATTCTTAAGGTTGATTGTCCACTATGGATTTCTTTATTTGTGTAGGTTTTTAACTTCATTCCCCTTACCAAACAATTTGATCTCCTATTCATACCTTTTGGTATACAGATCCGTTTTTGACTTCACATGGCCAGTTGTGACAGTCCCATTTGATTTCAATTGTCTTATGGTAATATGTCAATGACCATTGTGTCTTGACTTACCAAGATGTTCTACACCTTTTCCTATTTCTCATTGTCGTCACAATGTCTTAGGTCATGTAGACAAAAAATTTATTCCACAAAGGAATGTCTTCCAAGACCATTTAGCTTTTATCTTTATCTAACGCTATCGACTCAGATTCCTTACTGAATCGAGTTGTACAGGTTGTCTTGGAAGTTTGACACCGCTGCTCCATTTTTCGTGAACTCATTTTCACCTTGGAGTTTATTTGTGTCTGATATCCAATTAGTATATCCTTTTCATACTATTGAGTATCTCATTTATTGTAATCTGTAATCACAAGAATATCTTTAAGTACTCCAAGTACTTTGATTATACTTAGTGATTTATTACAATTTTTATTTAGACTTTTAGTCTCTCTAGAATGGTCAATCCTTTCAAGTGATCAAATTCTTCTAACGGTCGGTTTCTTTGAGTGGTTAGCATCTCTGTACCGGTTTGACTTTCCAAGTGTTCAGTATCTCTAAGTGGTTTGACCTCCTTAAAGCCTACTTCTCAGGAATCTACCTTACAGAGATTACCTCTCAAGATTCTACCTTATAGATTCCATCTCTCAAGAATCTATTTGTTGCTTCTCAAGAATTTAACTTCTTCGAGAGTCTATCTTGGAGAATTTATCTAACACTTATGATTCTACCATTAAAGAGTCTATTACTTTAAGAATCTTTTCTCTTCAAAATCTATATCTCAAGAGTCTCACTTTCGAGATCAATAATCTGCCTTTTCAGATTAAAATCTGTCTCAATAGAGTTTATTTCTCAAGATTATTTTCCTTTTAGAAATATATCTTTTGAAATTCTAACTCCCTTGACTACATTTCTTTGAAAGTCTTATCTTTCAAGAGTTTTCCGTCTATAGATTCATCTTTCAAATATTTCCTTTTAAGGACCAATTTGCAACTCAACGGTTCGAATTATGGAAGAAGATCAACCAACTTCCAAATGATGATGAATTATTCATTTAAATGTTAACAACATTATTTAACAGTTTTAATTTTCTACCATAGAAAATTAGGATCAAAAGACTAGCTTCTTTTGTCCACAAACTGTGTCTTAGTTCATCTTACTATTAAGATGAATCTTTTACAGTTTTATAAGTTCTTTTCTTAAACTTATATTATTTCCTTTTTACTTCAAGGAAATATGATTTCAAGGAATACCAAATTCCTTGTCTTTGGCTTAAGTACTTTTACTTTAGCTCGTATCCCCACACTTGAGGTGTACCCCCCACACTTTGAGGTGTATCCGCACAATTGAGGTGTACCCCCACACTTAAAGTATTTATAAAACGTCTTACGATTATGCCATAATCTGTAATTAGTTTTATCAAATCCTTTCTTGGGTATCTCATTAAAAATGACTGTACAGCTTCCCCCACAAATACGGTTAAGCCAGGGCTTATTGCATTTATCATATCTTTAGAGGTATGATTCTTGCATTTAGCTCCTGCATTAGACTGAGTTGAATATGTTGCGATCGTTTGATGAATACTGCCAGAAACCTCACAAATATCCTCAAACTGTGCCGCATATTCCCCTCCTTCTAGCGTTTCGAATCTTCTTTACATTAAGTTGATTCGTCAACTTCATTCTTATAAGTTTGGAAAGCCTCCAAGGCTTCATCCTTCCTTATCAAGAGAATGTCTTGTGCAACCATTTATAAAGTAATTAAATACTTTTTCCCACCTCGAGTTTGCACTAACTTTAGATCACAATCATTTGTGTGAGCTACCTTAAGAGGTGTCGTGTTTCTTATTACTGAAGAAAATGATGACTTAGTCATTTTATCTTCCACGCAAATTTCACACTTGTCAGTTGAATCGAATTTATTCATGAGAATTAATTCTTGATTCACTGACATCTTAATTGTGTTGAAATTCACATAACCTAATTTATCATGCCATAAATTAGAACCTTTCAAAAGGTAAACATAAGAAACACCGATGCTCTTTTCCTCTAGGCAAGGTACCCTTTACCAAGAAACAAATTTTTTTCTTGGTCAATACAGTTTTATCTGACTCAAAACATTTGTTTAAATCCAGCCTTGCTCAACATTGATCTGGAAACTAGGTTCTTGCGAATGTCTGGGACATGCAGCATATTCATGAGAGTCAGTTCTCTGTCTGAAGTCATCTTCAGCACAACCCTTCCAAGTCCCACGACGTTGGAAGTAGTAGAGTTTCTCATTTACACCTTCCTTCTATTGAATCAGAGTGTATGATGAAAAGCTCTCTTTATTAGCATATATATGGTGGGTAGTTTCAGCTCCAGTGTCTATCCACCATTCTCATGGGTTGACCTTCAACTTGCTAAGTTGGCTTCAAACCCCATTAATTCTCAATCAAGCCTATTCAACCTTTCGTTGACGTTGGCTTTGATTCATGATGTCCATTTTCCTTCTTGGAATACGACAAACTTTTGCTACGTGATTGGTCTTACCATATCTTGTAACAAATCTTGGAGCCGGTTCCTTGAACCTTATAGTCCGTTCTAAAGTGTTCTACAACTCTTTGGTTGTCCCCATGAGACAGTGCTCTTTGAACGGGCATCATTTGGTCCACTCAGTATGTACGTCCTACATATGAGATTTTTCATGATTCCATTCTTTTGCGGCTATCTGTCTTTGCGGATTGACTATCTGTCTTTTTGGATCTGGATCATCATCATCCTCCTTTTCGGTTATCTTTGGCAAATCTGGATCATCATCCTCTTTCTCTTCGATTTATTTGCCTTGGCGAATTTGGATCATCATCCTCTTCCTCTTTTATTATCTGCCTTACATGAACTTCTTTGTTTATAAGTCCGCTCCACGTTGTCAACAATTCTTTGAATCACTTTCGGGATTATTGTTGACCTTCTCGTTATCTTCTAGTTAACTTCCAATGCTCTTCTAGTTATCCTTCCTTGGAAACCGTCATTTTTCTCGTTAAGTCTCTAACGATAATGTCCTTCGGTTGTCCATTATCATTGGCTCATATTTGTCATAAAAACAAGAAAACATAAATATCTTCTTGCGATTGTTGGGAAAAATTGTCTATATAACAATAAATAAGGCTTTCTTGAATTTAACAAAATGACAAATAAATAATGAACCATAAAGTAATTAACGGGGCAGGAAATAAACTTAAACTAGAATGCGAAAATTAAAGCAAACCGAGTAATTAAAGAAACCGAGTCTTGTGTTGGACACAATCTCCGCAAGAAGATATTGCCCCGCACTGGTGCTTACGGATTAGCGGCAATCTTCTCTCAAGATGAAACGACTTTACAATCGTTAATAGGAGCACTCCAAATTAACGACTTCGGCGAACAAAATTCGTGTTTGACACTTCCAGACTTTGAAGAAGACTTATGCAACGAGATGCTCTATCTTCTACTTCATGATGTTAAGAATTTCGTTGAATTCTGTGACTGAATTCCAAATTCAGTTAGATATCTAACTGAGTTCGATAACTCAGTTAAATATGTGATTCTCTACTTCTAGTGAGAAGAGAGAGGGAATTTATGAAAGAGAGAAGTGATTTAATGAATGAGTGATTTCATTTGACAAACCAGGGGGTCTATTTATAGTGTATGAAGAGTCAAGGTGTCTATTGGTAATAACCACAAATGGTGACTGGTGGAATCTGGACCCTTGGATCTGATCTGAATGGAGGGAGGAGATCTGCTAGGTCGGCCCAACAGCCTTGACCCGCCTATTTGAAAAGGCATGGGTCACTCTCCAACTTTTCATGAACCATCACAACCCAATTGCTCCAAACCGGATCCGCCGGCCCACCTTGCTGAACCCAACTGGGGCTCAGTCCAAACCAAGCCACCCCAAGCCCACGAATTAATTTGGACCGAACCACCATTGCTAAGCCGAACCCGCCTTGGACCGAATCAAACCATGAACCGAGCCAACTTTTGTCAAAAGTTTAAGGCTCCTTAGCTCCTAGCGACGATGCTTTTGTCAAAAGTTTAAGGCTCCTTAGCTCCTAGCGACGATGCGAAGTGCAAAGTGTGCGCCTCAAAGCACCCATTGCGACCTTCGCGGGCTTCGCGGGTGAGGTCCAAATTGAGCTAGTACAAAACTGACACAATTGGGCTACTCCTTGCATGGTTGGTCCAAAGGCCCAACTAGGTTGGCCTAAGGAGTTCAACTTGATGTCTCCTTCCTTGGATGGATCCACTTATAAACTATCATTGCTTTACATCTTTAAGCAATGTGGGATAACTATTCCATATCCCATACACTCTTCATATACCCATTTCATTTTGCATAATTTGAACATTAATTTCTCATTCACCACTAATTGTTTTTGAGAAAGTAAATATATCAAATTAATCTACTCCAAATGTAGATTAATATTATGCTATCAAATTTCATTTTCCTAAAATGAAACCTTATGAAATTCTTGGTCAAAAGTCGGTCAAACCTTACTTTTACAAAAACCAAAATTCCAACAATATCATATATGACTCTTAGATCTTTTATGAGATGTCTAGACATCATATGTCAAAAACATGTTTTAATCTCATCTATGCCTTAGGTCAAATCTCATTTGAAAGCACCAATTAAGTCCAACATTTTTTTTCAAACATATGAGACATGGAACGATGCACCTAACTGAGTCAAAACTACATCAACCATTATCCCATCTTGATCACAAATTAAGATATAATGATGCACCCAGCTGAGTCAAAAATACATCAAAATACCTAAAATTTCACAAGTGTTCTAATCAAGGGGTGGCATAAAACTTAAACATTTAGAAGGTTTTACACATAACAACAAACATCGCATGGTTGTAACATGAAACTTATGTGTACATAATCATGAACATAGGGCTTCACAAAATATTCCAATCAAACAATTTGATACAATTTTGAGAATTTACTAATCTACTTAATCATATTAAAAAGATCAATAACTTAAGTAAAAGACTAATCATATTAATCAATTATAAATCATGAATACGACATATCACATATAATTGTTTTCTCAAAACAATACACATAAAATCATAGATCTACTTCATATAGCATGTAAAGCATTTAATCAAATTAAATCTAGCATGCCAATTTCAATCCTAATCATGATAAACATGGCTCTGATACCTTTGTTGGATTTTGGGGTTACAAACGCAGCGGAAGAACTTTGAAACACATAACACAAAACCCTAGCCCTTGAAACCGTCTAGCATGAAGAGATTAGAAACATATGAAATAGATTTACATACCTTGTAGCAATTAAGTTTGTTCAAAACAAATCTTCAAAATTCAACCTTTGAATTTGGTGTCGAATCTTCAAAATTCTCCTTGATCTTCCTTGTGATGAATCGATCTCCAAGCTTTAGGTGATAACGCAATCACCCTCTAATGGTAATCCACGCGCGAATGAACCAAGAACAATTCTTGTAGGATTGCTAGATGATCCTACGATTAATGAAAAAGCTTTTCAATAATCAATGACAAAATTGTGCAATTGATTTGGGATTTCTTTTGATTTTGATTCTCAATCAAAGATCAAAACTTTAGTGTTTCATAAACTCTAAAAGATGTTGTAGAGAGAGAGGTGTATGGCTGAAAAGGATTGTATTTATACTAGGTATAAAATCCCTAACCCTTAGGAAGAATCCTTGTTTAAACCAAAAACCAAATCAACAAAGGAATTTACATACGGACAGAAATTCGAGGCTTACACGAGTCGTGCCTAAAAGCACGAGTCGTGCCCCTTTGCAATTTCAGTCGTACCACGAGTCGTGCACTATTTTTCACTTGTTCTGATAAAGGGAACGAGTCATCCCCAAGAGCAAGACTCGTGCCCAATCCTACAAGGTCAAAATTTCAACGAGTCGTTCCTTGTTGCCCAAAACGCAGTCGTACTACACCATGTCACGAGTCGTGACCCTAGGCACGAGTCGTGACCAAGGGCACGAGTCGTGCCAGAACCCAAATTCCACAAATTGAGCCATGATCAATTCGTTCTTTGTGTGTGACCCATTAGAAATTATATTTATGTTGGTAGTGAGTCGAAACATCGACTTCACAAGACATAAGTGATTTCTAGAAATCATTATATCCATTAATATAACATCAAAGCTTGATTCCTTGATAGATCAAATGTCACAATTCCTTTGTCCACGATGTCAAATTGAACATGAGCATGGTCCATGTCAACTCATATTTTTCAATGCTTTCTCGATTCCGAATATGTTGATAATCCAAGTGCATTTGATCTCTATCAAATCTCTTGAGTATGGCCACACATTTCATCAACATCATTCATCGAGGGGCCCAAGCAAACATCTCTCTCAACGAGAGGGACAAATCCCATCTTGAATTATCATTCTTCCCTACAAGAATCCAATCGTGCCAACATAGTCCTTATTGCTATCCTATTAAAGATAGTGTTAGACTACATCAAACACGATGTTTATCATGTGGAAGACGATGATAATCTCAGGTAGAAAGGATTCAATGACATGACTATCATGAGATTTAATCATGACACATATGACTATAGACCATGTCATAAATCTCATATGTAGGTCATGTCCAGTACTTGTTCTCTAGCATGTACCCATAAGTGTAATGTGCATCTTATGCATATAATCATCTCTATGATTATCCATTACCAAGTTATATTAATCATTCACAATAACTAGGGATGCAGGTTATTATAATAAACATGCAAACATATAATAAGCCAAATAAACATGTTCTATAATAAATGATAAAGACGATTACATAGCGGTTTAAGTTATAAGTCAAACATAACTAAACGCCTAGGGCATTACACCAACAATCTCCCACTCGCACTAGGCTCCATCTATGTATCATATACCCATAGACCTAACATGACCATCATGCTTTGCTTGTGCAAGGGGCTTTATAAGCGGATCCCCAATGTTATTATCGATTGATACTTTGCATATCTTAACGTCTCCCCTATCAATGAAATCTCGAATGAGATGGAAACTTCTAAGTATGTGTTTGGATCGCTGATGTGACCTTGGTTCCTTTGCTTGAGCAATGGCTCCATTATTGTCACAACAAAGTTCCACCGGATTAGTGATACTTGGAACAACTTCCGGATCACTAATGAACTTCTTGATCCAAACTGCCTCCTTAGCTGCATCGGATGCTGCTATATATTCGGCCTCAGTTGTAGAATCGACAATAGTACTCTGCTTCGAACTCTTCCAACATATCGCACCTCCGTTAAGCATAAACACAAATCCCGACTGCGATCGAAAATCATCGTTGTCAGTTTGGAAGCTTACATCTGTGTAACCTCTTACAACAAGATTATCTTCCATCCCTCCAAAGACCAATAACGCATCCTTAGTCCTTCTTAAGTACTTGAGGATCGTCTTGACTACCATCCAATGGTTCTTACCAGAATCAGATTGGTATCGACTCGTCATGCTAAGAGCATACGAGACGTCGGGTCTTGTACAAATCATGGCATACATGATAGATCCAATAGCGAAGTGTATGGAACCTCATTCATCCTCTTTCGCTCATCAGTTGTCTTAGGACAATGAGTCTTGCTAAGAGTAACGCCATGACCCATTGGCAAGTTGCGTTTCTTAGGAATTTCCATCTTGAATCTTCTAAAAACCTTGTCAATGTAGGTACTTTGACTCAAACCAATTATCCTTTTAGATCTATCTCTATAGATCTTGATGCCAAGGATGTAAGCGACTTCACCCATATCTTTCATTGAGAAACATTTCCCTAACCAAGACTTGACACTCTGAAGTGCAGGAATGTCGTTTCCAATGAGTAAGATATCATCGAGATACAATAAGAGAAATAATACTATGCTCCTACTGAATTTCATGTATACACAAGGTTCATCTTCGTTCTTGACAAAACCAAACTCTTTGATCTTTTCGTCAAAACGAAGATTCCGACTCCTAGAAGCTTGCTTTAATCCATATATGGACCTATGCAACTTGCACACTTTGTTAGAATTTCTTGGATCGACAAAACCTTCGGGTTGTGTCATATACAAATCCTCGAGTAACTTCCCATTTAGGAAAGCTGTCACAATTCCTTTGTCCACGATGTCAAGTTTAACATGATTCATGGTTCATGTCAACTCATATTGTTCAATGCTTTCTCGATTTCGAATATGTTGATAATTCAAGTGCATTTGATCTCTATCAAATCTCTTGAGTGTGGACACACATTTCATCAACATCATTCATCGAGGGGCCCAAGCAAACATCTCTCTCAACGAGAGGGACAAATCCAATCTTGACTTATCATTCTTCCCTACAAGAATCCAATCGTGCCAACATAGTCCTTATTGCTATCCTATTAAAGATAGTGTTAGACTACATCAAACACGATGATCATTGTGTGGAAGACGATGATAATCTCAGGTAGAAAGGATTCAATGACATGACTATCATGAGATTTAATCATGACACATATGAGTATAGACCATGTCATAAATCTCATCTGTAGGTTATGTCCAGTACTTGTTCTCTAGCAAGTACCCATAAGTGTAATGTGCATCTTATGCATATAATCATCTCCATGATTATCTATTACCAACTTATACTAATCATTCACAATAACTAGGGACGCAGGTTATTATAATAAACATGCAAACATATAATAAGCCAAATAAACAAGCTCTATAATAAATGATAAAGACGATTACATAGCGGTTTAAGTTATTAGTCAAACATAACTAAACACCTAAGGCATTATACTAACAGCTCCAACCTCATCCCATCAATGGCCTCTTCCAAGGCTCTTTCCTTTGCTCAAATTGCCTTTGTGGTGGTGTAGTGAGAAAGGGCTTATTTTGTTGACCTTGATTACTTCCCCATGAAAAGTTGGGATGATTCTTTCACCCCGGATTGTAAGTATTGCTATAGGGGTTGTTTTGAGGAGGTCTTGGGTTGTAACCATTCAATGCATGTACTTGTTCAGAATCCAAAAAAAAATTGTGCACCACTAGGACATAAATTAGTAGCATGAGTATGTAAACCATAAATAGAACAAGCATCATGGATAGCATTGGTACTTGGAGAAGCATTATATGTAGTTAACATATCAACTTTCTAATTTAATTGTGCTATCTACCTAGAAATCTCATCACTCGCGCTCAACTCAAGCACACCCCTCACCTTTCCCGTAGTAATATTTTGTTGGGAATTAGCTCCCAACATCTCAAATAAATCTTGAGTCTCTTGCGGGGTTTTGGATCCTAAAAATCCACCCGCTACGTTGTCAATTATGGCTTGATGAACAGGATTTAGGCCATCATAGAAAGTTTGGTTCAACAATGGTAGAGAAAATTGTGTAGGGGACATTGGACCAACATAATTTCGAACTTATCCTAAGCTTCATGGAATGGTTCTCCTATCTCTTGTGTAAAGCCAATTATTTTCTGTATAAATGTGGCCAATGTAGGATGTAGGTAATATTTGCCTAGAAACACATCATGAATTTTATCCCATCTACTTATGATCCTAGGTGTGAGCATCATCAACCATGTCTTTGCATTCCCCTTCATAGTGTAGTGGAAGCATTTTAATCTAGTTTGCTCATCAATCACTCCCTCTTTACTTGGGAAGTGTGAAACAGTCATCATATAATCAATTAAAAAGGTCAAAGGGTCTTCAGAAGAAAGACCTTGATAATTAGGTAACATAACAAAATATTGGCCCTTTACCTCTAGATTCTTTGATGCTTCGAACATCTCTATACAAGACACTGATGTATCTACCTTAGAATGTAAGAAGTCATGCATTGTTTGAGTCGGTGGTTCTGTCATCTCTACTTTTTGCTCCTCTACCCCGGTGGTAGAGGGATTAAGTTCTGGTTCTAGATCTATTGCGAGGGGATTGCCCTCGTCTAATTTTAGTTTATGACGACCTAGTCTATCAATGTCGTGTTCAATGGCTCCAAGGTAGGAATCAAAGAACGTCGACTAAGTATACACAATAAAAATTTACTTGTTCAATCACAACAAGTCCCCAGCAACGGCGCCAAAAACTTGATGGAGGATTTATCCATTTTATTATAATTTACCTAGCAAGTAAACTAGTGATCCGTAGTAGTAATATGCACAAGCAAGGGTCGAATCCACAGAGACTTATGTGTGAATAAGTATATTTAAATAATGCAAGAAGTAACCAAAAAGGGGTTTTTGCTTGTTTGTTTGATTAAACTAAGAAAGCAAGATTAAAGAAGATAAAGAAATTAAGATAAATAAGGGATTCATGTATTGAGATTAATAACTATTATCACTTTATGCTATTTCAAAGGGGATAAAGGGGATCAATCTCATTCAAGGGTTCGTTCACAAAAGTTAGGGTTGGAATATTTGATGTGCGGATTGCAACCCTAATATTTCCTTCTTGTTTATACTTCCCGCTAGGTTAGTGGAAACAATCAAGAAATTCATTTAAATCATAAGAACACTGGAACCTAGATTCATTCGATTTTTGCTAGGTCCTCAATTGAATCTATTCATATCAATAATGGTCGATGTATGAATTATCCACGGTAGTGCAACAATTTATACCCAAGTAATTCAAGAGTTCAAAAGTATCTTACCATCATACAATTGAAACCAAGAAATAACCTTAAGAATATTGAGATGAACAAGAATGAGAATTGAATAGGAAGAATTAAAACCTTAGCATAAAGATCCAATAATTATTTACCCAATCCATGAATCAAGAAGTTTAGATACGAATAGCCATAAAAGAGAAAATAAAAAAATAAAATAAGAACATAAAAACATGAATCTTGAATCCTTGAAATCTTTCTTTAAACAATAAAACCTAGAATGATCAAAAGATAAAAATCAAAACCTAACTATGTGTTGTATATATAATAGGGAGGAAGAAAGGGTTTCCTTAAGTGGACCCAATTCCTAGATCCTTCTTTAATCCAGACAACACAACCTCTGATCCACCTGAATCAGTGTAGGGCGCGGTCGCACAAAGTCTCTGTTCTTTCCTTTTCTGCTCCACTTTGCTCCGTCCCGTTTATTGGCTCCTTTTAAAGTCTAAATCACTCATTTTCCATTATTTCCATATATTTACACAAACACTAAAAACACATCAAAACACCCAAATGTTGAGCAATAACTAACACTACAAAAAAAGATACTTTCCATAATTTTAAGGTCGGGTTAATTGGACAGTCCCCAATATCCGCTTAATATGTCGGCCCATTTTAATTTATGGTTTGGGTCGACTAAGCTCGTCCTGAAATCCCCAAAATTGATCAACTTAAAAATTAAAAAAAGAAAAACCCTAATCCCTCCTATTCTATCGCATCGCCTACTTCTTCCTCCATATCCCACTTTCACGCTCACCCCGTTTCACCCCTTTTCACTCTCTCTCAAGTAATTACAATATGTTTTCAGTAACAGATCGACATAAACCTAGCGGCTAGCAGTTCAAAGAAGCGGTTGGATTTGTTCCTACTAGCGGCGATCCCATTTCATCTGATTCTTTTGATTTTGTACCCATTTTCGTCGTGTAATTTTGTTCTCATCTCGGCTGTGTGATTCTGTACTCTGCGGGTTCGATTTCATCCTGTTCAAAAGCGAGGTAATGCCTCTTTCCTTTTCTCCATATCTATCGTTAATTAGGTTTTAATCCTCTCTCTTTTAATATTTTTAGTCACTACAAAATTCCTATGGATAACTATCTTGGATTCCAAAATTGACAGTTTAGGTGGATTGGCCCATAATTTTCTTCAGATGTGTGTCTATGATTCCGAAATTGAGTTCACGTGCCACAAGATCACCAGCCAGAGAGAACCTTCTATCGCACCAGGTCTCCAAGGCGTGCAAAGTCACATGTGTCTCATTTCCCAGTGAGTGATAAATCCTAATAAATTGTAAACCTGGAAAGCATATTTGCTATGCTAATACCATTTTCTTATTTTGTTTCCTATACTGTTAACTATTTGTGCATGGATTTTTGAATGTATCTGGATGAACATTTTTTACATTTCACTTTAACTATAAAAATCTACTGTTGTGTTCTCTGTTTGTACGTAAGTTCGGTCATCTATGACTTTAATTTTATTCTGACCTGATCTTTGGTCCTGATCAAGTGTTCTGACTTGGCTTCATTGAATTCTTGATGATGCCAGTATCAGACCAATCAATCTTGAAGATTTTTTGATGTCTCAGTAAGACATCTTGCCTATGGATGTCTTTTGATAAGCAAATTTTGAATATTTGACTTTGTTTTGAATACCAATCAGAGCAGCCTGGATTTACCCGATTATAAATCAAGAGAGTTGCACGAAAGGTTAAACTATTGATTTCCTTTCGAAGGCTTTCATATTTGTTTCTACCTTTTTTTGAATGGTGATATCTGCGAACCATAGAAAGTTGTTTCGTCATCTGTAGATACATGTGTACACTTCTTTATTTTTTGTTGGCTAATAGTTACATTGTTGGTTATAGTTTCTGAAGAGACATTATTACGTACTTGAGCAGGAACAATGATGATGATGATGCAGTTGCTCAGATGAAGGCAGCTGAAGAGGCTCGGGAGACAAAGGAAAAGGTATTACGGTGTATTAGTTTGTTTGCTTGTATTCTCTAAGATACGCATCATTATTTTACCTTTTGATTATGTTACTTGATTAACATCTTTATAAACTATTAATTTTGTATTATTAAGGCTTGTATACAAGAAACATATATGGGGTTACAGACTCACTTTCCCGTTTTTCGTTATCTCTTTCTCTCTTCTGTTTTCGAGCTTTTGTTGTGGATGCATGTGTAAGTGCTCCAATTTGAGCTTGTTAGAATTTTCGTTAGAAAATTAACGAAAGTTATAACATTCCTAACTATCCTAACATTTCTAACAAAGTGAGGGTAAAATGGGCATTGTTATTTAAGGTTAAACCTTAAAAAGAATCCTAAAAAGAAAAACAAAAGAATAAAACCACAAATAGCAATGCTGGAAACATAATCTGGCTGGTCAATTTGAATTTTGAAAAAGATTATTCCCCTTGTCCAAAGCTGGAGCTGCATTTAATGAACAGTGCACGCCAAGCATTCCCATCCGCGCGGACATCTTTGTCAATTTCAGGAGGGCTATAAATTGAGCCCTCCAGTCACAAAAATAAAGAGGAAGAACACAATAGCAACGAAGTTCTGGCGAAATATAGAGAGAAAACAGTGAGAATTCTCAAGAATTGTCACCTTTTTCTTTCCAATCTTTCCCAACTCATACTCATCCACTCACTCTCATATTAAAGCCCTAAACACTCATACACTCAAGCCAAACACTCAAGAACACAAGGAAGATTGGTAAACCCTCTTCTTCCTAACCCTAAATCTCATCCATGCATGCATCTTCAAACTACAAAATGTAGTTCTTTCATCTTCTTTCTCTAGATCTAAGAAGATCACCATGGAAGACCATCTCCATGGATGATCTTCTACAAAGATCAACATTATTTTCAAAGCTTTTCTTGTTTACTTGCAAAAATGCACTTTCAAAACCCTAGAAAACCATTTTCAAGCACTAAATCTTGATTTCAAAGGGTAAAATCCCCCTCCCCAAGCAAATGAAATGCTTAGTCCTAATGTACCCCAAGGATGGTTTGGTATAGTTGATTCACCACTAAAATGTCTAGTGATCACTAACCAAAACCTAGGGAAATGGGGACAAGCATGGATGCAAAACCCCCCTTTAAATCATATTTTCTTTCTTGAGAAGTTGCTGTCCAGTAGCAATTTTCTCAGACCTCAGTCCATGGTCTTAATTTTTGGACACAGATGAACTTGGAATTTGGTGTTGACTACAAAACACTTTTTGTAGCCAACATCCAGAGCTTTCCAGACATATTTTTACCTTATTTTTGGGTGAGTAAAACTCCTCTTTTCAATTTTTCTTTCAGAGGCTAGTTCATCAGCTTCTGGGAATCCAGATCTCATATCTGAGGTTTCCAGAAGGTTTTGACCCCTCAAATCTTCTCCAAAATGGAAATTTCTTTCACACAAAGTTTATTCAAGGAGTCTAGAGAAACTTTCATTCTCTGAGTTCATCCAGATTATGAAGTTTTAGGACCCTTGAATCCATTTCAAAATCAGGTGTCTGCTGCCATTTTCTTCTGGCAGAAGTGACTTCTCAACTTCAAAAGGTTTTTTGAGTACCAAATCTCAAACCAAAAATTCTCCAAAAAATCATGGGATCAGTTTAAAGTCTTAAAAAGACATCCCAATTTTTACTTTTTCCAGTTTCAACCTATTTTGGCCAAAACACACACACACACACACAAATGATTTTCAGCTTGGAAGACTCGTTTTTACGAGGCGCGTCGGGTGCACACTAACGTCCTTCCCGACGCGTAACATGACCTCCGAACCTAAATCTCTGATCTCGGGCTTTTTTCAAAGTTTTGCCCTTCAAAATTAAAATGGCGTGGCGACTCCGTTTTTTCCGGTTTTATTTGGTTTTTCAAAGAAACGCAAAAATCGAATTTTTCCCATATCGTCACAGTGGCGACTCCGCTGGGGACTAAGCTTTTTAATAAAAAAATGGTATTCGGTATATTGGTGGAAACCATTAAATTTCCCGTTATCGTCTCCTAACACGAGTCGGGGATAAATTGTGGTCTAACAATCCCACGTACCGGTATCACCGTTTTCAAAAAAAAAAACTTTTGAGGGTCAAGCTTCCGTCCCGGCTTTGAAAATCATTTTTGTGTGTGTGTTGATTTTTGCACAGTTTTCATGTTGTTTTGGCCGCCTCGGAGAAAGTCAAAATTTTGACTGTCGGAATAATGTCCCTAACTGTCGGAAGCTTTCGTGCTTATGTGCTCATAAAAAAAAATTTCAAAAAAAAAAGAGATTTTCAAAAAAAAAGAAAATTTCCAAAAAAATCATGCATCATATTTTTAAGACACATAAAAAAAAAATCTCTATTTTACTCAGAAAAAGAATATAGACTCCTTGCACACTACGCGCACGTGACCGTACACTGCACACTACGTCCTTAACCCGGGGAAATCCTTGTCGCGGTCCGTTTGGTCTTATTACGCCTCTCGGATGAGCACAGGACTACCCAAACATCCCATGGAGCCTCGTGTCGACCATGCACTTGTCCGTGACACACTTTGTCCGAGACCCGGTTGGTTTTAGTAAGTACGTGTCATGCCTGTCCGTGTATAGACCTTTCCTTTCAAGCCTTTGTCGGCATACCGACTCAATATCTCTCGGGTCCCTAATCGGTCGCTAATCGGTCGAAGTTACGCCGGTTTTCCGCCGCAGACTTTGACCAAGATATTGACCAGGCGCCTTGACTTCGGCTCGGCGCACAAATTATACAACGACTCCCGGCATTGACACTTTGAGTCATCAAGGATTAACGGTTATTCCATGCCTAATTACGGCTTAGCCGACGACAAGTCAAGATCAATAGCGGACATTTATCGGTCAAATCATGCCGACTTTTCGTCGAGCTCTCGGACACGATCTTGACTCGACGTCGGCTTTGTCCGTAATTTACATCGAATGCTCGTTAAGACTCGATTACCCGCCCGGACTTCTAGGATCGTTTTTCTTTCGGTCGGTGGGACCCGCTTGCCCTATAGGACCCTCGCCCGGGCCGTCCACCCCGGGAGGTCGAAATACGGGTGGAATACGAGGGGCTTATAGACGTAGTGACGGGGCCAGCGATCCGGGAATCGAGTAGTTTGCGAAAAGAAGAGCAATCTTTTCCAACCGATTAGGTTAATAAAACATGTTTTAAGTAAACGTGAACAAATAGCGCATGTTGCATGAGCCAAAAGCCCAAACACCTACCCTCCTTCCATTCCCGGACATACGAACCTTCGTGTCCTTTCCCCATGACTCCGCACAAAGCTTGGTTTCGGGCACCGGGTCACCGTTTGATCGGTTGGGAAGAGTCAAGCGCATCGTCGGCTTCGCCGTTTGTTCCAACTCCGGGTTTGAGAATGTACGCATCGGCCGGTAATGATGGGGATAACGTTGCTCAGTCCTCCAGAATCCCTCGAGACAGGACGTGTGGATCCAGTTGGTAGAGCAAATGAGACTTCGACATGAGGCTCAAATTGATGACCTACTAGGGGTAGTCGCAAGTCATGGTTTGACTATCGAGTCTCAATTCCGATGGCACTTTTACCGCAAAGACGAGAAAAGGGTTCTCCTCCTCTTCTTAACAGTCCAGGATACACTAAGATGCTACCCCAAGATTCCTATGTTTCCACCGCGGGACTCACGCCCGCCGACTTACAGGGCAGCTGGCCCCCAGCGGTGATCGGGGGACGAAAGAGTTCGGTATCTTGTCGGTTGTCCCCTCTCAGGGTGATGATCCCACAAATATCGGCTGAGTGATGGAAATCGAGGAACGATCGAAGAAATATGGTCGGCCATCAAATCCACGGAAGAACGCCGGAAACGGACGAGCGGGCTGGATTGAAGAGGCCACACGCCACTTTGGGACCTTAACAATATCCCAGCGGTTGGGGCTACCTTGAAGGACAAACATATGCCCGTTCCCAGGGACCTCAATATCTCTCATTATCCGGCGGAGTCCAATCACTCGCTACCCAGGCAGAGCCCGGCGACGAGATCCCCTCGGACCGGTTCCACTCAAAGTCATTCCCGGCACCGCTCAACTGAGGTCCCAAATCCGCCGCAGTAGTGGAACACATTTGGTGGGATATTTGTGGCTTGTCCCGATTGCCTTGAAAGGGACTATCGGGATTGGATACACGAGGACCGTCCTCCTAAGAAAAAGAAAATTTCCTCCCGGCAAAAATTGAAGGAGAGATTCGAGGCCGGTGATAACGGTGTGGGAACGCTCGGGGAGCCATGCAGGGGATTTGATTATTATGTACTCTACTCCGGTCAGGTCTTCCCAAAGCAAAAGGGGTAAAAGAGCGAAAAACCTTGCCAACGACGGAATTGAGACCTTCGGATGCAGTGCTGCGAGACGGAAGTCGGCCCCCTCGGGGTCAACGAAGGTTCGGTTTGTCCGGCTCAGAGTATCCACCGATGAAGAAAAACCGACGCCGGTCTGGCGCTCCCACTCAATCAACATGTTATTGGAGATGGCAACCGCCACAAAAGGCATCGGTATAACCCGGGGGCTTCGGCAAAGACTACGCCTCGCAAGAAAAAGGCACGAAGTGACCGGCTTGATGACTCTCCATCCCGAGACAAGGACCAAATCTATGATCCTCACCTATATGGGAGTATGATCACCTTCTGCGATGAAGATTTGCCAAGAGATGTCTCCCAACACAATGAAGCTTTGTACATCACTATTCGGCTCAACACCGTGTCACTCCACAGGGTATTAGTGGACAATGGATCATCGGTAAATGTCCTTCCCCTCGGCATGATGAGGGCCCTCCGCATAAATGAAAGGCGCGTGATCCCGTCTACCGGTTTGTCAAAGCCTACGACGGTTCGTCTCGTCCCATGCAGGGACGGTGACTACGGAACTGCAGTACGAAACCCAAATGGTGCCCGCAAAGTTCCATGTAATGGATATCCCCTCAGAGTTCGCGACCCTACTAGGGGCGCCCTTGGTTGCATCACATGAAAGCCATAGCCTCCACTCTCCACCAATGCGTCAAATTCATCAACCGGCGGGAGACCTCGAAGTCATAAGGGGTGACAGTTTCCTCATAGGAACAGAAGGCTGAAACAATAGCCAAGAACGCCACGGTCAAACACGGGGCTACATCCTTCAAGAGGCAAGTCTCGCCGGCATCCTTTGGAATCCGGCAATGCCAACTATGTCGACACACTCAAGCGAGCGGACTCAGAAGAAGTTCGATTCATCAAATTCAATTGCTATTTCCAACACTTGGAGGCGTATTGGAAGGAAACGTTGAACGCCGCCATGATACGAGCACACAAGTCCCCGGTCCTCAATCACGAGATTTGTCGGTATACGCAAACCCATTCCTTGGCCTCGCCGGGCGAGGAGGTTTTCATGATAAAAGTCGGCAAACACCGACGGACTCGGCTCGAATCTATGAACGTCGTGTGGGACGTCCTCCTTGCTGAACTACACTGCCAAGCCTTTCCGCTCGAGTATGGGACATGAGATCTTTCTAGCTGCTCACCGAGACGCAATGCGTCCTTACATCTGGATTGAGCGATCGATTGTGACGAAACGGAAGTCCCGAGTGAGGAAGATCCCTACATCCACATGCTCGGTTTCGGATGCCAAACACGGTTGATTACGGTTCGAGACAAAGAGATGATAGCAACGGCGAAGAGGGAGCACGAGACCATGCCTTTCCCGAGTTGTGAAGCCACCAACGCGATGCCGCTAAAGAATTGGGAAACTCTCTCGGGCCCGTCCGCGACCAGGAGGAAATGATCACCAAGCTTGGATTGGTCCCCGATCCTTTCGTGTCAACCTTTGTAAAGTCCTCAGGAGTCCCTCATTGTTGAGTTCGGAGTCTCTCGAGTCGTCCGGCGGCCTCACGCTGAAGACTACGAGTACGCAGCCAACGTTGTATTCCCCTTCGTCTTCAATGAAATGATGAACCTTTACGAGTATCCCTTAATTGCCACTTTAACTAATGATGAATTAACTAATAACCTAAAAACGAGTTAATAACGATTCACTAGATGAAGAGCGAGACACATTAAATGAACAATATATCAAAGAAATCTTTAAGCGGGTTGTCAGGAAGAGGAAAATCGAGCCCAAGTTGCCGAAGAGATTTTGACAAATGTGAATTTGGGAGCTAACGGAAGAGCCTAAAGAGACGCAGATTGGTAGTTTCTTTGAAGGGTGAAAGGGTTGCCCTAATCATTGCTAAAAGAATTCGTGGATGTGTTCGCATGGTCCTATAAAGATATGCCGAGGCCTCGATCCTTCCATAGTTGAGCACCGAATACCGCTCGACCCGGAAGTCAAGCCGGTAAGCGAAGCTAAGAAGAATTAAGCCCGAATGGTCCTTACAAGTGAAAGAGGAAATAGAAAAGATGCTCGGGCGGGGTTCATCGGGGTCATTGAATACCCAACATGGCTGTCCAACATAGTGACGGTGACCAAGGCCAACGGAAAGATCCGATCTTTGCGTAGACTTGAGAGACTTGAACAAAGCCGGTCAAAAGACGATTTCCCCACACTTGCAAACATCGACATCTTGGTAGATTCCACGGCCAACCACGAAGTCAAATCTTTCGTCGATGGTTTTGCCGGCTACAACCAAATCAAAATGGCGAGAAGAAGACCAAGCCAAAACGGCCTTCACAACCCCTTGGGGCACATACGCTACACGGTCATGCCATTCGGACTAAAGAATCTTTGGGGCTACGTACCGAGAGGGCGGCCTACATTTGTTCCATGACATGATCCACAAAGAAATTGAGGTCTATGTGGACGACATGATAATACATTCCGGAGGATCGAGATGGCGGCACTTTGTTGATTTGAGAAAATTCTTCGGCCGCCTCAGAGACCACGACATGAGGCCGAATCCGGCCAAGTGCACCTTCGGTGTAAGACGAGGCAAGGTACTAGGATATATGGTGACGAACGGGGAATCGAAGTAGATCCCCGAGAAAATCAAGGCGATAGTTGAAATGAAGCCACCACGGACAACGACGAAGTGAAATCCTTCATGGGAAGGCGCAATACATAAGCCGCTTTGTAAATCGAGTGACCTCGATCTGCGAGCCAATCTTCAAGTTGATGAAAAAGAATGCCTACACGAGAATGGACCCCGGAATGTCGGCTTGCCTTTGAACAAATTAAGGCATACCTTGTGAATCCCGATTCTCGCCCACCACATCGGCAAAAGCCACTCTTGCTATATCTCAGCATCACGGATACGGCAATTGGGGCTATGCTAGCTCAAGAGAAAAAAGATTCCAAAGTCGAAACGCCATCTATTTCGTAGCGAAAGCTCCAAGGAAGCGAACTCAATTACTACGCTTGCGAGAAGACTTGCGCGAGGTTTAGTGCAGGTAGTGGGAAAATTGAAACACTACATGCGGTCTCACCCGATACATCTTGTTTCAAGGATAGACCCCATCAAATATACATTCGACAAGCCTTCCATCTCCATGAGATTGGCAAAATGGTCGTTCTTTTTGGCCGAATATGACATCGCTTATGTTTCAAGGAAATCCATAAAAAGGACGCATAATGGCGGAACATCGGCCGATTTCCCAGTGATGAGTCAGAGGACACAGACCTCAATTTCCCGATGATGGAATCTTCGCTCTAGAAGGAGAAAATCGGCGGCAACTCTTCTTCGACGGGCGTCAAACAAAAGGGGAACGGGATAGGAATGCTTACGGTCGATCCCTTGACGAACACACCCCCATGCTTGATGAATTTGAACTTGAAGTCACCAACAATTGCCGAATATGAAGCTTGCATAGGCTGGGTTGGAAGCCGCCCTTGAAAAGAAATATCAAGGAATTGGAGGTGTACGGTGACTCTGCCCTCATCATCAATCGGGTCTCTAACAAATGGAAGACCGTGGATCCGGGTTTGCTGAAGTATCATGCTTACATGGAAGAGTTAATAACTCGGTTCAAAGAAATCGGCTTTCATTACACACGAGAGGCAGAAACGAGGTTCGCGGATGCTCTGGCTACGCTAGCCTCTCTTGTCGAAATACACAGAAGGAAAGTCTGTTAAACCATTCGAGTCGGGAGAAGAGAAAACCCCGCCTATTAGCTTCGAAATTGAAGCGGAAGCGAGCGATCAATGATCCACAGTACACTCCAGTTTACCGGTACTGAAGGATGGCGAGGCCTCTTTCAAAAACGAAGATGGGGAATATAAAGAAGGAATCAAAGCAAAAAGTCTCTCGGCCACAGACGGCTCGCCTCCCATTATGTCCTTTTGGGAAACATGTTATACAAAAACGTTATCAAGGCCCCCTCTGCGATGTATCGGCAAACAAGAGGCTACCGAACTCATGAAAGAAATACGTGGTGGTACTGCGGCCCTCACATGAATGCTCGAGCTACGATGCAAATCATGCGAAGAATGGGGTATTTTTGGATCACCATGGAAGCCGGCGCATCCGGTTTGTCAAAAGCTGCGACAAATGTCGGCGATACTCAAATCTTAATCACTTGCCTCCTCACGAGTTATCTTGCATGACAACCCCTTGGCCTTTCGTCACTTGGGAATTGATGTCATAGGCAAAATCACACCATCGAGCGATATGACCACGAGTTCGATCACAGGTAGCCGTGGATTATTTCACCCAGTGGGTTGAAGCGAGTCCTACAAAATCCTCAATTCAAAGAAAGTTGCCCTCTTCATCAAAGAAAACATCATGTGCGGATACGGGTTGCCGGCCGAAATCATTTCGAGATAATGGATCCCACTTCGAAGGGAATGTGACGGAGTTCTTTGCGAGAATTCCGAATAACCCGTCACAAGTCATCACCTACGGGCCCCAAACCAAGCGGAGCGTCGAAGCGGCAAACAAGACTCTGGAAAATATCATCAGGAAAATGGGTGTCAAGGTAGAGATTGGCCCGAGAAGTTACACTGGCACTCTGGGGCTACGAGAACATCGGTCGAACGGCAGCGGGAAACACCTTTTGCCCTCACATACGGAATGGAAGTCGTACTCCCAATCGAGTGGAAATACCCTCGCTCAGGTATCTTCTTTGGAAAGCGGATCAACGAGGTCGAATGGCTCCCGGAGTCGCCATGACAATTGGCCCTCTTGGACGAACGCCGATTGAAGGCCATGGAACACATCCGGGCCTACCAAGGAAGAATGGCTAGAGCCTTCGACAAGAAAGTAAAGCATCGGGAGATCCGAGAAGGTGATCTCGTTCTAAAAGAAAAGCCCCGGTCCGTATCAACCCTCTCGGCAAATGGGAGCTGTATGGGTCGGGCCATATGTCGTCCGAGAAGATCTTCTCCGGAGGCGCCATGCAACTTGCGGACCTCGACGGGAATCCCTTTGTACACCCGGTGAATGGTGACAAGGCTGCGCGAGATACTACGCGTAAAAAAAAAAAAAACAAAAAAAAACAAAAAAAAAAAAAACAAAAAAAAAACAAAAAAAAACAAAAAAAGAGTGCTAAAGAGTAATACCCAACTAGGTTAGAAACCCGAAAAGGGCGGCCTAGGTAAAAAACGAGGTTGCACCAAAAAAAAAAAACAAAAAAAAACAAAAAAACAAAAAAAAAAAGAGTGCTAAAAGAGTAATACCCGACTAGGTTAGAAACCCGAAAAGGGCGGCCTAGGTAAAAAACGGGGTTGCACCAAAAAAAAAAAAAAAAAAAAAAAAAACAAAAAGAGTTCACCGGTTGAACTACGAAGACTGAGCTCCTCAAAATGAGGAACGTAGGCGGCGGAAACGGTTCGGTCTAAAGCACAAATAAAAGCCATACTTTGGCATCAATACAATTGATCGAGACCATGAAAGCGTCTCGAAAAACTCTAAAGCAATTCAAATATTCATTACAAGTTAAAAGCTCTTTGATGAGTCTAAGCCCGATTCATTCCTACAGCGGCAGCTGCTAAAGGAAAACTAAGATACATAATCAAACTAATGTATGCTGTCATGGCAAGAAAGGGATACTTGGAAACCTCGGAGTCACTCCAAGCCACTCGTCTTTGGTCTCTCCCTTCTTCTTCCCCCTCAGGAGTCTTTCTCTTACGAGCAGGAAAAATGTCGGTATTCCTCCTACCAAGCTACGGTATAGGGACGGGGTCTATCAAACCGGCCTCTGTCGGGGCCTTAGTAGCCACTAGCGTCATCCCTCATCTCCTGTAGCCTAGGCGGTAGCATAGGAGCCCTCCTCTCTGTCTCTTGACGTAAGCCTCATAGTCGGTCCACGGCGTCTCCGCTCTGGTCATGAGGGTTGGCCCTCGCCTCGGCCCTCCTCCTCTCGAAGCAGATCGGGTCCTCCGCACCCACAATGGCCTCACGCCGTCTCAAAATAGCCACTGAGGTCTCTCCCGGATGCCCCTCGTACCAATCCAGTACCAAGTGGTCAAGAACACCGGTCTCGGACGCTTTGAGAATGACCCGAGGAGGAAAGGCGTCGTACCTCCATACTCGGGAAAGAAATGGAAACAGGGATCATCCATGGAAACGGGAGCCACCACCTGGTGGCTATATCATCAAAGCCCTCGAAAGGAACTGCTCCAAGCCAAAGCGTCTCGGGACCGAGCCGGAATGTAGAAGCTGGGTAGAAAGCCCGGAAGCATAACCACATGGGACAGATCTGAAGCACTCTGCGAGTCTCCACCCTTGATGAGGCACCAACCATCGATATCTTCGGTCTGGCGACCCGCCATCAGCGCTCCCACGAGCCACGATCATCAAAATCTACATCAACACCTCTCTGGCAAAAGTCGAAGGCTGATCATATCGAGAGGTTTCCCGAAAGAACCCCCAAACGCTCCATCGGCCCGGGGTCGAAGAGAAACGGGCTGCCCCAGTGCATGTACCGCCGTCCAGGTAGCTAATGCGTCGAGAGCATGAAAAGTCTCCCCAAGAATCAAAGGAACGACATCTCTGCCGGGCGGCGGTGAACAACAACATCCCGAGAGCTCGATGGCAAATCCCGAAGGAATAGACCATGAACAAAGTGCCGAACATGCAAAGTGCAAAGGCATCCCAATAGGCGTCATCCACGAAGCCTAAGCCCTAAATCTGTCGGGAAGACCGGAAATATCGAAATGGTCGGGACCGCGGATCATGCCTCGTGCTTCCTCAGGGAAAGATGAAGAAGGTTGCACAACTTGTCAACAAAGAAGCTCCTCGGACCAAGGAATTGCTATCTCCTCCACCTCAGGACCTCCAAGCAAGGCCCGAAATTCTTCCACAGTCGGAACAATCTCGTTGAAGGAAAGGCAAAAGACGTGCCTTCTAGTATCCCAAAACGAAGAAGAAGCCCTTAAGAGGTCATAATCGGAACCAATTCTTTGAGAGACCACAAGCATCGTACCTTGTACCGTTCTTGAAGAAAGACCTTCTCTCATGCATAATTTCCGGGACCAATCCTTGAACTTGTTGAAAAATGACATTTGGGACTCTTGGGACAATTTTGAGGGAGCTTTTCTAAGGCTTTCCATGGTTTTTCTCTCTTCCTCCCGAAAATGGCTGTTTGAATTTGGAGGTTGAAGAAGATATTTGAATTTGAAATAAAGCAAAGCCAGATTTAAAGCAAAATCAAAGGACAGTGTCAGATGCTGTCCCCATCCGCGCGGATGGGATTGCTTCCCCAGAAAAAATTCTGCAACAGTCCAAGCTGCTACACCAAAAAAGGAATATTCCGTCCCGGTTGCTCGAAACTTGTGCAAAAACCCTCCCCAAACCAGTCCATATACCAAACACCCTTGCAAAAAAAAAAAAAACAAGGCTCACGCAACACTGCATTCATATTGCATTGCATTCATAAATAAAATCCTAAATTATTACATTCCAAAAAAAAAAAGAGAGTGTACACAAAAAAAAACAACAAACAAACATAAATAAAATCCTAAATTATTACATCAAAAAAAAAATGTGCATGATACGTACAAATCTAAATCTCAAAAAAAAATCAATCAATCGGAGTCTCCGGCAGATGTCTCTCCCCGGCCCCTCTTGCGACTCGGGCCGCCTCGTCGGGAGCCACGAAAGTCTCGGGCTCGAGAATCGTCCTCATCTCAGAAAGAGGCTCGTCGGGACCAAGCGGCACACTACGATAGGGTAAACCCGAGATCACTGAAGAAGTCGTACCCGAAGGTGAAGGCGTCGAGACTCTGAGCGTACGGGGACGACCCACCATGCCGCCGGACGTGTCCCTGCCGTGCGGATCCCCAAGAATGACGTGATCCGAAGGCGGTGTCGCGCGGTGATCAATGAGAGGAGAAAGAGGGGTCTCGGAAGAAGTCTCAGGGAATAGGAGAAGCCTCCCGTCGGACGGAGTGCCGGCCGTGGTCTCCTCGCCCTAGCTGAGGTGCCCGCAAGCAACCATCCTCCGTATGAATCTCTTGGCCAGATCACTTGCTTCGTCGGTGTCTCGACGACCACCTCAGCGCACAAAAGCAAAGCGTCAAAAAAAAGTGATGCTAAAGATGATGAAACAAAAGAAAGAAAAGAAGGGGAAAAGGTGAAACCATACCTTCATGCCGGACGAGGCCGGAAAGCTCGTGGAAGCCGCTCGGGTGAGGGATCTGCACCCTCAATCGGACCCCATCCTGAATGTAGGAAAAATCCGTCCAGGGTACCGCGGGATCCCAAGCCCCTCCCTCTCCAAAACTGAGGCATCCTCGGCCTCCTCCAAGACGAACGTCGCATATGGCTCGATCGCCACGAAGTCAGAAGTCTTTGGCTGCTCGGTAATCGTCCCAGGTCACGGACCGATCGCTCGGGTGCATCATGTCGGCGGGAGGCTCCACCGGTGTCCTCGAAAGGCGAGTTCACGCCATGCGCGCGTCACCCTCTCTCCCGAGATAGTAGGCGTCGCAAGTCGGGCCCCTCAAAATCCTCCGTGCACCGTCCGGATCTCGGCGCCCTTCAGGTGCGCTACCTCAAGCGATCCCGGGGAAGAATATCATCCCCTCATCCGTCTCGGCCTCCGTCAAAGGAAGGCAATCCGCGTACACGAGTCGTCGCCCCCTGGAGCTTATCTTCTCCCGGGCATGCTTGGACCAAGGCTGCATGGCCGGATACGCCCGGCGTACGCCTCCAGTGCCTCCACACCGTGACGTGGAAAAACTCCAACGCCCATACTGCGAAAGGTAAAAATCCAATCAATCCGGTGCAAATAAAAGTGCGTGCTCAAAGGAAAGAGGGAAAGCAAAAAGAGAGCTTATACCTCGAGCAAACTCGAAGCGATACGAGGAGCTCGCGGCCTTCCATTTGTATCTATCAAGAGCGAAGTACGGCTCGGCCCGGCCGGCCTCCCCCGGGAAACATCTCCAACCGTCTCCATGTCCTCCAAGGACCTCGGCAAGGCAAAGACCGCCGTCCCCTCGGCATGCCCAAAGAGTGTGCTCGAAAAGGTAAACCGGAGAGGAAGGACCTAGCAATCTGCTCGGCGCTAAACCTATCCTCCCGGCCTCGTAACTCGCGATGGTCTCCACGATCTTGCCGTAGACCACGGCATACTCCATCCCATCCCTTTTTGGGAATAGGGGAAAATCCAAGAAGAGCTGCGGATCGGCATCGGCTGTAGCCATCCCGCCGCTCAATGCTGCGTCCATTAAAGAGACAGACCCGTGATCGCGGCATAGTCGGAAAGGCGTAACGGTCGCCTCGCCCCGAGAAGAAGTGGAAGGTGTGGGTCGCGTCCCACAGTCTTGCGCCAGAGCAAACATCAAGCCCTTGCACTTAGGGGAACTTGACCGGTCCCCTCAAGCACTCGACAAACTCCCGAGCCCCGTCTCGACAACGATCTGTCTCGGACTCGGCAAAGCTCCTCGGCCCGCATCCGGAAGCCGATCCCACAAGTCAATCACGAGACTCCACCGATCCTCGGAGTCTTCATCTTGCTCATTGCTCCGTCACAAAACGGTTTCCGCCCTGTAAAAAAAAAAAAAGAGAGAAAATGTCAAAAGATTGCATTTGCATTAAAAAAAAAAAATTTCGACAGCATAACAGCATACAATGAGCATAGCCCCATTTTTCTCGCATGAAATAAAACAATTTTCAGCAAGTCCCAATGCATTCAAAAAAAAAAAGAGAGGATGCATTCCTACGGAAGTAAAAAACTCCGTCCCATTTTCAAAAAAATGCATACATGCATATCATCCATCTTACATACAACGGGAGGAAAAATCCGTCCCACTTTTCAAAAAAAAATCCTAAACATACATCTCATATTGGCAAAATGCCCATTCTTTCCAAACAAAATGCATGCATTGCATCATCATTCACCAATATCAAAATTCCATTTCAAAAAAAATCATCATCAAGAACATGCAATATTCAACTCCAAAAAAAATATCACAATTCTTCGAATTTTCACATGAAATTTTCGAATAAAAAAAAAATATGGCGAAAATGCCAATTCTTTTCCCAAGCAAAATGCACATTTTTGGGACACTCACAAATTCATTGCAACATTGCATAGCATCAATATCAATATTCAATATTCAAAAAAAAAATTTCAAAAATCACCCAAAAATTTCAAACAAGAAATCGACAAAGGATCAAGAGGATTCGAAAGATACCGAGATCCGGTATCCGAAGCCCAATGTTGCCAAGCATCGGGGTAATGCTCCTCATGCCGAGAAAGATTGAGATGCCTCCTCATCCAGGACGAGCTCCAATCGCCTCTCCGCTATGGACCACGTGCCTTGAGAAAACGAGATCCCGTGTTCCATTGCTCAAAAATCAAGAAATCGGAGGAATTTTGAAGACCGAGTGCCAAAGATAACGAGATTCCGATTTCTCATCAAAATTGGGTGAGGAAGAAGATGATTAGATAACGATCTTTCATCAAATAAAATTGCAAGGTGCCAAACGTAAGACCCGCCCATTAAAGATTTCACGTATCAAAAATTGAGTCAAACGTAAGACCGAGTGCCTAGAAAGATAACGAGATCCCGTATCTTTCATCAAAATTACCCCGCGAGTAAACGTAAGACCGAGTGCCTGAGAGAAAGATAACGAGATCCGTATCTTTCATCAAAATCTTCCCCGGCGGTTAAACGTAAGGCCGAGTGACGAGAAAGATAACGAGATCCCGTATCTTTCATCAAAATCACCCCCGGCAGTTAAAACGTAAGACCGAGTGACTGAGAAAGATAACGAGATCCGTATCTTTCATCAAAATTACCGGCCTTGATCAAACGTAAGGCCGAGTGCCCGAGAAAGATAACGAGATCCGTATCTTTCATCAAAATTACCCCCGGCGGTAAACGTAAGGCCCGAGTGCCCCGAGAAAGATAACGAGATCCAGTATCTTTCATCAAAATTACCCCGGGATCAAACGTAAGACCGAGTGCCCCGAGAAAGATAACGAGATCCCGTATCTTTCATCAAAATTACCCGATTGAGTTAAACGTAAGGCCGAGTGACGAGAAAGATAACGAGATCCGTATCTTTCATCAAAATTACCCCGGCGATCGAAGCGTAAGACCAAGTGCCCGAGAAAGATAACGAGATCCAGTATCTTTCATCAAAATTACCCCGGCAGTCGAAGCGTAAGGCCAAAGTGCAGAGAAAGATAACGAGATCCCGTATCTTTCATCAAAATTACCCGGCAGATCGAAGCGTAAGACCGAGTGCCGAGAAAGATAACGAGATCCAGTATCTTTCATCAAAATTACCGGCAGTCGAACGTAAGGCCAAGGTGCCGAGAAAGATAACGAGATCCGTATCTTTCATCAAAATTACCCGGCCCGATCAAACGTAAGGCCAGTGCCGAGAAAGATAACGAGATCCCGTATCTTTCATCAAAATTACCCGGCAGTCAAACGTAAGACCGAGTGCCAGAGAAAGATAACGAGATCCCGTATCTTTCATCAAAATTACCCCGGCGGTCAACGTAGGCAAGTGCCAGAAAGATAACGAGATAGTATCTTTCATGAAAATTACCCAGCCGATCGGCAAAGTACCAGAGAAAGATAACGAGATCCCGTATCTTTCATCAAAATTACCCCTAGAGTCAAGCGTAAGGCCGAGTGCCCCGAGAAAGATAACGCGAGATCCGTATCTTTCATCAAAATTACCCCGGCTGATCAAACGTAAGGCCGAGTGCCAGGAGAAGATAGCGAGATCCGTATCTTTCATCAAAATTACCCGTGAGTCAAACGTAAGACCGAGTGCCCAGAGAAGATAACGAGATCCGTATCTTTCATCAAAATCATCCAACGGCGATCGAAGCGTAAGACCGATTTCCCGGACAAATAACCCGATTTTCCCGACAAAGGCTAACGAAATCCCGGCCAGAAATTAACGGAATCCCAAAGCCAACGGAATCTCGAGTAGTACTCGAACTACGAAAGGGCTTGATTCCCACTAGGGATACGTAGGTAGCCTATCATGGAGTCAGGCCCCTCGACCAAAACGGTCACCCTCTCCTTCGGCAGCAGACAAAGTCCACCGAAAGGCCATTTCAAATTAAGGTCCGAGGCGCCTAAAAAGCCATCATCATTAAGGTCCGAGGCGCCTAAAAAAGCCATCATCATCAAAGGTCCGAGGCGCCTAAAAAGCCATCATCATTAAGGTCCGAGGCACCTAAAACGCCATCATCAAGGTCCGAGGCACCTAAAACGCCATCTCCAAGGTTTGAGGCACCTAAAACGCCATCTTCAAGGTTCGAGGCACCTAAGACGCTATCACTAGAAAGCGATAAATCGCAATCATCCCAGCAGAGACCCGAAAATGGTCATTCCTATCCCCGGCCCGGGCGGATAGCCATCGAGACCAAAAATGGTCATCTCTTATCCCAGGCAGAGTTTCTTTCCAAGTAGCAGAGTTGTAGAATTCGCTCACCGGAGTTCGAGGCACCTAAAACGCCATCATCTCGGGGTCAAAGACCCGAACTACGGCAGCTTGATTCCCATTCGGGATACGTAGGTAGCCTATCGCTAGGTTCAGCCACCCGATCACTCGATCATCCTGCCAAATATGGAGCCTTACTCTTATCGACGACCCCGCTTCCTTCGAAAGCGCCGTCGCCGAGGGGCTACTGTAAGTGCTCCAATTTGAGCTTGTTAGAATTTTCGTTAGAAAATTAACGAAAGTTATAACATTCCTAACTATCCTAACATTTCTAACAAAGTGAGGGTAAAATGGGCATTGTTATTTAAGGTTAAACCTTAAAAAGAATCCTAAAAAGAAAAACAAAAGAATAAAACCACAAATAGCAATGCTGGAAACATAATCTGGCTGGTCAATTTGAATTTTGAAAAAGATTATTCCCCTTGTCCAAAGCTGGAGCTGCATTTAATGAACAGTGCACGCCAAGCATTCCCATCCGCGCGGACATCTTTGTCAATTTCAGGAGGGCTATAAATTGAGCCCTCCAGTCACAAAAATAAAGAGGAAGAACACAATAGCAACGAAGTTCTGGCGAAATATAGAGAGAAAACAGTGAGAATTCTCAAGAATTGTCACCTTTTTCTTTCCAATCTTTCCCAACTCATACTCATCCACTCACTCTCATATTAAAGCCCTAAACACTCATACACTCAAGCCAAACACTCAAGAACACAAGGAAGATTGGTAAACCCTCTTCTTCCTAACCCTAAATCTCATCCATGCATGCATCTTCAAACTACAAAATGTAGTTCTTTCATCTTCTTTCTCTAGATCTAAGAAGATCACCATGGAAGACCATCTCCATGGATGATCTTCTACAAAGATCAACATTATTTTCAAAGCTTTTCTTGTTTACTTGCAAAAATGCACTTTCAAAACCCTAGAAAACCATTTTCAAGCACTAAATCTTGATTTCAAAGGGTAAAATCCCCCTCCCCAAGCAAATGAAATGCTTAGTCCTAATGTACCCCAAGGATGGTTTGGTATAGTTGATTCACCACTAAAATGTCTAGTGATCACTAACCAAAACCTAGGGAAATGGGGACAAGCATGGATGCAAAACCCCCCTTTAAATCATATTTTCTTTCTTGAGAAGTTGCTGTCCAGTAGCAATTTTCTCAGACCTCAGTCCATGGTCTTAATTTTTGGACACAGATGAACTTGGAATTTGGTGTTGACTACAAAACACTTTTTGTAGCCAACATCCAGAGCTTTCCAGACATATTTTTACCTTATTTTTTGGGTGAGTAAAACTCCTCTTTTCAATTTTTCTTTCAGAGGCTAGTTCATCAGCTTCTGGGAATCCAGATCTCATATCTGAGGTTTCCAGAAGGTTTTGACCCCTCAAATCTTCTCCAAAATGGAAATTTCTTTCACACAAAGTTTATTCAAGGAGTCTAGAGAAACTTTCATTCTCTGAGTTCATCCAGATTATGAAGTTTTAGGACCCTTGAATCCATTTCAAAATCAGGTGTCTGCTGCCATTTTCTTCTGGCAGAAGTGACTTCTCAACTTCAAAAGGTTTTTTGAGTACCAAATCTCAAACCAAAAATTCTCCAAAAAATCATGGGATCAGTTTAAAGTCTTAAAAAGACATCCCAATTTTTACTTTTTCCAGTTTCAACCTATTTTGGCCAAAACACACACACACACACACAAATGATTTTCAGCTTGGAAGACTCGTTTTTACGAGGCGCGTCGGGTGCACACTAACGTCCTTCCCGACGCGTAACATGACCTCCGAACCTAAATCTCTGATCTCGGGCTTTTTTCAAAGTTTTGCCCTTCAAAATTAAAATGGCGTGGCGACTCCGTTTTTTCCGGTTTTATTTGGTTTTTCAAAGAAACGCAAAAGTCGAATATTTTTTCCCGTATCGTCACAGCATGTTAGTATTGATCAAAGTGGATAGATTGTGCCTAATGTCTCCTGTAACAAATTTACTGTGGCTTGCAGCAAAAGCCTTCGTTTGAGCTGTCAGGAAAGCTTGCTGCAGAGACCAATCGAGTCAGAGGTGATCTTTTTTTCTCCCAGTTATAATTCAATTTTATGTGATACTTATTTCAAATTTCAGGATTGAACTGGTTGAATGACTGCATATTTTATGTTTGGCCCTAGTATTGTTATTTATTAAAGAACACTCCAACCCTCATTCGTGGTATATAGTTTTGTTCTATTAAGCATACTCAAACTAATACAAACTTTTTTAATTATTTTTTTCAGGTTGCAATTTGTAAGAGTGGGTACTATGAGTTTCAAAGGAGAACACTAAAAAAGCTGATGCATGGGCTAAGTTGAATGTAATGGGGAATAGATTGAACTAGTTTGAAATCTGTTGTTGTTTTTTTTTTTTGGAATTGATAATTAATCTAGCATTTATCTCTTTTGGTTACCATTTTAATTGTCTTTGGTTGAATGATGTAAAGATGATTATCTTTTTTAGTAAATTATTATTTTTAGTTTGATGTATCTATGTTAATTGTGAACGAGGATCTTGGAATTTGAGAAATTGTTTTATTAAATTAATTTTCTATTCGTATTTTAGAGCAAATCTTTTATATTTTATTAATTATTATTTGGATCGGTTGTAAGAGCCCCTATTAATTTCCCACCAATTTTTATTTTTTGGAGCCAGTCTTTTACCGCCATAGTAATTAATAATATCAATCTTTATTAAGGTCGGCAAGTTTCGTCCTAAAAAGTTTTTTAGGGACGGTGATGGGAGTCCTGAATCTTTTTGAGTCGCATGTTAATTAGGACCCCGACTTCCCGTCCTTGTTGCCGACCTAAAACCTTTTAGGGACGGGGAACTGACTTTTAAGGTCGAAAATTTGCCGTCCCTAAAACATCAATTTCTTGTAGTGTAAGTCCAAAGATATGTCATTTGAATGAGTAAAAATACATCCATCACATGCCTAAAGTGATAATTTTTGAACGAGAATGATTTTCTTGCACTTCTTTTGCCATGTTTGTCCGATTTCTGCTCCTCAACTGCTCGGATGCGCACACTCCAGTGTCTCGATTGTTCGTGGGCCCAACATAAAAGTTGCTCCAAATATTTCTCTGATCAATATGGCATATCTGAAATATGTTGATAAATAAGGAATAGCATGACAATACTTCAAATGAACAAATTGGTCGATAATAGATTGTTTTGATGTCCCGCCTCAGTCCGGGTCCCGAGGTCCATTTTCGAAGCATATGCCCGTTTGCTCGATTTTTCGTCCCGATCACGAATCCGGACTCTGTTTTTTCCAAATTGTGCATCAATATGGCAAATGACATTCCTGAGTGGCCAAATCAAGGTTTTAGGGAAGTTATAAGGGTTTAGACCAATTAAAAGGGTTCATGGGGGGTTGCAAGATCGGGGTGTTTACAACTCGTATCGGATGTATTCATCAGTTTGGTCACTAAACTTTAGGACAATTTTCAATATGATTACTGAGCTTTTTATTTTGCATATGTCCTCACTGACGTTTATCAATTTTTCAAATGTGCTTTCTCTGTCAATATTTTTGCTAAAACTTAATGAAAAATAGTCATGTGACTTCCCTTAACTTATTTTCATCAATTTTTTTACCATGTTGATGACTTATACTCCATCCGTTTCACCTCAAACCGGATCAAATTTTTGGGCACATTGATTAAGGAAAAGTAAAGTATGAGAGAGGTGTTATGAGTATGAAAAGTAAAATAGGAGAGAAAATGAGTGAGATGAATAGTAAGTTAATTGGTGTTATGAGTATAAAACTGTTGGTGTAATGCCCTAGGCATTTAGTTATGTTTGACTTATAACTTAAAATCGCTATGTAATCGTCTTTATCATTTATTATAGAGAATATTTATTTGGTTTATTATATGTTTGCATGTTTATTATAATAACATGCGTCCCTAGTTATTGTGAATAACTAGTATAAGTTGGTAATGGATAATCATGGAGATGATTATATGCATGTGATGCACATTACACTTATGGGTACTTGCTAGAGAACAAGTACTGGACATGACCTACCGATGAGATTTATGACATGGTCTATAGTCATAAATGCCATGATTAAATCTCATGATAGTCGTGTCATTGGAATCCTTTATACCTGAGATTATCATCGTCTTCCACATGATGAACATTGTGTTTGATGTAGTCTAACACTATCTTTAATAGGATAGCAATAAGGTCTATGTTGGCACGATTGGATTCTTGTAGGGAAGAATGATAAGTCAAGATGGGATTTGTCCCTCTCGTTGAGAGAGATGTTTGCTTGGGCCCCTCGATGAATAGTGTTGATGAAATGTGTGGCCACACTTAAGAGATTTGATAGAGATCAAATGAACTTGTATTATCAACATATTCGGATTCGAGAAAGCATTGAACAAGATGAGTTGACATGGACCATGACTCATGCTCAATATGACATCGTGGAAAAAGGGATTGTGACATTTGATCTATCGAGGAATCAGACTTTGATGTTATATTAATTGGGTGGACATAATGGTTTGCTAGAAACCACTTATGTCTTGTGTGGTCGATGTTTCGACTCACTACGAACATAAATATAATTTCTAAAGGGTCACACACAAAAGAACGAATTTGAAATTGGCTGAAAATTGGAAATTGAGATCTGAGGCTGTTGCACGGATGTGCGCTGTTATTTGGAGCGCCCGTGCAAGATATGCTAGCTGGAGTGGCCGTGCGTTAGTTTTTGGAGAGGCCGTGCAAAAGTTGCACGGGCGTGCTTTAGAAACTGCACGGCCGTGCATAGCGGCGCTGGAAGTCTGTTTTGGCTTTGGAAAAGGACTCTTCTCCCTAATTGTTAGGGCTATTTACCATGTATAAATAAGACCTTTCTCCCAGCCAAAAGAGATACGAATTTTGAGTTTTAGAAACACAAAATCATTGATTTTGATTGAGAATCAAATATCAAAACACCCAAATTAGTTCCATATTCATCCATTGATTGTTGAATATCGATTCAACAATCGGAGGATCATCTAGCAATCCTACAAGAATTGTTCTTGGTTCATTCACGTGTGGATTACCATAAGAGGGTGGTTCCGTTATCACCTAAGGCTTGGATCAATTCATCACAAGGAAGATCAAAGGAGAAGATAGAAGATTCGGCAACAAATTCAAAGGTTGAATTTTGGAGATTCATTTTGAACAAACATAATCGCTACAAGGTATGTAAAATCTATTTCATATGATTTCATCTCTTCATGCTAGACAGATTCAAGGCTAGGGTTTTGTTGTTTTATAAAGTTCTTCCGCTTTGTTTGTAACCCCAAAACCCAACAGTGGTATTAGAACCATGTTTATCATGATTAGGATTGAAATTGACATGCTAGATTTAATTTGATTAAATGTTTTACATGCTATATGAAATAGATCCATGATTTTATGTGTGTTGTTTTGAGAAAACAGTTATATGTGATATGCCATAGTCATGATTTATAATTGATTAATATAATTAGTCTTTTACATAGGTTATTGATCTGTTTAATATGATTAATTAGATTAGTAATTTCTCAAATTTATATCAAATTGTTTGATTGAAATATTTTGTGAAGCCCTATGTTCATGATTATGTACACATAAGTTTCATGTTACAACCATGTGATGTTTGTTGTTATGTGTAAAACCTTCTAAATGTTTAAGTTTTATGCCACCCCTTGATTAGAACACTTGTGAAATTTTAGGGTATTTTGATGTAGTTTCGACTCAGTTGAGTGCATCATTATATCTTAATTTGTGATCAAGATGAGATAATGGTTGATGTAGTTTTGACTCAGTTAGGTACATCGTTCCATGTCTCATATGTTTGAAAAAAAAGGTTGGACTTAATTGGTGCTTTCAAATGAGATTTGACCCAAGGCATAGATGAGATTAAAACATGTTTTTGACATATGATGTCTAGAAATCTCATAAAAGATCTAAGAGTCATAAATGATATGATTGATGTTATCTACCTAAATAGCTTGATTTCGGGCATTGACTCAATTAAACCAAAATCAAGTGAAATATGGATCTTAGCCCATTTTATTATATGATACATGCCTGTATTTGAAGGTGTATAATTGAGTGAGAGTATTTATGAAATACATTATTTGATCTTAGATGGTAAATGCGTTGATACTTATATGTTTTATTGTTTGCATATTTTATTGTAGTAATGGCAACTCACAATAATCATCCCCTATCACTGCGATCAGTCCTTTATAAGGACAAGCTCGAAGAGAACGGTACAAACTATTCTGATTGGATCAGAAGCCTAAGAATTGTTCTAAGGCAAGAGAAGAAAATGTACGTTCTTGACGAACCCATTCCACCTCCACCTCCTGCCAATGCTTCAAGGGCAGATAAGGATTCACATAAGAAATATACTGATGATTCTAATGATGTGACATGCCTTATGCTTGCCACCATGTGTAAGGCTCTTCAGAAGGACCTAGAATATATGGAAGCTGCTTTTGATCTAGCTGAGCGCTTAAAGGAAATGTTCAAAGTGCAAGCTAGACAAGAGAGGTATGACGTGGTAAAGGCCCTAAATGCATGCAAGATGCAAGAGGGGCGGTCGGTTGGTGCTCATGTCCTCAAGATGAAAGGTTACATTGAGCGTCTTGAAAGGCTTAGAAATTCGATGAGTTTGGAACTCGCCACGAATACGATATTGAATTCATTGCCTGAAAGTTATGGTCATTTTATAATGCACTATCATATGAGTGGCATGGATAAAAATCTCTCGGAATTGCATGCGATGCTTAAGACCGCGGAGAAGAATATCAAGAAGCCTGGAACGACAAATGTGTTAATGGTTAACAAAGGTAAAGGGTTCAAGAAAGATGGCAAAGGTAAAGCAAGTGTTGCTAAACCTAAGACAAAAGTTGCCGTTTTCGGAGATGCAACACCCAAGATATCTCAAAAGGATGCGATTTGCTACCATTGCCAAAAGGTTGGTCATTAGAAGCGTAATTGCAAGGCTTATAATGAAGGCCTAAAGGCGAAGAAGGGCAATACAATTGCTTCTGATTCAGGTATCTATAAGATAGATATTTTCCTTTCTATTTCTAGTTCATGGGTATTAGATAGCGGATGTGGATCTCACATTTGTTTAAATGTGCAGGGACTAAGGAATAGGAAACTACTCAAACAAGGTAAAGTTGACCTACGTGTAGGGAATGGAGCAAGAGTTGCTGCATTAGCCATATGGACATATGATGTAACTTTACCTAGTGGATTAGTGCTTTTTTTGAACAATTGTTACTATGTTCCGGATTTGAGTAGAAATATTATTTCAGTTTCTTGTTTGGATTATGAAGGTTTTAGGTTTCTTATTGGGAATAAGAAATTTTCTATTTATTTAAATGATATGCTTTATTGTATTGTAAACTCATATAATGGCCTTTATGTTCTTGATGTTGATGAGAAACAAAATAATGTTGAAGATATTTATCATATGGACAAGAAGTCTAAACCGAATGACGTGAACAACATGTTCATGTGGCATTCCCGGCTTGGTCATATAAATGAGAAACGCATATCTAAACTCCATAAGGATGGACTTTTAGACTCACATGATTATGAATCATATGAGATATGCGAATCTTGTTTATTGGAAAAAATGACCAAACCACCCTACACTAAGAGTAATGAAAGGGCTAGTGACTTATTGGGCCTAATACATACCGATGATTGTGGACCAATGAGCAGCATTGCTAGGGGAGGATTTCGATATTTCATTACATTCACCGATGACTTATCTAGATATGGCTATGTCTATCTGATGAAGTCCAAAAGTGAATCGTTTGAGATGTTTAGAACATTTCAAAATGAAGTACAAAATCAACTTGGCAAAACTATTAAAGCACTTTGATCCGATCGTGGTGGTGAATATTTGAGCCAAGAGTTTAACAATCATCTCAAAAACTGTGGAATTGTTTCAGAGTTGACTCCACCCGAAATACCACAATGGAATGGTGTATCTGAGAGGAGGAATAGAACCTTATTAGATATGGTTCGGTCGATGATGAGTCTAGTTGACCTTCCTATTTCCTTTTGGGGACATGCATTAGAGACTGCTACATTCACACTGAACAGAGTCCCTACTAAATCGGCTCCTAAGACCCCACATGAGATGTGGCATGGAAGAAGACCTAGTTTGTCTTTCATGAAGATTTGGAGTTGCAAAGCTTATGTGAAGAGACTTGTCTCTGATAAGTTAGCACCTAAATCTGACAAGTTTATTTTCGTTGGTTATTCTAAGGAAATCAAAGGGTATTACTTTTACAACCGCAATGAGAACAAAATGTTTGTTGCTCAATATGGTATTTTTCTTGAGAAACAGTTTCTCAATAAAGGAACTAGTGGGAGTAAAATTGATCTTGAAGAAGTTCAAGAACCCGAAAATAACATGGAACCAATAGTAGAGATGGAACCAAGTCCACAAGAAGTTGTGGAACCGGTTCAAGATCCACATGTCCATCGTAGATCGGATATGTTACGATCTGCACCCGAGAGATATGGATTTCTCGTGTCGGAAAGTAATGAAGTGGAAGTCATTGAGAATGACGAACCTACTTCCTATCAAGAGGCGATGTCCACTCCCAATTCGGATAAATGGTTAGAAGCCATGGAACCCGAATTGCAATCCATGACGTATAATAAAGTTTGGAACTTGATTGAGCCACCCGAAGGTGTAAAAGCCACAAGGTGCAAGTGGGTCTTCAAGAAGAAGACTGAGATGGATGGGAAGGTACATACTTACAAGGCTAGGTTTGTAGCAAAGGGATATTGGCAGATTCATGGTGTAGACTATGATGAAACCTTTTCGCCTGTAGCAATGCTTAAGTCTATTAGAATTTTAATTGCCATAGCCGCGTATTATGACTACGAGATATGGCAAATGGATGTCAAAACATCTTTCCGTAATGGGAAGTTACTCGAGGATGTGTATATGACACAACACGAAGGTTTTGTCGATCCAAGAAATTCTAACAAAGTGTGCAAGTCGCAAAGGTCCATATATGGATTAAAGCAAGCTTCTAGGAGTTGGAATCTTTGTTTTGACGAAAAGATCAAAGAGTTTGGTTTTGTCAAGAACGAAGATGAACCTTGTGTATCCATGAAATTCAGTGGGAGCGTAGTATTATTTCTATTATTGTATGTCGATGATATCTTACTCATTGGAAATGACATTCCTGCGCTTCAGACTGTCAAGTCTTGGTTAGGGAAATGTTTCTCAATGAAAGATATGGGTGAAGCCGCTTACATCCTTGGCATCAAGATCTATAGAGATAGATCTAAAAGGATAATTAGTTTGAGTCAAAGTACCTACATTGATAAGGTTCTTAGAAGATTCAAGATGGAAAATTCTAAGAGAGGCAACTTGCCAATGGGTCATGGTGTTACTCTTATCAAGACTCAATGTCCTTAGACAACTGATGAGTGAAAGAGGATGAATGAGGTTCCATAGGCTTCGCTTATTGGATCTATCATGTACGCCATGATTTGTACTAGACCCGACGTCTCGTATGCTCTTAGCATGACGAGTCGATACCAATCTGATCCGGGTGAGAACCAATGGATGACAGTTATTACGATCCTTAAGTACTTAAGAAGGAATAAGGATGCGTTCTTGGTCTTTGGAGGGATGGAAGATGATCTTATTGTAAGAGGTTACACAGATGCAAGCTTCCAAACCGACAAAGATGATTTCCGATCGCAGTCGGGATTTGTGTTTATGCTTAACGGAGGTGCGATATGTTGGAAGAGTTCCAAGAAGAGTACTATTGCCGATTCTACAACTGAGGCCGAATATATAGCGACATCTGATGCAGCTAAGGAGGCAGTTTGGATCAAGAAGTTCATTAGTGATCCGGAAGTTGTTCCAAGTATCACTAATTCGGTGGAACTTTATTGTGACAATAATGGTGCCATTGCGCAAGCAAAAGAACCAAGGTCACATCAGCGATCCAAACATATACTTAGACATTTCCATCTCATTCGAGAGTTAATTGATAGGGGAGACGTTAAGATATGCAAAGTATTAACCGATGATAACATTGGGGATCTGCTTACAAAGCCCCTCGCACAAGCAAAGCATGATGGTCATGTTAGGTCCATGGGTATACGATACATAGATGGAGCCTAGTGCAAGTGGGAGATTGTTGGTGTAATGCCCTAGGCGTTTAGTTATGTTTGACTTATAACTTAAAACCGCTATGTAATCGTCTTTATCATTTATTATAGAGAATGTTTATTTGGTTTATTATATGTTTGCATGTTTATTATAATAACATGCGTCCCTAGTTATTGTGAATGACTAGTATAAGTTGGTAATGGATAATCATGGAGATGATTATATGCATGTGATGCACATTACACTTATGGGTACTTGCTAGAGAAAAAGTATTAGACATGACCTACCGATGAGATTTATGACATGGTCTATAGTCATATATACAACAACAATAACAACAAAGCCTTAGTCCCAAAATAATTTGGGGTCGGCTAACATGAATCCTCATATGTCATCGTGAAAAAAAGTTGTTGAAAATAAACAAATAAATAAATAAATAAATAAATAAATAAATAAATAAATAAATATCAAAATAAAAAAAAATGAAAAATAAAAAAAAATCAACCCCCCACATGGATTTTTGCCCTCCACTCCGGCCTCTTCAACACCATACCTTCATCCACTCCAAGTAAACTCATGATAGTCGTGTCATTGGAATCCTTTGTACCTGAGATTATCATCGTCTTCCACATGATGAACATTGTGTTTGATGTAGTCTAACACTATATTTAATAGGATAGCAATAAGTTCTATGTTGACACGATTGGATTCTTGTAAGGAAGAATGATAAGTCAAGATAGGATTTGTCCATCTCGTTGAGAGAGATGTTTGCTTGGGCCCCTCGATGAATAGTGTTGATGAAATGTATGGCCACACTCAAGAGATTTGATAGGGATCAAATGAACTTGGATTATCAACATATTCGGATTCGAGAAAGCATTGAACAAGATGAGTTGACATGGACCATGACTCATGTTCAATATGAAATCGTGGACAAAGGGATTGTGACATTTGATCTATCAAGGGTTCAAGCTTTGATGTTATATTAATTGGGTGAATATAATAATTTGCTAGAAACCACTTATGTCATGTGAGGTCGATGTTTCGACTCACTACCAACATAAATATAATTCCTAAAGAGGTCACACACAAAAGAACGAATTTGAAATAGGCCGAAAACTGGAAATTGGGATCTGAGGCTGTTGCACGGCCGTACGCTGTTATTTGGAGCGCCAGTGCAAGATATGCTAGCTGGAGCGACCGTGCGTTAGTTTTTGGAGCAGCCGTGCAAAAGTTGCACGGACGTGCTTAAGAAACTGCACGGCCGTGCATAACGGCGCTGAAAGTCCGTTTTGGCTTTGAAAAAGGACTCTTCTCCCTAATTGTTAGGGTTATTTACCATGTATAAATAAGACCTTTCTCCCAGCCAAAAGCCATACGAATTTTGAGTTTTAGAAACACAAAATCATTAATTTTGATTGAGAATCAAAGATCAAAACACACAAATTAATTCCATATTCAGCCATTGATTGTTGAGTATCGATTCAACAATTGGAGGATCATCTAGCAATCATAAAAGAATTGTTCTTGGTTCACTCGCGTGTGAATTACCATTAGAGGGTGGTTCCGTTATCACCTAAGGCTTGGATCAATTCATAACAAGGAAGATCAAAGGAGAAGATAGAAGATTCGGCAACAAATTCAAAGGTTGAATTTTGGAGATTCATTTTGAACAAACATAATCGCTACAAAGTATGTAAAATCTATTTCATATGATTTCATCTCTTCATGCTAGACAGATTCTAGGCTAGGGTTTTGTTGTTTTATAAAGTTCTTCCGCTGCGTTTGTAACCCCAAAACCTAACAAAAACTAAAGTAGGAGAGAGAATGAGTGAAAGGTTTAGGACGTACGATTTGAGGTGGGACGAAAGAACATAAAAAAAAATTGCGGTTTGAGCTGAGACGGAGGGAGTATGCTTTAGGTGGGGCATGTGTGGTTAAAGGCGGGAATTTTCAACACCGAAGTGTAATTAGCATGCACGTCATCAAGTTGGTTAAAAACTTAACAGAAGCTAAACTTTTGTCAAGTTTTTAGCAAAATTATGAATGCAGTGAGCACATTTGAAAAGCAAAAATGTTCAGTGAGGATATTTGCAAAGTGAAAAAGTTTAATTATCATAAAGGAAATTGATCTGTAGTTCAGTGATCAAAACCTTGACTGATTTACAACCCTATCAGAATAGGGGTAAACGACAAATTGGAGTAACGTACTATACAGTTTTTTACAATTAATGGAATATACTACAGTTTGACATTTTAATGTAACGTACTTTTTCATCTTGTTTCATATAATGGAACATACCTAATGATTTTAAAAAGAAACAAAAATCTCAACAAAAAAAAATAAAAAAATTAACACTCGTTAAATATATTTAACATTTGTTTTCCTACCAACATCAATAAATTTTACTGAATATTATCAATATTAAAAAAGAAATATTTTCTATATTTCAACCTCTTTCCTAATTCCATCACCAAAATATCAAGCATCCATTTCAAACAATCTATTGCCACCCACTATCATCACCACTATTCGCCCCAAGGCCCCCAACAACATCAGTAGCCAACATTAAATAAAAAAAATAAAAAAGAGAGAGCAGTGGGGAAGAACTGGGTAACCAAGCAACAAAAATCCCAGATTTCGGCATAAATCAAAACAAAAAAAAAACACTTCAAAATCATAGATTTGGACATAAATCAAAAAAGAAAGAAAGAAATACTTAGATTTAAACATAAATCGAAAAGAGAAAAAAAATCAAAATGACGTTGAAAACCTTTAAAATTCAAAATTTATTTCATATTCATCTTCCTATAGCTAGATCTGCAAAGGGTAGGAGTTTAGGGTGTGTGTGCAGCGGACGAAGGCGAGTGAAGCAGGACCATAAAAAGGGGGGGGAGACACCGTCTGGGAGAGGTGAACGAGGAGGTGAAACGTTGGAATAGGTATGTTGATGGCAGACGACATGTAAGGTGAGGCAACTTTCCTGTAGAGTGAGGCATAAAAGAGACTAATGATTGCCTAGATCTGGAAGATTGAGAGACGAGGGAGATGGGGAGACAACGGGGTGGAGGAGGGAAAGGTCGAATGGTAGTGAAAGGAGGTGTGTGAGGAATAGATGATACATAGAGACGCGTGGGGGAGGGGGAAAGGGCCGCGGTGGCATTGAAGTGGTGGGAGAGGGTGGCAAGTGAGTGAGATTGGGGCAGAGGAAAGCTTTGAAGAAGAAGAAGAAGGTGGTTTTTTTTTTTTTTTGGTTGTGAATGTTTGTGAAACTTTGATTTTTTTGATTTATTTTAATTTGATTTTTGGATTAGATTTGTTTTGTTTGAATTCTGGGTCATAGGTGTTAATCCATGTTTTTTTAACAATTATTATTTTATGTAATACGTTGGTTCATTTCGTTAATAAAAATTAATGTAATTTAATGGAGTTATCTTAATTGTAATGAAACTCAAAAGTACATTGCATTATTTTTTTTGTTAATTCTTAGTATGTTACCTTTAACCTAATCGGGGGTGTAGTACCTTACATAAACTTGTAATTATTCCATAAGAATAGTTGTATTGTATGATACTAGTACTCAGATGCCCGTGCCAATAGCACGGGACGGTATACATGATGGTCAGGCGTAGAAAATATAAAGAACCCCCCACCTATACTAACTTTCTTCTTTCCTGCCCCCTCCTATCCCCACCCTACTTACTTTCCTCTTTTTCGCAATTGTGATTGGTGGTGAATTCTAGGGGTGGAAATGCTTTGGTTCAAACCGCGGTTTGGAGTCGAACTGAGGCAAATCGTGTGGTTTGGTTCATTTTTTAGATATAAGTGGTTTAGCTCGGTTTGAGAAATTAACAAACCATGTGGTTCATCTCAGCTTGGGGTTTGACACTCCTAAACCGAACCGAGCCAAACCGTTTAAGACCGAACCGCGGTTTGAAATTGTGAAACCGAACTATTAAATCGAACCTGAAACCGAGCCGTGAACCGAACCATGGAACCGCAAGAATTATGTATTCTTTCCTGGCTTACCTTAAGTTGTACATTTAATTTTGTCCAATCTATGTACTGTGATTACATTGGTGTGCTCCTTATAAGGCAAGTCATGTTATGTATTCTTTCTGTAGTCTGTAGTCAAACTTGATTTAACTTTTGGGTATCACAAATCATGAATTCAGGTACTTAGTCATATTGTTCCATCCTTGATCAAGCTGCGAAAAATGGGTGGCCACTTGCATTGATTCTTAATCTTTAAGCTTGATTTAAATAGTAGAGTTTTTCTTGATAGCTCTAGTTTTCCTTGCACAGTTTTAGTTGAAATATTGCTTGTGGAACTTATTTATATTCTAAGTACTTATTCTTAAGCAAGTTATGCTTGTATTTATTTTAAGTACTTATTTATATTCATTAGTCATAAAATGGTTAACAAAAAAAGATTATGGTTTGAAATGCGGTTTGGACCGTGGTCTAGATGTTTGGACCGTGGTCTGAACCGCAAAATCAAACCGCGGTTTAGACCGAACCAAACCGAACCATAGCGATTTGGTTTAGCTCGGTCTGAATTTTTTTATGGTTTAGCTCGGTTTAAAATTTTTCCAAACCGATGCTAGTGGTTTGACTTCTAAATTTATCCAAACCGAGCTAAACCGAACCATTTCCACCCCTAGTGAATTCGGTATTCATCAGGAAAGGAAGAGCAGCCTTGAGGAACAAATTCCACTGGAGTTGGAACTCGAATGGTTAACGGAGAAAGTGGCAATAGAGAGGAAAGTGAGATTTTTGAGGATAGTGAAAGGTCTGTTTTAGCCTTGATAACTAAAGAGTAGATTAAGTTATCAGGGCCGAAGGCCAATCTGATCATATCCCTCTTAACATGATCTTATAATAGGAGATAACCTATTATCTTAGAGACGTTGTCTGGCTCAATTTTCTGGATCCTATTCTAAACAACTTTGGTAGATTCAGAGAAATCCATATTCAATATCAACCTAATAATAGAAACATGTTAATTGAAATATCAGCGGATCAATAATTAAAAATGTTGTAAAAGTACATCAATGTCAATTAGAGTTAGAACTAAGAATTGATAATGATAAGGTAAATTAGATAATCTCTACATCCCAAAATGAATCTCCAAGTTTACACTTTTCAAGAGTAAATTAGAACATTTTTTTAACATTCATTTGGGACGGAGGGAGCATATATTTCAATTAAAACCTGCCCATTCACATTTTGAATCTCAGCCACCCCACTAACCTGCGTACTATACATAAATTAACCAAATCAACCTAAATCACTAACGGCTGTTAATAGGCATCAACATGTTAATTACGTGCAAGTTTTCAAATTGCCCCCATAATCTAACAATTTCCTAACTATCTTAACTGAGAACTAAATTGGCATATTTAATTTCTTCCTTAGTAACCACCACCTTTCACCTTACTTATCCTTTCGCCCTACTTCCTTCCACCACAGCCTACCACCGTTCCACCATCATCGCACACCACCACAAACCACCGCCATCACAAACCACCATCTTCCCACTGTCATCTATCTCCACTACCTTAATTAAACCCCACCCAATTAATTTTTCCTAATCAACTAACCCTAATCCTCTGGCCCAACCCACTTACCCAAACCCACTATCAGCGCACCCCCATTTCACCCCTCCTCATTTCATAATTCCACTCCACAAAAACCCTTACTCTCTATCTATCTCTTCTCCACTTCCCTCATCCCCCACTCTCCCCACTGCCACCCTTCCCACCTTCGCCACCACCCTTCCTACCTTCTCCCTGCCGCCACCCTTCCCACCTTCTCACCTCCCTTCCACCGTCTCGCTGCACTACTTTCCCTTCCCGACACCCCTTCCCACTTCTTCTACCTTTGAATCACCTTGACGGTGACCATCATTGCCGACGTCGCCAACGCCTCCTTCAAGTTCGACTAAGTCTCTTTCTCGCTCTCTCTGTCTCTCTTTTCTTTCTCTTTTTCTCGCTTTCTCATCCTTACCCTCTGTGCCGCCACCCCTCCCATCGGCACCCCGCCACCATTCCACCATTTCCCCACCACTCCTTTACCTTCCCAGCACCACATTTACTTCCTAAATATTTGTTATTCGTGTTTGTGTGTGTGTAGATCCACCAGATCTGTATAGATCAGGTGTGTATGAATTTGGTCGTGTTCATTTGTATGTGTTGAATCTGGTTGTGTTTGTGTTTGTGAGTGTAGATCTAAATATTTGTAATTGGTTGGCAATTTAAATTTATGACTGATTATGTTGGTGGTGAATTCTAGGGGTGGAAATGGTTTGGTTCAAACCGCGGTTTGGAGTCGAATCGAGGCAAATCGTGTGGTTTGGTTCGGTTTTTAGACATAAGTGGTTTAGCTCGGTTTGAGAAATTAACAAACCATGTGGTTCAGCTCAGCTTGGGGTTTGACACTCCTAAACCGAACCGAGCCAAACCGAGCCGAACCGTTTAAGACCGAATCGCGGTTTGAAACCGTGAAACCGAACTATTAAATCGAATCGTTGTGAATCGAACCATGGAACTGCAAGAATTATGTATTCTTTCATGGCTTACCTTATGTTTACATTTAATTTTGTCCAATCTATGTACTGTGATTACATTGGTGTGCTCCTTATAAGGCAAGTCATTGTTATGTATTCTTTCTGTAGTCTGTAGTCAAACTTGATTTAACTTTTGGGTATCACAAATCATGAATTCAGGTACTTAGTCATACTGTTCCATCCTTGATCAAGCTGCAAAAAATGGGTGGCCACTTGCATTGATTCTTAATCTTTAAGCTTGATTTAAATAGTAGAGTTTTCCTTGCACAGTTTTAGTTGAAATATTGCTTGTGGAACTTATTTATATTCTAAGTACTTATTCTTAAGCAAGTTATGCTTGTATTTATTTTAAGTACTTATTTATATTCATTATTCATAAAATGGTTAACAAAAAAAAGATTATGGTTTGAAATGCGGTTTGGACCGTGGTCTAGATCACGGTTTAGACCATGGTCTGAACCGCAAATCAAACTGCGGTTTAAACTGAACCATAGCAATTTGGTTTAGCTCGATCTAAATTTTTTTATGGTTTAGCTCGGTTTGAAATTTTTCCAAACCGATGCTAACGGTTTGACTACTAAATTTGTCCAAACCGAGCTAAACCGAACCATTTCCAGCCCTAGTAAATTCGGTACTCATCGGAAAGGAAGAGCAAGCTTTAAACAAATTCCACTGGAGTTGGAACTCGAATGGTTAACAGAGAAAGTGACAATGGAGAGGAAAGTGAGGTTTTTGAGGATAGTGAATGGTCTGTTTTAGCCTTGGTAACTAAAGAGTAGATTAAGTTATCAGGGCCGAAGGCCAATCTGATCATATCCCTCTTACCATGATCTTATAATAGGAGATAACCTATTATCTTAGAGACGTTGTCTGGCTCAATTTTCTGGATCCTATTCTAAACAACTTTGGTAGATTCAGAGAAATCCATATTCAATTTCAACCTAATAATAGAAACATGTTAATTGAAATATCAGCGGATCAATAATTAAAAATGTTGTAAAAGTACATCAATGTCAATTAGAGTTAGAACTAAGAATTGATAATGATAAGGTAAATTAGATAATCTCTACATCCCAAAATGAATCTCCAAGTTTACACTTTTCAAGAGTAAATTAGAACATTTTTTTAACATTCATTTGGGACGGAGGGAGCATATATTTCAATTAAAACCTGCCCATTCACATTTTGAATCTCAGCCACCCCACTAACCTGCGTACTATACATAAATTAACCAAATCAACCTAAATCACTAACGGCTGTTAATAGGCATCAACATGTTAATTACGGGCAAGTTTTCAAATTGCCCCCATAACCTAACAATTTCCTAACTATCTTAACTGAGAACTAAATTGGCATATTTAATTTCTTCCTTAGTAACCACCACCTTTCTCCCTACTTATCCTTTCACCCTACTTCCTTCCACCACAGCCTACCACCGTTCCACCATCATCGCACACCACCACAAACCACCGCCATCACAAACCACCATCTTCCCACTGTCATCTATCTCCACTACCTTAATTAAACCCCACCCAATTAATTTTTCCTAATCAACTAACCCTAATCCTCTGGCCCAACCCACTTACCCAAACCCACTATCAGCGCACCCCCGTTTCACCCCTCCTCATTTCATAATTCCACTCCACAAAAACCCTTACTCTCTATCTATCTCTTCTCCACTTCCCTCATCCCCCACTCTCCCCACTGCCACCCTTCCCACCTTCGCCACCACCCTTCCTACCTTCTCCCTGCCGCCACCCTTCCCACCTTCTCACCTCCCTTCCACCGTCTCGCTGCACTACTTTCCCTTCCCGACACCCCTTCCCACTTCTTCTACCTTTGAATCACCTTGACGGTGACCATCATTGCCGACGTCGCCAACGCCTCCTTCAAGTTCGACTAAGTCTCTTTCTCGCTCTCTCTGTCTCTCTTTTCTTTCTCTTTTTCTCGCTTTCTCATCCTTACCCTCTGTGCCGCCACCCCTCCCATCGGCACCCCGCCACCATTCCACCGTTTCCCCACCACTCCTTTACCTTCCCAGCACCACATTTACTTCCTAAATATTTGTTATTCGTGTTTGTGTGTGTGTAGATCCACCAGATCTGTATAGATCGTGTGTGTATGAATTTGGTCGTGTTCATTTGTATGTGTTGAATCTGGGTGTGTTTGTGTTTGTGAGTGTAGATCTAAATATTTGTAATTGGTTGGCAATTTAAATTTATGACTGATTATGTTGGTGGTGAATTCTAGGGGTGGAAATGGTTTGGTTCAAACCGCGGTTTGGAGTCGAATCGAGGCAAATCGTGTGGTTTGGTTCGGTTTTTAGACATAAGTGGTTTAGCTCGGTTTGAGAAATTAACAAACCATGTGGTTCAGCTCAGCTTGGGGTTTGACACTCCTAAACCGAACCGAGCCAAACCGAGCCGAACCGTTTAAGACCGAACCGCGGTTTGAAACCGTGAAACCGAACTATTAAATCGAATCGTGAAACTGAGCCGTGAATCGAACCATGGAACCGCAAGAATTATGTATTCTTTCATGGCTTACCTTATGTTTACATTTAATTTTGTCCAATCTATGTACTGTGATTACATTGGTGTGCTCCTTATAAGGCAAGTCATTGTTATGTATTCTTTCTGTAGTCTGTAGTCAAACTTGATTTAACTTTTGGGTATCACAAATCATGAATTCAGGTACTTAGTCATACTGTTCCATCCTTGATCAAGCTGCAAAAAATGGGTGGCCACTTGCATTGATTCTTAATCTTTAAGCTTGATTTAAATAGTAGAGTTTTCCTTGCACAGTTTTAGTTGAAATATTGCTTGTGGAACTTATTTATATTCTAAGTACTTATTCTTAAGCAAGTTATGCTTGTATTTATTTTAAGTACTTATTTATATTCATTATTCATAAAATGGTTAACAAAAAAAAGATTATGGTTTGAAATGCGGTTTGGACCGTGGTCTAGATCACGGTTTAGACCGTGGTCTGAACCGCAAATCAAACTGCGGTTTAAACTGAACCATAGCAATTTGGTTTAGCTCGATCTGAATTTTTTTATGGTTTAGCTCGGTTTGAAATTTTTCCAAACCGATGCTAGCGGTTTGACTACTAAATTTGTCCAAACCGAGCTAAACCGAACCATTTCCAGCCCTAGTAAATTCGGTACTCATCAGGAAAGGAAGAGCAGTTTAAACAAATTCCACTGGAGTTGGAACTCGAATGGTTAACAGAGAAAGTGACAATGGAGAGGAAAGTGAGGTTTTTGAGGATAGTGAATGGTCTGTTTTAGCCTTGGTAACTAAAGAGTAGATTAAGTTATCGTGGCCGAAGGCCAATCTCGATCATATCCCTCTTACCATGATCTTATAATAGAAGATAACCTATTATCTTAGAGACGTTGTCCGGCTCAATTTTACGGATCCTATTCTAAACAACTTTGGTAGATTCAGAGAAATCCATATTCAATTTCAACCTAATAATAGAAACATGTTAATTGAAATATCAGCGGATCAATAATTAAAAATGTTGTAAAAGTACATCAATGTCAATTAGAGTTAGAACTAAGAATTGATAATGATAAGGTAAATTAGATAATCTCTACATCCCAAAATGAATCTCCAAGTTTACACTTTTCAAGAGTAAATTAGAACATTTTTTTAACATTCATTTGGGACGGAGGGAGCATATATTTCAATTAAAACCTGCCCATTCACATTTTGAATCTCACCACCCCACTAACTCCGCGTACTATACATAAATTAACCAAATCAACCTAAATCACTAACGGCTGTTAATAGGCATCAACATGTTAATTACGGGCAAGTTTTCAAATTGCCCCCATAACCTAACAATTTCCTAACTATCTTAACTGAGAACTAAATTGGCATATTTAATTTCTTCCTTAGTAACCACCACCTTTCTCCCTACTTATCCTTTCACCCTACTTCCTTCCACCACAGCCTACCACCGTTCCACCATCATCGCACACCACCACAAACCACCGCCATCACAAACCACCATCTTCCCACTGTCATCTATCTCCACTACCTTAATTAAACCCCACCCAATTAATTTTTCCTAATCAACTAACCCTAATCCTCTGGCCCAACCCACTTACCCAAACCCACTATCAGCGCACCCCCGTTTCACCCCTCCTCATTTCATAATTCCACTCCACAAAAACCCTTACTCTCTATCTATCTCTTCTCCACTTCCCTCATCCCCCACTCTCCCCACGGCCCCCCTTCCCACCTTCACCACCACCCTTCCTACCTTCTCCCTGCCGCCACCCTTCCCACCTTCTCACCTCCCTTCCACCGTCTCGCTGCACTACTTTCCCTTCCCGACACCCCTTCCCACTTCTTCTACCTTTGAATCACCTTGACGGTGACCATCATTGCCGACGTCGCCAACGCCTCCTTCAAGTTCGACTAAGTCTCTTTCTCGCTCTCTCTCGTCTCTCTTTTCTTTCTTTTTTCTCGCTTTCTCATCCTTACCCTCTCGTGCCGCCACCTCCCATCGGCACCCCGCCACCATTCCACCGTTTCCCCACCACTCCTTTACCTTCCCAGCACCACATTTACTTCCTAAATATTTGTTATTCGTGTTTGTGTGTGTGTAGATCCACCAGATCCGTATAGACTGTGTGTGTATGAATTTGGTCGTGTTCATTTGTATGTGTTGAATCTGGTTGTGTTTGTGTTTGTGAGTGTAGATCTAAATATTTGTAATTGGTTGGCAATTTAAATTTATGACTGATTATGTTGGTGGTGAATTCTAGGGGTGGAAATGGTTTGGTTCAAACCGCGGTTTGGAGTCGAATCGAGGCAAATCGTGTGGTTTGGTTCGGTTTTTAGACATAAGTGGTTTAGCTCGGTTTGAGAAATTAACAAACCATGTGGTTCAGCTCAGCTTGGGGTTTGACACTCCTAAACCGAACCGAGCCAAACCGAGCCGAACCGTTTAAGACCGAACCGCGGTTTGAAACCGTGAAACCGAACTATTAAATCGAATCGTGAAACTGAGCCGTGAATCGAACCATGGAACCGCAAGAATTATGTATTCTTTCATGGCTTACCTTATGTTTACATTTAATTTTGTCCAATCTATGTACTGTGATTACATTGGTGTGCTCCTTATAAGGCAAGTCATTGTTATGTATTCTTTCTGTAGTCTGTAGTCAAACTTGATTTAACTTTTGGGTATCACAAATCATGAATTCAGGTACTTAGTCATACTGTTCCATCCTTGATCAAGCTGCAAAAAATGGGTGGCCACTTGCATTGATTCTTAATCTTTAAGCTTGATTTAAATAGTAGAGTTTTCCTTGCTTTTTAGTTCAAATATTGCTTGTGGAACTTATTTATATTCTAATTACTTATTCTTAAGCAAGTTATGCTTGTATTTATTCTAAGTACTTATTTATATTCAATAGTCATACAATGATTAACAAAAAAAATTATGGTTTGAAATGCGTTTTGGACCATGGTCTAGATCGCGGTTTAGACCGTGGTCTGAACCGCAAATCAAACTGCGGTTTAAACTGAACCATAGCAATTTGGTTTAGCTCGATCTGAATTTTTTTATGGTTTAGCTCGGTTTGAAATTTTTCCAAACCGATGCTAGCGGTTTGACTACTAAATTTGTCCAAACCGAGCTAAACCGAACCATTTCCAGCCCTAGTAAATTCGGTACTCATCAGGAAAGGAAGAGCAGTTTAAACAAATTCCACTGGAGTTGGAACTCGAATGGTTAACAGAGAAAGTGACAATGGAGAGGAAAGTGAGGTTTTTGAGGATAGTGAATGGTCTGTTTTAGCCTTGGTAACTAAAGAGTAGATTAAGTTATCAGGGCCGAAGGCCAATCTGATCATATCCCTCTTACCATGATCTTATAATAGGAGATAACCTATTATCTTAGAGACGTTGTCTGGCTCAATTTTCTGGATCCTATTCTAAACAACTTTGGTAGATTCAGAGAAATCCATATTCAATTTCAACCTAATAATAGAAACATGTTAATTGAAATATCAGCGGATCAATAATTAAAAATGTTGTAAAAGTACATCAATGTCAATTAGAGTTAGAACTAAGAATTGATAATGATAAGGTAAATTAGATAATCTCTACATCCCAAAATGAATCTCCAAGTTTACACTTTTCAAGAGTAAATTAGAACATTTTTTTAACATTCATTTGGGACGGAGGGAGCATATATTTCAATTAAAACCTGCCCATTCACATTTTGAATCTCAGCCACCCCACTAACCTGCGTACTATACATAAATTAACCAAATCAACCTAAATCACTAACGGCTGTTAATAGGCATCAACATGTTAATTACGGGCAAGTTTTCAAATTGCCCCCATAACCTAACAATTTCCTAACTATCTTAATCCGAGAACTAAATTGGCATATTTAATTTCTTCTTCAGTAACCACCACATTTCACCCTACTTCACCTTTCACCCTACTTCCTGCCATCACAGCCTACCACCGTTCCACCATCATCGCACACCACCACAAACCACCGCCATCACAAACCACCATCTTCCCACTGTCATCTATCTCCACTACCTTAATTAAACCCCACCCAATTAATTTTTCCTAATCAACTAACCCTAATCCTCTGGCCCAACCCACTTACCCAAACCCACTATCGCCGCACCCGTTTCACCCCTCCTCATTTCATAATTCCACTCCACAAAACCCTTACTCTCTATCTATCTCTTCTCCACTTCCCTCATCCCCCACTCTCCCCACTGCCACCCTTCCCACCTTCGCCACCACCCTTCCTACCTTCTCCCTGCCGCCACCCTTCCCACCTTCTCACCTCCCTTCCACCGTCTCGCTGCACTACTTTCCCTTCCCGACACCCCTTCCCACTTCTTCTACCTTTGAATCACCTTGACGGTGACCATCATTGCCGACGTCGCCAACGCCTCCTTCAAGTTCGACTAAGTCTCTTTCTCGCTCTCTCTGTCTCTCTTTTCTTTCTCTTTTTCTCGCTTTCTCATCCTTACCCTTCCGTGCCGCCACCCTCCCATCGGCACCCGCCACCATTCCACCATTTCCCCACCACTCCTTTACCTTCCCAGCACCACATTTACTTCCTAAATATTTGTTATTCGTGTTTGTGTGTGTGTAGATCCACCAGATCTGTATAGATCAGGTGTGTATGAATTTGGTCGTGTTCATTTGTATGTGTTGAATCTGGTTGTGTTTGTGTTTGTGAGTGTAGATCTAAATATTTGTAATTGGTTGGCAATTTAAATTTATGACTGATTATGTTGGTGGTGAATTCTAGGGGTGGAAATGGTTTGGTTCAAACCGCGGTTTGGAGTCGAATCGAGGCAAATCGTGTGGTTTGGTTCGGTTTTTAGACATAAGTGGTTTAGCTCGGTTTGAGAAATTAACAAACCATGTGGTTCAGCTCAGCTTGGGGTTTGACACTCCTAAACCGAACCGAGCCAAACCTAGCCGAACCGTTTAAGACCGAACCGCGATTTGAAACCGTGAAACCGAACTATTAAATCGAATCGTGAAACTGAGCCGTGAATCGAACCATGGAACCGCAAGAATTATGTATTCTTTCATGGCTTACCTTATGTTTACATTTAATTTTGTCCAATCTATGTACTGTGATTACATTGGTGTGCTCCTTATAAGGCAAGTCATTGTTATGTATTCTTTCTGTAGTCTGTAGTCAAACTTGATTTAACTTTTGGGTATCACAAATCATGAATTCAGGTACTTAGTCATACTGTTCCATCCTTGATCAAGCTGCAAAAAATGGGTGGCCACTTGCATTGATTCTTAATCTTTAAGCTTGATTTAAATAGTAGAGTTTTCCTTGCACAGTTTTAGTTGAAATATTGCTTGTGGAACTTATTTATATTCTAAGTACTTATTCTTAAGCAAGTTATGCTTGTATTTATTTTAAGTACTTATTTATATTCATTATTCATAAAATGGTTAACAAAAAAAAGATTATGGTTTGAAATGCGGTTTGGACCGTGGTCTAGATCACGGTTTAGACCGTGGTCTGAACCGCAAATCAAACTGCGGTTTAAACTGAACCATAGCAATTTGGTTTAGCTCGATCTGAATTTTTTTATGGTTTAGCTCGGTTTGAAATTTTTCCAAACCGATGCTAGCGGTTTGACTACTAAATTTGTCCAAACCGAGCTAAACCGAACCATTTCCAGCCCTAGTAAATTCGGTACTCATCAGGAAAGGAAGAGCAGTTTAAACAAATTCCACTGGAGTTGGAACTCGAATGGTTAACAGAGAAAGTGACAATGGAGAGGAAAGTGAGGTTTTTGAGGATAGTGAATGGTCTGTTTTAGCCTTGGTAACTAAAGAGTAGATTAAGTTATCAGGGCCGAAGGCCAATCTGATCATATCCCTCTTACCATGATCTTATAATAGGAGATAACCTATTATCTTAGAGACGTTGTCTGGCTCAATTTTCTGGATCCTATTCTAAACAACTTTGGTAGATTCAGAGAAATCCATATTCAATTTCAACCTAATAATAGAAACATGTTAATTGAAATATCAGCGGATCAATAATTAAAAATGTTGTAAAAGTACATCAATGTCAATTAGAGTTAGAACTAAGAATTGATAATGATAAGGTAAATTAGATAATCTCTACATCCCAAAATGAATCTCCAAGTTTACACTTTTCAAGAGTAAATTAGAACATTTTTTTAACATTCATTTGGGACGGAGGGAGCATATATTTCAATTAAAACCTGCCCATTCACATTTTGAATCTCAGCCACCCCACTAACCTGCGTACTATACATAAATTAACCAAATCAACCTAAATCACTAACGGCTGTTAATAGGCATCAACATGTTAATTACGGGCAAGTTTTCAAATTGCCCCCATAACCTAACAATTTCCTAACTATCTTAACTGAGAACTAAATTGGCATATTTAATTTCTTCCTTAGTAACCACCACCTTTCTCCCTACTTATCCTTTCACCCTACTTCCTTCCACCACAGCCTACCACCGTTCCACCATCATCGCACACCACCACAAACCACCGCCATCACAAACCACCATCTTCCCACTTGTCATCTATCTCCACTACCTTAATTAAACCCCACCCAATTAATTTTTCCTAATCAACTAACCCTAATCCTCCGGCCCAACCCACTTACCCAAACCCACTATCGCCGCACCCCGTTTCACCCCTCCTCATTTCATAATTCCATTCCACAAAAACCCTTACTCTCTATCTATCTCTTCTCCACTTCCCTCATCCCCCACTCTCCCCACTGCCACCCTTCCCACCTTCGCCACCACCCTTCCTACCTTCTCCCTGCCGCCACCCTTCCCACCTTCTCACCTCCCTTCCACCGTCCTCGCCGCACTACTTTCCCTTCCCGACACCCCTTCCCACTTCTTCTACCTTTGAATCACCTTGACGGTGACCATCATTGCCGACGCGTCGCCAACGCCTCCTTCAAGTTCGACTAAGTCTCTTTCTCGCTCTCTCTGTCTCTCTTTTCTTTCTCTTTTTCTCGCTTTCTCATCCTTACCCTCTGTGCCGCCACCCCTCCCATCGGCACCCCGCCACCATTCCACCGTTTCCCCACCACTCCTTTACCTTCCCAGCACCACATTTACTTCCTAAATATTTGTTATTCGTGTTTGTGTGTGTGTAGATCCACCAGATCTGTATAGATCAGGTGTGTATGAATTTGGTCGTGTTCATTTGTATGTGTTGAATCTGGGTGTGTTTGTGTTTGTGAGTGTAGATCTAAATATTTGTAATTGGTTGGCAATTTAAATTTATGACTGATTATGTTGGTGGTGAATTCTAGGGGTGGAAATGGTTTGGTTCAAACCGCGGTTTGGAGTCGAATCGAGGCAAATCGTGTGGTTTGGTTCGGTTTTTAGACATAAGTGGTTTAGCTCGGTTTGAGAAATTAACAAACCATGTGGTTCAGCTCAGCTTGGGGTTTGACACTCCTAAACCGAACCGAGCCAAACCGAGCCGAACCGTTTAAGACCGAACCGCGGTTTGAAACCGTGAAACCGAACTATTAAATCGAATCGTGAAACTGAGCCGTGAATCGAACCATGGAACCGCAAGAATTATGTATTCTTTCATGGCTTACCTTATGTTTACATTTAATTTTGTCCAATCTATGTACTGTGATTACATTGGTGTGCTCCTTATAAGGCAAGTCATTGTTATGTATTCTTTACGTAGTACGTAGTCAAACTTGATTTAACTTTTGGGTATCACAAATCATGAATTCGTGTACTTAGTCATACTATTCCATCCTTGATCAAGCTGCGAAAAATGGGTGGCCACTTGCATTGATTCTTAATCTTTAAGCTTGATTTAAACAGTAGAATTTTCCTTGATAGCTCTAGTTTTTCTTGCACAGTGTTAGTTCAAATATTGCTTGTGGAACTTATTTATATTCTAATTACTTATTCTTAAGCAAGTTATGCTTGTATTTATTTTAAGTACTTATTTATATTCATTAGTCATAAAATGGTTAAAAAAACAGATTATGGTTTGAAATGCGGTTTGGACCGTGGTCTAGATCATGGTTTGGACCGTGGTCTGAACCGCAAAATCAAACCACGAATTAGATCGAACCATAGCGGTTTGGTTTAGCTCGGTCTGAATTTTTTTATGGTTTAGCTCGGTTTGAAAATTTTCCAAACCGATGCTAGCGGTTTGACTTCTAAATTTTTCCAAATCAAGCTAAACTGAACCATTTCCACCCCTAGTGAATTCGGTACTCATCAGGAAAGGAAGAGCAGCCTTGAGGAACAAATTCCACTGGAGTTGGAACTCGAATGGTTAATGGAGAAAGTGACAATGGAGAGGAAAGTGAGGTTTTTGAGAATAGTGAAAGGTCTGTTTTAGCCTTGGTAACTAAAGAGTAGATTGAGTTATCAGGGCCGAAGGCCAATCTGATCATATCCCTCTTACCATGATCTTATAATAGGAGATAACCTATTATCTTAGAGACGTTGTCTGGCTCAATTTTCTGGATCCTATTCTAAACAACTTTGGTAGATTCAGAGAAATCCATATTCAATTTCAACCTAATAATAGAAACATGTTAATTGAAATATCAGCGGATCAATAATTAAAAATGTTGTAAAAGTACATCAATGTCAATTAGAGTTAGAACTAAGAATTGATAATGATAAGGTAAATTAGATAATCTCTACATCCCAAAATGAATCTCCAAGTTTACACTTTTCAAGAGTAAATTAGAACATTTTTTTAACATTCATTTGGGACGGAGGGAGCATATATTTCAATTAAAACCTGCCCATTCACATTTTGAATCTCGGCCCACCCCACTAACTCGCGTACTATACATAAATTAACCAAATCAACCTAAATCACTAACGGCTGTTAATAGGCATCAACATGTTAATTACGGGCAAGTTTTCAAATTGCCCCCATAACCTAACAATTTCCTAACTATCTTAACTGAGAACTAAATTGGCATATTTAATTTCTTCCTTAGTAACCACCACCTTTCACCTTACTTATCCTTTCGCCCTACTTCCTTCCACCACAGCCTACCACCATTCCACCATCATCGCACACCACCACAAACCACCGCCATCACAAACCACCATCTTCCCACTGTCATCTATCTCCACTACCTTAATTAAACCCCACCCAATTAATTTTTCCTAATCAACTAACCCTAATCCTCTGGCCCAACCCACTCACCCAAACCCACTATCAGCGCACCCCCATTTCACCCCTCCTCATTTCATAATTCCACTCCACAAAAACCCTTACTCTCTATCTATCTCTTCTCCACTTCCCTCATCCCCCACTCTCCCCACTGCTACCCTTCCCACCTTTGCCGCCACCCTTCCCACCTTCTCCCTGCCGCCACCCTTCCCACCTTCTCACCTCCCTTCCACCATCTCGCTGCACTACTTTCCCTTCCCGACACCCCTTCCCACTTCTTCTACCTTTGAATCACCTTGACGGTGACGATCATTGCCGACGTCGCCAACGCCTCCTTCAAGTTCGACTAAGTCTCTTTCTCGCTCTCTCTGTCTCTCTTTTCTTTCTCTTTTTCTCGCTTTCTCATCCTTACCCTCTGTGCCGCCACCCCTCCCATCGGCACCCCGCCACCATTCCACCGTTTCCCCACCACTCCTTTACCTTCCCAGCACCACATTTACTTCCTAAATATTTGTTATTCGTGTTTGTGTGTGTGTAGATCCACCAAATCTGTATAGATCAGGTGTGTATGAATTTGGTCGTGTTCATTTGTATGTGTTGAATCTGGGTATGTTTGTGTTTGTGAGTGTAGATCTAAATATTTGTAATTGGTTGGAAATTTAAATTTATGACTGATTATGTTGGTGGTGAATTCTAGGGGTGGAAATGGTTTGGTTCAAACCGCGGTTTGGAGTCGAATCGAGGCAAATCGTGTGGTTTGGTTCGGTTTTTAGACATAAGTGGTTTAGCTCGGTTTGAAAAATTAACAAACCATGTGGTTCAGCTCAGCTTGGGGTTTGACACTTCTAAACCGAACCGAGCCGAACCGTTTAAGACCGAATCGCGGTTTGAAACCGTGAAACCGAACTATTAAATCGAATCGTTGTGAATCGAACCATGGAACTGCAAGAATTATGTATTCTTTCATGGCTTACCTTATGTTTACATTTAATTTTGTCCAATCTATGTACTGTGATTACATTGGTGTGCTCCTTATAAGGCAAGTCATTGTTTATGTATTCTTTCTGTAGTCTGTAGTCAAACTTGATTTAACTTTTGGGTATCACAAATCATGAATTCAGGTACTTAGTCATACTGTTCCATCCTTGATCAAGCTGCAAAAAATGGGTGGCCACTTGCATTTATTCTTAATCTTTAAGCTTGATTTAAATAGTAGAGTTTTCCTTGCACAGTTTTAGTTGAAATATTGCTTGTGGAACTTATTTATATTCTAAGTACTTATTCTTAAGCAAGTTATGCTTGTATTTATTTTAAGTACTTATTTATATTCATTATTCATAAAATGGTTAACAAAAAAAAGATTATGGTTTGAAATGCGGTTTGGACCGTGGTCTAGATCACGGTTTGGACCGTGGTCTGAACCGCAAATCAAACTGCGGTTTAAACCGAACCATAGCAATTTGGTTTAACTCGATCTGAATTTTTTTATGGTTTAGCTCGGTTTGAAATTTTTCCAAACCGATGCTAGCGGTTTGACTACTAAATTTGTCCAAACCGAGCTAAACCGAACCATTTCCAGCCCTAGTAAATTCGGTACTCATCAGGAAAGGAAGAGCAGCCTTGAGGAACAAATTCCACTGGAGTTGGAACTCGAATGGTTAACAGAGAAAGTGACAATGGAGAGGAAAGTGAGGTTTTTGAGGATAGTGAATGGTCTGTTTTAGCCTTGGTAACTAAAGAGTAGATTAAGTTATCAGGGCCGAAGGCCAATCTGATCATATCCCTCTTACCATGATCTTATAATAGGAGATAACCTATTATCTTAGAGACGTTGTCTGGCTCAATTTTCTGGATCCTATTCTAAACAACTTTGGTAGATTCAGAGAAATCCATATTCAATTTCAACCTAATAATAGAAACATGTTAATTGAAATATCAGCGGATCAATAATTAAAAATGTTGTAAAAGTACATCAATGTCAATTAGAGTTAGAACTAAGAATTGATAATGATAAGGTAAATTAGATAATCTCTACATCCCAAAATGAATCTCCAAGTTTACACTTTTCAAGAGTAAATTAGAACATTTTTTTAACATTCATTTGGGACGGAGGGAGCATATATTTCAATTAAAACCTGCCCATTCACATTTTGAATCTCAGCCACCCCACTAACCTGCGTACTATACATAAATTAACCAAATCAACCTAAATCACTAACGGCTGTTAATAGGCATCAACATGTTAATTATGTGCAAGTTTTCAAATTGCCCCCATAACCTAACAATTTCCTAACTCTCTTAACTGAGAACTAAATTGGCATATTTAATTTCTTCCTTAGTAACCACCACCTTTCACCCTACTTATCCTTTCACTCTACTTCCTGCCACCACAACCTACCACCATTCCACCATCATCGCACACCACCACAAACCACCGCCATCACAAACCACCATCTTCCCACTGTCATCTATCTCCACTACCTTAATTAAACCCCACCCAATTAAGTTTTCCTAATCAACTAACCCTAATCCTCTGGCCCAGCCCACTTACCCAAACCCACTATCATCGCACCCCCATTTCACCCCTCCCCATTTCATAATTCCACTCCACAAAAACCCTTACTCTCTATCTCTCTCTTCTCCACTTCCCTCATCCCCCACTCTCCCCATCGCCACCCTTCCCACCTTTTCAAACCGCCACCCTTCCCACCTTCTCCCCGTCGCCACCCTTCCCACCTTCTCACCTCCCTTCCGCCGTCTCGCTGCACTACTTTCCCTTCCCGACTTCTTCTACCTTTGAATCACCTTGACGGTGACCATCATTGCCGACGTCGCCAACGCCTCCTTCAAGTTCGACTAAGTCTCTTTCTCGCTCTCTCCGTCTCTCTTTTCTTTCTCTTTTTCTCGCTTTCTCATCCTTACCCTCTCTGCCGCCACCCCTCCCATCGGCACCCCGCCACCATTCCACCGTTTCCCCACCACTCCTTTACCTTTCCAGCACCACATTTACTTCCTAAATATTTATTGTTTGTGTTTGTGTGTGTGTAGATCTACCTGATCAGGTGTGTATGAATTTGGTCGTGTTCATTTGTATGTGTTGAATCTGGGTGTGTTTGTGTTTATGAGTGTAGATCTAAATATTTATTGTTGGTTGACGAATTAAATTTATGACTGATTATGTTGGAAGAGTGATTAAAAACTGGGATGTGGTTTGTGAAGGAGAGAAGTGGGGAGGTTTAAAAACAGTTGGAGAGGAAGATAATTTTCAGCCGTCGGATCAATTTGCCAACTTTCAATCTCAGCCTCTCATTATGGGGGGGGTAATAGGCGGTTAAAACCTTCCTCTATTGTATTATAGACTAGTGGGTAGCTCGTGCTTCGCATGAAAAATTAATTTTCCATTTTTAATATTACTTATTTTATGTTTTTATTTGATAAAGTAGCATGACATTTTTTTGGTGATATAAATCTATTTTATATCAATCAAAATATTTACATTTATAAATTCAGGAGATTTTTTTCTTTTAGCCTTTGTTGTATATAGTTTGTACTTATTATTATGACAATTGAAATTTGAATAATAACAATGAATTATTATTGTAATTAGTTAACTTCTAATTTTATAGATGATTGAATTAATAATATTAATTATCTTTGATAATTAATGGTTTTATACTACATACAGATATTATGATTAGTAAATATAATTAGAAAATTATATGAGAATATTGATATGATATAGTAAGTTTAATACCTAATATTTATCAAATACGAAGTATAGTAACTATTAAATTAAATATTAATAGTTACCCTATGTATGTAACTAATATTGAAGCATTATCTAAGATATTCTAATATATTAAAAAATTAATGTTTCTAATTAATGTTATATTTAACTAATAATATTAGCTTATATTAAACTAAATGATAATAATTATCCTATATAATTAATATTATGATTAACTAATACTATTAATAATAATAATAATAGTTAACATATATTAACTGTTGAGTCTTTTCCACTTCTACTTTGCTATATTAGTTATATGTTTTCTTCTATAATATAAATTCATTATTACATAGAGAGTAGATGAAAGTGTATATGATTTATGTTACAAATTATTAACTATCACTAGTAGAATTTAATATAAATAACGTTTTACATATGTAAACATTTATGTTAATTGTATTTAGTTAGTGACTCTTTAGATTACATCTTAATATGTGTTACTTATAACTTGTAATATGTCTTTATTACATATTATCTTTTTGCATAGCTATAAGTTATCTGCTAAAGTTATTAGTTAATTGCAAGAATGTAAATAGTTACATAAGAATGAAAAGACATATGACATGAAAGCTTGAAAATTAGATAAAGTTATTCGGGTCTTATGTGTCATCATCATATTTAGTCTACTTTAAAATAATATAGTATAGATTTAGTTTCCACCAATAATTACTTGGTGACTTTTTATATTCCTCATCAATTATCTTTATTAAATTTTTTTTGTAACTATTTCACTAATACCTTTGATTATATCCATTTATCACCAAATTTGTATTTAATTTTCATCAATTATTATTTGTTAAGATTATTTGACATATTCGTTAAGTTCACCGTAATAGTTATATTAATTGTTATATTTAACTAATAATATTAGCTTATTTTAAACTAAATGATAATAGTTATCCTATATAATTACTATTATGATTAACTAATACTATTAATAATAATAGTTAACATATATAGTCACTATTATAATTAACTAATAATAGTAATTGTAATAGTAATAGTTAATCTATATAGTAACTATTATAATTAACTAATAATAGTAATAGTGATAGTTAACCTATATACTAGTAATTATTATGATTAAATAATATTATTAATATTAATGTTAACCTATATAGTAACTATTATGATTAACTAATACTATTAATATTAATGTTAACCTATATAGTAATTATTATAATTAACTAATACTATTAATAGTAATCGTTAACATATACTCCCTCCGTCCCGGTTCACTTGACACCAAAATAAATGGCACAATAACTAAGAAAAAAGAATAAAATAAAAGAAATGTGTGGTAGAAAATGAAGAGAGAGAATGAGTGGGGTAAATTATTATGATTAAATAATATTATGATGGAAAATGTTAACCTATAGTAACTATTATGATTAACTAATACTATTAATATTAATGTTAACCTATATAGTAACTATTATAATTAACTAATACTATTAATAGTAATCGTTAACATATATTAACTATTATGATTAACTAATACTATTAATAGTAATATTTAACATACTCCCTCCGTCCCACACTAATAGATATCAAAATTTTGGGCACGCGGATTAAGGAAAGGTAAGAGAGAGAAAAAGTGGTGAGAGAATGTTGTGAGTGTAAAAGTAAAATAGGAGAGAAAATGAGTGGGAGGAATAGTTAGAAGAGAGAATGTTGTGAGTGAAAAAGTAAAATAGGAGAGAGAATAAGTGGGGTAAATAGTGAAGATTCCTTTCCATTTTGGGTGTGTGGAACGGATCAAAAAGGAAATAAGTATTAATTGGTGTGGGACGGAGGAAGTATATAGTAACTATTATAGTTAACTAATACAATTAATAGTATTAGTTAACTTATATTATAACTATTATAGTTAACTAATAATATTAATATTAATAGTTAACGTATATAGTAACTATTATAGTTAGCTAATACTATTAATAGTAATAGTTAACATATATAATAACTATTATAGTTAACTAATACAATTAATAGTAATAGTTAACTTATATAGTAACTATTATAGTTAACTAATACTATTAATAGTCATAGTTAACCTATATAATAACTATTAGTATTAGCTAATAAGGGAAATATCAAGAGTCTTTAGATTTTGGAATGGTGATGATGTGGCTTCTCCAAAAGCAAAAGTTTGTCTAAACATGTCTATGCGGCAAATTCTTAGGCCTCCTCATCAACTTTAATATATACTCCCTCCGTTCCAGTAATTGCTTCACCCTTTTGGGGGTGGGTTAAAGAAATTGGTGAGTGGAAAATATATTGTGAGTGTAATAGTAAAATAGGAAAGAGAATGAGTGAAGAAAATAGTAAATTTGAAAAATATTGTGAGTATAATAGTAAAATAGGAGAGATAATGAGTGGATGGAATATTAAAAATTCTTTGCCATTTTAGAAAAGGTGAAGTTTTAAACGGGACACCCGTTTTAATAAAAAGTGAAGTTATTAATGAGTGGATGAAATAGTAAAGATTCTTTGTCATTTTAGAAATAGTAGAATCGGAAGGGTACATACTAAATTTTAAGTACTTGATCTGCAATTTCCCAATCCAATCCAAAAACCGATGAGATCAGACGTTTTTGTTAATTAACTACCGTAATTTTTCTTGCCAGCCAGGACACACATCACCAGGGTCGGCTGATGAGAGGTATAAGAGGTTCCTCCGCATCGGGCCCTAAATTATGGAAGGCCCCATTTTATCTAGGTCTATTAGGTGTATAACTTCAAAAAAAAATTATGTTGTATAAAAAGTAATGATCAATATAATAAATTATTTTTAAATTTTATTACTTAATTTTGTAAAATATTAATTTTTATATAAAAACACTTATATATACATATTATATTTTTTTGTATTAATTTTTAATCATTAGGAGTCCAATATTTATATTTCGCACGGGTCTCCGGTAATTTTTGAGACGGTCCTGCACATCACATTTATAAAACCAGTGAGAGAACCTTTTCGATCTGAAAGAAGTGGGTGTATCTTCGGAATTTCTTCTGCCATGCCGACCGATCAAGCTGAGCTCAATAACGAGCAGGTAATTTTTTCCTTCCCCACATTCAAATCAATATTCGTGTTTTCTATCTTGTAGATCTATCGTGTTTATTGACAAGATCCATTTTTTCGCCCTTTGTTTTCAATCCATAGTCTCTGTCTGAATGCCTAGAAAGTTTATATAGATAAAAGGGAAAATGAGTTACAGTTGATGCTATTGATAATGTACTGTACTGAGAAATAGGTTTCTAGATGCTCAATTTTGCTGTTTAAGCTTCTATTTTCTTAGATTATGAGTGTGAAAAGTTCTACAAAAGTGAATAAGTGAAAATCAGAATAGGCAAAATCATATACAGCTTGGGTAGGTGTGCACATGTCTTAGCTTGGATCTACATTCGGAGACGAGAAAACCTGGATTGATTCTTGCTGATGTCATTAATAAACGACACAACGAAACCCATGTAAGTAGATGGATTACTGAAATTTGTTTGTTAACTCGAGATAATTTTATTGATGAATGTGGTATAGGATGCACTATTGTGTCACATGGGAGTTATGTTGTTGTCGTGCTGTTTGACATTATGGGGGGGGGGGTGGGGGGAGACTGCGTATACCTTTATATTGAACAAATGTTGATAGCTTCTCAAGAAATTGGAGGTTAGAAAGATATGGAGGGGTGACAAGTTGATGTCCTCTGTGGGATTTGGTCAGAATGGATTAAAAAGATTTTCAGGCATTAATCTTCTTAATCAACGACTTAGTAACGTGGTGCTTTTCATGTTATGCTATTGGAATCTAAACTGAAGTTCCTTTTGGTCTTGAGGGAATTTAGAGTTATCAACTTTCGTCACCCATATGTTGTGTCAACATTTGGTTGATGTTCCCTATACTTTATTACATCCTCTATAGTGGAATAAACAAGCAGGAGAATCAGTGAAAATTCTCAACATTTGGTTGATGTTGCATGATTTTGGTTTTCTGTGCCATTGATGTAGTTTGTGTGTACATTTCCAGTAACAAGAATTCTATATTTGCAATACAAACTGCTGTCATTTCAAATTGCAATATATTTTCATCTTGTTTGTTCAGCATTTTATTCTTTTTGCTTGAAACCCTGGACTTATTATTTGCTAAATTAGTCCACCAGTACAAAGTTATTTACATAATGATTACTGATTGTCATTGTGTTCAATGTTTTAAGGTTTTGAGGAGGGATATCCCATGGGAAACATACATGACAACTAAGCTGATTACAGGAACTGGCCTTCAGCTGCTAAGGCGTTATGATAAAAAAGCTGAAAGTTACAGAGCTCAATTACTCGATGATGTAATGTGTTACCTGTTTTTTCCTTTCTCTTGACCTATGTACCAAACTAAACCAATTTTTGGACTTACTCTTTTTCCTGCATTCACTATCTTTCTCAAAATTCATTTTATTTGAAGCTATTATATACTGCATTACAGAAAAAACCCTCTTATATACTCCCTACGCCCCATTTCAAATTGCACAAGTTTCCATTTAGGTGTCCCACTTAAAATTGCACAAACCCAAAATAGAAACTTTATAATACTCCGTATTTATATTTAATGGGGTCCACTTGTCATGCTCATAACAACTATCAGAAAGAAATGCTAGTGTAATATCAACTGAGTACTTATATAGACTCAATGGAGGGAAACCACAACAAACTGACACCCACTACAAATCGTAACAACTTTTCACAACAATCTCACTTCTATCTTTTACACTTTAGTCCTCAACCTGTGTGTTTGCTGTATTGACACACTACACCCCCGAGGTTGTGACCTTCTCTTGGTCAACTTTAGTAGCTTCAGTACTAGCTCCAGCATCATCTTTATCATCCCCCCTCAAGTTGATAGTGCTTTATAAATTCAGAACATTCAACATGGGTAATAGAAACACCAGTTGAGTAGAAGGCAGTGCCTTAGTAAGTTGAAGCTTAGTTGAAATGTGAAAGAAGACCAGAAGCAATCTTATCCCTAATTAAATGACAGTCTATCTATATATGCTTGGTTCTTTCAGGGAAATACTGAGTTGGAAGCAATATGAAGTGCTGCTTTATTATCACAAAACAAAGAAGCAGGATTTAACCCAGTTAAGCCAATCAATCTCAGTGAGAAGAGAAATGATCGAAGTAGCTTTACAACTTGCAGAAGCCATGCTTCTATATTCAGTCTCTGCTGAACTCCTGGACACTGTTGTTTATTTCTTAGCTTTCCAAGAGACCAGAGATGAGCCAAGAAATATGCAATATCCTGATAAAGACTTTCTAGTAGTGGGACAAGAGGGCCAATCAGCATCACAGAAGATCCTTATATGAAATGAATTAGAAAAAGGATAGAGTAACCCTTGACCACCAGTCCCTCTAAGGTACTTAACCAATTTCAAAGCTGCAATCCAGTGCGGAACCCTAGGAGAATTCATGAACTGGCTGAGAATTTGGACACTATATGAGAAATCAGGCCTGATAGTAGTTAGATAGATTAATTTCCCAACACGCCTCCTATATTGTTCAGGGTCAGTAAACATATCACCAGAGTCTGCAGCAAGATAATGATTTGATCCATGGGTAAATCTGAGACAACAAATAGGCCTTATCTGAGCTATGATATGAGGACATGAACCAGTGACAATAATGTCATCTACATGTTGGGTTTGGGGTTACAAACGCATCGAAAGAACTTTATAAATCAACAAAACCCTAGCCTTGAATCCATCTAGCATGACTAGATTAGAAATATATGAAATAGATTTACATACCTTAGTTGCGATTTTGTTGCTCAAAACGAATCTCAAAAACGAATCTTTGAACCGTTGACGAAGCTTGGATCTTCTTCTCCCTTGTTCTACCTTGGTGATGAATCAACAATGGTGATCTTCAAGCTTTAGGTGATAAAACAATCACCCTCTAATGGTAATCCACACGTAAACGAACCAAGAACAATTCTTGTAGGATTGCTAGATGATCCTCCGATTATTGAATCGATATTCAATAATCAATAGCCGAAAAACAATGAAATTATTTGGGAGCTTTTGATATTTTGATTCTCAATCAATATCAAAACTTAGAGGTTCATAAACCCTAAACAAAGATGTGTTTTTGGCTGCAAAAAGGATTGTATTTATATCAAAATATAAATCCCTAACTATTAGGTAGAATCCTTGACCAAACCAAAAACTTTCCAACCAAGGACAGCGCGTACGGACAAAATAACTAGGGACATAGGTTATTATCATCTCCATGATTATCCATTACCAACTTATACTAGTCATTCACAATAACTAGGGACACAGATTATTATAATAAACATGCAAACATATAATAAGCCAAATAAACATGCTCCATAATAAATGATAAAGACGATTACATAGCGATTTAAGTTATAAGTCAAACATAACTAAGCGCCTAGGGTATTACACCAACACTACATACACCAATAGGATATTGAAGGCAGTAGACGTTTTCTGATAGAACAAAGTATGATCATTTTTGGATTGACTGAAACCATAAGCAAGCAAGGCAGTGGGGAGTTTGGAAAACCACTGTCTTAGCGCTTGCTTTAAAGCATACAATGACTTGATCAACTTACAAGCCAACTGCTATTTGAGAAATTGTTGAGAGATGGACTCAGAAACAGAGTAACCTTGTGGAAGGCTCATAAACACTTCTTCTGACAAGTCACCATGCAAAAAAACATTGGTACATCCATTTGATCCAAAGTCCAATGCAATGAACCGGCTAAAGCAATCAAAATTCTGACTGAAGTCATTTTAGCAACTGGGGCAACTGTCTCAAAATAATCTAGACCTTCTGTTTGTGTAAATCCCTTAGCCATCAATCTTGCTTTGTGTGTATTAAGAGTGTCATCAAGTTTAAATTTCAACTTGTAGATCCATTTGCAACCTACTAACTTTTTATCGGCAGGTAATGGTTGTGCTATCCAAGTGTTATTTTGTTCTAAGGCCTGAATCTCAATATCCATAGCTTTGCACCAATTAGGATCCTTTTTGGCTTATTTATATGAGGATGGTTCAGAAAAAAGGAGATATTGCAGATATATGAGAAGTAAGAAGGAGAGATTTGAGAGTAAGAAACTGTAGAAGGACTTACCAGTACACAAGAGCTTGTGGGATGGATAAAAAAAGAAGAAAGACCATCATAATCTTTGTATTTTTCAAGGATATGTCTAGTTCTTGTAGGTCTAGTATGAGTACCGGAAGAAGCATGATTTGTGCACTCTATATTATGCTTTGGTTCATATGTAACATGATCATCAGATGATTGAGACAAATTATTATCAAGAGTATGAATAAGAGAAGAAGGTGTATCAAGATAATACGTAAGTATGGGAGAAGAAGAGGAGTCAGGAGAGGATGAGGGAACAAAATAATTCAAGTCATAAGAACATGTAAAGAAGGAATTAAATCTGATAAAGTGGAAGGAGATTGAACAAAAGGAAAGTGATGTTCATAGAAATGAACTTTTTTGGAGTAGATGATTTCGTGAGATTGAAGATCATATAGCTTGTATGCTTTCTTGCCAGTAGGATAGCCAAGAAATACACACTTTGTGGATCTTGGGGAAAATTTATCTCTATGTGAAAGAAGTGTAGATGCAAAACAAAGGTATCCAAAGGTTTCAAATGAATGTAAGAAGGTTGTTTGCCCAAAAGAACTTCATATGGACTTTTGTGATTGAGAATGGCAGTAGGCAATCTATTAATGAGGTAAGCAGCAGTTAACTCACAATCTCCCCAAAATCTTATAGGAACATTGGACTGAAATTTGAGGGCTCTTGCAACTTCAAGCAAGTGTCTATGCTTTCTTTCTACCCTCCCATTTTGTTGAGGAGTTTCAACCCAAGTACTTTGTTGTTCAATGACAATGGAAAAAAGATAAGAGGTATTGACATTGTTGAAAAATTCAGACCCATTGTCTGACTTTGACCTAATCTGTTTAACAGAAGTATTAAACTGATTTTGGACCATGTCAAGAAAGATTTTGAAGTAGGACAAAACTTGATCTTTAGATTTGAGTAAATAGATCCAAGTAGTCCTAGAGTAGTCATCAACTACGGTAAGAAATGAGTGATGATTCAGATAAGTGGAATGATGATAAGGTCCCCATACATTACAATGAATCAGACCAAAAGGAAAATTGCAATGAGACATACTCAAGGGATAAGGAATTCTAGTTTGCTTAGCAAAGTGACATATGTCACGCACATGATCTTTAGTAAGTTCAACAGAGATATCATGAGATACATGTTTGAGAGATGAAAAAGGAATATGACCAAGTCTCATATGCCACAATACACAATCAGTTTGCACATTACAAGAGACAGTAGTATTCACACTAGGCAAAAAACTAGAAGAAACAGATGGCCTAGAAAATACAAATTTATAGAGGCCTCCTTCTTGTTTACCAATCACTTTCAGTGTCTTGCTTAGTAAGTCCTGAAATAAGCAATAAGGAGAGAAGAACAAAAGGCAATAGTTGCTGTCAGTAGTTAGTTTACTGCCAGAGATCAAGTTGATATGAAAAGCAGGTATGTATAAGACATTGTGAAGGATAAGATGTGGAGATAGAGAAACAGGTTTTGTGTGAGTTACTGGAGACTTGTGACCATCGTGAAGCAGAATGAATGAGTTTATGGAGACATGATTTTCAAGAAGAGAAAGATTGGAAGTGATATATGATGTGAAGCTCAGTGTCAATTATCCAATCATGAGAGTTGTGCAAAGCATATTGAGACAGATAGATATAACTAGTAAAACTTGATAGTTCAAGAGTACCTGTAGACTAAGTAGGGTCATGATTCTGCATAAACTCTAGGAACTGAGCATAGTGATTGTCCATAGCATCAGGAAGGATACCAGAATCTGCAACCACATTGCTAGCAAAGAATCTGCAACCACATTGCTAGCAAAAACCTTTGAAGGAGCATCGGTAACTGCAGCCTTGTTTCTCCCAAACTTAGGCATCTTTGCAGGATCTGGTTGACACCATAGAGCTTGTGCCATTCAGGAAATCCATGAATGAAGAAGCATGTATCCTTGATGTGACCTGTTCCTCCACAGTGATCACAGTGTAAATGAGCTTTGCCATTGTTCCTCTCAGTTCTCTTAGAGTTGAATGAAGGCCTTGGATTGTTTTTTACCATGAGAGCTGCAGTCTGAAATAGAAGCAGGAGGAAGACTAAGAGAGCAGGACCTCTGCCTCTCATCCTGAGTAATCAGTGCCAACACTTGGTTCATATTAGGAATTGGATTCATCGCGAGAATCGTGCCTCAAATAGAGGTGTAGCCATCATTTAGTCCCATCAGAAATTGAGTGATTTTGACCAGCTCATCATGATCCTGAATTTGTTGTTTAGCTCCACACAAGCAAGTGCACAGACATTTTGGAGTATTGCGTACATCTTCAATTCATCCCATAGGCTTCAGAATTTAGTGAAATATGTAGAAACAGACATGGATCCATGAGTGAGAGACGAAATTTCATTACAAATTTGATAGATATGTGGTGCATTACCATGCATAAATCGATTCGCTGAATCAATCCAGATTTCATGAACTGTTGTTAAGTAAACAATGCTTGACCTAATTTCAGAACTCACTGAGTTCAAAATCCAGCTTATAACCATGTTATTGCACTTATTCCATGCCATTAGATACTTTGATTGTGGATTAGGTCGTTGATTAGATCCATCAACCATTGCTAACTTCGTTTTTGAGGATAATCCAACAATCATTCCGCGTTTCCACTGATTGTAATTGAAATCAGTTAATGATTCAGAGACAAGGACCATACCAGGATGGTCGTTGGAATGGAGAAATAGAGGATGTGCCGGAGATAATTGAAGCACCGATTTAGTCTGGTCGTAGGCATTGTCACCGATCATAGTCGTCGTAGTTGTTGCAGTAGTTGTCGTAGGTAGAGTTTCACCGGTCGTTGCCATAAGTGCAGACGATCGGAAGGATATTGAAGAAGGTAATTGAGATTGTAGATGAAGAAGGAACATTATAGATGAGCGGAAGCAAATTTGTAAAATCAACATCTGATACCATGAAAGAAATGCTAGTGCAATGTTGTGTTTATTCATGAATCAACTGAGTACTTATACAGACTCAATGGAGGGAAACCACAACAGACTTACACCCACTACATATTGTAACAACATTTCACAGCAAACTCACTTCTATATTTTACACTTTAGTCCTCAACCTCTGTGTTTGCTGTATTGACACACTGCATCCCTGAGGTTGTGACCTTCTCTTGATCAACTTCAGTAGCTTCAATACTAGCTCCAGCATCATCTTTATCACTATCTCACTTATTGTTCCTTACCCCACTAACAACCCCTACCCCACTTTCCATACAACACCTAAATATTATACATTTTCCCTTAAGTCCCGTGCATGGCAATTTTTTTGCAATTTGAAGTGGTACGGAGGGAGTATTATTTTATGTGTATCCAACCTTTTATAATTGAGAATTATGTTATATCACTAAACTGTTTTTGGATTAAGATCTGTGACGACCAATAGATCAATCTTCTTTCTTCATGTATTATAAACACTAATAATTTTATAATCCATAGCAACCACAGTATAACACATCAGGTATCAACTGTGTATTGACTACTTGCAGTTTTAGTAACTTCGAGTAGCTGACTACAGAAATTAATTGTTGCAAGTGACGTTGAGTTATCAATGAAACAATTTAATGGTTACAGGATGGTCCAGCATATGTTCGCGTGTTTGTGAGCATTTTGCGAGACATATTCAAGGAGGAGACAGTTGAATATGTTCTGGCTTTAATTGACGAGATGCTTACAGGTAACCCTTGCAAGAATTGTGAATATACTATACTCCCTCTGTCCCACTTCAATTGATACTTATTTCCTTTTTGGTCCGTCCCACTTCAATTGATACTTCCCAAAATGGAAAGGAATCTTCACTATTTACCCCACTCATTCTCTCTCCTATTTTACTTTTTCACTCACAACATTCTCTCTCCTAACTATTCCTCCCACTCATTCTCTCTCCTATTTAATTTTTCATACTCACAACATTTACCTTTTTCTCTTTCTTACATCACTTTTCCTTAATAGTTGTGCCCTTTTTTTTGGTCTCAAATGAAGTGGGACGGAGGGAGTATATTTGATGTTATGAGCGTTTGACTTACTGATTATCCTTTTGACAGCCAACCCCAAAAGAGCAAAATTATTCCATGATCAATCTCTTGCAGATGAGGACACTTATGAACCTTTCCTGAGGTACTCTTCATAGAAAATTGAATATTAAGTAATGAAACTTATCCATGGTGTGCTATGTGGCGGTATCAGGACAGCTGTTACATTGTTTCTACACACACACACACATTTGTGTGTATATATATGTATATGTGTGTGTGTGTGTGTATCAGTAAATACATGTGATACTCTTATTTATAAACAGAAACCAAGTAATATCAGCAGACTATCACACCTCAAACCAAATATTGAAGCACGAAAAGATGTAATCAGTGTCCATCATTCACATAGATGATTGATTACGCTAGAAAGTATTGTAGAAAGCCTACTTTCATGACTTACATTTCTGTAGATTGATCTCCAGAGTACATCATCTTTTAATTCTTACATTTAAATGTTGGTAGAGCCTCCCATTTCTGTCAGACTAGAAAACTATGTAAAATGAGGTCAAACTGAAGATGTCACAGTTATCTACACCTGAAATGATGTTCTTTTTTCAACTACAGTTCAGTTTTCTAGGCAATATATGAATCACTGCTTATCTGTTACATACATTTACTCCGTACTTAATTTAGATGCAGTTAGTACTATTGTCACCACAGAAACTAGTATTTCTATCAAATTATGAATGTAAGAGAATGATGCATTCAAAATGATTGTAGTTCAAATAAATCCAAATCCTTTTGTATTCAGATTGCTTTGGAAAGGGAATTGGTTCATACAAGAGAAGGGCTGTAAGATACTAACACTGATAGTAAGGTATCTATACAGTGATCCATACTTGTAGTTCCTTGAGAAAACTAGATAGTGAGATCTGTTTGACTTACTTTGGTTAGTCTTCATTGTAATGTCAGTGCTAGGTCAAAGCACGATAGAGGCGCTGAAAACGGAGAAGCCTCAAAGTCAAAGAATACCAGCATTGATGATGTTCTGAAAGGCTTAGTGGAATGGCTATGTTCTCAGGTTTGTGTATATTTGTCCTCTACTTCTTGATGGTGAAGTATATTGATGATTCTTTGTATATCAATTTGTGGTTGCTTACTTGCTTCTCTAGAATAGGAATTCTTGTGGATGGGGTTTACTCCTATTATGGATGTTTCCTAAATCAGATGTCTATATACTGCTTCAGACGTGATAAAAGAGTACACTTTTTTTTTCATCTATGCCTTCAAAATATGGGAGTTTGACTTAGTTTAAGCTTGAGCGGAGAAAAGAAAAGAATTTCACGAGTTCCGATCACAGTTTCCTGAAAACTTTACTTCACCTGTTAATTGCAGAACCGGATCATGGTAGATTTGCTAGTTGTTTATTTGCATTGCAACTCAACTGCAGTATGAAAAACATCTTAATTGTGATTTTGATAAGGTCTAAGATTGTATTATATCTCCGTTTTGATTCCCTAAAAATTGCTTAAATAATGATATTAATCATAGAGCTCTTTGTGTATTTGTACAGCTAAAGAAGCCTTCCCATCCTAGCCGTGGTATTCCAATTTCCATTAACTGCCTGGCAACTTTATTGAAGGAACCTACAGTGAGATCTTCGTTTGTTCAAGCAGACGGAGTTAAGCTGCTTGTACCTTTAATCTCTCCAGCATCCACTCAGCAGTCGATTCAGGTAAACTTTATTTTTGAATGTCAGGGAATCATCCAAATCCACCTATTTACAAACTACAGGCTCATATGAATTAATAAGTCATCCTATTCGACATATCGGGTTTATTCCTTTTTCCATTGTTCTTGTAACAGCTCCTCTATGAAACATGTCTTTGCATTTGGCTTTTGTCCTACTATGAACCTGCAATTGAATACTTGGCTACTTCCAGAGCCCTTCCACGGTTAATAGAAGTTGTCAAAAGTTCCACAAAGGAAAAGGTAATTTCTAGGCCCTCTCTGTGTGTTTTGTTCATTTTACATATCAGCTTTTCTCTTCGAGTGCCTGTTATGTTGCCATGCTTACTTTTGTAGAGGCCATGTTGCAATGAGTACTCTCTCTCTCTCTCGCTCTCTCTCTCTCTCTCTCTCTCCCTCGTTAATAAGTATCTAGAAAGATTTTTTTTATAGACATATAAGTCAAAACTCTTCTTGTTTATTTGGAATTTGAAGCATGTGGAGCATCAATGAATGCAGGTTGTCAGGGTCATTATCTTAACTCTCAGGAGCGTGCTCTCCAAAGGAACATTTGGTGCTCAGATGGTAGACCTTGGACTCCTGCAAATTGTGCAGAGTTTGAAGGCTCAGGCTTGGAGTGACGAGGTGAGAAATTTGCTATCCTGGTGTTTTCGTGGTTACCAAACATACTCCTCAACAAATATTTTTGTCCTTGCTCATGGGATAGGCTTTTCTTTATGGATCTGCTGTGTATGGTGTCCATTTAAAACTTAAATTTGGTGAAATCTACTTGTGTATATTTTCATTAAAACTTAAGTAGATCAAAAGAAATTGATAAAATGATAAAATTTTAACTGAATATGATGGATACAAACATCAAGAAAACTTCTGATGTAGACTCTTAAGTTTTCCACCCACGGAGCCAACAAACTGGTTATGAATATATTGATCTTGAAACCCTTTTTTTGGCCTAATAAATAGGTCAAAGCTGTGCATTTGAGTCTTTTCATACTCCCTCCATTCCTATATATGTGTCGTTTTAGGCTTCAATTCAGATTCCTAATTACTTGATGTTTTGCGTTTATTTTCATCTATTTGACCAAATTACCTTATCTCTATTAATGAATGCCCGTGTCCTGCGCCTCTCTCTCTCTCTCTCTCTCTCTCTCTCTCTCTCTCTCTCTCTCTCTGTCAGTATTGTTCTTCAGCTTCTTCCATAAAAAAACTTCAACCTCCCCGTTAATCTGCTTCTCTCTCCCTCCTTTCACCTTGTTTTCTTTTTCTTCAACAACGATCACCTCTTTACCCTCTTCTCATTCAACGGCTGTATTTTCCTCTTCCTCAACTGCGGTTTAATCCATGAAGATGGAAATAAGAATGAAAAAAAAATCTTCGCTTTTGACAGAAATCAACGTAAATTTGATGAAGAGAACGGACCAAAACTCAATCAAAATACAAATCACTATTACTTACAGGAGTGACCCAAGTGGGTTATGAAAATATTTGTCCTCATCACGCAGCGTTGTTCCGAATGAATCGACCAATAGACATGACCCGATACATTAGGTAGATGGAGAATCCGACGACCTACTGCGGAGGCGCTTGGGGGTTGATTGCAAATTCGCAACCTGGTGGGTCGATCTTTGTATGAAAAACCATGGTTACAGATTTGGGAGGGGAGAGAGAAAGGGGCGGGGAGTTGGGGTTTTGGTGGAGGAAGAGAGATTGAAAAAATGCCTTTGTGCTTCTCTCCTGTACTTCTCTTTTTTGATCATTGCATTTAAGATGAAAGATAAAAGGGTAATTGTGGAACTTTACATGATATTAATTGATTCCTTGGTATGTGGGTTTTTGGTTGAAAGGACAAATATAAAGGAATAGAGGGAGTGTATGACATACGGAGTTCTGGAGGCGTTATTGGGACTTCTATTATAGCTATGAGGCTATTGTAGTCATTATGAAGTGTTTCTGTTTGATAAAGTCTTACACTTACCTTCTGTCATTGTGCTTTATCCATAATTAGGATCACCAGTGTTTGTTCCATTGTGGTTGTGATGCGTATTTACTTACAGATGTGACCTATTTCCCTTGATTTTTTGAAAGGTCAAAGCTGGTTGTGAGGTTTTACTGTAGTTACTAACATCCAATTCACAAGATTGGAAGAGTTGCTGCAGTTACTAACATCAGATCGGTGCTCTAATTCCTGAGCTCTCTTCTTCTCTCTATTTTTCAGATGCAAAGCCGTAAAAAGCAACCCAAGATTGGTAGAGTTGCTTTGGTTTAAGCTCATCTTAAAGAATCGGCTTGTGAGCTTGAGAGCCAAAATTTGAGCACTACTAGATTGGAGTAAGTTCAACAAGTTTGGACATCTGGAACACTATTTTGAGTCACCAACCTTCTTCAGCATGGCTTGATAAACAGCCTTTCTAGTTGTGAGCTCAGGTCAAGACTCGATCTATTGAGGGGTCACAACACTCTAGTAGCTTCGGGGATATGAAGCAGATCAACAACAATAACGAAGCCTTAGTCTCAAAACGATTTTTGGTTGACTAACATGAATCGTCATATGGACTAGTTAATGAAAGAGGTAAGAAAACAAGATAAAAAGAAGAGAGGGTAAAAAAAAACCCGTGAAAGCTAAGAAGAAATTTAAAAGAATAAATAAGTGGGAAAATTTGGAAAAAAAGAGAAGAATAGGAAAGCAAATAGCATCATCGACATAAATTGTTGCCCTCTACTCCGCTTTCTCAACACCATATTTTCTTCCAATCCAAGTGAACTCATATCGCTTTCAATCACCTTAGCCATGTTTTCTTAGGCCTACCCTTACATCTCACCATCTTATCACTTTTTCACTCTTCGGACCTCCTAACTTTATAGCATCACTTGGTCTCCGTTTCACATGACCAAAACATAGACGATTCTCCCTCAACTTATCTTCATTGGATGCAACTCTTATTTTCCATCGGATTAACACATTCCTCAACCGATCGTCTTTTGTATGCCCACACATCAATCGTAGCATACGCGCCCGCGACACATTCATCTTATTAAAATGATATTATTTCACAGCCCAACACTAAGTGCTATACAGCAGCGCAAGCCTAATTGTCGCGCGATAGAATATTTTCTTCAATCTATGGGGAATATCGGGATCACATAGAAACCTGTGACACTCTTCCATTTCAACCAACCTTCTTTGATTCTATGAGTCACGTCTCCATCAAATTCTTCATCCTTTTGAATAATAGATCGAAGATCGAAACTTGGACAATCTTACCATCTAATGTGATCACCCATGTCTCTCTGATTCTAACCCCGTTAAAATTATACTCCAAATATTCAGTCTTGCTTTTCTTCAGCCTAAAATCCAAAGATTTTAAAGTATGTCTCTATAATTCCAGCTTACTTTCAACAACCTCATTTGTCTTATCAATCAACACAATACCATTTGTGAACATTATACACCACGGTATGTTATATTGAATTGATCTCGTCTATTCATTTATGATTATAGCAAATAGAAAAGACTTTAAGTGCAGAACCCTGATTCACTTTAATCATAATAAGGAACTCTTTTGCCATCCAACAATAGTCCATACACTTGTAATAACTCCGTCGTACATGCCCGTGATTATGTCAATATATTTATTTGAAATATCTATCTTTTCTAAAGCCCACGCCTACCAGAATACCTCTATTGGTACTTTATCAGACGCCTTCTACAAATCAATAAAAACTATATGCTGATCCTTCTTTTTATCCCGATATTTTTTCATTATGTGTCTCACAAGATAGATTGCCCCTATAGTCAATCTTTTGGGCACAAATCTAGATTGGTTGTTTGAGATATTCACTATTCTCAATAACCTTTTTTCAAATCACTTGTTTCCAATGTTTCATAATTTGACTCATGAGTTTGATCACTCGATAATTGACACAATTTTGGACATTACCTTTGTTCTAATACAAAAGGATTAGAGTACTTTTCCTCCACTCCATTTGCATTTTATTACTTTACCATATCTTGTTGAGTAGTGTTGTTAACCATTCTATTCCTTTTTACCCAAAACATCTCCAACCCTTAATAGGTATGTCATCAGACATATAGCTTTTTTCAATTCCATCTTTTTCATTGCCATTTTCAGTTAACTTTTTCGAGATTTTCACCTAAATTCTCGATTAAGCATACTCGAAAGTGATATTTAAATCTCCAATATCTTGTCCGTGATTGCCATTAACTTTTTCGAGATTCCCACAAAGTTTGATCCGGTAATTATTACTCACGTTAATGACCTAATAAAAATCCTAAATATTATGAAGAACAACTTTGAAGAATAAGAAATTAATTAAAATTGTAATTAGATTTTTAGCATAAAACTTAGACACCGTTTATACCAAATCCATGAACAAAGAAATTAGCCAAGCATATTCATGATAACAATCACCAATATTAAATTAAAATAATAAAACCTGGAATCTTGATATTAAAAAGCTTCAATTCTTGCTAGGGCTTGAAATCTCCAAAAGAAAAGTAAAAAGTGAACCCTAATAATGTTCTAAAAAGAAGTATTTATACTTCCCCCAATTACCTAATACTAAAAGGAAAAGAAAAGAAAAAAAAAAGAAAATTAAAAAAAAAACGTCCTGAAATAACTGCAACAGCGGCTGATGTCATCATCCTTGGATTCGATTCGTGGCACGATTTGTGCCTTTTGGCAAAGTCGTGCTGATTGAATTACGCACATGGCACGATTCGTGCTAATGGGCACAAGTCGTGCTAATTGATTTTTTCCTGTTTTGCACTTTGGTCCTGGTACTTTCGAGATTTGCACTTTGGTTCCTCCTTTTTCAATATTTTGCATTTTAGCCCCTGAACTTTCAAAACACTAACAAAACACATTAAATTCCCAAGGTTTGAACAGAAAATAAGCTTGGAAATATATCTTTTGGATGGGTAAAACCACATTCATCAGCATGCTTCCTTTAGATTTTCCTAGGATAAGAAGCAGATTGCATACTATATTTTGAGGTCAAATAAATATGCAGCTAAGCTTCACCAACCCCAATACCCATTGACTGAAAAGTGTTTACATTGGTACTCCTTTAGGATGACTGCCTTGTCCCCCCTTTAAAACTGAATTGAATAAATTTAAGAAGAGTGTTGTCTTTTCCACTTTGTGTTGGCCCGACATAACCTGCAATGTCACACCATTATTAATCTTCACATAGCTTTTTCAGCATTTATTTATCTGAAAATGACGCAACATGAAAAGAAATATAAATTTAACAACATCCATTTTTGGTCCACATTGCACAAAAAGTGCTGTTTATTTCATTCCAAGTAATGTTTGTTGAGAGAGATTTAAAGTTGAAGAGATTCTTCTCTCTCAAGAGAACTTCACTTATGAATTTTCCCTCAAGCTAAGGCAATAAGGCTGATTCAGCTCCCATTTGCTTGATGTTGTGGGACTCCAGATAATTGATAAGTATTTCTTAGTAAGGAGATTCCTAGTTTATTTTTTCACGTTTTTGTTTTCTTGTCATTGTTCTCTCAAGGACCTGTTGGAGGCGCTTAATCAGCTGGAAGAAGGACTGAAAGAGAGCATTAAGAAATTGAGTTCTTTTGACAAGTACAAGCAAGAAGTCCTTCTTGGCCATCTCGACTGGTCCCCTATGCACAAGGATCCTATCTTTTGGCGAGATACCATCACGCACTTTGAAGAGAACGACTTTCAGGTATCAATCACTCAAGCATTTGTTCCAGTTATGCTTCTAAATACATCCCGGGAAAAAAGTCTCATCTCTAAGATTTAAGCATACATTTTCCTTTCTTATTATTTCATCATGTTACATAGATACATTTAATATTTATCCAACTTGTCTGATGTAAAGAACAGAGGTTATGAGATGGAACCGAACGAAAATCAACATGATTCGTTAACAAAGAAGGCACAGCCGTTCTTGTCCTTTAATTCAATTCATAAATCCAAAAACTAAGTTATTCCAAGCCATAAAGATGTTTAAATACTCTCCTAAAACCCTAAAACGAAATAGCAAACAAAGTACCAAAATACCCCTAAATTAATTAAACGAAAACAGCAGCAATTAAACATCAGCAAACTTCAGCAATTCTGCCCGACAGTTGAGGCGCCCGCCTGGACATTTTGAGGCGCCAGCCTCGAGTGCAGAAACTTGGCTTTGATGTTCGCCAAGTGAGGCGCCCGCCTGGGTGGGAACGGGGCGGCCGCCTGGAGCCCAGCCTCGAGTCTTCAGCATCAGCAGTTTGCTCAGCCTCAGCAGCAACCCTTCAGCAGCTTGCTCAGCCTCAGCAGCAACCCTTCTCTCTTCACCTGCGACTGCATCATTGTCATACACCACATATTTACACACACACACACACACATAGATAGCCAATAGAAAACGTTTTATTATGCACCCCAACAGAGAATTTCTTAACAATCAATTCATATATCTATTGATAGAAACAAATTCTATATATATCCATCCCTTATTGAAGAGGTATGCCCTGACCTTTTTAGTGAGTACAAAGTGAGTACAATAGGTCTATATGACAGATTTTCAGGTTGACATCTTAACATCTACTCCGTAACATTTACTCCTTTTGAAAAGGAAAATGAAACTTTTGTAACTACTATATAGTTGCCTATGTTTTTGTATCTAAAAATAAAAAGTAAATTGTCATCGAATTTTCATTCGGAAAATTATTTATTTCACTTGAAAAGCCTAAGTGACCTTATTCAGCTGTGATGGATGTAGTATCCCCTAGGCACTTTTGACTGTGAGTGTGCTATCACAGGATGAATCTTTTTCTTGTTTCTTTTTCGTTTGAGTGGGGTGTTTGTGAATGTGAGTATTAAATTGAGATACATTGATAAGATCAAACATATGTATGATGGAGTGACTTATTAAGAATGACCGCATAGGATATTTGTGAGTTTTCAGTTACTCTGGGACTTCATCAAGGATTGGCCTTAAGTCAGTATCATTAGGGATGGCAACAAAAGCGAACCTGTCCCAAACCTGCAATGACCCACCCTTAATAGGAAGGGTTCGGTAAGTACTTCCAAAACCCGTCGAGTTATCACCTCGAACCCGCGCCGCATGACATACACCTTTATTTATAATAATTTCCTAAATATTAATAATATTTATATATTGCTCCTATTTATGTTTGATGAAGTATTGTACTTTTTTATTTACATATAATATTACAGGTATCTATCATTTAAGGTAAAAAAGGGAAAACATAATATCGTTGCATAGTAGTGATCTTTCTTACAAGTTTAAGAGTAAATGGAGCGTGGCAGAGGGGTTCAGTTTTGTCTTAATTGGGCGGGGTTTAAGTTTCAGAGGTTTCAAAAATAAAATCTGCACGACATGCAGTGCTCCATGACAGAAAGAAAACCTGAGATGTTGCAGAATGAAACCATGACGTGTAATTAACTGTGACTAGTACTTGGTGAAAAAGAGAACCGTTGAGCGAATTACTGATCTTTCCAGAATAGAGAGAGAGTGTGTCATTTTGGTTGCCTAATCTTTTGAAAACTAGGAATGGTCAGGAGTTAGCCTCTTAGAAGTAGGAACAATCTAAGACTCTCCTATGCTTGCATGTTAAACTAGCTTCAACTTCATACATTGCGTCAGAATGTCGGTACTCCCTCTTTCCCGGAAATGTTGCATTTGACTTTGTTAAGGAAGATGATTTATTTTATCGGAAGTCCTGAAGAATGTGATGCTCGAACTCTTTGGTTTACCCCGTATACCCGTGTCGCACATTCGTATTTTAGTGTTATCGACACGAGTTCGTCAGGGTAAACCAGAAAGTCCCAGCACCTTTACCCGAAGGGACATGAAGATGCTTTATTAGTTTGTACATTGCTTGTACAATGCTACTACTGTACTAAGTTGATTTTCTTAATTAGAAACGCGACATTTATTTTGGGAGAAACTAATAAGGAAAGTGCAATATTTATTATGGGACGGAGGGAGTAATATTTACTTGAAGGTACATTTCAAAATATTAAGACAATTCACTTCTTAATTTGGTGATATAATGCTTCTTTCATCCTAGAAGAAGAGTTTCATTTTCTGATTTGTTTTTTTTTTCCTTTCTAAAAGGAGGTCCTGTTTCTATAATATGCAATTATATTGCATTCATGTTCCAAGTTTTCCTCAATTTTGAGAATTGAAAACTTATGAATCCACAATGCATTACCTACCAGTTTTCTTCTATCTGAATACTCTCCTGTCTCGAGTGCAAGGTTGTTATTGAGGTGAGAGAGGCAAGGTTGTTATTGAGGTGAGAGAGAGAGAGAGAGACAGAGAGTATTCCCGTTTGAATGGTGGATTTTCATCTGTTTTAAAACTTTCTAGAGAAGGGAAGAATGTTTCACGTACTGCAATGGTGGATTTTCATCTGTATTAAAACTTTCTAGAGAAAGGAAGAATGTTTCATGTACTGCAATGTAACAGGTTCTACGGGTCCTGATTACAATTTTGGAGACATCAAGTGATCCAAGGGCATTAGCTGTTGCATGCTTTGATCTGTCCCAGTTTATTCAGTATCATCCTGCTGGACGTGTGATTGTGACTGACCTCAAAGCTAAGGAGCGAGTTATGAAATTGATGAACCATGAGAATGCAGAGGTCACCAAAAATGCCTTGCTCTGTATCCAAAGGCTTTTCCTTGGAGCCAAGTATGCAAGCTTTTTACAAGCTTAATTATTTTATTTCTCTCGTCCGTCCACCAAATTTAACTTATTCTAGAAGAGAATATGAGTCGGCTGTGTCATACATAGTGTTTAATGTATAATCTACTCCTTTTAACAGCTACTCTTTTTTTTTTTTTTCTTTTTTTCTGAACGTGTGTAGAGTTGATTTGTTTTTTAAAAATCACAATAAAAGTCACTGCTTGTACTGTAAGTAAATTTTGGGGAGCAAGGCTTGATGACAGCAGCTGTGGATCCAATAATACACACTTCATTTTGTAGCATTTGTTAATTAATTACATCTTGCTTCTTTCTGCAATTTTGATGTCAGCTCAATGTTGGTATGTATTTGCCATAGACCTTATCTACCATGAAAGAAATTATGTGTTAGAAAAAGGGCATAGGTTCTGGGTTGTTGTGCATACGTAATTTGACCTTGTCAATAACACTTGATTATGCAAGAAAAACATATTGCTTAAAAAGTGCCGTTGACGTTGTCTTTAAATGTTGTTTGTTCAAACACAAATGTTAGTTCATGTTATGTTACTGGGTCAATTGTGGATAGTGGAAGAAATTGAACTCGGACAAAAAAAATAAAATGATATTTCCAGTTTCACACCCATTGTTCGGCTGATGGGAATGGGTATCACGTTTCCTTGCTAAGTTGATATGATCAAGGTTAGTTGGATCGATTTGAGTTCACAAGAACTCAATAAATCATTTGTTAAACAAGATTAATTGGATTTTTTTTTTTCTCTAATTTTTTTTTAAATTCTTTTAAATAAGTATTTCCAGAATGACAATCCTTCAAAAATATTTGTCAAAATAAACACTTTCTTGAAACTCGCTTCTGATAGTAGCGAATTTATTATTTTCTTGCTTAAACTTGCTACTTCTAGTACCGAGTTTATATTTTACTAGTGGGTAGCCCGTGCTCCGCACGAAAAATTAATTTGCCATTTTTTATATTACTTATTTTATGTTTTTATTTGATAAAGTAGCATGACATTTTTTGGTGATATAAATATATTTTATATCAATCAAAATATTTACATTTATAAATTTAGAAGATTTTTTTCTTTTAGCCTTTGTTGTATATAGTTTGTTCTTATTATTATGACAATTGAAATTTGAGTAATAACAATGAATTATTATTGTAATTAGTTAACTTCTAATTTTATAGATGATTGAATTAATAATATTAAATATCTTTGATAATTAATTATTTTATAAAATTTATACTACATACACATATTTTTAGTAAATATAATTAGAAAGTTATATGAAAATAGTGATCAGGTATAGTAAGTTTAATACCTAATATTTACCAAATATGGAGTATAGTAACTATTAAATTAAATATTAATAGTTACCCTATGTATGTATGTATGTAATTAAATTGAAGCATTATCTAAGATATTATAATATATTAAAAAATTAATGTTTCTAATTAATCTTATATTTAACTAATAATATTAGCTTATATTAAACTAAATGATAATAATTACCCTATATAATTAATATTATGATTAACTAATACTATTAATAATAATAATAGTTAACATATATTAACTATTGAGTCTTTTTCACTTCCACTTTGCTCTATTAGTTATATATTTTCTTCTATAATATAAATTCATTATTACATAGAGAGTAGATGAAAGTGTGTATGATTTAAGTTACTAATCATTAACTATCATTAGTAGAATTTATTATAAATAACGTTTTATATATGTAAACATTTAGGTTAATTGTATTTAGTTAGTGACTCTTTAGATTACATCTTAATATGTGTTACTTATAACTTATAATATGTCTTTATTACACATTATCTCTTTGCATAACTATAAGTTATCTACTAAAGTTATTAGTTAATTGCAATAATGTAAATAGTTGCATACGAATGAAAAGACATATGACATGAAAGCTTGAGAAATTAGATAAAGTAATTAGGCTCTTATATGTCATCACCAGATTTAGTCTACTTAAAAATAATATAGTATAGATTTAGTTTTCACCAATAATTACTTGGTGACTTTTTATATTCCTTATTAATCATCTTTATTTAATTTTTTTGTAACTTTTTTACTAATACCTTTGATTATCTCCATTTATCACCAAATTTGTATTTAGTTTTCATCAATTATTATTTGATAAGATTATTTGACATATTCGTTAAGTTCACCGTGATAGTTATAGTAATTGTTATATTTAACTAATAATATTAGCTTATATTAAACTAAATGATTATAGTTACTCTATATAATTACTATTATGATTAACTAATACTATTATTAATAATAGTTAACATAAATAGTCACTATTATAATTAGCTAATAACAGTAATAGTAATAGTTAATCTATATAATAACTATTATAATAAACTAATAATAGTAATAGTGATAATTAACCTATATAGTAATTATTATGATTAAATGATATTATTAATAGTAATGTTAACCTATATAGTAACTATTATGATTAACTAATACTATTAATATTAATGTTAACCTATATAGTAACTATTATAATTAACTAATACTATTAATAGTAATTGTTAACATATATCAACTATTATGATTAACTAATACTATTAATAGTAATATTTAACATATATAGTAACCATTATAGTTAACTAATACAATTAATAATATTAGTTAACTTATACTGTAACTATTATAGTTAACTAATACTATTAATAGTAATAGTTAACATATATAGTAACTATTATAGTTAACTAATACAATTAATAGTAATAGTTAACTTATATAGTAACTATTATAGTTAACTAATACTATTAATAGCAATAGTTAACATATATAATAACTATTATAGTTAACTAATACAATTAATAGTAATAGTTAACTTACATAGTTATTATTATAGTTAACTAATACTATTAATAGTAACTAGTGCTACACCCGTACGTTATACGCACGGATAAAAAACTATTTCAAAGAAAGTTGAATTGATTTTAAATGAGTAATGGTTATGGAAGAGCAAATCCAATCCCAAGCATGAATAAGCACACAAATATGAGTAGTTCACGTGGCAATTAAATGCTATGCCATACTTAATATACACGCTCACTATTTTGTTTCTGGGAAGTGGGGAGGGGAATGTGAGGCTGACCTTGTAGCATAAATCCTAGGGCACGTAGTGTACTGGTACCATTTTTCTGGGGTGTAAATATAATAGACTCCAATAGACACCTAAATTTTAAGTGTATTAAAAATAAGAATCTAATCCAACACTTAAAAATCAACATTAGGTATCTTTACAGAATGATTCAACTTAACGAAGCATTTTTAATTCTTAGACACCAGCCATAAATACTAATTCCACAATCCTTACCATGCATTGGCTGGACAGTATACCTAAGCCTAACGGTGGTTCTGAATCACATTTGAACATAGAAAGGAAACTTTTCTCAAACGCCCTTAGGTGTGAGTTCTGGGCAGCTAAAATTTTGCTTTGCTCCAATAACATGGTAAATGATTGCTGAACTCCCAAGGGTAGGAACGGGCGCACAAGTTTGACAACATTCATCCTGAGGAAACTGACATATTTAAGATGGAAGGGGGATGTTGGGCCAGTTTTAGGGCTTTTCTTATTTTAGAAGTATAGTCTTCTTTTTTGAAAGAAGAAGAATCATTCACTAACAACCATTCAGAAGGTGACCGAACCCCAGGTGAACGGCGGCACCTTAGGGAAGCATACACACCTACAACAAATTCCGTGGGACTCCTTTCGAAAATCCGGAGGGGTATTTACATCGAAAACATAAAGTACGGCCAATAAGAGGGGATGCTAAGGGCGGGGCTAGTGATCCGATCTCTGGCAAGAATCATTTGGCAGAGTTTTCTACTCCCTAACTAAGTGCGATCCATTATCAAGTTACTCCAATTAATTTTAGGGTATCCTTACAGAAGAAAACTCTTTTTTCTATTACTTCAAGTAGAGACGGGTGAAGACATGATTTGGGGAAAGCTGGGAAGACTTAATGGAGATAAGAACTTAGATTTACTTTTCAAGTTATCACAAATTGGGGGATAACGAACTGCGGGGCATTCTTCTAAAGACTAAACTAAAAAGGGGCCAAAATGAGAAAACCTGTAAAGTTTTAGTACCAGAAGTTTTGTTTTGTTTTTTTGTTACACGATTTCCCCCAACACAATCTTACATCCCTAAAAATTCATATAACTGGTTTTTGTATCTTTTCTTAGCTATTCCTCAAAAAATTTGAGAACCTCAAAATAATCCATCTCGAAAAATACTATACCATTCCCTCTCTAAACAGAAATACAGATGGAACTGCCCATCTAGTATGAGCACCAAAACCAGGAGACTTTGCTTAGATGTTAGCTTCATACACAACTCACCTTGTGAGCCTGGTCTATCAAAATTCTTTTAAAATGTGTAGATTCGGAAAAATTTGATCATGGGAAAGATTTATTTACAAGAAACATTTTCTGAAACTTCAGAACTGCACTTCTTAGCAACTTCAGTTGTGTAAGCTCATTCTCGTTTGAACATTCTGCATTCAGAAAACTATGGTTCACAAAGTTGATAATTATTTTCTTCCAACTACAGAATCTTTCATTAATATACTGGACCACATTGACCAAATTCACAAGATGGTAGAAAAGATTCCACATTCCCAAGAGAAGAAAATTAAAGACTAACCAAACAGTACCACAACTTGTCACACAGTAAACACCAATTAATCGACATACTAATCGAATCCCAGGTAGATGAACCAAAATCGTGGAACATAATCGTCAAATTAAGATGAAACTCTCAAATAGTATAAAAAGCCCCAAAAAATAATCCCAAAAATCGTCACAAATGAATCATCAAGAACCTATACCCATAAAAATTCATCAATCAGAATCGTCAATTAAACAAATACCCATCAAAAATCAGACAATAAAATAAACCAAGAACACAAAAAAGACACATACAAGACTGAAATTAAGACTCACCCAGAAACAAAGTGAAGACAGTCAGCGGCTTTGCTGTACCTCAGTTCCACCTGAAGAGGAAGGAGAAGGAAGGGGAGGAGGGGGCAGGGGCGGGGAATCGCGACTGCCATCGGATTTTTTGATTTTCTGGGATGGATTGAAGAGAGAAAATGAATGATTTGCAACTGCTTGGGAGTGGGAAAAGAGAAAAGAGAAGAGAGAAGGGAGAGCGGCAGTGACCATGGAAAGCAAGGGGGCGGCAGAAACCATGGGAAAAGAGAAACGGCAGCCTGAGGAGGAGGGAAAAATGATTGTAGAAAGAGAAAGAGAAAGAGAAAGAGAAAGAGAAAGAGAAAGAGAAAGAGAAAGAGAAAGAATGAAAAGCGGAGAATAGGAAGAGACGCAGTCAGATACTATGTGGGAGTAAATATTTTCGATTTTAATGGATATTTTTGAGTTATTAAAGGGGGTGTGTTTAGTAAATGACATTAGAGGTAATAAACCTAGCCTCTATTTAGTCTAGGTTCTAGTTTGAGCGGGAAAATGGGGGGTGTGCTGAAGTGCTTTGCACTTCAGCCTTTATATAGTTATAGATAGTTAACCTATATAATAACTATTATTATTAACTATTAGTATTAGCTAATAAGGAGAATATCAAGTGTTTTTAGATTTTGGAATGGTGATGATGTGGCTTCTCTAAAAGTAAGAGTTTACCTAAACATGTCTACGTGGCGAATCCTTAGGTCTCCTCACCAACTTTAATATATACTCCCTCCGTCCCACTCCACTGTGGACCTACTTTTTGGACACGGGAATTAAGGAAAATTAGGAGAGAGAAATAGGTGGAGGAGGTGTTTGTGAGTATGAAAAATTAAATAGGAGAGAGAATGAGTGGGAGGAATAGTTAGGAGAGAGAATGTTGTGAGCGTAAAAGTAAAGTAGGAGAGAGAATGAGTGGGTGGAATAGTAAAATTTTTTTGCCATTTTGGGCAGTTCACACTAATGTGGGACGTCCCAAAAAGGAAATAAGTCCACACTGGAGTGGGACGGAGGGAGTATATATATATTTATTTATAGATTTTTTCTAATTTTCTTATTTTCCAACATAATTTTGAAAATGTAATTTTTTAATTAAAATTACTAATGACAGTAGCGAGTTCAGTTGTAATAAATGATTAGCTAATTAAACTTGTAATTAGCTTAAAGAGAATAAATCAAACTCAATTTACCAATAGCAAGTTTAAGCGTGTTTTGCAGATAAGGTTACAGTTTGGGTGCAGATTGTCTTTCACACCACAAAAAGTGCTGAGAATAGAGAAAAAGAGATGCGGAAAAAACTCAATTATCACATTTTTTTAACTTCATTATTGGTCAAGACAAAAAATAAAGGTAAATCAACAATATCTCAATCATTTGATTAGTTATAAAAATTGAGATTTGTTTTAGTACATTGTAGATTTGAATATTAAAATTAGAGTTTTGAAGGTTTTGAATGCTTTGACAGTCTCTGATTAATTAATGTAGGGTTAAAGATGAACGGGGTTTCACTCATTTTCATATGTTATTGGAGAGGTGATGATAAACATCCATTTGATGGTCCTCATTTTCAAAAATGACCAAAGAGTGCGCTTAGGGCTCAATGTAGATGGAGATACAATTAATTGATTGATGATTTATATAAAACGATGGTGTAGATCAGACACAGTATTAGTTTAAAGTTATTTGTATATATCCTCATTCATTTGATATCGGGATTGGTGAGTATTTTTCATTTCGTATCCATGATGATAATGGTATGAATAATGTTCTATGTTTTTGCTCAATTTGGTAGGATGAGTATTTTGCAGTTTTATATGGTCATCAAACTGATCGAAAATTGACGTAATGATAGTTTGAGACATGTAATACAAAGACCTTTTATTTGAATTCACCAAGTTGCTACAGTGATGCAGGGGTTAGTCCAAGTAAACAAACACTTATATCAACCCAAACATCAAATTATACCTTTGTGCCATGTTGAAATGATCCAGATGATGATGTGAGTTCATGAGAAGATGTAGATTATGAAGAAGAAGATGAAGATGTAGATGCATTACTAGATGATGCGGAAGATTGATATCGAGATTGTAGTAGTGATACTAATATAGATGTGGGGGAGGGTGATGATGGTCCGATTGATGATGATGTGGAAACACATTGGTTCATTATAAATCGCCAAAAAAACAAAGGTATGACAAAGGAGATTATCCTTTTTGCAGTGATATTGGTCGAGAAGAAAAAGGCTTGATTGATTCCCAAAATCAACCTAGTTTTCAAGTATGGGATCTAAAGAAAGATGAAATTTATTGGGAAGTGACCAAGTACAAGGGTCCTTATTGGTTCTTGTATTCTGGAGAAAGGCAAGATCACCCAACCCAGATGCAAAATTTATTGGTTGACAAGTTTTCGTCTTATTAACAGTGATCAAGATGTGAAGGTTGGGGTTATTATTGCACATATAAATTAAGTGTACGATAAGACAATTACCAATAAGAATAAATGATGTGGAAAATAAAAGGGCATTGCATAAGTATTTGGAGATTGGGAGGAATCATAAATAAGGTTGCCCTGAGTCCTAGCAACTATCCAAAAATACAACCGCGTAACAATTGTTGAGTATTCTTTTCCTCCCCCCGCTCATTCATTTTGCATGTTTGAACATGTGTATTATTTAGGCCTTTTATTGAAGCTTTCTCTTATTGTCGTCCTGTCATTTCTGTTTACGATATATTCCTACATGGTATATATAAAGGGGTAATACTGATTTTCATGAGTGTTGATGCTAATGATAGTATACTTTGTCTTGCATTTGCTGTGGTTGAAAAAGTGGATTGGTTGAACTGGTGTTGATAATTATATCTTGTTTTCAGAGGTATGCTTGATATCTGATCATCATCATGGGATTCTTAAGACTATTGCGGAAGATACATGGTGGCCACATGTGAATCATCGATATTTCTTGAGGCATATGCGATCAAATTTTTGGATAAGCACATAGTGGCTGATTTGATGCATCTGTTTTGGGTAGATGGTAAAGCAAGTCAAGACAGGAAATTGAATACCCTTGTGAGAATGTCCGCTTTACATCCTTCTTTTACTCGAGTTGCCACCTATATTATTTAATGGAAATAAAGAAAAACCAATCTTTTGATTTAGATTCAAAGGTTCGGGGGATAAGTTATTGGATTAGAAGGTCACGGAGCACCAATCCTACCTAATCTTATGATTAGTCTTGCTTCTAGGGTTTAATTAGATAGTTCTTATCATCAAATTAAGAACATATTAATGAAATATGCAAATAACTAATTATATTAGATTTATTAGTTGGGATGTTGGATCGTCATGTTTCAAGACCATCTCCATGATTTGGAGAGGCTCTAGGCCGTATCACCGAAGGAAATTGATCTACGAATCAAATCCTTTGGTCAACTGCTATCTTCGATCATGTTGAGTGAATGATTCGCCTATCTAGTTTCCGAATAATTGAATGAATTTACTATCTTCCATCAAATTCTGGGACAACTTGCTATCTTTGACCAAAATGTGTGAATGATTCACCTATCTGCGTCCGAACCATTTAATGAATTTTCTATCTTCGATCAAATTCTGGGACAACTTGTTATCTTCGATCAAATTGTGTGAATGATTTTCTATCTGCGTTTCGAATCATTGAATGAATTTTCTATCTTCGATCAAATTCTGGGACAACTTGCTATCTTCGATCAAATTGTGTGAATGATTCGCCTATCTGGGTTCCAAATCATTGAATGAATTTGCTATCTTCGATCATATTCTGGGACAACTTGCTATCTTTCGATCAAATTGTGTGAATGATTCGCCTATCAAGGTTTCGAACCATTGAGTGAATTTGATATCTTCGATCAAATTCTGGGACAACTTGCCATCTTTAATCAAATTGTGTAATAGTTTTCAAAATGTGATGACCTTCGTCGTTGATATCGTTGATTCCAAACTTATTCTGAACCGGGTTCAAATTTTCATGGCAAATTTATATATTTTTTGAAACTTGGGGACGTCGTTGACTTTTCTGGTAAAAGGCCTGGGGACTTGTCTTGCACGAGAAGTGTTGTCTCGCGCGAGACAACCTCTATAAAGGTTGTATATCAGGCGCCTCTTTTCATTTTGAAATTACTTCTTCTTCAAACTCTCTCTCTCTCTCTCTCTCTCTCTCTCAAGTCCGAAGCCTAGGTCATTTCTTGCCAAAATTTCTTCGATCCTTCATCAATTTTCTCTCTTGAATCCATCCCAAACCCTTCCTAGGCTTGAATCAATGGCATCTTAATCTCATAGAGAGCATCAAATGAGTGGACATCTCAAGGGTAAAACCTAGCATTCCGACGATCTCATTGCCTACCGAGAAGACTACATTTCTGACCACATTCGTTGAGAATCGGTAAGAAAATTCTTCTTAAACTCGATTGCATGTTTGAATTCCACTAATTCCATGCTTTAATCCGTCAATTCAATCAAAATTGGGATTTTCCCCTTCTTGTTCAAAGTTAGGGTTTATTCAATGCATGCTAGAATTTCTTGGTTTTTATTTTTATTTGATGATGCTTGTGTGTATATATGAATGTTCTAGTTGTTTAGGATTGTAGGTGGGCTTGATTTGGATGGCCAAATGCAAGTTTGTGTATGAACTCCTAGTATGCATGCTAGGTGTTTGATGAAATGCCTCACTGAAAAGTTTTCCTTCTTTCCTTGATTTTTCTTTCATGAATGCTTTCTAATATTCTAACACGTGTCTAAGAAATACAAATCTATGTGCTAGCATGTTCGGGATGCCTATTGACATAGGATTCGCGCGAGCGAAGCGGTTGTCTTTAGCGGGGTTGGTGTCTGAGACCTCGCTTTCGGGAAGGAGAGGAGTCGCCACGCGGTTTTGTATTTTGAGCCCAAACGTTGAAAAATGGATTTTGTGAAAATGGTGTCGTTTTTATTGGCAGCAAAAACTTAGAAAAAAGCTTTGAAAACGGGGTGTCATTTTTATTGGTAGCAAAAATGAGGAAAAGGCTTTTTGAGTACCAGAGATCGTTAGTTTCGGAGGTCACGTTACGTTTCAGGAAGAGTATTTTGAGATCACCCGAAACGCCTCATATGACGAGTCTTTCTATCTTTCTCGAAAATGTGTGCGTGTGTGTGTGTGTTTGCATTTTGAAAATGGGGGCTTGAATGACAAGTTTAATCTTGGTTTGAATGTCAAACGTTGATTTTTGTGATTCTTTTTGAAAAGGCGAGTGTTTGAATGACAAACGTCGGTTTTGGAGTTTTTTTTAGGAAAAGTGACGCTAGTGCTGATTTTGAACTTTTAACTTAATTGTCAAATGTTGACTTTTAAGAAAAGAGCGTTTGAATGTCAAACGTCGGATTTTTGAGTTTGAAGATGATCGTTTGGATGCCAAACGTCATTTCACGCATTTTTGAAAGAGAGTTTGAATGTCAAACTTCGATTTTGAACTGGGCATTTCATTGTTAGCAATTTTACGGGAAAAAAACATTAAATGAGATTTGAATGTCAAAATGTCAGATTTTAAGTTTGAAAATGATCGTTTGGATGCCAAACGTCATTTCGCGAGTTTTTTGAAAGGGAGTTCGAATGTCGAACTCCGATTTTGAACCGGGCATTACATTGTTAGCGATTTTACGGGAAAAAACATTAAATGATATGCGATCAACGAATCGTTTTGCGACTTGGACTTTGATAAGTAAATACTATCACGAGCCAAATGGCTCGGACTTGTAAATGACAGTATTTAAAGTGCGGTATCGACAGAATCAAACGACCTGGAATTTAAAGGTGCGATCAACGGACCAAACGGTTCGAAATTGTAAAGTTGCGTAAAGTAAATGACGATCGACGGATCAAACGATCCGGAATTTGTAAATGACATGAAAGTAAACGGCGTTCAATGGATCAAACGATCCGGAATTGTAAATGACATAAAAAGTAACGGAACGGGGTCGGAACGCCGTTTTAACCCGAGATTACTTCTCTTACGGGAAGAGAAGAGGATCAGGGACTAAAACGTATCGGACCCCGTTAGACGGTGACATCTACATTTCAACAACGTTCGTCCGAAACGGTTGTAGCGACTGGTGCGTAAACCGAGACGGAATGAGTGTTTAGGGAGAGAGAGTGTTACCTATGGCTAAGGGTTGACTCTTTTGACTCGGGAGGCATATACGGGATACGAAAAGGTGTTTGGAATGGTGTTTTGAGGTGGTGTGGCTTGTATTTGGTTGAAATACGGAGTTTTCATGCAAAACGAGGTAAAACGGGGCTCGGAAGGGGGTGAGACCAGCATATGCCGTGGCTTGGAGAGAAAATGGTTATGGTTTTTCCTTTTATTCTTCAAATGTTAACATCCCTCTGTATTTATAGGGTAAAATTGCAAAAGAGTCCGGACGGACTTAGGCTGAATTTCAGGGGGTTTTGTGAAACTTTGGAAACTGGTGGGACTTGCTGGCAATTCTGGTTTGCCTGAAAAAGAGTCCGGCCGGACTGGGACTGCATCCCAGGGGTATTTAGGTCTTTTCACATTGAAATGTGATTGAGGTTGACAAGAGAGCTGTGGCATGTGTGCCACGTGTCCCTGTGACTCACCAAGCCATGGGTTTTCGTGCCATTATTCCCGGTTTTGTCCGTTTTTTAAATAACTGCCCGGAAAATGTCCGAAACGCCCCCGGAAAGTGCCGGAAAGTGCGTTTTTCAGGAGAAGCTGTACTTTTTACGTGCGACGATGTGTGTTGAGTATGCTTTGACGTTGTGATGCACGGGGCAGTCCCGGGACGTCTCGTTGGCTTGAGAACGGGGAGCTTAACGAGTTCCGGTTAACTTGGAACGGGCCAGTTAACGGATTCCGGTTAACTTTTAACGGATTTTGGCGATCCGGATTTGGGTAATTACAGTTAGCCCCTCAGCGACGTCACTTCCGAAGGAAGTGGGGTCGTTGAAAAAGATAAGGATCCAAATCAGGGGATGTCTTACTTTGAAAGACCTGGGCGGTCAGCTGGCTGGACCCTTAGCGAAAGGATTCCTACATATCCCGAGCGGGAATCAAGCCGATCGTAGTTCGTAGGTGCAAGGAGCCGCGCGTGGGGACCTTGACCTAAGCGAGACTGTTATGAGGCGTCTGAACCTGAGTGGGACCATTGCGAGGTATCTGAACCTGAATGGAGACTATTGTGAGGCATCTGAACCTAAGATTTCTGAAACATTCGAGGGCGTGTGGCGCCTCAGACCGAGATTACTGAAACATACGAGGGCGTGTGGCGCCTCAGACCGAGATTGATGAAACATTCGAGGGCGTGTGGCGCCTCAGACCGAGATTACTGAAACATACGAGGGCATGTGGCGCCTCAGACCAGAGTTACTGAAACATACGAGGGCGTGTGGCGCCTCAGACCAGAGTTACGAGGATGTGTTGGTCCTGAGATGAAGGCGTTCGTGCCTTGAGATTGATTTTGTAAGGCATTCGTGCCTCGGGTGCTGGACTTATGATGACGGCCAGGTTTTATCTACTGGGGATAGGGTGGCAATGACGGGAATGGTTGTGTTAAACTGGCGTTCTTAACAACACGGAAGGATTGACGTTCTAACGACGGGGTCAGGAACGGGATGTGGTCTCGGGAGAGACTGACACATTGCTGGGGAAAAAGCATCCAGAGTTCTAACGGGGTCGGTTAGAGACTGAGTGGATTGATTGACGTTTCTTCTTAGACGGATGGTCTTAGGATCCTGCTGGGGAGGAACGTTCGGGCTTACGGCGATGGCCGAAGAGGGATTGTTGTGCGGGCTTACCTTGATGGCCGCTGAAGTGGGATGATCGGGCTTACGACTGGCGGCTGGGGAAGTGAATGTTGGTGAAAACCAATGGGAATTTTGACGTCGGGAGACGGAATTGTGATTTAATGTCCGAAGACGGGACTGAGCGTTTGAATGTTAAACGTCGGTTTGGGGCGGAAATGGGCGTTTGAATGTCAAACGTCGATTTGAGATTTAACGTCTGGAGACGATCGTTAGTGAAAACTGAATGAACGCTCGCCGAAAAACTAAAATTTTAGGAGTCGCCACGCCGTTTTTAAGGAAACATCGAAAATCTTTCGAAAAAGAAAATGGGTTCGGGGGTCAGGTTACGTGTTGGGAAGAACCGAGAGTTCACCCAACACGCCTCGTCTGTAGACGAGTCTTTCTATGTTCAACATTCAAAACATCCAAATGTGTGTGCAAAGTGTGTATGACAATATATGTACAAAATGCATATTAATGCTTCATTTTATTGCTCAAGAAAGGGGGTTACAACTTGTAAGCCATTGACTCTGGGAGGCTACATCCCACTTTACAACGAGGAAGAACAGGACTTACAACTGAAATTGAACCTGCTGCAGAGGACTCATTGTGTCGCGTGACACAGGATCTGAGGGATCAATTATGTCGCGTGACACAACAAAGCACTCTGCAGAGGTTTTACAGAACTCACACTGCAACAACACCAAATGAATAGAAACACAGAGATCAACACAGTCACCTCAAATGAGTGTGAACATTGAGGATTCACACCCTACTCTGAGTGATAAGTGGACTGAATAAGCAACTTACAACTGAAACTATGATCCTCTGCAGATGGGCTACTTGTGTCGCGTGACACAGGACTCCAAATGTCCAATTGTGTCGCGTGACACATGTTTACCATCTGCAGGAACCTCACAATTCGAAACAGAAAACAACAGAGATCGAATCAAGTCTAACAATTATACCAAATCAAATCAGAATACAATGAATCAATATCAAATCGGCCAAAGGAGTGTGGATATGGGAGATCCATACTCCCTTGACAACCAAATTGCAATTACAATTAGATCACATCATGAACATGCAATTGGATAAAGCAAATCGAATTTAAACAGAGAGATGGCAGTTGCCACTTGATAATCAGAGGCGGATGGAGCCTGATTATCAAGTGGAGGGAGGGGAGTTGCAATGAGGCAAGCGAATAAGAGAGAGAGAGGTGGAGGGAATCGTTACCCTTATAGATCCACCACCAATACACCAAGTTAGGTGTATTAGCCTTCAATTCATCTTCTGGATGTGAATTGGTGCACATGTGAGATGCTGAGCTTGAGATCCTCTTGGTATGAAGCTTGTATGAAGGTAGATGGGTGAAGTATGTAGGAGGGAGGTTGAATTGGTGAAGATTAGTAGGTGTTATGTGTGGAAGGAGGAGAGAGAGAGGTTTCTGGTGTGAATTTGGCAGAGTGACCTTAGGAGGTGGAATTGGGATCCAGAAATGAGAGGCAGAGGGCTCTATTTATAGCTGCTGCTGATGGGCATGAAGTGTCGCACGACTTCATGCATCCACTTTCCATGCTTCGATTTTTCGCACGACTTGAGCAAGCAATAACTGTTTTTGGCGCCAAATGTTGCTTCTGGAACATTCTGCATTAATTCCTTAAAAGTCCAAAGCAGTTAATTCCCTGTAGGTCCTTTTGTTCGGGAAAAATACTAAAAAACACTTCCTTCGCGAGAAACTCATAAAATGTTTTCGGAAGTCTCGGAACGGATCGGGAATTTACCAAAATGCCCCTTAGTGCAATTTTATCACATTAAAATACACCTAAAAGGGTCGCAAATTACAATGGCGTACTCGCAAAGCCCCTCGGCAACGTCACTTATGGAAGAAGTGAGGTTGTCGATAAAAAGGACCCAATCCCAATGAGCGGCTGGGGGATATTGCGGATAGTGAAAAAAGGATTGATGGAATCAGATGGCTGGACCTTTTGAGAAAGGATTCCTACGTACCCCTGGAGGGAATCAAGCCGATCGTAGTTCTGGGACAAAACTGATTGAAGGAGTCTGAACATAGAGGAAACTATTTGAAGGTCTCTTGACCTAAAAGGGATCATTTGAAGGTCTCTTGACCTAAAAGGGATCATTTTAAGGTCGCTTGACCTAAAAGGGATCATTTGAAGGTCTCTTGACCTAACAGGGATTATTTGAAGGTCTCTTGACCTAAAAAAGGATCATTTGAAGGTATCACTACCTAGAACGGGATTATTTGAAGGTCTCTTGACCTAAAAGGGATTATTTTAAGGTCTCTTGACCTAAAAGGGATCATTTGAAGGTCTCTTGACCTAAAAGGGATTATTTTAAGGTCTCTTGACCTGTAAGGGATTATTTGACGGTCTCTTGACCTAAAAGGGATCATTTGAAGGCATCACAACATGGACGGGGATTATTTGAAGGCATCCAACCGGAAGGGATTATTTGAAGGTCTTTTGACCTAAAAAGGATCATTTGAAGGTCTCTTGACCTAAAAGGGATCTTTTGAAGGTCTCTTGACCTAAACGAGATCATTTGAAGGTCTCTTGACCTAAAAAGGGATCATTTGAAGGCATCCAACCTGGAACGGGATTATTTGAAGGTCTCTTGACCTAAAAGGGGATCATTTGAAGGCATCCGACCTGAAACGGGATTATTTGAAGGTCTCTTGACCTAAAAAGGGATAATTTGAAGGTCTCTTGACCTAAACGAGATCATTTTAAGGCATCACAACCTGGACGGGGATTATTTGAAGGCATCCAACCTGGAAGGGATTATTTGAAAGTCTTTGACCTAAAAAGGATCATTTGAAAGTCCCTTGACCTAAAAGGGATCATTTGAAGGTCTCTTGACCTAAACGAGATGAATTGAAGGTCTCTTGACATAAAAAGGGATCATTTGAAGGCATCCAACCTGGAACGGGATTATTTGAAGGTCTCTTGACCTAAAAGGAGATCATTTGAAGGCATCCGACCTGGAACGAGATTATTTGAAGGTCTCTTGACCTAAAAAGGGATCATTTGAAGGTCTCTTGACCTAAACGAGATCATTTGAAGGTCTCTTGACCTAAAAAGGGATCATTTGAAGGCATCCAGCCTGGAATGGAGTCATTTGAAGGTCTCTTGACCTGACAAGGATTATTTGAAGTTCTCTTGACCTAAAGGGGGATCATTTGAAGGTATCACTGCCTAGAATGGGATTATTTGAAGGTCTCTTGACCTAAAAGGGATTATTTTAAGGTCTCTTGACCTAAAAGGGATCATTTGAAGGTCTCTTAACCTAAAAGGGATTATTTTAAGGTCTCTTGACCTGAAAGGGATTATTTGAAGGTCTCTTGACCTAAACGAGATCATTTGAAGGCATATCAACCTAGAATGGAGTCATTTGAAGCTCTCTTGACCTGAAAAGGATTATTTGAAGGTCTCTTGACCTAAAGGGGGACCATTTGAAGGTATCACTGCCTAGAACGGGATTATTTGAAGGCATCCAACCTGGGAATGAGGTTAATGCTTCTAGCAAAGTAATTGACTGAGAAGAGCTTTCATACCTTTGCTGTGCTCACCTGTAGCTGTCGAGGGGTCTTAGACTACCGTTGCTGTTGGTGATGGAGAGTTGTAGCTGCCGGAGGGTCTCATGTTACTGCTTGATGGGAGGTAGCTGTTAAGGGTTTCATGCTACCATTGATTCTGCTGGGGATAGGTGTAGCTGCCGGAGGGACCTATACCACTTGTCGATGCTTGCTGGATGGCCATTCACGGGACGGTCTTTGCAAAATAGTCTTTGAAGTCGTCGAGACTGGTGAGCATTATTGCTTGGGCACTAGGGTAGCTGAAGCTCTTTTTTGATAAGCATTGCTTGAAGAATGGGCAGCTGGAGCTCTTTTCGACGGTGCTGATGAGTTCGAAGGTGACGGGCCTGATGAAGATGGTAAAGGCGGGGTTTGCCACATGCAGGGTTTGGAATCCTTGTCCAAAATTGTGATTTGAGGGGCAATTCCCACGATCAGATTATGATCACCTGATTATTGTACCCTGCCAGGGGTGAAAACACAACACTAAAGGCACTTTGCATTTTATTCAATTATTGAGTTTTTGCTTATGCATTATTAGTCTTCTGTTGCACAATTCAATCTCAGCTGGGAATGGAAATGGAGTAAGGATTTTACACGGATTGACGAGCAGATATGTCTGTATCAGTTGTGCTATGATGGGTCGTGTATGGAACGAAAGTGTTTATAATGGGGTGGACCCTCTCCCGTGAGGTAGGAAAATGTATTAGTGATGGTTGAGGAACATATGAGTGGCAGGGTGCAGACTAGGCAAGTCGGGGACACTCCCGGGGGTATAGATTGCAGCAGGTCCATTGCTGGTGAGGATAAAGTGTATCACGCGTCTGAGACAGCAAGTAGAATAGAAAGTGCAGAGAATGATCCTGGCTTGGTGAAGCCCCAGTTGATAGTGCAAAGCAAACCTGGAGGGAAATCTGGTAAGGGGAGCCTGAGGGATACCTTAACCAAAGCCCCAGCTTGAAGAAATTTCATGCAGCTTTATCGTAGATAGAGTCATCTTGTGGCTGAAGAGGCACCTCATCATTTCAAATCGCAGTCAATCAGTCGCTGGACAAGACTCGAAAATGTTTACGTGTAGGGGCACATCCTTCGAGGGTGGGAATGGATCCCGAACTTGTGTATGACACTCTCGCTTTTGGGTTTGACTCTTTTGGGAGAGTATAATCATCACAAGGTGTGGAAAAGTGTATGGAAGCCCCTGCTGACCGAAACAGTGTTTAGCTCTATCTTCCTATGATGTAGAAAGAGTAGACTTGTCGAGACACTTGAAAACTTGTCTTATTCGTGATGATCACAAAGCTGCTTAAAACCCTATATTGTTGTTGGGTTATTCGACCGCTAATCCAGATATGAACAAATATTTCAATTAATCACGAGGAGAAAACCCACTGATATCGAGAATAAAACTTGGAAAGGTGGAACGTGTATGGGAATGGTCCTTGAGGAGACCGGATTTTCTGAGATTTGTTTGTGATTTCGACCGGACCAGTTATGGTTGCCTACGTTCCCCTCCTTGGGAGGAGCTCAGGTCGCCATAGTTCGGGCTTATCCCGAATGAAGAGAATGAACGTTGGAATTCGAGGATCTGAGGACCTTGGAGGATTTGGAGAATTGAAAAAAACATGTCCTCTTGGAGTGTCGATGGGAAACACGGATGTGAAGCCCCAGTGGGACATCCATGGCAAGTGTTTGCGGAGGAGAAATGAAGTATGCTCACATGAAATGTCGAATGAACGGATGGAATTTGCACAATCTTCGATTGGTGGTCTGAAACTACTATCCGGTAGGAACTGCGGCTGGGTTCCGAGCTTCGATCGACTGTCGGGTGATTCGGGGTATCATGACCTCTTAAAATGAGAGGTCGGCTAGGCCTTTTGCTGACTGAACCTCTAAAGATGAGAGGTTGGCTTTTAGGGATGTGTTTAGGATTGCTAAGGTGAGGGAATCCATGATTGCATCTTCAATGCCTCTAAGAATGAGAGGTCAATATTGGCTTTGGCCTAAGGCAAGGGTAACGGTAATGGGAATGTCCTCTAAAATCGAGAGGATGACTTGGGATTGGTTTTGGAAGGTAATGGTGAGGAGACATCCGTGCTGTCTCTTTATTCACTCTGAGACTCCTCTTGAGTAACGACCGAATCCTTTGACTTTTGCTTTTGAGAGGATCGCTGGGGACTAAGCTCTCTTTCTTTTCCTCTTTTTTTTATTCTCTCTTTTTTTGTATTTTTGTCTCTCTCTCTTTTTTCAATTTTGTTTTTTGAGAGGAGAATTTCTGCTAGTCCCCAGGATGGATCATTGTATTCTGCCATTCTTTGAACTTGGAGATGGTCAATCTTCTTTGCATCGCGGGAGCCTCAAGGATAGTCCCTCTTCTTTTGGAGATGGTTAGACGGGTTTCAAAACGTGCCGATCTTGAAATGAAGGGATATTGTTTAGTGAGGGTGAGGTGATGGTTTCCCTATGGGTGCAAGGTTTCAACCACAGTCCCTACCGGATGATCCGAACGAGATTGAGTCTTCGTTTGCTTGCTTAAGTTTACTCTGAGAAGGATTCATACAAATTCATCGAGCAACGAGATGGTGAGGATGAAGGAAGATATGTGAGCACAGAAGACGCGAGATGGGGAGTTGGCAAGCCCCAATTTGGGAAAGATATCAGTCGATTTTCTCACTCAGATCAATATAAATATTAGTCATTTCAAAGCATTAGTCGGTGAGCAGCACAAGTGATCATTTGGAATAAGACCATTTCAATTGAGTGTAACGTAGGTGTGCAAGTAATGTCTCGAGTCTAGCAAGAAGAGAAACAAAACTTTTATTACTGCAAAGCAAAAAATTGGTCCGAAGTGGACTCAACAGACTCATGTCCGACAGTGGACAATCTAGATCCTACGAGGACTGATTGACTGTATCAACTTTGGATGGGAGGAAGAGCATTGTTGACAGCGATGGGGCGAGGACCCTTCTCATTCTTTCTGTCTTTCATAAGTTGTCTCTCCTTAGCTTTAGTAATCTGAGCAAGCAATCGAGCCTCCCGTTTATGAGGAGAAACAGCTTCAAGGGTAGCTTGCAACTTTTCGAAGGACACACCATTTGCACTATGCTGACCCATGGGCTACGAACTTCCAGACTGGTGGGCCATAATCTTCTCTGCACCGAGCATTTTGGATTCCGAATCAGATGGACGACTGCTCGCGCACTTGAACTGCTTCTACCTCGGGAATGTGGACCAATGAGCGTCGAGAACGAGAGCACACACCCAACTTACCGTAGCCTTGCAGAGGTGAAGAGGTAAGAGCGTGTATATACGAAGGGTAGAGAACTTTGAGATGGTATGGGAGAGGGAAGAGCGGGAATGGAGACGGACTCGCGCAACATCTTATTAATGTTCAAATAAAAATCGGTGTCTTTTAAGTCCTATGAACGGTTGGGAAAGGCTAACCCTTTATTCTCGCAGTCTAAAACCTCGGGGGAACTTATGGACACATCATCCAAAAATACACCAAATGTATTGATTCAAAATAAATAATAGGCAATAATACCTAAATAAAACCAAAGCATTTATGGGACGGACGAGCAGCCCCAATTTCTGGAGAAATTTGGGCAGCATAACGGGTATTCCTGAAGAATTTCAAGGAAAAATTCGGCATGACCTCTCGTCGGTGCAGGTTGACAAAGCGACATTATCTCTTGTTAGAACATGCCGTGGGAATGACATGACCTTTCCTGAAATCATGTTGCGATGGCAACATGCCCACACGTGCTAGGTTTTGGAATAGGTACGAAAGTCTATTAAAATTTTTGAAACAATTCATTTTAGTGTATTTTGAAAATGGCGTGTCAAAACTAACCGTTTTGGATAAGGTTAAAAGTGTGGCGCCACCTATAACGCGCTAGGGGGATGGGTTTGACATTAGGCGCTCAAGCGTAGGCGAAATTCATGGCCGTCCGCGATGTCGTCAATCGCACCTGAGGGTTCTAGATCTACGTGATGTAGTGTGCGGTTGACTAGATTCCCTTATTTATGAAAATGATTTTTTTATTATTATTATTTTTTTATTTGAAAAAGGTGATAAAGGAAAACACACACACACTAAACCCCACAGAGTACAATAATCAAGGATCAATAATATTGATCATGGGGATTGCCCACAACCTGCACCAAAATTCAGCACCTGTAAAGTGTCCACTTCTGTCGCACTACACAGAACTGATTAGGCCAGTTCTGTCGCGTGACAGAAGGAAACGAATATCCAGAATCTGAAAAGAAAGCAGCAACAGCCCCAGTCTCCAAGCTCAATGCAATAGCTCAATCTCAGGCAACATCACAACACAGATGAGACACAAGGAGGGATGGGAATAAAATAAAGCACACAAAACACATTTAAGCACATAAAATGTCACACAACAAAGAACACACAAATGAATGAAATGGACGTTGAACAAGGACGAAAGTTTGACCCACTTTTGAAAAACAAGTTTCAAGTCCCCAGCGGAGTCGCCACTGAATGAACGCTCGCAGAAAAAATAAAATTTTAGGAGTCGCCACTCCGTTTTTAAGAAAACATTGAAAACCTTTTGAAAAAGAAAATGGGTTCGGGGGTCAGGTTACGTGTTGGGAAGAACTGAGAGTTCACCCAACACGCCTCATCCGTAGACGAGTCTTTCTATGTTCAACATTCAAAACATCCAAATGTGTGTGCAAAGTGTGTATGACAATATATGTACAAAATGCATATTAATGCTTCATTTTATTGCTCAAGAAAGGGGGTTACAACTTGTAAGACATTGACTCTGGGAGGCTACATCCCACTTTACAACGAGGAAGAACAGGACTTACAACTGAAATTGAACCTGCTGCAGAGGACTCATTGTGTCGCGTGACACAGGATCTGAGGGATCAATTATGTCGCGTGATACAACAAAGCACTCTGCAGAGGTTTTACAGAACTCACACTGCAGCAACACCAAATGAACAGAAACACATAGATCAACACAGTCACCTCAAATGAGTGTGAACATTGAGGATTCACACCCTACTCTGAGTGATAAGTGGACTGAATAAGCAACTTACAACTGAAACTATGATCCTCTGCAGATGGGCTACTTGTGTCGCGTGACACAGGACTCCAAATGTCCAATTGTGTCGGGTGACACATGTTTACCATCTGCAGGAACATCACAATTCGAAACAGAAAACAACAGAGATCGAATCAAGTCTAACAATTATACCAAATCAAATCAGAATACAACGAATCAATATCAAATCGGCCAAAGGAGTGTGGATATGGGAGATCCACACTCCCTTGACAACCAAATTGCAATTACAATTAGATCATATCATGAACATGCAATTGGATAAAGCAAATTGAATTTAAACAGAGAGATGGCAGTTGCCACTTGATAATCAGAGGTGGATGGAGCCTGATTATCAAGTGGAGGGAGGGGAGTTGCAATGAGGCAAGCGGATAAGAGAGAGAGAGGTGGAGGGAATCATTACCCTTGTAGATCCACCACCAATACACCAAGTTAGGTGTATTAGCCTTCAATTTAGCTTCTGGACATGAATTGGTGCACAGGTGAGATACTGAGCTTGAGATCTTCAGTTGGTATGAAGCTTGTATGAAGGTAGATGGGTGAAGTGTATAGGAGGGAGGTTAAATTGGTGAGGATTAGTAGGTGTTGTGTGTGGAAGGAGGAGAGAGAGAGAGGGGTTTCTGGTGCAAATTTGCAGAATGACCTTAGGAGGTAGAATTGGGATCCAGAAATGAGAGGCAGATGGCTCTATTTATAGCTGCTGCTGATGGGCATGAAGTGTCGCACGACTTCATGCATCCACTTTCCATGCTTCGATTTGTCGCACGACTTGAGAAAGCAATAACTGTTTTTGGCTCCAAATGTTGCTTCTGGAACATTCTGCATTAATTCCTTAAAAGTCCAAAGCAGTTAATTCCTTGTAGGTCCTTTTATCCGGGAAAAATACTAAAAAACACTTCCTTCGTGAGAAACTCATAAAATGTTTCCGGAAGTCTCGGAACGGACCGGGAATTTATCAAAACGCCCCTTAGTGCAATTTTATAACATTAAAATGCACCTAAAAGGGTCGCGAATTGGATTGGCGTACTCACCAAAACTAACTGGAAATTTAACGTCTGGAGACGAACGTTAGTGAAAACTAACTAAAAATTTTAACGTCTGGAGATGAATGTTAGTGAAAACTAACTGGAAATTGACGTCGGGGGAGGGGGTGTTAGAAAGGTCTAACTTGGGGAGATTTTACACTTTTGGGGGCCAAAAGGGGTAAAATTGAAATTGTGAGAAGCCGAGGGGCCAAATTGGCAAGGAATCTTTTTAGCTGCAAAAGAGTCCGGCCGGACCCTTTTTCAAATTTGACAGATTTAAAGCAGCGCCGTGGCTGACGCTGAAATGGCCTGAAAAAACCATTTCCAGCGAGAGAGAAGAGAGAAAAGAGAGAAAAATCTCCCCCATTTCGCGAGTTTTGTTCAAATTTTCGAGGGAAAATCATCATGGATGCCGGTTTGGGACCAATGGCTCGCCATAGGAGGACCGACAATGAAAGAACGAGGTTTGTGAGGACCATTCGAACCACCGCTCTTCCCGTGGATCCAACGGAGTTTTATCCGGCTCGGGACACTCACAAATCCAAGGGAGGGATCGAAAGACAGGTAAATTTCCTCTAAATTCCGTTAATTTTAAGAATGTGCATTCTTTAAATTTTAGGAATTTGACTAGAAATGGGTTAGGGTTCTTAGTGCCCGAATTGGGGCTTTTGACTTTGCTATGCGCCTTTGTCGAAATTGACTAGAGTGTAGTTCAATTGACGTTATGGGTAGATGACATAAAAATTTTGGTTGCAAAATTCCATGCCTAGAGGTATTTTCCGAAATTAAAGTAAGTTTAATTCGGGACGGAGTAATTTTTCAAAATGTTCAAAATGATTTGAAAGTTCCGAATTCGACGGAGTTTTAGAAGTGTTTTAAACGTTCCGAATTCGACGGATTTTTCGAAAGGTTTTGAAAGTTTCGAATTCGACGAATTTTTCGAATTGTTTTGAAAGTTCCGAATTCGACGGATTTTTCGAAAGGTTTTGAAAGTTCCGGATTCGACGGAGTTTTTGAAAGGTTTTGAAAGTTTCGAATTCGACGGAGTTTTCGAAATGTTTTGAAAGTTCCGAATTCGACAGAGTTTTCGAAAGGTTTTGAAAGTTCTGGGATTTTGGACCGTTAATACTCCAACCGGGATGGACATATTTTAGGAAAATGAGAACTATATCTGTGCCTCATCATTTCGACATGCATTCGTGCACTCTGTTGATGTCGTTTCTGTATTAACGTACTCTTGCCGTGTTCACCTGCAGGGGCGAGGGCCGATTGACGTTCACAACTTGAAGAGCCGGGGAGCCTTTGAGGCAGTTAGATCGCTGTGGGAGATACTCCCAGACGAGGCTCGGGACGGAGAGAGGAGTCCACAGCAGTTTGTGGTTGACTCCGGTTTGGCTGGATTCATTAGCGCAGTAGCCGCGGTGGCTTCGACGCAGAGGGCGAGGGCCTTGTACGTTGCCCTGAGTGAGTACTGGTGGGACACGACCCACACTTTTCACTTCAGGTGGGGGGAGGCAACTGTGAGTCCTAGTGAATTTGCGGCAATCACTGGGTTGCCATTCTGGTGCAACACGCTGGTGTGGGTGGATGGGTATACCCCGAGGCAGTTGTCGGAGCTGCTGGGTTTTGATATTATCGATGCCAGGGGCGGGTATTCGGTATGGGCCAATGGAGGCTCATCTGAGGAGGGGTATCATTGCTTATTTGGAGGGGTCTCCGAGGATGACCGCAGAGCGTCTAGCTCGGGGGTTCATATGGTTTGCTCTGTCAGCGACCCTGTTTTCTACTTCTGACACATCATGTCACTTCCCTCTGTTTGGCTCGCTAACTGATCTGGATGCTATGAGAGGGTTTGCATGGGGGAGGCTGGACTGGCCGAGTTCTACCATGCTTTGGATAGGTTCTCGCGGGGAGAGGAGAACACCTTATGGTGCTTTTCGTTTGCTTTGGATGTAAGTTCCCGTCTTTTCTCTTCCTTGTCTCATTTTGCACTCGTATATATCTACTCTGTAGCTGACATAACTTTCCATGTGCTTGACAGGTGTGGGGTTTGGAGGTGTTCCACCCGCAGAGGTGGGAGACCAAGGAGGAGTATGAGTCCTTGTTCCCTGCCATATTGATTTGGCAGAAGGCGGCGAAGAAGCCGGCGATGTCGAGGGAGGGTACTCGGCTGACTTACGAGGAGGTGTCTTCTGCCCTGAGCCGAGAGTTTTTCGGGCGGATCCAGCTGACTTGGTGGAACCAAATTAATGTCGTTGTGGTCCAGGCTGCTAGGGAAGTCACACGTCGGCGGAAGCTGCTGGTGGGGCTTCATTGTGACGCGATGTACTTGGGGGAGAGGGTGACCTATCAGCATGGTCCGGGGTCCCTTCCTTTAGTTCCGATGGATCCACCTCCACACATGCAGCATCCTTTATTGATACCGATGGAGGATCTGGAGCGATATAGACAGGGCATGTTCTATACTGAGTTTATCATAGAGGGTGCTGACTATGACATCTTCCTGAGGACGAGGCTGAGGAGCCCGCAGGTGCTGCACAGGGAGGGCGAGGGCCCTGCATATCCCCGAGACTACCCGCTCCCTCGTGCTCGGATGGAGTATGAGGGGCTGGATGGTTCTCGCAGGCGATTGGTGATCCCTATTCCGGAGGAGTCGAGGCCTCGGTACAGAGTGGACCCCAATGCTATGGTGAGTGCTTTGATTTTCTGTACTTGATAGTAGCATTCTGCAAATGTTGCATCTGTGCTGTCTGCTTGTCTTTTGATGACTTTCCTGATTTGCAGGTGTCTGGCCGTACGTACAACCAGGCCGTGAGACGTTTGGACGAGTGGGCCGACTACGCTAGGAGACTCGTGGAGTTCCTGCGGTGTAATTTCTGGAGGAGTGTGGCTGTGTATGAGCCGAGGCCATCTAGGCCGAGAGACTCTTCTGCCTCCACGACTGGTGGGGCAGACTTTACGCAGGGAATTGGCCAGTTCTCTGGTGAGACGGAGGGGTTTGGAGCTCGTCACCCTTCGTACTCGGGGCACGAACAGGGAGAGTCCTCGGAGTGAATGTGCGCTCGCCCCCGGAAAATTTTAGGTTTCCCGGTTTAAATGAAAAGAAGGAGTCGCCACGCCGTTTTAAGAGGAAACATTGAAAACCTTTATTTAGAGAGAAAAACATGAGTTCGGAGGTCAGGTTACGTTTTGGAAAGAACCGAGAGTTCACCCAACACGCCTCGTCCGTAGACGAGTCTTTCAATCAAAAACATCCAAGTAAATCCAAAGTGTGTGCAAATATTGATAATAAACAAAGTGTGATTAAATGCATCTTATTAATTATGGAACGAGAATTACATATTGTGAGCCCATTATTTAGGGAGGCCACATCCCTGATACAAACAATCTAAAACAGATTACAAAGGAAAAAGGGTCTCTGCAGATGGGTCATGTATGTCGCATGACACATCTGTAAGTACCCAAATCTGGCTCATGCCTTCCGGTTAAATTTCCCGGCAATTTCGGTAAGTTTCCCGGTAATTCCCCGGACCTTCCTAGTGTTCCGAAAATGTCCTGGAACAGTCCCAAATTAAATTAGGGCTGAAGGAAGCCTTCCTAATTAAGAAAACACGTTTTTCTTAATTAGGAAGAAGGTTCTAGAATAATGCCACCTTGCATGGTTCTAGAATGCTGAGTCATTGTGGATAAGCCCGCACGGCTGCATTAGCTCGCTGCCTCTGGCCGCACGGCTTCATTAGCCTTATCCAGGCGCTCTATAAATAGAGCCCTCCTCTACCCATTTCAAAAACAACAACAATACACACAATCCATAGCAATACACTCAGTCACTCCCAAGACGTGAAGAATATTGGTGAAGGCTCAAGAAGGTGAAGAAGAAGGCCAAGAAGCTCCCTCCCTCCTCCTTGAAGATCCAAGACCAATCTCTCCTCCTAGCTCCGACCAAAGAAGCAAAGGAAGCAATTGGTAACATCGCACGCCCTAACCTTGCTTTTAATTGATATACTTGCTCATTGCATTCATATATCTTGCTTGGGACTTGGCATTCATAGTTAAAGATCACATCTTTATCACCTCCTTCCCCTTTTTGCATGCATTAAGACCTCATTTGTCATAAAAATGTAGTCTTTTTCATAAAGGTGTATCCTTTGCACCTAAAACTTCCATTTTCAAATAAAAAATGTCATTTTATGCATCATTTGCATATAAAAATCCAATCTTTTCAATAAAAATGCATCCTTTGCATTCAAAACCCCTTGTTCAAGCATCATTTGCTTTAAAGACCATGTCTTTACCATAAACTAGCATCATATGCTTTTCAAAATGCAATCTTTATGCATCATTTGCATAATGAATGCCAATTTCTTCAACAAAAATGCATCATTTGCATAAAAATCAAATCTTTATGCATCATTTGCAATAAAGATTATTTCTTTAAACTAAGTGCATCATTTGCAACCCAAAAATGTCATCTTTTCATTAAAGTGTCATTTTTCATCATGCATTTCCCCCTTTCCCCCAACCTTGGAACGGACCGGTGTAAAAGATCCTATCTTTACATCGTTCCTTCCATTAAAGGTTCCATATTTCTTTAGAAAGGGATACCTTGAACCCTATATCTCCGATTATCGCTTAAGAAAGAGTATGAAGCCTCTATACGAGCTCGACCGTCTTAAAGCGTAGGATTGATGGGCTAAGGACTCTCCTTTTCTAAAGAACCTCATCTTTGACCAAAAGAGAGTCATTCTCTCGATCACGCAAGTCCCGAGGGTCCCGAGGTTTAAAATGCGATGATCACAAGTCATAAGATGAGGACGGGATCACAATTCCAAATACATAAAATTCCAAGGAATCCCGAGCGACAACCAATAAATGGTTTGTACGTCCGGAAGACGACTTGGGACATTCCCCCCTTATTTTCAAACACATGCACACAAGAAAGCACGCAAGCAAGCACGATTACTGAAATCTTGGGAGACTTGCTCCGGCAAGACACTTTGGGTGAACGCCAAACGTTCTTCCCAAGGAGTAACTTAACCTCCGAACCCAAGTAAAAACCTTTTTTTCAAAGTTTTGAGGTAATCAAAATGGCGTGGCGACTCCGTTTTTCAAATACCTCGGATGTCTTCAAACTCGCGTGAATTCCAACACAAAATTTGGGCACCACATTCACGGTTTGGCGACTGTGGGATATCCCAAAGGAGAAAAGCTTCTATTTTCAAAACAAACTAAAATCGATACTCGGTATATAGGTGGAAACCACTTACCCTTCTGTACACTCACGACGTGGGAGTTGGGATAACCGGTGGTTTAACAATCCACGTACCAGTATCCCTTTTCGAAAAACAATTTTGAAAAAAAAAGGAAAGCTTTTCCCTTTGAGCGGGTTAGAATACCATCGCCGATTTCATTAATCGTGCTTGCTTTCTTTACCATGCATTGCATCATTTGCATCTTGGAATACGTGCATACTTTGAAACGGGAAACAACCCGAAAAATAGCAAAAGGAGTGGAACTGGAAAATTGATCCATGCGGTCGTACGGCTCAATCCTCATTGGATTCGACCGGGCGACCTCGGTGGCAATTCCACCGGGAAAAATCATGGTTAATCCGGCGATCCTAGCGGCTTGGGGCTATTCGGCTCCATGGCCGGCGGGCTCCCGAGAAAATTTACGTGCTTACGTGTTGCATTTTCCCCGTCCGAAAATCATTCCTTTAAAACACATTATGAAAATCTCTGTTTTAACTCAAAAAGGAACATTTTTAGGAGACCGCACATTACGCGCACTTTGATATATCTGTACACTTTTGCACGCACGTCCTTCAAACCCGAGGGTGGTTCAGTTGCGATCACGGATAGCCTTACGATGCTCCGGGCGCGCACGGAATCATCCCAACCTCCCCATGGCGGCCGGTGTCGACCAATGCACGGTCAGGTGTCACACGTTTCAAAACCGTGACTTTTGGTTGGTTTTTGGTCTAGTCAGGTGTCATATAGCCCGATTGCATACCCACGTAAAGGTCAAGCCTTAGCTCATAACGGAAGCCAAGATTGTCGCTCAAGCGAAATTACGCGAAATTCCGACAAGGAAAAATCGGTGGGATCTTGACTCCGACATTGACTATTGACCTTGACCCGCACGGAATGCGTAAGAGTCAAGACCGAGTCTTTGCCAAAAAATCAAAAGATCTTTCGCTCAAGCGAAGCTCTGCCAAAATTCCGACAAGGAAAAATTGGCAAGATCTTGACCGGCATTGACTTCGATTCCGACTCACGCACTGCGTATGCAACGAAGTTCAATGTGACCTTTGTGTCATCCGGCTTTTACCACCCGACCCATGCCTATTATTCTCTCGGACATTACCGAAAGTCAAAACGTCATTCGCTCAAGCGAAACTCGCGAGATCTATCAAGGCAGAAAGACGAGACTTTCCTGGTATTGCCTTGACTATAATCCGCATCGCTCGTGCGTTGAAAGGTCCTATGACCCGCTAGACCCGATAGGAGCGTTCTTTACTCTCGGTCGGTGGGATCCGCGTGCCCTATAGGACCCTCGCCGGCATCCACCACTGGGAGGTCGAAATACAGGTGGAATACGAGGGGCTTATAGACGTAGTGACGGAACCCGGCGATCCGGGATCTAGAGTAGTTGTGAAAAAAGAAGGGCGAGAATCCCTTTTCCAACCAAATAGATATTAATAAAAGACAACATTTTAAGTAAACTTGAAGATTCTAATTTGCATATTGCACAGGCCTTACTAAACACCTACCCCGAGTCTAAACCTTTCCTATCCCTTTCCCTTGACGAGAAAGAAGTGGGTGAGAACAGGGTCGGCGACTTGTTAGCGCGAGAATCCTCGGGCGGTTCGCCGAGAATCCTCGGTTTCGAGAGTCGAGAATGGCCGATTTGACGGAGAACGATCTTTGGTTTGGGTAACCGAGATGACTAGGGAAGAAGAGCTAGCCTATAACCAATGCCCTCCCCCATCTTCATATAACCCATTGCCAAAGACTGTCCCTTCTCAGTCTTCTCCAATACCCCAAGCTGTTAGGGTCCCGACACCCTCGCTTCCTCTGAATCCCCCCACGGGACCTTTTTCCTCCTTTCAGCCTAAGCCTACTTTGGAATCCCAGTGCCAATTTGACCTTTCCAATTTTGTCAACGCCTGTGAATTTGCCTACCTCTCGGACCGGCTACGGTGAAGAGTCGGTCGGAAATGAGAATAGGAATGGATGGGTTTACGGCGATGATGACAGGTTCGGTAAAAGGAATGGACTTGGAGCCAACGGAAGTGAAACCCGAGGGGCAAGATGAGGTAGAAAGCCACGGACCTGGAATAGGGGATGAAATCACTTCAAAGTGTGTCTGCAGCCTATGCAAAGGCTCTGAGAAGGATGAGGTAGTGTATGAGTCCTATATCCTAGAGTTCAATACTCCGTACAAGGACTTGGTAGGCGAATGGAGGAACTTGATCGAAGCTTTAGCCAAAAGAGGGAAGTGGGCTCCGCCCACCGATCTGGAACATGTAAGCGTCGCGAAGCCAAACTCTCATCGGGAAGGGTAGACTCTATCACGGTGTTAGTAGTCACTCCTGAAACTTGGTACGAAGAAGAATGTATGGATGCCTTGGAAAGAGTCCTGAGTTTAGGGCGACCCCGGTCCCCTTTATGTCCTACGATGATAATGATGTTTTCTGGTAATCCCTAAGCCCGAGGAAGAGTACGAGATACCCCTCATATGGCGTCAAGTATCCCGACACCTTTTGCCCTCATTGGTCATCGAGTCAAGGCGAAAGTTCCCACGAGCTACTATGTAGTGACACCGATGAAGACACGGTCGAAGTGCCGGAAGGGACAATAGAGGAGTGGTTAGTCCGAAGCCAAAAGCCCGGAAAATATCTCGACGGTAAGGAAAAGGAACCCGCCATGAGGTTTGACCCCGCGAAATCCTTATTGATGATGGAATTTCCCACTTCGAGAAAATGTTTGGCCAACGTCAAAGATGCCGTCGAAGGTTGACCCAGGGAAAGAAAAGACATGCTTGACGGTGATGAGGAATGTGATCCTACTCTGTTAAAGAAGTTGCTAGGTTCGGATGAGAAAGCCATTTGCCAAGCTCCAAACTCCGGAAGTGATAATTCTTGTTGCATCTTGACTTTGAAAAGTTTGAATGAGGCTGTGAAAGCTTTAAACGGAGAATGTGAAGTTGAAATCAGCCGGTCAAACTCGAGAAAAGGTCAAAAAGCCGGTAACACAGGACCGGATTCGGGAAGCCGCCTATGCTTCCGGCGGCACCGTCAATCGAGATCAATCGGCGAGAATTGGCCATACGCCGGTAAGAATCCGCCTACGACTTTGAAAGAATTGTGAGAATCCTCCGGTAGGAATAATGACCAAGGAAAATCCAATGTCTATGTGATGACTCGGTGCAGGCGAGATGAATGTTGAGCGGCTAAGGGTGACAAAAGAAGCACCGTCTACGAGCCAAAAACGAGATAAAAGACCTTATAAGCCGAGAAGCGAAAAAGCGACTCGATAAGGAGGATCCAGTCCTAACTCAGTTGAAGTGTACCCGAACCAATATCTCCTTATGGTCACTGTTGACCTCTCCATACCCTCATAAGTTGAAGTTAGAAGAAAGTTTGGCCCAGACCATGGTGCCCATAGATGTCACCCCAGATGAGGTCGTTCAAATGATTGGAAATATCCACTACGGAAACATCATTACCTTCACCGACTTAGACACCGCCAAAGTATGGGGCTAGTCATAACGAACCTCTTTACATCACAGTCCGAGTTAGAAGAGCGTCGATTGCCACGAGTATTAGTCGACGGAGGTGCAATGAATGTCTTGCCGGCTAAAATGATGGATTTATTGGATGCGAAGCCAACGGACTTAAAGCCTTCTAGTCGAGACTATTAAGGCCTATGACTCCTTTGCACGATCGGTTTTGGGGATCGCCACTCTCAAGATGTGGTTCGGAAAAAAGGTCATGGACGTTGATTTTCAAGTTATTGACATTCCGATTTCATTTTTTGCCTTCTTTGGGACGGCCTTGGATCCACCGGATAAACGGGGTAGCCTCTACTTTGCATCGGTGCGTCAAATTTCGGTCGAGTGATGGAACTATCACCACCATTTATGGGGGCAGTGTCACGGTAGAAGGAACCGGCAGGAGGATATCCCGATATTGGAGATCAAGCACGATGATGAAGGGTTAGCATTGGCCGGATTCTCAGTAGCTTCTTCCAAGGCACAAGTGTGTTGCCGACCTCACCACTACTTCCGATAAAATCCCTCCTGCCATGAGAATGATGCGAAAAATGAGTTATCTTCGGGACTTGGATTGGGTAGAAGACTTCAAGGTCGTAACACCATCATTGATGTGAAGGAGCAGGACTACCGAGATATGGCTTGGGGTACAAACCGAACTCTCGGGATGCCGGAAAAGCTAAAGGCACGAAAGGTGAAGGGTCCGGCTCCATCCTTACGATCTGTCTCGACCCATTACTTTACAAAAGGAGGGACACAATATGATGAAAGTGATCGCGGATCTCCTTGCGAGAAAACCCTTCTAGAGAACCTTGAGAAAGTTAGGGGAAAGCCGGCCAATCCCGTTCGAAGAATGTTCCTTGATTTGCCGAGATATCCACAGGGCTACCACTACCGATTCGAGAATGAGTACGTCTTGAAAGGAAATCCGGCCGGTGGCAAAGAGTCGGCATCGGGACAATGGACTTCTCCGCCTTTGAGTTAGCTCTTCCAAAGATCGACGGATAGAAGGCTGCCGGCGGTGAAGACGATCGGTGGGGTTTGCAAGAGTTGTTTGACGAAGAAGCACAAATCCCGAGACTTGATCGACTTGATTCGAGATGATAGAGATAGTTGCCGTTATTGGAGACGATGGTGAAAGTCATTTTGATCCTCGCACTTTGGTGACTAAGACGAAATGCCATTGAAGAATTGGGAGACATTCTCGGGGCCGATAGCCGATCGACGGCAAATGATCACGGAGCTTGGATTGGTACCGTCCTTCTCAACCCGGTCGTGTCAAACACCACTGTTGTCTATTCGGTCGAGTCGGGAATCTTTGAATTCCGGTCCTCGGAAGTCATCAGAAGGCCTCACGCTGAGGATTATGAAAATGTAATCGATGTCATCTTTCCCCTTATTTTGAATGAAATGACAAATCTTTACGATTATCCTCTTATTGCCAACTTAACAAATGATAAATTAACTCAAAACTTAACAACGGTTAATAATGAATCATTTGAACAAGATGCAAACACACTAAACGAACAATACATTAAAGAAATCTTTAAGCGAGGTTTCGAAAAGAGGAAAACCGGGCCCAAGGCTGAGGAGGTTTTGATAAGTGTGAACTTGGGTACTATTGAGGAACCTAAAGAGACACGAGATTGGAAGCTTCTTCCGGGGGTTGAAAGGGACAGATTGATCGAGTTGCTTTCGGAGAATACGTCGACGTGTTTGCATGGTCATACAAGGATATGCCGGGGCTAGGCAGGTTCGATAGTAGAACACGAGAATCCCTCTAGCACCGAGATGCTAAGCCGGTAAAGCGAGCGAGAAAGATTAAGCCGGAATGGTCTCTACGGGTCAAAGAAGAAATTGAGAAGCTACTTTGCGGGTAGGGTTCATCGAGTCATTGAATACCCGACATGGTTGTCTAACATCGTGGCCAGTAACCAAGGCCGATGGGAAGGTCTTATTTCTTTGTGTGGATTTCAGAGATACGAACAAGGCCGGCCCAAAGACGACTACCCTACGCAAACATAGAGCATCTGGTGGACTCCACTTTGCCAACTACGAAGTCAAATCCTTCGTTGATGGTTTTGCGAGGCTACAACCGAGATCAAGATGGCCGAGGAAGACCAGAAAAAGACGGCCTTCACCACACCATGGGGAACCTCTTGTTATACGGTAATGCCATTCGGGCTCAAGAATGCCGGGGCTACTTACCAAGGGCGGCGACCGCGCTTTTTCATGACATGATCCACAAGGAGATTGAGGTCTACGTAGATGATATGATAATCCACTCCAAAGGAGAGGGTGGGCGGCACTTTGTTGACCTACGAAAATTCTTTGAGAGGTTGAGACAACATTCCATGAGACTAAACCACTGCCAAATGCACCTTCGGAGTGACAAGGGGAAAAGTGCTTGGGTATATGGTCACGGAGCGAGGTATAGAAGTTGACCCCGAAAGATCAAAGCCATCATGGATATGAGGCCACCTCAAACCCAGGACGAAGTCAAGAGCTTCATGGGTAAATTGCGGTACATCGGCCGTTTCGTCAATCGGTTGACCACTATGTGCGAGCCCATCTTCAAGCTCATGAAGAAGAATGTGGACACTGAGAATGGACCGAAGAATGCCAAGATGCCTTTGACCGAGATCAAGGCATACTTAGTACATCCCCGGTACTATGCCCCCACATAGACGAAGCCTCTTACGCTCTATCTGTATCATGAACACGGCGGTTGGGGCTATGCTTGCTCGGGAAAAGAAAGACTCTCGGGTAGAAAACGCCATTTACTTTGTCGGCGGAAGCTACGGGGAGTGAGCTCAATTACTCGGCATGTGAAAAAGACTGTGCGGGGTAGTGCAGGTAGTCGGCAAATTGAAGCATTATATGCGAAGCCCGCCCTGTGAATTTGGTCTCGAAAATGGACCCCATCAAGTACATCTTTGACAAGCCTTCCCTCTCGATGCGTTTAGCGAAGTGGTCCTTCTTCTTGGCGAGAATACGACATCAACTATGTGACCGAGAAAGGCCATCAAGGGTCAAGCATTGTCGAGATCACTGGCGAACTTCCCGTAATGAAGACGAGAGGGCACGAACCCCAATTCCCGAGATGAAGGGATCTTTGCGGTTGAGCACGAGAATAGATGGCAATTGTTCTTTGACTGAGCCGCTAACAAAGAGGAAATGGTGTAGGAATGCTATTGGTCGATCCGAAAGATGAGCATACCCCATAGCCCTCAAGTTGAACTTTCTGCCACGAACAATGTCGCCCAGAGTATGAAGCCTGCATTCTTTGGTTTGGAGAAATGCCTTAGAAAGAAATGTCAAGGAGCTCGAAGTTTACGGAGACTCGGCCACGATCATCAACCAAGTCTCCAACAAGTGGAAGGCTGTGGACCCTAATGCACAACGGTATCATGCCCATATGGAGGAGTTATTTGGACGGTTCGGAGAAGTGACTTTCCACTACTTGCCGAGGAAAAGAGCAGTTCGCGAGATGCCCTAGCTACTCTAGCCTCATTGGTAGAGATCCCCGAGGAAAAGCCATAAAGCCCTTCCCGAGTGGGTAGAAGAGAAGCTGACCTTACATTTGTGAAGTGGACACAGGACCCGAGCCTATAAAGGAACCTTGGTACAATCAGATTTACCAATTCCTCAAAGACGGAGAGTCGGCTTTCGAGAGACGAAGAAGGTAGACCAAAGAAGGTGTCGAGCCAAAAGCTTGCGAGCCACGAAAGGTTGGCCTCCCATTATGTCATCTAGGAGGCAACTGTACAAGAAACGCTATCAAGGACCACTCCTCTTATGTGTCACTCAAGAAAGAGCCGAGAGAGTTGATGACCGAAGTCCGATGGTCCTTGCGGTCCTCACATGAATGCTAGAGCCACGATGCAAGTGATCCTCGAGAATGGGTTACTCTTTGGATCTCCATGGAGGCAATTGCGTCGGCACGTCGAACCTGCGACAAGTGCCGGCGGTTTGCCAACCTCAACCATCTCCCACCTCATGACCTGTCTTTGCATGACGACTCCTTGGCCGTTTGCAACTTGGGGCATTGACGTGATAGGGAAAATAGCCTGACGAGGAAGCAATGGGCACGAGTTCGTGTTGGTAGCCATCGACTACTTCACCAAGTGGGTAGAGGCCAAGTCCTACAAGGTCCTCACTTCCGAGAAAAGTGGCCCGGTTCATCAAAGAAAACATAATGTGAAGATATGGGGTGCCCAGCAGAGATCATTTACGATAATGGGTCACACTTCGAAGGAGGCTGCGATAGGCTGCTGTCGAGAATTGAGTTACTCGCCACAAGTCGTCCCCGTACGAGACCTCGGACCAATGGAGGCTGTGGAAGGCTTGCTAATAAGACAGCTCGAGCGGATCATCAGGAAGATGGCCACCCGTGGTCGTGATTGGCCCGAAAAGCTGCACCTAGCACTCTGGGGCTCTGAACGTCTGTCGGAACGGCTACGGGAGAAACTCCTTTTGCTAACTTACGGGATGGAAGCAGTGTTACCGGTGGAGTTGGAAATCCCGTCATTAAGGGTCCTCTGGAAAACAGTGTCAATGAAGTAGAATGGCTACGGCAGGCATGATGAGTTAGCCACAGCTTGACGAGAGAAGGCTAAAAGCCATGGAGACACACCCCAGGAGCCTACCGAGAGGCGAATGGCGGGCGTTTGATAAAAGGTCAAGGTCGAGAGACATCAAAGAGAGGTGATTTAGTATTGAAAGTAAAGCCCCCTACCGAGACTGACCCCACAGGAAAATGGGAACCCGTTTGGATCGGCCCTTATGTGGTGCGAGAAGATACTATCGGGAGGAGCTATGAAGCTTGCGAGACTTGGATGGCAATCCCTTTGTCCACCCGGTCAACGGTGATAAGCTCAAAAGATACTATATCTAAAAAAAAAAAAAAAAAAATAAATAAAAAAAAAAAAAAAAAAAAAAGAGTGCAAAAGAGTAATACCCGACTAAGTGAAAACCCCAAAAAGGGCGGTCTAGGCAAAAGACGGGGTTGCACATAAAAAAAAAAAAAAAAAAATCTTAGTGCAAAAGAGTAATGCCCAAATTAGGCCGAAAACCCCAAAAAGGGCGGGCCTAGGCAAAAGACGGGGTTGCACATAAAAAAAAAAAAGGAAAAATCTTAGTGCAAAAAGAGTAATGCCCGGCTAAGTGAAAACCCCAAAAAGGGCGGTCTAGGCAAAACGAGTGCACATGAAAAAAAAAATTAGTTCACGGAATGAACTACGTAGACTGAGCCCCTTAGCCTTTCTTGTAAAGGGAACGTAGGCGGCCATATATGGTTCGGTCTAAACAATAAAAAGGACGATTAAGTTTCCATGAAATGTGTCCTAATCAATAAAAAAAAAAGACATTTGAATTTCCATGAAATGTGTCTTGACTAATTTCTAAGATAATATTTCTTGTTCATTACAAGTTAAAAACTTCTTGATGAGTTCAAGCACGGTCTACCTCTTGACTCTGCTAACTCGCTACAAAGATCTAAAATACAATAAAATGCCTAAATAAATTAATGTGTTTGCAAAATGGCAATAAGGGAATCTGAGAAAAGACTTGTCGGTCGTCATTCGCCGAGTCTTCTTGGTCTTCTTCCCTTTTCCTCGGCCTCGTCGAGTCTTCTTCCTCTTTTTGTCTATGATGTCGGTATCCCTCATTCCGACCTCTGGTATCCTCACTTTGGAGCCTCCACCAACCCCGTGTCAATAAGCGCTCTCTCTATCCGAGCGCGAGTCCGTACCTCCTCCCTCCGAGCCTCGCCAAAGGAGCGACCTCGGACAACCTCTTGTACCGGGCCTCCATATCCCGACCAAGTCACCCGACCGGTTATGGCAACTCGCCTTAGCCTCGGTCTCCTCGGGAGTCCTACTCGAGTCGTGGTCAGCCCCCAATAAAGCTCGACGTCTCTCCTCCAAGATAACCCGAGTCGCTCCCATCTCCCTCTCGTACCACCCAAGTAGACAAAGTGGTCAAGATGGTGCTCTTCCCGCTCCCGAAGATAGCCACAGGTGGGAAAGCAAGGTATGTCCAAGCCCTCGAGAAGAAAGAGAAGCCGGGCCGGATCCCTCATGTCCAATGACACCACCTCCATGGTCAGGATGTCCTCCCGGTCACTCAAAGGCTCTGTAAAGCCCCAAACCGCCCGGATACCAAGCGGGGTATATAGAAGGATGACCGGCGAGAATCTCGGAACCCTCACAACATAAGACTCCCGAAATATCCTCCCGGTGCGCAACCTCCAGTGTGGTATCCACCAACGGATGTCCGAAGTGGATAGCCTAGCCATCATCGCCTCGGCTACCTGTTCCGCCGCCTAGGCGCACCTCTCCGAGAAATCACCCAAGGGCACTAAGTCGGCAAAGCCCGAGCAAAGCCCCGAGCCTCTCCCCGCAGCCACAAAGTCAACATAGCCGGACTCCCTGGACCTCATGAAATGGTCTCCCGAGCCATCTGTCGATCCCATGAAATGTCTCTCCCAAAACCGGCGGGACAATATCCTTCCCGGCCGCAGTCTCGACCATGTCCAAGAGGCCACTATGACAGATCCCCGCGGACTCAAGCGGTGAACAAAACGAGAGAATACGCAGAGAATGAAAGCATCCATAGCCACCGTGGTAGCAGCCATATCCGGGAGACCCAAACACCGCCCGGGATATCGAAAGGTCAATCCTATCCGGGCTACCATCATCCTCTCGGCCTCTCCCGGAGGAATGCTGCAGAAAAGATGCAAGCTTTACCGCCACCGCACGTCTCCGATCAGGCGGAATAGATATAGCCTCGGTCTCGGGACCCCCAATCAAGGCTCACGAAGTCTTCGTGCGTTGGGACGATTTCGTTGTAAGAAAAGCAAGAAACATGTCTCCGGACGTCCCGTAACTTTCTTTGCGGCTCTCAACGAGGTCCCAATCGGGCGGGAGATCCCTCAAATGCCATAAAGACTTGATCTTGAAGGAAGAATCAAGCGAGTCCCTTGTGATTTTGGAAGTTATGTCTCGCCCAAGATTGAAGACCGGATAGAAAATGGTCTCGCTTCCCCTTTGCAATCTGACGGGCTTCTCCATCGCAAAGTGATCAAAGATGGTGCTTTTAGGTCCAAAATATGCTCTGGGAACAATTGAGACAAGTCTAGAGTGAAAATGAAATGAAATGGCCAAGCCTTGCTTTTATTCGAAAATAACCAGCTCGTATTAACTGTAAGCCGCACGGCTTCATTTTCCCTCAAGGCCATGCCGCACAGCTACATTAGCCCTCTGCAGAAAAAAATTCTGCAGCAACCAAAGTTGCTGCCCAAGGGAGTTTTCACCCCACTTTTTCAATCAAAACCTGTACAAAAACATATCCAGAAGCCATTCAAGCATTTATACACCATTATAAATCATTTTGGCCCGCCAGCCCCGATTCCAAGCAAAAAATCGCCCCAAGGCTCAGATAATATGCAAATTGAAAAAGCATGAATTAGAAAAGCAAATAAAACATAAATACAATGTCTTCGCCCCACCGGCGTCAAAATAAAGCAAAAAATAAACAAGTTGTGCATAAAAATTGTTCATTGTTTGTTTTCGTTCCAAATCTACCCTAGAGACCTCCTAGGCCTCAGATTCTTCTTCCTCCTCATCGCTGCTCAGCTCATAGATGCTAGGCTCTCTCATCACGTCCTCCTGGTCGCTCGCATCGGAAAGAGGGATGTTGTCGTGCTCGTACTCCGCCACCGCTCCAAGATATCGGCATTAGGACCTCGCCCCGAGGCCTGGCACCGAATGAGTACTCCGAAGCCGAGGAAGAGGATGCTGCCCCGACATGCCTCCCTTGCGCATGTGCTCCCCGCACGCTTGCTGATGCTTTTAGTAGCGCGAGCCGGCTTCTTGACCAAGGATCGGCACACGTCTTTCCGGCCCCTATTCTCGCCCGACCAACCCTGTCATAGGTGCGAGCGGAACCCGAGAAAAGAAAAGAAAATCTCGTAAAAATCTCGTAAAACTGCAAAAAGCGTAAAATGCGAAAGCTAAAAAGGGAATAAGACCCTAAGAGTATACTCACGGTGCTATCGGGGTGGCAAGGGGTACCTTGGGGCTCCCTCGTGTCGGGGACAGAATCCTCATCCTCCTCGGTACTCCGTGTACGACGTATGAGAGGTGTGCAGGAGGGATAGGCGGGTCGCAGGCTCATCCTCCCCATATCCCCGAGTGACCGCCGCCTTCGCGCCGTGGCGTCCTCGTGCGCCGCTCCACAAACACAGCGTAGGGGGTACCCATGTCAAAATACTCCTCCACAGCCTATACCTCCCTCGGTACCTCTCAATCTCATCCGCCGCAGCCCTCGGGCCGCAAAGATCCGTGGCCGGAGGATCATGTGGAGTAATGGCGTCCAATGGAGGGACATGACCATGCCGCCGAGAAACGGTCCCCAAGTATATGATGTCGCAAGTCAGCCCGGTGAGCCACCTCCTCTCGCCTCGTCACATCAATAGCATCTCCCAAAGAAATCTCCGGATACCGCCCTGTGGGTAGAAGTCGACTCCATCTCGGTCCATCCTTGTTGAGCACAAGGCTTCACCATCTTGTAGTCGAAAGTGATCCGCGTCTTCCCCGTGAACCTATCCCTCACATCTCCCCTCCAAATAACCATCGCAGGGAAAATGGTGATATCACTCGCCGGTTCCAAGGAAAGAACCCGATCACCTCGCAAAACCAGGCTCGCATGTTCAAAAACATTAAAAAGGTCATTTTTCTCATAAGAAGTCTCAAGACGAGAAAAGAGAAAAGAGAAAAGAAAGGAGACTACCTCAAGGGCAAATGAGAAGCGATCCATAGAAGCGGCTTTGTTTCGATTGTACATGTCCAGAGAAGTACAACTCCGCCAATCCGGCCTCTCCCACACGAGACCGTCCCTATCCCATCCACATCCTCCGAGAGTCGAGGAGGCAAGTCATGGCCGGCGTCCCAGAAGTGGCGAAGATAGTGGCCCGATAGCATCAACCATATGAATGCTCTAGCCGGTGGCTGTGGGCGGTCACATCATTAGCGACAAAGTTACGCATGCAAGTACGACGCCACCTCGACGTTCCGCGTCTCCATACCCAATCCCTTGGGAATCGGCTCAAATCCAACCAAAGCACGGAACTCCTCGGTGTAATGTGGTCTCTCCAAGTCACGGGCCTCCCGGTGAAGCTGCAGCCGCACCGCCGTAAAATCGGCAGGAGTCACAGTAAGCTCTCCCCAGCTCAGGTGGAAACTATGAGTAGAGTCCCACCAAAACTCAGATAGGGCCTGGACCAAGCCCTTGCTCTTTGACGTGATGTGAATCCCCGCGCCGATGGCCTCTACAAACGCGTCCAGACCGATAGCCCTCACCAAATTCTTGGGGTTCACCCCATTCTTCTCAAAATCCGGCATCCTCTGCCAAAGCCTGACCGCTATCTCAGATGGTCCTCTAGACTTGTTCTCCTGTAGACAAGCACAACAAAAAGAAGTGTCAGTCCTTCATCTCATTTCAAAAGCATGCATATATTCACAAAAATGCACATATTTTCAAAAGAAAAGCATTCACAAAAGTTTTTCTAGCATCTTTTGCATCAAAAAAGCGTCTTTCATCACTTGAAACGCGTCATGTCAAGTCCCATTGCTTTCCTAAAACACAAAATCACAATTTTCACAATTCTTTGCACATAAGCATTATTCTTTCAAAAATGGCATGCATGAATCCTTTTCATCTTCCAAAATCATGTTTTCTCAAAATTTTGACCTAGTTCTAGCACATGCAAGAACTCCGTCTCACTTTAGACATTTTTTTCATTCTTACTTTATTTGCGAGAAAAAAGTGGGTCATTCCCATTATTTTTGTCAAACAAATTGCACATTGCATATTCTTAGCCTTATAGGTTATTCATCAATGTCTCAAAGTCATTCAAAAATCCTAGAAAATTCCTAAAATTCGGGTCAAGCCCTAAATCATTCAAAATTCAATCAAAATCGACGGAATTGAGCAAATTAAGAATGCTTACCCCAACCGATCGCGGGTTCGTTGATTTATGCTCCCTTCTCCCCGGGTAAAGCTCCGACGGAGGCGTAAGAAAGTCATACTTTCTTTCCGTTCGAACGAGCTCCTTCCTCCTCCTTCTCGCAGCCGCGGAGATGTTTCTTCTTGCTTGCCTCGGTATGGGATTGCCCTCCGGATCCATCTCAAATCAAAGGGAAGCAAAGAGGATTGAAAGAATTTCGAAATTCTCTTCCTCTCTTCTCTCTCTCTGCGTTCTTGGGCGGCAATGTAATGCCAATGGCCCATTCAAATCTGATTTTAAATAATCTGGAAAAAACAAGTCTCTAGCCGTACGGCTCCTTTTTCTCCATCTCATGCCGGGCGGCCTCATTCGCTCTGAGCAGAAAATTACAATCCTGCCCCTGGACCTTCCACTTGGGCATGCAATTTCCGTTATCTTTTAACCAAGATAACATCTTTTTCAGAAAATATCCCTTATCTCTTTAGCAATCAAGCTCTATTCCCAGTCGCCTCCGTTAATTCCGTTATAACGGGATAACGCTAGGTGACAACCTCCGAATTGTCAAAACTCTAAACTGAGCCTACCTCTATCCCGAATAGTGACGTACGCTTAAGTTTCTCTCAACTTAAGCTACCTCTATCCCGAATAGTGACGTACGCTCAAGTTTCTCTCAACTTAAGCTACCTCTATCCCGAATAGTGACGTACGCTCAAGTTTCTCTCAACTTAAGCTACCTCTATCCCGAATAGTGACGTACGCTCAAGTTTCTCTCAACTTAAGCTACCTCTATCCCTAATAGTGACGTACGCTCAAGTTTCTCTCAACTTAAGCTACCTCTATCCCGAATAGAGACGTATGCTCAAATCATTGGCAACCCATATCTCTGATTCGAAAGAGATTGAGACGTATGCTCTGGCAACCCATAACTCTGATTCGAAAGAGATTGAGACGTATGCTCAAATCATTGGCAACCCATATCTCTGATTCGAAAGAGATTGAGACGTATGCTCTGGCAACCCATATCTCTGATTCGAAAGAGATTGAGACGTATGCTTAAATCATTCTAGCTTTGGCAACCCATATCTCTGATTCGAAAGAGATTGAGACGTATGCTCAAGTTCACCAAACTCTAGCTACCTCTATCCACTCGATAGTGACGTAAGCTCTAGTTTCAATCAGGTGACATCCTTCATTAATTGTCAATCAGGTGACAGCCTCCATTAATTGTCAAAATCTCAAGAATCCTAGACATCGTTCCTAACTATCTAGTGATGCTTGAACTACGATCAAGGCTTGATTCCTCCGGGATACGTAGGTAGCCTTTTATAAAAGGTCCAGCCATTCGACCACTTTGGTCACCCTGTTTCTTTGTCACTCCTCAGTGATAAAGCAGCCCCTCATAGAGGTTCAGATATCCGACCACCTTGGTCACTCCTAGCATATCCCCAGTAGGATCAATTGCTTGACCTCCTAGGTCATTTTCTCTTTTATTTCCCCAGCAAGAGACCAGTTTCTCTTCTTCCTCCCCCAGCGGATCCTAATCCCGAACTACGGCCTGGCTTGATTCCTCCGGGATACGTAGGTAGCCTTCCAGAGGTTCAGCCACTCGACCACCTTGGTCACCCAATCCGTCTCGGCATTCGCCAGATCGGATCCTTTTCTATCGACAACCCCACTCGCCTTGCAAGTGACGTTGCCGAGGGCTTCGTAAGTACCCAAATCCGGCTCATGCCTTAGGTTAAATTTCCGGCAATTTCGGTAAGTTTCTCGGTAATTCCCCGGACCTTCCTAGTGTTCCGGAAATGTCCTGGAACAGTCCCAAATTAAAATTAGGGCTGAAGGGAGCCTTCCTAATTAAGAAAACACGTTTTTCTTAATTAGGAAGAAGGTTCTAGAATAATGCCACCTTGCATGGTTCTAGAATGCTGAGTCATTGTGGATAAGCCCGCACGGCTGCATTAGCCCAAGGTCTCTGGCCGCACGGCTTCATTAGCCTTATCCAGACTGCCTATAAATAGAGCCCTCCTCTACCCATTTAATCATCAACAATACACACAATCCATAGCAATACACTCACAATCAGTCACTCCCAAGACGTGAAGAATATTGGTGAAGGCTCAAGAAGGTGAAGAAGAAGCTAAAGAAGCCACCTCCCTCCTCCTTGAAGATCCAAGACCAACCTCTCCTCCTAGCTCCGACCAAAGAAGCAAAGGAAGCAATTGGTAACCTCGCACGCCCTAACCTTGCTTTTAATTGATATACTTGCTCATTGCATTCATATATCTTGCTTGGGACTTGGCATTCATAGTTAAAGATCACATCTTTATCACCCCCTTTCCCTTTTGCATGCATTAAGACATCATTTGTCATAAAAATGTAGTCTTTTTCATAAAGGTGCATCCTTTGCACCTAAAACCCCCATTTTCAAATAAAATGTCATTTTTATGCATCATTTGCATATAAAAATCCAATCTTTTCAATAAAAATGCATCCTTTGCATTCAAAACCCCTTGTTCAAGCATCATTTGCTTTAAAGACCATGTCTTTACCATAAACTAGCATCATATGCTTTTCAAAATGCAATCTTTATGCATCATTTGCATAATGAATGCCTATTTCTTCAACAAAAATGCATCATTTGCATAAAAATCAAATCTTTATGCATCATTTGCAATAAAGATTATTTCTTTAAACTAAATGCATCATTTGCATAAAAATCAAATCTTTATGCATCATTTGCAATAAAAATTATTTCTTTAAACTAAGTGCATCATTTGCAACCCAAAAATGTCATCTTTTCATTAAAGTGTCATTTTTCATCATGCATTTCCCCTTTCCCCCAACCTTGGAACGGACCGGTGTAAAAGATCCTATCTTTACATCGTTCCTTCCATTAAAGGTTCACGATTTCTTTAGAAAGGGACACCTTGAACCCTATATCTCCGATTATCGCTTAAGAAAGAGTATGAAGCCTCTATACGAGCTCGACCGTCTTAAAGCGTAGGATTGATGGGCTAAGGACCCTCCTTTTCTAAGGAACCTCATCTTTGACCAAAAGAGAGTCACTCTCTCGATCACGCAAGTCCCGAGGGTCCCGAGGTTTAAAATGCGATGATCACAAGTCATAAGATGAGGACGGGATCATAATCCCAAATACATAAAATCCAAGGAATCTCGAGCGACAACCAACAAATGGTTTGTACGTCCGGAAGACGACTTGGGACATTCCCTCCTTATTTTCAAACACATGCACACAAGAAAGCACGCAAGCAAGCACGATTACTGAAATCTTGGGAGACTTGCTCCGGCAAGGCACTTTGGGTGAACGCCAAACGTTCTTCCCAAGGGGTAACTTAACCTCCGAACCCAAGTAAAAACTTTTTTTTCAAAGTTTTGAGGTAATCAAAATGGCGTGGCGACTCCGTTTTTCAAATAACTCGGATGTCTTCAAACTCGCGTGAATCCAACAAAAATTTGGGCACCACATTCACAGTAAGCCGTATTACTCTTAAACCCTAAACACACACACACTCCAAGGTATTCAAAGCCTTATTACACAGTATTCTTACTCTCACACCCAAGGGCCTGAGTTGGAGTAACATCCAATTTTGACCTTAACGGTGCTTATTTGTGTTGTGATTTAGGTACAATCCAACCACCAAAATATCCTAGTCAGATATCCTTGAACCGCTCCTGACCTGAAAAGCTTGGCGTCATCAATTTTCTTCTCCAAATTGTTGTCCCTTTCGCCGTTTCCTATCCATATCTTGTATTTTATGTTAGTGCAAGTTTTCTCTAAAGTGAAAATGATATACAACACTTAAAACTTATATCTATGTTTTCTGTATTTAATGTTATATTAGCATGACTCAAATTAGGGAAATAGATATTGTTGTTCCTCTAATCTTAACAAAAAGATATCCATTGTCCTAAAATAATTTCTATATTTTTTTCAACACAAACGTACTTTGAGCAATAACTTTAGTTTTTTTCTTTTATATATATATATATATATATATATATATATATATATATATAATTTTTTTTCAATAACTTTGGGCTAATTTAATTATTCTAAATAACATCTAAATATTGTTATTAATAGTATTAATAATGCCAAAAACTTATAAAAAACGCGTTTTTTGTTAACTTAACAAAAAACGTGTTTTCTATCTAACGGACTCACCATCGTCGACCTCCATACGCAAAGAGACTTCACCATCGTCTTCTCCGGTAACCCAAGCTTCTCCAACCTAAGCTCTCCCTCACCGGCCAAACCTGCAATTAACACCTTCCTCACAACCACCATTAACCGGCGACCTCCAATCACCCAACCTGAACAACCGGCGACCTCACCCTTCTTCTCCGATCCCCAAACCAACCGGTGACCTTCAATTCCCTTCAATCACCAATTGCCGGATCCTAATCGCCTTCTTCCTCAGCAATCGCCGGCGACCACCATTCCATTCCTCTGTCAAAATCCAATTAACGATTAGAGAGAGAGATTGATTTGCGTTCAACACAATTGCAATTGCCGTCTTTCTCATTTGCGTTTAGAGAAAGAGAGATTAAATTGCGTTTAGTGAGAGAGAGTTTTGATTTGCCGTGTTATTTACTGCCAGTGTTAGGGATTTTATGTGCCAGTTTTAGTGTAAATTAATGCCAGTTTATAAGTATTTGAGTACCAGTTTGAGAATTTGATGCATTGGTGGACTGGGTAATTAGATGCCAGTGTATGTGTTTTGGAGTGCCAGTCCATGTATTTTGGAGTGCCAGTTAGTGTATAATAGAGTGTCAGTAAGTGTGTAACTGAGTGTCAATGTATTTTTGAATGCCGGTTCTTGTAATTTTGAATGCCAGTCCATGTTTTTTTGAATGCCAGTCAGCAAAAATAATTATCAGCATTTTTGAGTGCCAGTATATGCATTTTTGAGTGCCAGTAAATGTGTTTTCAAATGTCAGTCTATGTATATAAAAGTGCTCGTGTGAAGAGTGTCAGTTCATGTATATAAAAGTGCCCGTGTAAAAAGTGCCAGTTTCATGTTTATAAAATGCCAGTATGAAATCACTGGTCATTTGTAATATTAACACTGGCATTTATCATGTTGCCAGTAATTACAAAAATGCCACCGTTTATTTTGAACATGGTTGCCAGTAATTACAAAATTGTCACCGTTTATTTTGAACAGCTTTTGGAAAACACGTTTTTTCTTAGCTTAAGAAAAAACTAGTTTTTTATAAGACCAACTCATTAATAATAGTGTATCAATAACAAATTTTGATTTTTATTAGAATAATTAAACTAATTAAAATTTACTGCTAAAAGTATTTTCGTATTAAAAAAAATTGGGAAAATTGTTTCGGAATAAAGAGAATATATATAGAGAGAGGGTTGAAGAATAATATGATGTGACAAATGAAGCAAAGGTAATATAATCCATCAAAGTTGGTAAAAGAAATTCAGTTGAAGGAATGTATGAATGCAACAATGACATATTCAATTACTACTGCATCTTTGTCAATTACCTAATAATACCCACAATTGCAAACAACTTCTGAATATTATGTAATTTACACTCAAAGTAATTGAAAACTGCAATTCTGTTGTACATCCTTCTTCTTTGGCCTCATAATATTTTACCTATATACTCCCTCTATCTCATAATAATCACTGTCAGCATGATATTTGACTTGTCAAATACTTCTTCCATCTTATTTGAAAAGGTACAAAGTCTCATCTAAAAAGGTACAAAGTTAGTTTTGTACTGAAATTAAGGAGAGTGTATAATTGAGCAAGTATTGTGGGTATGCAAACTGAGGTAAGAGAGTGAAAGTGGATAGAGAATAGTAAGTGAATGATTATTAACAAGTGGGTATAATGAATAAAAAAATATTAAAAGGTTTTTATTTTTGAATGTATGCCTTTTTAAAGAAAACACCCAAAATAAAAATTTATGCATTTTTTTAATATTACAGAAGGAGTATGTACTTTACTTATTTCTACATTATTTGTTTTTACCTTAATAAAATTGACATTCACAAAAGAGCAAGTTTTGGGAGAAACTAGTTTCTCCATAAATTATAAAAAGTCCATTTTTTTCTACTTGCTAGTAGTTAGTGAATATTTAGGAACAGTTTATAAAACAGGACTTTCTATAACTTAAGGAGAAACTAGTTTCCCCCAAAATCTTGTGTTCACAAAAAGGGAAACAAAAGACTTTGAGACGTTTGAGACGGAGGGGCGTCTATTTCCATGGTAATTTATACTCCCTCCCTCCGGATCAAAATAATCTTCTTTATACTTTTCCTTGTTAACATAACGATATTTTGATCAATACATTTTAATTGATTTAATTATTCTAATGAATATCTAAAAAAATATTCTTAATAGTATTTATAAATAATGTATGGATAACAAGTTTTAAATAATCATTAGGATAATTAAATCAAACTAATTTTTTTTTTTTAAGTATCCTCGTTATAATGATAAAAAAAAGTAAGACAATTATTTCGAAATTGAGACTGAGGGAGTATTTAAATGAGCAAATATAGTATGAAAAATATAAATTACTAATGCTCAATTAGGTAAGTTAGGTGTATACTTAGAACCGAAATAAGGAAACAATAAACTTTAAAAACGGTTCGGCTGTTGGCTTCAGATGTTTTTTAAAGTTAAGACATAACAGCAATTAGATACGGGATTTTTTTTCTCAAATAATTCATTTTTAAAATTTTATTTATCAAAATAATTCATTGTTCAAATTATTTCCCTAAATGTTCCATTTTTTTAAACTCGCTACACCGTGTAGCGAGTTCTCAAAACCCCATTTTCCCAATTTCGACTTACAGTCTTCATTTAAAATAAAAAAACCTAACTCTATCAGCAGCAGCAGCCGCCGGGAAGAAGAAAAGGAGAAGGATTTTGCCATTCAAATTCAAGCATTTTATCATCAAAATTTTGTAATTGTAAGTTTACATTCATGTATTTTACTTCATTTTATGTTGATTTAGCTTAGCTTTGATTTGATTATTTGTTTACTTGCAATTTAGGTTTATTTAAATCAATTTTTGATATATTTTGAATTTAATGAAGTGAAAGTTGCTAATTTCATTAGTCCATCTTCTAACAGTTCTTTCTTTTTCTTGATTTCTTTGATGACTTTGTAAAAATTTATTATAAACAAGCACCTAGATGGATAGCTAATGTTGAAAACGTAGAAAAAAGGGAAGTATGTGCTTTTGAGCACTTCCATTAGAATGTTGTTTACTATTTAAGAATAAGCTATATAATATAGAAACAGATGAAATGGGAGTAGGTTGCTTTATCAATCAAGATAAAATTTTCCATCAAAACCTGTAATAGATTTTAATGAAGTTTAGTAGAATGATAATATAAGATATATGATAATATAAGTTACAAATTTGTACAGATTTCTATCTGGCTTTTGTAATCCTTGTTATCGGGATCAAAACCTATTGAAAACATTTATAAACATAATATCTAGACTTCCTATGTAGGAAATAATGAATATAGAAGAAACACAGTTTACAAAAAAATGATTATTAATTACTAACCTTGTAATGAATTTTAATGAAGTTTAGTAGAATGATGGAAAGTGTTGTTTTTGAAACATGTGATTGGCAACATATGATATCTTGTTGTATTAGTATTAATTTGCTATTGAAATAAACAGATGGATTCCTTCATTGATCACGGGCCTATCGATAACTCTGTTCTTACCAAACATGAGAACCATAGAGCTCGGTATATTTGGGCCGATGTGGAGGTTGCTAGTCCGCTGTCATTTCGTCGTGGTGCTTCCTTGTCGGACTTATTAGCTCCTAGGATATTGTCCAGATTAGCCGAGTGTGGCTTTAGTGGAGTTCACTACATAGGGAGAGTTCAGTACGATTATGGGTTACTGGAGGCTTTGATAGAGAGATGGCGTCCGGAGACCCATTCATTCCACCTCCCGATTGGTGAGATGAGGATCACCCTAGAGGATATTGGCATGATTTTCGGGTTGCCGATTGATGGGGATGCTATTACTTATGCTGGCATCCCATCACATATAGACTGGCGAGGTATCTGTCAGCAGCTTTCAGGGCTGTCCCTAATCCCGGAGATATAGATGGGAGTAGTCTAAAGCTCAGGTGGATTACGAGCCAGTTTCCACACTTTCATGACCTCGCTGATGATACTCCTCTAGATATTGTGGATATGTACGTACGGGCATATATCATGCTCGCCTTGGGTTCTACGGTGATGCCCGATCGTACGAACAACAAGGTTAAGTTGTGTTATCTCCATCTGCTTGGGGATGTTTCCAGGGTCTGCCAGTACAGTTGGGAAAGTGCGTCGCTCGCTTTCCTATATCGAGAGCTGTGTAGTGCGACTAACCGCGTGACGAAACAGTGCGAAGGATTTCCCAACGTTCTACAGGTATGTTTATCTCATTTTAATGTTCATTATGTTGTTGTTTTTAAGTTTGATTTCAAATTATCGACATTATTTATAGTATTTGATATATATTTAATTGATATAGATTTGGGCTTGGGAGCGGTTGCTATGTGTGCAACCGCAAATTCATAGGCGAAACAGAGATCCGGACTACATGCTCATGTCCCTCGGATGCATGTATACATATATCATACGTTATTTTCTCGTCGTTATTGTATTTTTTTTTAACTTCTTCTTATAATTATTATGTTTATGAAATTTCGGGTGGACCAATTCATCATTGAATCTGAAGGAGGTTACTGCACATAACCTGCGAGGCTATCGTGATCAGCTGGCCAAGCTAACCGATGATCAGGTTATGTGGCAGCCTTATGCAGATAGATACGCTCCGGCCTACTGCACTCAGGGTCAGGACGTATGGTTGGCACAGGTCCCTCTTGTATGCTTTGAGAGGATCGAGTGGCATTTGCTGGATCGCGTTATGAGGCAGTTTGGCCTGCTGCAGGGGGTCCCAGAACCGTGCAACACTCGTCCGGACTTGCACAAATGTGATAGGCAGGGAAACAATGTCGTGATTTGGAGCGACCGACATCGACAATATATTGCACTCTGGGAACAGCGGCGACAATTTCTGGTTTTTGGGGTTGAAATTACCCGGATCCGACTCGCGCGCGGGCCTCGGCATCTCGCTGGTTGGTCGAGGAGGTGTCTCGCTAAATTTTTGCTTGTAGAGTCGCCACGCCGTTTTGATTTAGCCCAAAACATTGAGAAAAGGCATCAGTTTAAAAACTGTTGTTGTGTGATGAGATTTTTGAGTTCGGAGGTCAGGTTACGCCTTGGGAAGAGAATGTTAGAGCTCACCCGAGTCGCCTCGTAAAAACGAGTCTTTCGATACCCCTTCTTTCTTTAAATGTTGGGTGTGTGTGTGTATGTGCTTTTAAAAATGCATGTTGTATCGGATGACTACATTGTACACTACGTATTGAAATAGTGTAGGAAGGAAGCCTTACAATTTTGGTTCGTGTCTGTCTTCCACTGGGGAATAGTGTTTGAGGGTTGAATAGTGTTCCGGGACGGACCGGGGTTGCTTCGGGATGTGCCGGTTGTTTGCGGACAGAGCTTCGGCGTGCCTCGGGATTGTCAGGTGTGTACTCGGGCAGATTTTCTTCGTGCGTTGGGATCGCAGGGATCGTTGAATGGACTCGGGCAGAGGTTTGTCGTGCGTTGGGATCGTCGGTTGTGCTCGGACAGAGTTCAGGCGTGCGTCGGGATCGTCGATTGAGCTCGGAAAGGGTCGGGACGCCTCGGGATGGACCGGAATGCCTCAGGATGGCTTGGCAGGGCTTCGAGATGGATCGGCGAGGCTTTGGAATGCCTCGGGAGTGCCTCATGGAAGCTCGGGAGCGTCTCGGGAGCGCTCGGCAGTGCTCGACAGAGCTTCAGAGTACCACAAGGGGCCTCAGAATGCTTCGGAGGGAATCGAAAGAGACCGGAATTGCCCCGAAGGGTCTTAGAAGGGCTGCCTGAAGGCTGGGAGAGAGGAGAGAAGAGGTAGGCGTCAAAATTATGAGGGGGGAGCCCTCTATTTATAGGGTCCAGATTCTGGCAAGTTGTGTCGCACGACGTAGGTAGCCATTACCAGTTTTTTGGTTTTTCTGGATTTAAGGGAATATTGTGGACTTTAAGGGGATTTGGTAATAATTATGTCTGGGGGCAGGTTGTGTCGCACGACACAAGGCACCATCCCCATATTTTTCAAAATTCCTTAAAAGTCCTTTTGTACTTTTTAATCCCAGAATGGCCTCTAGGTGCAAAATGGTCCGTACGGACCATGATGCAGGCTAACTATTTTATTATTTTTGTAATGTCGAGCTAGTTCTCGTCGAGATCTTTCCAACCATATATGGCACGTCTCAATCGGAGTTCGTATGAAGGAGTTATGGCCTCCAGAAGTTCACCCTTGGTTTTTTCCGTATGCTTGGATGGAGAGCGATCCAGATTGGGGTACTTACAGAAGCCCCTCGGCGACGTCACTTATGAAGGAAGTGGGGTCGTCGATAAGATAAGGGTCTTGATCTGGATTGCTTGCTGGGAGAGAGAAGATGACCAGGTTGGTCGGACAGCTGGACCCTTTGATAGGATTCCTACGTATCCTTGAGTGGGAATCAAGCCAGTCGTAGTTCGTGTGTGTGGTGAGTGTATTTCCATGTATGATGACGTGTGATGTTCTCTGACTGAGACTATGTGCGTGGACATGTCATGTCCTCTGACGAGGTTGTGAAATGTTCGAGGACGTGTGATGTCCTCTGACTGAAGTGATGTCATTATGAGGACGTGTGATGTCCTCTAAACGAGGTTGTGAAATATTTGAGGACGTGTGATTTCCTCTGACTGAAGTGATGTCGTTATGAGGACGTGTGATGTCCTCTAAACGAGGTTGTGAAATATTCGAGGACGTGTGATGTCCTCTGACTGAAGCGATGTCGTGCATGAGGACGTGTCCAGGAGTATGATCCTGAATTGGGACCTAGTTCAGGAGTATGACCTAAGTTGGGACCTAATTCAGGAGTATGACCTAAGTTGGGACCTAGTTCAGGAGTATGACCTAAGTTGAGACCTAGTTCAGGAGTATGACCTAAGTTGGGACCTAGTTCAGGAGTATGACCTAAGTGAGACTGTTTGGGGGTGTCTACCTAATTGTGAAAATGTTTTGGGACATTTATGCGGTCTTCCGGACCGGGTAGTTTAAAGCCTTCCGGGCTACGGATAATGATTGGGAAATTTATATGGTCTTTCGGACCGGGTAATTTAAAGCCTTCCGGGCTACGGATTATGATTTGGGAAATTATACGGTCTTTCGGACCGGGTAATTTAAAGCCTTTCGGGCTACGGATTATGATTTGGGAAATTTATACGGTCTTCCGGACCGGGTAATTTAAAGCCTTCCGGGCTATGGATAGTGATTTGGGAGGTTTATACGGTCTTTTGGACCGGGTAATTTAAAGCCTTCCGGGCTACGGATAGTGATTTGCGCCTGAGGACGTGTTATGTCCTCTGACTGAGGTTGTGTCGTTATGAGGACGTGTGATGTCCTCTGACAGAAATTAAAGTGTTTGTTCTTTGGTTCGTGAGTATGAACCTGGTGGGGCCTTTTGTAAGGCGTGCTTGCTTTGTGCTTGATTTTAGGAGGCGTGATTGCCTTGTGCTTTGTCCGCTGGGGAAAGGTTGGGCTTACGATGATTTCCGTTTGACTTTTATGTTTGTCCTAAGTGATACTGTTGGGGGTGTCTACCCTGAGTTAAGACTATTCTAAGGCGTCTGGACCTAAGGGAGACTTAGTTCAGGAGTATGACCCTAAGTTGAGACTATTCTAAGGCGTCTGGACCTAAGGGAGACTTAGTTCAGGAGTATGACCCTAAGTTGAGACTATTCTAAGGCATCTGGATCTAAGGGAGACTTAGTTCAGGAGTATGACCCTAAGTTGAGACTATTCTAAGGCGTCTGGACCTAAGGGAGACTTAGTTCAGGAGTATGACCCTAAGTTGAGACTATTCTAAGGCGTCTGGACCTAAATTGAGTTTGATGGCGTATTTTGTGGATCCTGTATGGAACTTTGTTTATGGGAATTTGTAGAAAGGCATCATGTCATGCTGGGATTCTTCTTTTATGTAGCGTTTATTACTGCTATGTCTTGCATATGGATTTTATTGACATACCTTCGCTGTGTTTACCTGCAGGAGGAGGTGCCTGTGACCGAAGTCGCTGAAATACTGAGGACGCGCTGGCATTTTTTTTACCGAAGTCGCTGAAATGATGAGGATGCGATGGCGCCTTTGTCATAACTTGCGGTGAGGGTGAGGTGGCGCCTCTGTCTGAACTAGCGGTGAGGGCAAGGTGGCGCCTTTGTCTGAACTTGCGGTGAGGGCGAGGTGGCGCCTCTGGCTGGACTTGCGGTGAGGGCGAGGTGGCGCCTCTGTCTGAACTTGTTGAAATGTTTGAGGCCGTGGGGCGCCTCTGTCTGGACTTGCGGTGAGGTTGAGGTGGCGCTTCTGTCTGAACTTGCGGTGAGGGCGAGGTGGCGCCTTTGGCTGGACTTGCGGTGAGGGCGAGGTGGCGCCTCTGTCTGAACTTGTTGAAATGTTTGAGGCCATGGGGCGCCTCTGTCTGGACTTGCGGTGAGGGTGAGGTGGCGCCTCTGTCTGAACTAGCGGTGAGGGCGAGGTGGCGCCTCTGTCTGAACTTGTGGTGGGGGCGAGGTGGCGCCTCTGGCCGGGTTGTTGAAATGTTGAGCATGTGGGGCCCCTCTGACCGGGTTGTTGAAATGTTGAGGATGTGGGGCGCCTCTGACCGAGTTGTTGAAATGTTTGAGGGTGTGGGGCACCTCTGACCGAGTTGTTGAAATATTTGAGGGCGTGGGGCTCCTCTGACCGAGTTGTTGAAATGTTTGAGGGTGTGGGCCGCCTCTGACCGAGGAGTGGAGGGATGGCTCGCCTTTCTTTTTCCTTCTTCGTTCTTTCTTCTGCAGACTTCTCGGAGTGTCCGGTCGAGAAAGGTGTCGAGTTCACCGAGGATGACGAGGTGGCTGGCAGAGGCGCAGGGATGCAGGAGTCTTTACCAGGTGGTGGTGCCGATGACTTTTAGAGTAGGACTCTTTTTTTCTTTTCTGTGCGCTATCTTCCTTTTCGTTGCAGGCGTGGTGCTATGAGATTTTCCGGTGCCAGCCGTGGGACTGGAAGGATGAGGCGATGTTTGGTTGTCCCGCCATGCTGTGCTGGGCTCGTTCTTTAAGGAAGAGGAGGTCACTGTCACATAAGAGGATGAGCAGCAATACCTGGAGAGGGACAGTCAGGAGGGGTTTTCGTTGTACCATTGGACTCGGTATGATGAGGATAAGTCAGTGTTCTAAAAGACCCCGCCTAGGGGCGCCTAGGCCCCGCCTAGGTGCTAGGCCCTTCTCCAATGCCTAGTTCTAAAACCCGCCTAGGCCCCGACTAATCCCGACTAATCCCGACTAGTCCCCGCCTAGGCGCTAGGCCCGGCTCCGCCGCCTAGCATCCGCCTAACGCTTTTTAGAACCTTGGGATAAGTTGGGGGGAGCCCCCTGGGTGACGTGGCAGCGAAAGCTTTTGCGGGGTCTTACTTGTGACTCCATGTACTTGGGGGAGAGGGTATTCTGGCAGCATGGCGCAGGTGTGCCTCCTATGGCTCCGAGGGATCCACCCTTCCATATTATGAGTCCTCTTGATATGGACGTGCTGGAGTATGAGAGGTACCGGGCCTGCGTGAGTGCTGAGGAGTTTGTCCTGGAGGGCGAGGAGTATGCGGCCTTTGTTAGGCGGAAGCTGAGGACGCCACAGATGTTGGCGAGGGAGAGGCAGACTGGTTCGTCACGTCCTCCAAACTTCACGTATGTTCACGGGGACTCTTCGAGGAGGAGGGTGTCAGTGCCCATCCCAGAGCATGGTCCTGCTGTTTATCGGGTTGACCCGGACGCTCCGGTGAGTTTGTTTACTCTTTTCCATCTTCGAATATTTTATGTATTTTTCTCTTTTGTCGAGTATTTTTGTATCTCTTTGGATGATCTTCTCTTTGGTTGTTTGCTTGTGCAGGTCTCGGGGCAGTCCTTGGACGTGCTGACCCGCCGATATGTGGGGTTGAGGGCTTTTACGAAGAAGTTCTTGGGGAAGCTGTCCTGCGGTTCTTCGCGGAGTGCGGCGGCGTTCGCGCCGATGCTTTCGAGGAGGTCTGTGGATACTCTTTCTTTGAGGGCTGAGCCAGGGCCACCGCCTGAGGTGCCGGTTCGGGGGCGGCAGAGCTTTGATGTGGGGACGTCTTCGGGGGCCCAGAGGCCGTAGACCTTTCATCAGTTCTTTCCTCCGTCGGGCGCGCAGGGTGAGGGTTCGTACTCGCATCCCTTCTTTGACCCTTTCACCGGGTTTGACCCTTCGGAGTATTTTGAGCATTCGATTGAGGAGGGGATCCAGTATTCTGATGAAGAGGAGGTGACCACCGGGATTTTCGGGATGCCGGATTTCTCATTTGAAAAGGCTGATGATGATGAGTCTGAGTAGGGCTCTTTTGCTTTCCCTCTTTCCATTGTTTTTTTTGTTTTGTTTAGCAACAAACATTTTATACCTGTAATAAAAAACTAGTATTTGTACAACAAAGTATTTTATTTTAAGATGTAATGACGTATTTGTGATTCCCGGGATTGACCTAGGAATTGTTGCTAGCTTATTTTTATTTTGTGCATGTCGCATGAGCTAGGAATGCATTTGTGGTTAGTGGAGGCTGAGGCAGCTTTGGCAGGTTTTCTGAGCAGTTGGGGGCTGAAGCAGCTTTGACAGTTTCATGAGTGGCAGCGGGATTGATGTCTCCTGGGACGCGTTCGTTGGATGTGGCAGGGGATTGCTGGGCTGGTGAGGACATCGTTCCCTTAGTTTCGGGGGATACTTTCCATGGCATAGATCGCTTGGCGCTGGGGGACCGGTTCATGTGTGGGGGAAGCCCCTGCTTTGCTTGCTTTATGGTTGCGAGAGAGACTTGAAGCTATCCTTGTGCTTCCGACATCCTTCAGTCTGTGGACGTTTGCTCAGTGACCCCTTGTCTTGGATATGGATCAGTCCGCTTGGGAAAGGTGGATGGTTTGACTTGGCACGCATCACCTCCGTTGGTGGGTTCCTCATTGGGGAATTGAGACTAGGAGGGCCTGTCAGGAAGGTTCCTATGTTGTCAGAGTTCCGTGTTTGTCTTAGTCATCTTTCTATGTTCCATCACTTGTTTCCAGGCAGTTCGGGATGAGGCAGGAGCCTTTGCTGGGCTGGGAAGGCATTGCCACTACGGAGGTAGTCTCTTTCTGCATGACAGATCCAGATGCCTTTCTGTATTTTCTGAGGGTATGGAAGTTTGCTGCTTTTCCTCTTGGGGTACCTCTTAGGGAGAGTGTTGTCCTGACTACTGAGTGCTTGGGCTGGCTCAGTCGATTCTGGGGAGCAGGCGCGAGGCGATTCCGGGGCAAGATTGCCATTTCAGCTGCGACTTTAGGAGTGCAGAAGCTTGGGTTAACCCTCAGGGTGTCACGGGAGACGCTTTGTTTGACTACGGGACTCGAGTTGACAGACTAGCGGGGAGAGGTCCCCTTTTGCAGACTCGTAGGGAAGAGATCCGAGTCGAGGCACGGGCGAACGATGCTCTGAGAGCGACTGGTTTGTTTGACACGACGAGGAGGACTCTTGATCTCGGAATGAGGGAGACAGAACTCGCTCATGTGGAATGAAAGAAGACTCTTTGGGGACGAGGGAAGAAAGGAAAGAGTGACGAAGGGCCAATTGCGAGTAGCATGGAATGACCTTCTGAAACACTGAGTATCCATTCATTTCCATTGCAGACACATTGATTGTTAAATGTTTTAAGTTGTCTTTTAGCATGTTGTGAATCGAGAGTAGACCGTACTTGAACTCATCAAAAAGTGTTTTTAACTATGATGATTTGAGATTTACTTTTAAAGCTTTGTCGAGACGCAAAATCTCTTGCTTGCTTCTTTGTCTGAGCCTTGATGGCATCCAACTTTTGGGATTTTGTGTATGCTTTAGACCGAACCAATGAAGGCTGCCTACGTTCCCCTCGGACTGAGGGGCTCAGGTCTGCGTAGTTCGACCCTCTTTTTGTGAGAGAAATGACTCGTAATGTACACTCACAAGGGCATATTTATTTTTGAAAAGGTGGGAATGGGTCCCTTTTTGTGTGAATGCCTTATTTGATGTAGGCACAAAAAACATGCTTTTGGGTTTGACTCTTTTGAGAGAGTATGAGCAGTGAAAAGCTTGTAAAAGTGTATGGAAGCCCTTGCTGACAGAAAATCAGTGTTTAGCTCTATTTTCCTATTTTGTAGAAAAAGAAGACTTGTCGAGACATCTGAAAACTTGATTTGTGCACATTGATCACATGTTTGCTTAAAACCCTTTGTTGATGTTCGGGTTATTCAACAATTAAACCTGATATGCTTTGATTAATCACGAGGAGAAAGTAAACCGGTATCAAGGATCGAGTTGGTCTGGTGTGAAAGAAGGTTTGTGTATAGGAGAGGTCATTGATGAGACCGGGTTTGTGGATTTGTATGTGTTTATGACCGGACCATTTTTGGTTGCCTACGTTCCCCTTAAGACAAGGAGCTCAGGTCGATGTAGTTCGGGGTCGAACCGTGTTTGGCTTTGGGGCTAGGGTAATGAATATTTATGCAGCCTTTGACGAAAATGCTCGAAAAGTTAAATGATGAGGCACGGGCCTTGAGGTGATTTCTTGACAAGTTGTATTTGACGGTCTTTTCAGTGACTCCCTTGCTTCTTGTTTGTCGGCGCTGGGTCCTTGAACTCATTTTTTGTAGCTTTTGCTTGAGCCCTTTTTTTTTGAAAGCTTCCGCTTGAGCTCTTTGTTTGTTTGTTTTTTTTTTGAAGCGCACGAGGGCAGAGGGCAAGCCCCTGCTTGAACTTTCTGGATGCGCACGAGGGCGAAGGCAAGCCCCTAGGTTGTTGTCGACATGGGGTCAATCTTTTGATGCTGAGTGACCTGTTGTTGTCCTTTGATGTTGCCGCCGTCGTTGACTTGGTCAAGGTGATGGTGGGGGAGATGTTTTGGAAAGTGTATGGCTTGATGGAGGCCTTTGTGTGGGGTATGGTAAGGTGTATGGGGAGCAATCGATTGACTTTCTCACACCAATTAATCAAAGCATTAATCATTTGTGGAATTACTTGTTGAGCAATGCAAGTGATCACATAGAACAAAACAATTTCATTAAATGTAATGTGGGGTGCAAAATAATGTCTCAAGTCTAGCAAGAAAAGAAAGAAGACTTATGTATGGAAAATTGAAGACTTAATTACAATGTCCATGGAGGACTTAATTGAATGAGAAAAGTACTAGAACCTACGAGGTTTGACTGTATGATTTTTTTAGAGTGTAAAAGGGGGAGAAGAAGACTCGATATTCATTGGGCGAAGTATCGACGGAGAATTTTCCGATTTGCGTCTCTGTGGGCTCTTCAGAAATTCCCAAATTCATTTTGGTTAGAACCTTTTCGGAAGCTTGGGCCCGATTTTCCTCTCGTTTGACAACATGCTTAAAGATTTGTTTAATGCATTGTTCATTAATGTGTCTGCGTCTTTACCAAGTGAATCATTATTAACTGTTTTTGATTAGTTAATTTATCATTTGATAAAGTGGCAATGAGGGGATACTCAGAAAGGTCGAACTTTTATTCGAAGCATAAGAAAGCGCGATTTTTGTTACAAACGCATAATCTTTAGGCGTAAGGCCGTCAGACGACTCAAGAGACTTAAACTTTAAACATGACAGACTCTGTTTTTTTTTTCTAGGCTAGGCTGTAGGAGACGAGGGGTTAATTCATGCTTCTCGACCTATCTCTTCTTGCTGGCTGTGGGTTCGCGTTTGTGAAAGTTACGCCGTTTTTGACGCTGTCACTTGCTCGGCCTGTCTCGAACTGCCTTATCTCCGGGGAGGGCTCGATCCATCCCTTGGTGTGTCTTGATTCCGAAAATGATTGTTGGGGAATAACCATCCTTGGATTCCTTCTTCCGAATTCTTCATTGCGGAAGCCCCAGGTACCGTCTTCACATCCCCAATCATCACGGGAATTTGCAGAGTACTTCTCCACCATGATTACCCTGTCATTTCTAGGGAAAGGGTTTCCGAATGTGTTGTGACCACGGGGGCGTTCCCACTTTCCCTCTTCGATTAGCCCTTGGACCACTTGCTTCAGCATAAAGCAATTGTAGGTGGTGTGACCGGGGTAGTTGTGGAAGGCGCAGTGCTTTCTCATATACATGTTGGGTTTGATAGTCTTTGGCTGGAAATTCTCGAGAGGTTTGAGGAGATTCCGCTTCACCAATGCTTCAAACACTTGGCCCAGGGGCATTTCGAGGTTGTTAAAGTACTGGAACTGTGGTATGCGAGGGGGATTATTGTTCCTCGAGGGTGCTTGATCACGGTTTACTTGGGCTCCTTTCTGGATGTAGTGGACTACTCTGGCGGCTTCTTTTCCTTTGCCTGGAGGTGGATTTGTTGATGGAATCATTACTCGGGAATCCTGGGGAGGCAAGTGGGTGTGTGCCTGTCCGTACCCTTGATTGTCAAAACCGGAGCCGGGGGCACAATTATCTAGGCCGAGCTGGACCGCATTTGGAAACTGAGGGAATGTTTCATGAGCCCCGAGAGGTAGTCTGGCAGGTGGCAGGTTTGAAACATCGGGATATCCGCTCGGTATGTTTGTCTCTGGTAGGCATTGTGACTTCAAGTTGTAGCTTCGGGGCTCATACGGAGGCAGAGGATTGGATCCCGGGGGATATTGGGATCTGTTTGTATTGGGGCCGCAGGGGCGCTCTAACTTTTCTTCTTCAATCAATCCTTGAATTGCTTTCCTCAAAACTGTGCAGTTGTCGGTTACATGCCCGTGGTATTTGTGAAAGGCACAATGCTTGGTTACATCCCAGTTGGCATTGGGGAATTTGGGCTGGTAATTTTCCATAGGTTCGAGGAGACCTTGCTTCACTACACGATCAAATACCTTGCTCAAGGGTATCCCACAATCATCATAGTGTTGTCGTTGTCTCGGGGGACCACTATTTCTTTGTAGTGGATTGGTTGACGGGATTTGAGGCCATGAAGCAGCTGGAGCAAATGCAGGTTGTCCGAAGTAATGGGTCGGAAAAGTCATGGGGCCGAAACTTGGTGAATGGGCAAATTGAGAGAAGGAAGTGAACACGGGAGGACTTTGAGGAATATTGGGATCTGTTTGAGATGGCCTAGCGCTGCGCTGGTGACATTGAGCTTGCAGCGCAGGGCCGGGGAATTGACTGTGCTGCGGTTGACAGATTGGAGCCGCTTGACTGAGGCCCGAGTGGTGCTTTGAGTGGGAGTTGCTTTGCATTGCTGGGTTCCCGTAGCTTTGTGAAGGAGGGACCTGCTGATAGCTTTGGGAAACCGGGGGAACATGCACTTCTTCGTCTTCTATGAGGACAAAGGTTCCATCGGGTTGGGGAACCGCGACGATTCCGCGATGGAACATGGCGTATTCAATCCAAGCCTGCTGTTCTTCTTGACGTTTCTCGAGAGGCTTGAAAGCTTGCCAAACTTCTTCCATCGTTTGGAAATTTCTCGGGGGCGGGGCTTCATTTTCCTCGTTGTTATCTGCCGACCTGGCCATGGGGAGTTGATGGACTGCCCTGGTGGAGGTACTGGGAAGAATGTGGGACCTTGCGGCTTTGACACTGGAAGACCAGTTCCCGGGTACTCTCAACCACTCTCGGTTCGCTGGAGGAGGTGATGGGTAAGGTTTAGACATGAAAAGACCTTTGTGGATGAAGGGGGGAAAGCTCATGTGACATGCAGTTTCCGATTTTTATTTATGATTTTTTTGTTGTTTTAATTTACTTAAAACAGTGTTTTCTCAGAATCCTAGGTAGGTTGGAAAAATTGCTCTTCTTTTTCGCAACTATGCTAGATCCTCGGTCGGTGGAGACCATCTGTGCGGCTATAAGCCCCTCATTTTGCACCTGTATTTTGACATCCCGGGGTGGACAGCCTCGGGCGAGGGTCCTATAGGGCAAGCGGTTTCCATCGGCCTAAAAGAAAAAACCGAACCTAAGGACCGAGCCTGTCATGTTCGTTTTAATGCGTCGGTCATGTGAATAGTGAGCCGAGCCGGCACCTGAGTCAAGATCTGGTCGAGTGTTCGGCATGACCTCTCTTTATCTTGCTTGCGCAAGGGATCTGTGACGTTAGGCGTTGGCTGGGTCATATTATCATGGCTGACGTATTAAAGGCTTGATGACATGGTGTCATGTGGGCATGGATGTATATCCGGGATGGAACATCGTCTGGGTGTAGCTTCGGAAATCAAGATCGGGTCAAGATTTTATCATGACCTTTCATCGCTTTGCTTGCGCAAGAGATCTTGAGTTCCGAGCTTCGACTCAGAAAATGGCCGGCATGGGATATGTATCCAGGCTGTATGACACGGACTGGGTAAAAACCAACCGAGTTTGGACAGAGTGTGATGCAAGCGTGCAGGGTTGACACTGGCTAGGATGGGATGTTTGGAATGATCCCGTGCGCATCCAAGAGGCCTAGGAAGACCAAACGGACTGCAACTGAGACCACTCCGGGTTGAGGGTTGTAGTGTGCAGTGTATCCGAGGCAGCAAGTGCACGTAGCGTGCGGTGTACCGAGGCAGCAGTGCGAGTAGTGTGCGGTCACTAAAATTCCTTTCCTGAGTAAAACAGAAATTTTTTGAAGAATTTTAAATGTATTTACACAGATGTATATTGATGCATTTTTTTTGTATTTATATTTTTTTTTATAAAATAAAAAGTAAAGCACATGCACACACACACAACAGTTAAAAAATGGGTAAAATGAAAGTTTGACCCTCATCATCGTTTTAAAAATCTTTTATTTTTGTTCAAAAGTTTTTAAAACAAAATATTTCCAGCAGAGTCGCCAACTGAAATTACCCGGATCAGGCTCGCGCGCGGGCCCCGGCATCTCGCTGGTTGGTCGAGGAGGTGTCTCGTTGCATTTTTGCTTGTAGAGTCGCCACGCCGTTTTGATTTAGCCCAAAACATTGAGAAAAGACATCAGTTTAAAAACTGTTGTTGTGTGATGAGATTTTTGTGTTCGGAGGTCAGGTTACACCTCGGGAAGAGAATGTTAGAGCTCACCCGAGTCGCCTCGTAAAAACGAGTCTTTCGGTACCCCTTCTATCTTTAAATGTTGCGTGTGTGTGTATGTGATTTTAAAAATGCATGTTGTATCGGATGTCTACATTGTACACTACGTATTGAAATAGTGAAGGAAGGAAGCCTTACAATGTTGGTTCGTGTCTCGGGAGGACCGGGGTTGCTTCGGGATGTGCCGGTTGTTTGCGGACAGAGCTTCGGCGTGCCTCGGGATTATTAGGTGTGTACTCGGGCAGAGTTTCTTCGTGCGTTGGGATCGCAGGGATCGTTGACTGGACTCGGGCAGAGGTTCGTCGTGTATTGGGATCGTCGGTTGTGCTCGGCGTGCGTCGGGATCGTCGGTTGAGCTCGAAAAGGGCCAGGACGCCTCGGGATGGACCGGAATGCCTCGGGATGGCTTGGCAAGACTTTGGGATGGATCAGCGAGGCTTTGGAATGCCTCGAGAGTGCCTCGGGACAGCTCGGGAGCGTCTCGGGAGCGCTCGGCAGTGCTCGGCAGAGCTTCGGAGTACCACGAGGGGCCTCGAAATGCTCCGGAGGGAACCGAAAGGGACCGGGATTGCCCCGAAGGGTCTTAGAGGGGCTGCCTGAAGGCTGGGAGAGAGGAGAGAAGAGGGAGGTGTCAAAATTATGAGGGGGGGGAGCCCTCTATTTATAGGGTCCAGATTCTGGCAAGTTGTATCGCACGACGTAGGCAGCTGTTGGGTATGCATGTTTTAACCCTCCTATTTTTTATTAGATTTGATTGATACCATAACCTCCTGTCTATTTTAAGGACTTTAGGACCCTATGTAATGAAGCTTAGACTTCAATTTTTTAGATAAGTCCATTTTATAGAATAGGTTAAATTTAGGCTTGAAGACTGGCACACGACTCATTGGATTGGAGAGTTGCAGTTCAGCAGTATCAAACCGCCCCTCATAACCGCACATGCAACCGCATATATGATTCCCTTGATTCTGCTCAATGAACTACCTCAGTGCAAACCGCTTATGAACCGCACCTTTGCAGTTCATTTGCAACCACTCTGTGCAACCTCCTGGTGTAACCAACCGCATGTCATAAACCGCTCTACACCAGACCGCATCCAATGATTGAAGACTTGAAGTGAACCACTTTTTAACCATTGGAATCCACGTCAGCAATATCAAAAGTCAACCACTAAATCTTGTCACGTGATTCAATGTCAGAGAAGATCTGCAAGGATCTTGAAAAGGTGACAGGTGTCCTAACCTCATTGCTTGCGGTGGAGCACGATCGGCTTTATCTGCGGCAGTGTACCAAAGGACAAAAGTGGATATTGTGGACCAATGGGAAAGCATCAAGTACTGTCCTTGCAACAGCTGTATCCAACGGCTAGTTTCTTGATGCTTGGGTATAAATACCCCTTATCTTCACCATTTGAAGATTCCTTGAAAATTTGAGAAGTGCTGTGTTCATAGAAGCTGAAGCTCTGCCCAGAAAGTGTTCAAACCTTTGAATCTTCATCTTCATACTTCAAGAAATATTTCCCAGCCCAGAAATCAAGCCTTAACACATTCAAGAATCATTGTTCTCTACATCTCACAGATTTAAAGAGCTTGATTTTGTTCTCACACACACACCTCACTTGTTTAATCACATAGATTAATCACTTGAGATACACTTGTTATAGTCTTAGGATTTGATCTTCATAGAATAGATTTTAGATTTGAGTATTGATCTTTGTAACTTGTAATCTCTCATACTCATAGTAAAATAACTCTTGAAATCTAAGACTAACCATCTTGGTAGTGGACGTAGATCATTTATCGATTGAACCACTCCAAATCACGTGTTCTTATATTTCTGCATTTATATTTCCTGTGATTACTAATTATTTATCTTTATCTCTGTTTGATCTTTATTTAGATATCCATTATTGTGAAATAGTGTTTGGAGTTAACATTGTCAAAAATACACGTGTTTGTAAAACTGCACTCACCAAAACCGCCAAGCAAAACCGCACTTACAAACCGCCTCTTCAAAACCGCTTTACACTCTATTATTCTGCTGTGCATTTTACATCTTCACTTGCAGCTTATTATCAACTGCAAGAGATTTTGTAAGCAAGAGGTTTAGTTTTTATAAGAGGGCAAAAAATTTTAAAACAGCTATTCACCCCCCCTCTAGCTGTATTTTCACCCTTGTTGCCACCTTTGGGACCAACAAGTGGTATCAGAGCAAACAATTTTAAAAACCACTGTTTTTCAAGCTTAACAGCTTGTGTGCCGATTCGTTATGGCAACCTCAAAGACAATGACAACTGTTAACTATTCACACATTCCAATTTTGGACGAAGACCACTTTGACATCTGAAAGTGCCGAATGCCTATTCATTTGGAAACTATAGATGAGATGCTGGTGGAATGCGTAGTCAATGGGCCATGGATTCCAATGAAGGCCAACACTGATGCAACCACCAATGCTGAAACTCCAGAAGTCAAAAAGCCAAAAGAAGAGTGGTCGGATGAAGAGAAGAGATTAGTTGCCTTGGACAGCAAGGCTAGGCACGTCATTTCTGGAACCCTCCCCGTTTCAACTCTCCAGAAAGTAATGTACCTCAAAACCGCAAAGCAGATGTGGGATGCCATAGAGAGCTACCTCGAAGGTGACGAAGAGTGCAAGGAAAATAAATTATACACTGTTGAAAGATCCTACAACAACTTCAACAGAAAATCCAACGAAACCTTGCGTCAAACCTACGATCGCTATGTTGAGGTAGTTAATGCTTGTAGATCTCTTGGTAAAACTTTAACCGATAAGGAAATCAATATGACTTTCCTCGCTGCTTTAGGTTCTAGATGGGTAAATAAGGCTACCTCTCTAGAAGACTCAAAAGTTTTGAATACTTGGTCGTTAAGTAACTTGTATGCAAACCTTAGAGTCTATGAGCTTAAATTAAATCATATTGAAGAGATTGAAGGGAAAAACAAATCGCTTTCCATGTACGTAGTGGAATAAGAGGAGAAACCATCTACATCCAATCAAACCACTGATCCTTCCATATCAACCTCATCACTCATCGAAATGGATGATGATGATTTTGCCATGTTTGTGAAAAGATTCCAAAAATTTAGAAAATCTTCAAAACCTTTCATAAAATCATTTTCAAAAGGCAAACCTCCTGCAACATTTTCTAGGGCTGCAGATACAAAGAAAAAGAGTGACCTAGTTTGCTACAACTGTAGGAAACCTGGCCACTTTGCATCTGAGTGTCCACAACCTAAGTATGAATATATGAAAAAGAAAATCGCTCCTGCAAAATTTTCTCGTCGCAAGGGAATGGTTGCTGAGGAGGAAGAGAATTCCAAGGAATTAGCAACTTGGATTGAAACAGATTCTGATGATGGAAGTGATGATGAAATCGAAGAGGTTAATCTCTGCTTAGTTGCAGACGCTTCCGATGAGTCAGATTCTGAGTCATTCGAGTTGCAAGATATGGAAGAAAAAGAGGTTTCTACAAAACTTCCAAATTATAAATTGGATGACAATATCAAACTTACTCCTAGCATTAAGATAGGAAATTGCTCGTATTCACGTCCCATTTTCTCATCTAAAAATGCTCCACCTTCAAAAGCAATTCCAAAGAAAATTTTGAAAAAGGTGGTGGAAGAGGTTTCTCCCATGGAACATGAAAAGATGTTCAAGAAAGCTTAAATGGTGATTCATCAATTCTCTAATCTTAAGAAAGCCTTAAGCTTAGCTCATGATGAACTTAATCTGTACAAGACGGAGAAAACTGTGATGAGGTCTGAAATTTCAAATCTTAAGGACCAAATCAGAAGTATGACTCCTCTTGCTGATCAAAACCGCACCCTTGAAACTAAGGTTGCTGCACTTCAACTCCGGAATGATGACTTGGTAACCCAAATCAACGATCTCCAAAAGATTATTGATTCGTGGCTCAAGTCTCAATCCACCAAGGATCAAATCATAGACTCCCAAGTTCCCCCTGGAATTAAGGAAGGTCTAGGTTTTGGATCTGAGGAAGAGAAGAAGTGTGCATCCTGCAGTGAAAAGGATGAGGAAATTTTGAAACTAACTAAAGAAATTCCTAAGGGGAAGCATGCTAAAGGCAAGGGTAAAGGACAAAGGACGACAAATTAATTATGTCTACCCAAAGGGAAAGCAGTATGGAAAGAACTCTCAGATGAAGCCAAAGGATTCTGAGAGTGTAGCTTCAGAGGAAATGGCTTATGGAATTGGTCGTATCCCTACTCCAACCGCTTCTGGTGGAAAAGGCGGTTCTGGCAATTCCAGGTCTGACCGCGCCTCTTCTTCGACCGCTCCTCCTGCCTTCAAAAGCAAGAATAGCGTTCCCAGAAAATACGTGGTCAAACTAAAGCCAGTTCCTTTTGTCCCAGCTACAACCGCTCCTCCCAAACCGCATGCAACTCCTAAGAAGAGTAAGGAGTTAGTAAAACCTCATGAAGCTTGTAGCTTTTATAAATGTTCTATGTGTTATGGTTTAGGTCACAAGGCTGCAGAATGCCTTTTACGGTTCACATCCAAAGCCAGGAAGAGTAAACCTCCTTCTGTCAAACAGGTGTGGGTCGTGAAGGGTTGCTAACTTCAGGACCCAAGGAATAAAGGGGGACCTCGTTAGTAATGTTTACATTTCAGGTCCTCTGCTTCATGGCTGGTCACTCCAAGGAAAATGAATGGTATCTTGATAGTGGCTGCTCAAGACATATGACTGGAGATAAATCATTACTAGAAGATGTCATTGAAGCAAGTGGTCCGTCTGTAACCTTTGGTGACAACAACAAAGGCAAGACCATTGGATATGGTGTTATAAGGAGAGGAAACCTAACCATTGAGAAGGTTTCTCTTGTTGAAGGACTCAAGCACAACCTCCTTTCAATTTCTCAATTCTGCGATAAAGGAATGCTTTGCAACTTCACGTCATCAAACTAATTTATCAAAGATAGCATTTTCGGCGTCACCCTACTCACAGGGATTCGTAAGAGTAATATTTACATTATTGATTTAGATTCTGCATGTAGTATTACTAATCTCTGTTTATAGCTAAAAATGTGAGCAAAAATAGTTGGCTTTGGCACAAGAGGTTGAGCCACTTGAACTTCAAGTATCTTGCAAAGATTGGTAGGGAAAACCTCGTTCGTGGTTTACCCAAAGTGGCTGACCACCATCCAGAGAAATGCAATGCATGCCAGCTTGGTAAGCAGTCTGCGTCGTCATTCACCAGCAAGACCGCTCCATCAACTTCAAGATGCTTACAACGGCTTCACATAGATTTGTTTGGACCCGTAACCACTGCCAGCATTGGAGGAAATAGATATACCTTAGTGGTGGTGGATGATTATTCAAGATATACGTGGGTTGAGATGATGATTTCCAAAGATGATTTCTATGATATTCTCACCGCACTTTTTAGACGGCTCAAAACTCAAAAAGAGGACGACATCGTTAGTTTTCGATCAGATAATGGAACAGAATTTAAGAACAACGGTGTTGCTCAGTATTGTGATGACCATGGGATTGATCACAATTTCTCAACCGCTGGTGTTCCACAACAAAATGGGGTTGTGGAAAGGAAGAATAGGACGTTGATTGAGGCTGGAAAGACAATGATATCTGAAGCGAAGCTGCCTCAGTATTTCTGGGCTGAAGCAATCAATACCGCATGCTTCACTCAGAACCGCTCCCTCATCAATAAAACCTATAATAAGACTCCCTATGAGCTTTGGCGAGGAAGAACCCCCAACATTGCATTCTTCAAAATCTTTGGCTGCAAATGTTTTGTCCTCTACAACGGAAGAGAAAATAGAGGTAAATTCGGAGCCAAGGCCGACGAAGGTATTTTTGTTGGGTATGCTAAACATTCAAAAGCTTTTCGTGTTTTCAATAAAACTAGTTTAAAAATAGTTGAGTCTGTCCATGTTACTTTTGATGAGCATTCTCTCCTTGAGCCACATTTGGCTCCAAATGTTGCTGATGATTTTGTTGAGCATAATGAAACAGGTGAACCCTCTCAAACTGCACCTGAACCTCAACCGCAAAATCCAGCACCCTCAACTGAAATTCCCTCAAACCGCACGTTTGAAACCGCACCTGAAGTTCCTACTCCAGATGCAACTCCTAGGGAAGATGAAGTTGAGAATTCCCCTATCCAGCTTATAGAACCTCTTCATCAACTTACCTTCAATAACTTCGCTGAAGGATCTAACGATGTCCCAATTGAAGATCTTCAGCAAACATCTGTCCAACCAGACTTACCCCCAGAGGTTTGAGAAGTCAGCAGTCACCCCCTCACAAATGTGATTGGTGATCTATTTTCCGAAGTTCAAACAAGGAGATCGAACTATGATGAGCATACTTCCTTGATATCTCAAATTGAACCCAAGAAGATTGATGAAGCACTCCAAGATTCCAGTTGGGTCGTTGCTATGCAAGAAGAACTCAACCAGTTAGAAAGATGCAAGGTCTGGACTTTAGTGCCTAGACCTCAGGATCAAGGAGTGATAGGAACTAAGTGGGTATTTAGGAATAAGATGGATGAGAATGGAAGCATCACTAGGAATAAAGCAAGGTTGGTTGCACAAGGATATAGGCAAGAAGAAGGAATCGATTATGATGAAACCTTTGCTCCAGTTGCAAGATTGGAAGCTATCAGAATCTTCTTAGCCTACGCCTCTTTCAAGCATTTCAAGTTATATCAAATGGACGTGAAGAGTGCTTTCCTCAACGGTGAACTTCAAGAGACCGTGTATGTTGCCCAACCGCCTGGATTTGAAGACTCCAAATTTCCCAATCATGTCTACAAACTCCAGAAAGCTTTGTATGGACTCAAGCAAGCTCCAAGGGCATGGTATGAGACTCTTTCTAAATTTTTACTAGAAAAAGGATTTAAACGCGATAAAATCGATACAACTCTTTTTATTGCCAAATACAATGATCATACTTTACTTGTTCAAATTTATGTCGATGATATTATTTTTGGTTCTACTAACGAGTTACTTTGTAAGCGTTTCGAAAAGCTAATGAAAAGCAAGTTTGAGATGAGCATGATGGGAGAATTAACATTCTTCCTCGGGCTTCAAATCAAGCAATGCGAAGAAGGTATTTTCCTCAGCCAAGCCAAATACACCAAGGAGCTAATAAAGAAGTTTGGATTAGATAATGCTAAAGCATATGATACCCCAATGGCCACCGGCAATAAGCTAGATAAGGATCTCAAAGGTAAGAAAGTTGATCAAACTTTATATCGAAGTATGATTGGCTCATTACTTTACTTAACTGCTAGTAGGCCCGATATTATGTTTAGTGTCTGTGTATGTGCTCGTTACCAAGCAGATCCTAGAGAAGCACATCTCATTACAGTCAAGCATATAATCCGCTATTTATCTGGAACCACTAACCTTGGACTTTGGTATTCCAAAGATTCGAACTTCGATCTTGTAGGTTATTCAGATGCAGATTATGCAGCTTGTACTATTGACAGGAAAAGCACTAGTGGTACCTGTCATTTCCTCGGGAATAGACTAGTTGCTTGGGCCAGCAAGAAGCAAGCATCAGTTTCAGTTTCAACCACAGAGGCTGAGTACATTCTTCTTGGTAGTTGTTCTTTGTCAAATCCTTTGGATGAAGCAGTAGTTGGTGGACTATGGAATCCATGAAGGGAATTGCCCCATCATGTGTGACAACACTTCAACTATTTCAGTCTCCAACAACCCTGTCATGCATTCCAAGACCAAGCATATTGATATCAAGTATCATTTCCTCAAAGACCATGTGGAGAAGAGGAATATCCATTTAGAGTACGTGGGGACAGACAACCAGATTGCTGATATCCTCACCAAGGCTCTTGACTCCAAGAGGTTTTCCTTCCTTAGAGGAGAAATGGGTATGCTTGAACTTAAATGAATCAATTCTTTTTATTTGCTAACATGTGTGTTAAGTATAGTTTCAAATCCCTTGTTGAACCGCGTGTACCAAATCGCAAGTAAGTCCAACCGCCCTGCAGCCAACCGCTTCATTCCAACCGCATGCTGCAGCTCAACCGCTTGGACCTCAACCGCGTTTCAACTTGGAGTAATTTCTAATTTTTGCTTATGTTTAAAAAATAAAAACAAAAAAAAACTGTTCAAATTCCTTTTATTTATTTTTCAGTCCTTATTTTTTCTTTAAGGGTTTAATTGCAAATGTTTTCCCACGAAAACTTAAATTTTGAATGCATTTAATGCAAAGGGACACATTAGCATTTAATGGCCTTCATGTCAGCCGTCATTGGTTGATGTGTTGAAGCTGAAAGGGTGTAACCTTTGTCATGATTCACCCTATGGGAAATTTAAACTGTCCCTTCAGCTGCCCAAGCCTAATCTTTTGCCTATAAATAGAAGACATACCCTTCTGTTCAACCTTTTTCAACTGGCTTCTCTGGCACCGTGTACCTTATTGTCAGTTTTTCTTCACCAAACTCATTCTTCAAATCTTCATTTAAGCTTTTATTTCTTCAAGTCAATGGCACCCAAACAACCCATCTTCGACATGGTATGATTTCTAACCCTAAACTTCTCACTGTTCTGCAAATCATACATGCTCATTTGATTGAATCCGCCATTGATGAACATCTTCAAGCTTAGAACTCCATAACCTAATTTTTGTTCATATATGCTTCATTTCTTGACCATTTTGCATGAAAATTGTTAGGTTATGATCGGTTTATGCTTATATGTTTGATTATGTACTTTGTTTCATGATCAATTCACATCTTGAGCACTGATTTTGAATTTTTTAAGATTTTAGTTTCGAAAACCCACTTTATGATTTTTGCATTTTCTGGGTGATTCTGAGTAAAGTAGAAATTTTTATTGTTATATTGTTAATCTACTGCTCAATGTGATCATTTTGACATATTATTTGTTCATTTTGGTTAACATTCATCAAATCTCAGTTCTTGGTGTTCTTCCTGTTCTTCATGCATTCATGTGACTGTTCATCATCTTCCTCAAAATTTTCTTATGTTTTGGATTGACTTAATTTTCAATCTTGTTTTTCCATACTTAGAAAATTTCTGAAAATTTTGCTTATGCCTTTGCATGATTAAACCGCATCATTGGAACCGCATGCTAAGTTTTTGAAACCGCACTTATAATTGCTTATTCTTGTTTCAAAACCGTATTATCTGAACCGCATGCTTTCACTTGTAAACCGCATGCTGAAAACCGCATATATATTCTTTTGAAACCGCATGCCTGAAAATTACTTAAGTATTACTAAGTATATAGGCTGGAAACCAAGTCCTTCCTCTCTAAGCACCGCTTGCAGTGTGGGATAACTTTGGATTACAATGCCACATACTAAGTAATTGTGCTTTTGTATTTTTCCTATCTATTCTCCAACCTGTGTTCACAGTTTCCTTGAGGTTTGGAAATTTTCATTTCTAAAACCGCACTATTGCCAACCGCATGTGTGCACCAAACCGCTTGAGAACTGTGATGATTATTAAATTATTCTAACTTGTGTGTTTACTTTGTAGAATACCAAGTATTTTCTACCAGGATGGGAGATCAATGAACCTGAACTGCGGTCCGATGCACTTGGAAGAGAGTTGATCAGAAAGATGCAAGCTTCAGGAATCCTTCCCTTATTCAACAAACAACAAACCTACACCATCCCTCTATTCATTGACCAGTTCTATCAAACCCCAGTGCGTGGAGAGACTGAGCTGTCTGATGGAACCAAGGTCCCCAGCTTAGTGGGAGTAGTTGAAGGATTCAAGGTCTCAATTGATTACTTGGATATCAGAAGCACCTATGACTTCCATGTGTCTGGTGCTCCAGTTGAAGTATCTCAGGAGGTTCAGGATGCTACTTGCTCCACCCTTACTAGAAAACTGGATTCCTTGTCTGGCTACTACAAGAAGATACCAAGGAGAGATTTTGGAGAGCTGATGAGCCATTTATGCTACCTTGTTGGGAAGTCTGTGTGTGGAAAGACTGGGAACCACAACAACTTCACCTCTCTCTAGTGGCAGTATTGCTGTGCCATGTACAATGGTATGAAGCTCCACTGGCCCAAAATTTTGATGAGAGAGCTTGCCAACAGTATTGATGCTTACCAATTGAAAACCAAAGATGTGCATACCAGATGGAGACCTTTTGGCAGGTTGCTAACCGCTATCTTTGCCAACTATCAGCATTTGGAGGAGTTAAGGATCTCTACTCCAGAATTATCTATTCACTGGGGAGTTGAAGAATCCTTTGGGCTCAAGGCGTGCCATAGTTTCAGATTCTCATTTGGCAACGATGACTACAGAACTCTCTATGATGCTGATACCTTTCAACCCAAGGAGCATTTTGTGGAAATGACTCCTGCAACCGCAGTTACTGCTTTGGGTAAGGCTTTGAAGAAAGTTTCAAGGAAGAGAAATACTCCTGCAGAACCGCTCCCCAAGCCAACCAGAACCGCACCAACCCAACCGCGTGGTTCAACTGGTGCAGGCCCCAGTCAGAAAAAGCAAAGGAAGGAAAAGGAAAAGATGACTCTTCAGGATGAAGTTATTGAAGAAGAAGAAGAAGAGGAGGATCCCACTATTCCTCCCTTGATTGCTAGGGCTAAGAAGGCAAAACAAACCCAGGCTGAGTTAGCCAAGATGACTGATGAAGAATTATCTGCCTACTATAGGGCTGAGATTGAGAAAATTGAGAAGAAAAGAGCTGAGAAGGGTGCTGCCTCAGGAAAAACCAAGGAACCCATTCCTCAACCGCCTCCTTCTCAACCGCCCCAAACCCAACCGCTTACTCATTCTCCTGCTCAATCTCCTATCCATTCCCATCATTCATCCCCTGCCAAATCCCCTACACCTGAACCGCCTTCTCCTCCTCAACCGCAAAGAGAAGCAACCGCTCAGGGGGAGAAACCAAAAAGACTTAAACAATTGGCCCAGAAGAAAACCCCAACCAAAGGCCCCAAGCGTTTTCTTCACCGTGTTTCCAAACAACCTACTCCTTCTCCTCCTTCTTCCCATTCATCTTTTCATTCCACTTCACATACACCATCCAAATCCCCTTCAAATTCTCATTCTTCCTCTAGCCAAAACAGAACCCCAACTCCCTCACCTCAACGTTCCAACCGCTCAAATTCCCCTCCTCCTTCAAACCGCGCTCAATCACCTCCTTATTCTCATCACACCCCAGCTATCTCCATTTCCAATCTAAACCGCAATAGAACCCCTTCTCCTAACCGCGTCATTTCACCTCCTCCTCCTCCTCCTGAAATTTCTCCAAACCGCGTTCATACTCCACCTCCTCAAACCTCTCCCATTCCGAAACTTCACCTCCTCAACGAAATCCCCTCTGTTGAAGTCCATACTTCCCATACCGGTTCCTCCTCAAATTCCAACCCCATCACTTCTGGAATTCCTACTTCTAACATTTCACCTCCTCCAACCGCACCAATTTCAACCGCACCAATTCCTACCATCCCTATCTTAACCGCACCTACCACTTTACCCCAAACACTTCCTCTACCTCCCTCAACCGCTTCTCAATTCACAGTCCCAGCCAGCCGTATATTTTAAACCCTCCTATCCCCTTTACCTCAAACCGCCCCTACAACACAATCTCAACCGCCACCCTCATTTACCCAAATCCCTTCCACTACAACCGCACCTCCAACAGATTACTCCCAAATTCTTTCAACCCTTAATCTTATCCAAGGCCAACTTCTCCTAAACCAAGGCCACATGATCAAGCTAACCGCTTCCAATGCCGCTCTTGAAGCCTCAAATACTTCCCTAACCGCATCCAACCAAACCCTTCTAGCCAAAGTGGATGCTCAGGCCCTAGAAATGGCAAATCTTAAAGCCCTATTGATTGATACCATTAAGGGGGAGAGAAGTTCCTCAATCCAAACCGCTGAAGCTGTCAAAACCGCAGCTACAGAATGTTTTCAAGGCTTCAAAGAAGATTTAGCCAGAGGAGTACTTAGAGCCATGGGTGATGCTGTTTCAAAGACCCAACTAAATGAGATGCTCTCCAAGCTTTCTAATGAGTTTGTCTCTTCCACCAACACTGCTCTAATATCTTTTATGAAGACCCTTCAAGAAACCCAACCGCAACAAGCCTCAACCTCAGCCGCTCCTTCTCAAACCGCTCTTGATGACCTACAATTGAAGATCTTTTCTGAACTGGACTCCCTAAAAGACAGAATTAATGTTGATCTCAACATAGTGGGAGACAGTCTCAAGGAGCAGGTAAAAACCTTTGATGATGATATCTCTTTCAGATTTGAGAACCTCAAGGCAGGCTTCAATCTCAAGCTTGACAACTCCTTCAAGGAATTGAGATCCACCCTGAATGTATCTGTTGATCTGGATCCCTTGAAAGATGCTCTCTCCAATCAAACCGAAGCTATTAAGGATGAGATCTTCACATTTTACAATTGCCTGAAAGCCTGCATTGAAGGCTTCACAACAGAGATCAAGGACAGCGTTGCTGCAAATACAAGATCTGTTGATCTTCTTTGGATCAAGCTTTGCTCAATCAGTAACCGCCCTTAGTGCAGTTGAGACCACTCTTGGAAGATAGGTTGAAGACCTCAGAGCCTTAAGAAGAACAATCAGAGGAGAAAGCTCAGCCTTCAGACCTTCAGGACCGCACGTGCCCAACCAAGAAGTTAATCAGCCCCATGAGCAACCGCGCCATCATCAACAACCGCATCATCACCAACCGCGTCAGCACTAGGACCGCTTTTCTGTAATTCATTTCCTTTTTGCTAAACTCTTTTTGTTGGACCGCACTTCATGTATTTTATTCTGTCCAACTTCTTTTGTTGTTTTGTAACCTTGTAATTTTCCTTCATTCCTGTACTTGTAATCATCTTAGGAATTAATGGAAATTGCATCATGGTTCCAAAATCTTGTTCACATCAAACTGCTTGTTTGTAGAACAATGAAACTGCTTATGGTCTTAAACCTCATTCAAACATTTTTCAACTTAAAAATCACTCTTTTGAATTGATGTTTAAACATTCAGTTTAAACCGCACTTTGAACTTAAACTCATATTTTTAAGTGCACTGAATGCATTTCTATACTTTCCATATTGTAAAGATTTATCTTTCAGATAGTATAGAAATCTATAGCTTAAGCTAAGTATGTGCATTGACTTGGGACATGATTTACCATGTTAATTATTATGGACATGTTTTTCCAAGTACAATGTTTGCTTTGGTTATAGTAGGTAATGGCATCAATCAAATAGGGGAAGATTGTTGGGTATGCATGTTTTAACCCTCCTATTTTGTATTAGATTTGATTGATACCATAACCTCCTGTCTATTTTAAGGACTTTAGGACCCTATGTAATGAAGCTTAGACTTCAATTTTTTAGCTAAGTCCATTTTATAGAATAGGTTAAATTTAGGCTTGAAGACTGGCACAAGACTCATTGGATTGGAGAGTTGCAGTTCAGCAGTATCAAACCGCCCCTCATAACCGCACATGCAACCGCATATATGATTCCCTTGATTCTGCTCAATGAACTACCTCAGTGCAAACCGCTTATGAACCGCACCTTTGCAGTTCATTTGCAACCACTCTGTGCAACCTCCTGGTGTAACCAACCGCATGTCATAAACCGCTCTACACCAGACCGCATCCAATGATTGAAGACTTGAAGTGAACCACTTTTTAACCGTTGGAATCCACGTTAGCAATATCAAAAGTCAACTACTAAATCTTGTCACGTGATTCAATGTCAGAGAAGATCTGCAAGGATCTTGAAAAGGTGACAGGTGTCCTAACCTCATTGCTTGCAGCTGGAGCCTGATCAGCTTTATCTGCAGCAGCTGTACCAAAGGACAAAAGTGGATATTGTGGACCAATGGGAAAGCATCAAGTACTGTCCTTGCAACAGCTGTATCCAACGGCTAGTTTCTTGATGCTTGGGTATAAATACCCCTTATCTTCACCATTTGAAGATTCCTTGAAAAATTGAGAAGTGCTGTGTTCATAGAAGCTGAAGCTCTGCCTAGAAAGTGTTCAAACCTTTGAATCTTCATCTTCATACTTCAAGAAATATTCCCCAGCCCAGAAATCAAGCCTTAACACATTCAAGAATCATTGTGCTCTACATCTCACAGATTTAAAGAGCCTTGATTTTGTTCTCACACACACACCTCACTTGTTTAATCACATAGATTAATCACTTGAGATACACTGGTTATAGTCTTAGGATTTGATCTTCATAGAATAGATTTTAGATTTGAGTATTGATCTTTGTAACTTGTAATCTCTCATACTCATAGTAAAATCACTCTTGAAAATCCAAGACTAACCATCTTGGTAGTGGACGTAGATCGTTTATCGATTGAACCACTCCAAATCACGTGTTCTTATATTTCTGCATTTATATTTCCTGTGATTACTAATTATTTATCTTTATCTCTGTTTGATCTTTATTTAGATATCCATTATTGTGAAATAGTGTTTGGAGTTAACATTGTCAAAAATACATGTGTTTGTAAAACTGCACTCACCAAAACCGCCAAGCAAAACCGCACTTACAAACCGCCTCTTCAAAACCGCTTTACACTCTATTATTCCGCTGTGCATTTTACATCTTCACTTGCAGCTTATTATCAACTGCAAGAGATTTTGTAAGCAAGAGGTTTAGTTTTTATAAGAGGGCGAAAAATTTTAAAACAGCTATTCACCCCCCCTCTAGCTGTATTTTCACCCTTGTTGCCACCTTTGGGACCAACAGCAGCCATTACCAGTTTTTTTTTTATTTTCCTGGATTTAAGGGAATATTGTGAATTTTAAGGGGATTTGATAATAATTATGTCTGGGGGCAGGTTGTGTCGCACGACACAAGGCACCATCCCCATATTTTCCAAAATTCCTTAAAAGTCCTTTTGTACTTTTTAATCCCAGAATGACCTCTAGGTGCAAAATGGTCCGTACGAACCATGATGCAGGCTGACTATTTTATTATTTTTGTAATGTCGAGCTAGTTCTCGTCAAGAGCTTTCCAACCATATATGACACGTCTCAATCGGAGTTCGTATGAAGGAGTTATGACCTCCAGAAGTTCGCCCTTGGTTTTTTCCGTATACTTGGATGGAGAGCGATCCAGATTGGGGTACTTACAGGGGTCTCAGGAATTCACGATATGCATTACACCGATCCATATATGATGTTGTATCGGAGCATAACGAGTATGTTTGTGCAGAACCTCACTCATATAGAGGAGGCTGGATACCGGTCGGTTGCCCCTTGCCTAGAGTTTGTGGTAAGTATTTACATTTTTCAAGTTATTATTTCTAGTTTTTTTTTTAAAACAAAACATCAATTTATTAACTTATGTCTCATACTTATATATTTTTTTGATATAAAAACAGGTGCAGAGCCTTCAGCGTTCGCATGTCGACAATGAGGCGGAGGAGCATGCCAGACAAGCTTTAATGTGGACGACTATTACACACGCGCTCACGGGAGTTAGGGAGCAACAACGCCTTGAGACTGCTGCAGCACCTCCCCCACCGATAGATCGCGCACAGGGGGTAGAACGTCGACAGCGTCGGGTTAGACGTCGTGCATAACCACAGCCACAACCACAAATGGACTTGCACGACGAGCCAGAGCCCGAGCCCGAGCCCGAGCCTCAAGCCCAGACCCAGACCCAGACCCATGATGATGGACAATATGAATGGCAGTCACAGTGGACTCAGACTCAGAGTCAATTTTATGGTAGTGGGAGTGGGGGTGGGAGTGGGTGGGGGGATGGGAGTGGGTGGGAGAGTGGGAGTGGAAGTGGGTGGAGTGCCCAGCCAGACCCTTCCCCTGGATCCACTATGGGTTTCAGACTATATTCGGGGAGTGGAAGTGGCTTTAGGCTTCCTCCTTCTACATCACAAGCAGGGCTCCGCCCCTTCTCCGATCCGAGTTCGACTTCTTTTGGCGGGAGTCACTTTAAGGCCACGACACCCTTATCTGATCCGGCTGTGACTTCGTCTAGTGGGGAACGACTTACCCCTGCTCAACGGGTGGAGTTGATTAGAAGAGGGTCTCGGCAGCGGAATCCGACGAGAAAGTTCGCCCCGGCTGACTACGAGAGGGGGAATAGGTGAAACTTTTTTTTATTTAGATGTAATGAAACTTTGTAGTATTAGTTGTTATTTGGATGTTTTTATTTGTAATAACTGAAATTATGATTTGTTTAGATTTTTATAGTTTTTATTTGGATATTTGCATTTTATTTATTTTTACACTTTAGTAAATTTATGTAGATGTGTGTTATGGTATATTGTATAGGTTTATAGTTTCATATATTGGATATTGGAGGTGTTGCATATATTGGATATGGGATTCTGTTTGCAGGTTGTTTTAAGTTTTAAAATTGTTTGCAGGTGGGATGCTGAAGATTGTTGCTGGTGTGGAAGCCTGTTCAAATGAACTCGCTACACCGTGTAGCGATTTCATTAAACTCGCTACACCGTGTAGCAAGTTTTGTGAAATCGCTACACCGTGTAGCGAGTTCACTTGAACTTGTTTTTTGGCCGTAGAGTTAGGGCGACCGCACTAACTTGGCTGTAGAGTTTGGGCGGCCACACTAACTCCCCTGGCCTAACAAACTGAAACTGAAATAGGAACTAACTATTATTTTGCCAAACATAAACTTTCATATTGAAAAATTCAACTCAAATAGAAATTACATTCAAGTTTTCAAAGTTGGTGAAAGCCTTGTAGAGTATGTCATCTGCCTTGGTGAGAAGTGCAATGGTGGATTCAAAGCTCTGCACATGATCTCGTGCAATAGTGGTTCCTCCGTATTTCTCAAAGTTGGGGATCTTAAGAGCCGAACTAGGAGGTTGATCAACAATCCGTTGGGAGAAGGGACGAGTGGCACTAGTGTCCTCATCCTCGACATCCTTCTTTCCCATTTCCATTTCATCAATTTTCTTTCTCAAGAGGAGGATCTCCCTTGCATCTATTCCCGTGCTGCACTGGGATCTTCGATGGGTCATCTCTCTTTCTTTGTGACCATTCACCCGACTTTGTTCCTCTCATTGCTGGTGATTGACATGGTTATCTCCATGTCCAGATGGTGCCTTGCCATTCGTGGGCGTAGTGGTCTAGAATGACGAGGAGGAGTTTTGTTCCTCATGTGGGCTATCTCTGGATGGGAAAGACTCCTACGATGAGGAGGACTCCTATGATGAGGAGGGCTCTTAGGTCGAGGAGATGGATCTCGACGAGGAGGAGTTGTTTGCCTTACAGGGTTAAGTCTGGCTCTCAGATCAGCCGAATTGACCTCTTGTTCCCGTCGATTATTCAATTGGTCCCTTAAGTCTCCTCCTTGACGGGCATTCCCGGGTCCAGGAGCCCTATTACGGGGATGAACGTCCTGGACAGGAAGCTGCTTGGATCTACCAGCAGCGTCGCGATGTGGGGGATTTTGGCCAGGAGAAAGATTTTCCCTATTTCCATGACTACCACGCCTATCAACGCGACTTCCCCCCCCAATGGGAAATTCCAGTCCTGGTAGGTCGAATAAATTCAGCCAAAGAATGATCCGGATAAAACTCTAGCAAGGCGTTCTGCGTTTCGTAAATGCATTGTAGAGTGTCCATCTGGCGATGCAGAAGAGTTCTGCGATCAGCCAGTAGTGGGAGTGATTAGCCTGCGCCCCCTTGAGCTGCGTTTCACCTTGCCTGTTGGCCGTCCCCGTCGTCAATGGCGGTTAGGGTCTAAGGGAATCTCCACCACAGGCAACCCACTAGATCGCAGGTTCATACCTAGCGGCAGTGGTGGCGGCAGCCCGTCAATGAAAGGCGGAGGAGGCGGCAATCCTCCATTGATCTGTGGCATAACAGTTCCGGCGTTGCCATGGATTTCCTCCACAGGATGATTATCCGTATCTGGTGTTATGCTAGCGGTGTGTCCTTCTTCCATTAGATCTGACGGAACGGAACATAATTTTCGGCTATACAAGAGATAATATGATTGTTTTCTTGCAATGAACCAAACTGATGATGCCAAAAACGTCGGATCAGCCCAAATTCAGCGGTTCAGATATATCTTGTATGCTTGAATAGCCTGAAAAAGGTGAACAAATACGTAAACTAAGTCGGGGCTTCACCGGAGAATGCTATCCGGCGTGAGAGTAAGTATTTGTATTTATGAGAGTAAATCAATTGACGATAGTTTAGAGCCAAAAGATGTGTTACCAGAAAATTGTGATTTATGGCTTGTATTAATAGGCGTAGGTGATAGTATCTTGCCTTTGATAGGAAGTTAGGAGATATAAGGAGTTAAATTCTACTCAGATCATAATTCCAAGATGTCGTTGTTGGACTAGGATTGGAACTGTCCTCTGTACGTATGTCGAGGAGGCGTGCTCCTCGTCATAGTCGTCGTTTTGTTTGTTGGTCGACATAGCAGCTATGTCGGGCAGGTAATGTCATCAAAGGTAGAGAAGGCTCACTCCCTTTATTATCTTCAATATAGCCTTAGTAGGCGTGGAACGTGGTTGATATGGCCATGGCCGACCTAGGCCTAGGTCCTAGTCGACTTAGGGGACTCAGTGGTTGTCCTAGTCTTAGGACTTGTTCTTCATGTCAAGGTCGACCTAATGGCAATGTCGAGGAGAATATAACGAGTACATGTAGGGAAGCCCATTCCCTATGTTATATTTAAGACTTGTGCATATTTTTCATTGGGCTCAATCCATTGGGTATTGCTCGTTTTATGCCCCCTGGTCGTACTCGATTTATACCGTTCAATTTGTATTACAACCAAGCTTAGAGTTAGTGGGTACTTTTGATAATCTTGTTATGTTATGCTATTTATGTATTTTATTCTACTATCATGAAGATGAGGCATTGGCAGGTCCACACCTTGGTTTTATCAGAGTCGTCTTCTTTTCATGAGGGGTTCTGTTTTTGGTCACGAATCCAGGTGAATGTGGGAGAGATTGATTTTGACTGTGGTAATTGCCATTTTGTATCTATTTTGTGGCAAGGTATTCATTTTTTGCTGTGTTACCTATGGTCGTTTTCCTTTTTCTTTTTTTCGTTACATTGGCTTTCATGATGAGATTTACCGTGTCCCACAACAGGTGATTCTTCATTGTGTTTATTTATTTCAGTTTTTAGTGAGGTAGTTGTGCTCATCAGAAGTGTAATTTAAACTCTTTTATTACATGAGCGGCTTGGAAAAGCAGAGGGACCAAGCATTACAGAATCTCTTTTTTATTGACAGACAGAAATCCATTAATGACATACACTTGACAGCAATGGCACAAAAGATTATAACCATCATGTGCCCACAATACAACATCTTAATAAAGCTTAGATTAGGGCATTAATTTGTACTTTTGTAAAATATGCTAGTTTACACTATCTGTTTAGGAAAGAAAAGAAAAGGTATTTCTTCTTTTGAGCCATTAAAAATACTACTAATAACAATTTTTAAAATTTTACGAAAAACCCCTATAGTTTTATTAATTTGTTCAAGTTTTAATTAACTTGATCATGAAACTCTAAATAATTTTGGGAGTTAAAACACATAGTTTGCTGAATCTATATTGCAGAATGAACTCTACAGACCCCTAAAAATAATTATTCAGACAACCAATTCTTTCAGTCGCCAATTATAGTTAGCTCTTTATAACAAACAAACAGTTTTCACCCAAAATCGCCCACCGGAATGGATCAGGTGAGCGATTTGATAGCAAAATTGAAGCACAATGGCAAACGAAATATGGAGATTTAACATTAATGAATACAGATTCAAAATCTAGTGATGTTTCTGTTATTCCCCTTTTTGGGGACGGATCAACATAGAGATTCGCGCAGTAAATTTTGAGACGGATGGAGTAACATAGTCCCCATGAAATTGTTGTTGTGAGGAATCTAAAACATTTTTCCTGTGCCATCAACCCTAGGTATAGATTCATGAATTTCCATTTTACGCCATTTTCCAACCATTGATCCCATCTCATCAACCTTGTCGAACAAACCAAGAAGTCCACCGGTGTGTATGAAGAGAATCTTTCTTCCTTCCCACTCGGTTGGATTCTCTCTCATCTCTTTCATCAACCCTAATGCTGCTTTTCCGCTGCATAGAACCAACAAACCAGAAATATTTGTCAAATGAAATTCACACAAATTTGAATATGAAAAAATTCATATTAATTCGGAATTTTGTTGCTCGAGAACTCTCAACTACTCCTGTAACACCAAACCTGAAGGCCAAATTATAGTGCGATGAAACAAGTAATGTATTCTTGGTACAAACACGTAAAGATTGTACAAGTTCCCATATGGTAACTATACTGTTATAATTATTCCTGAAAGCATAGGAATGGATAAAAACTTGGTGTACTGACTAGTCCATGCATGAGATGAATCATTTTCCATTCTGCAGAGCAATAACTGCTGACAACAGATGCAATAAATTTCAAGAGCTTGTAGTTTTTCTCATAAACTCGGAACTAAAAGATACAGCAAGGTAACCAATCTAAAGTGTGGACATGAAGATGCTATTGGTATGACCTAACAAAGGCGAAAATGGCAACTCACACTTTGTATGCACACTGTTACAGACAGTGGCGGACCTATGGCTACATGTATGGGTGCAAGTGCACCCACTAAATCAAATAGTTTGTCTACTTCAATAGGTAAAGTGCTAGCCTTTTAACTTTGTGGCTGTGGGTTTGAGTCCCACAACAAGCCTAATTTTTTCACAATTTACATTTTGAAGCTTTATAGTATAATTTGTGCACCCAGTTAAAAAATGTCCTGGGTCCGCCACTGGTTACAGACCAAACAGAAGTTACCAAAATGACCAAGACAGATGACTAAAATGTTAAAGGCCAGGGATGTTGGTGTCAGTGAATTCACAATCCCTACTGTGAATACTATTATAATGGAAGGACATTAAGAATTTTAAGGCATCACTCACAAGCAACAGTGCTGAAGTGTTGCACCAAAACCGTATCACAATAAAAGCAATTTTGCAAGGATAACTTGGGTTCTGCCAAACTCAAATTTTTATCAGGCAAGCGCAGAGATCTAAGTGCTAATGCTATGGAACATTAATAATGTTCATTCCATAATAATGGCCTTACTGCATGGCATTACTAAGTCACCAAACTTTAACTTCATGATCTTTCACGTCCTCTGCAGACCCTAGCCACAAAAGATCACACAGTGCTGTGGATCTTCTACAACACCCAGGGGGATCTTAATTAACCACATAAATTGGTCAGCCTGCTAGAAATTTTTACTTTAATAAGAGAAACCATACCATCTAAAAGTATAAGCTCATTTCGACTTATCTAACCTCTCTGGAAAGAAATATAAAATAATAAAAATCAATCACCAGATTCAGAAAAGAAAATTGGCATGGGGATTTCCCGTACGAGGCATACCAAATTGAGACAGATGCATGGCTATGAGATGTAGAGATACACACTCCCAAGCGCAAATGAAGTTGACCACTAGATAACAAAGACTCCTAGTTTTTTTGTTATTATTTCAACAGAAAAAAAAAAAAAAAGGAGAATATATTATTGAATTACAGAATTAGCTTAAAGCTAGTAAAAACAATGGAGAAGTCGTCAATTAAGCAGAGTGGAAGCCAAAATCAGAAAAACACAGAAGGAATGAAAGTAGCCCAATCTCGCAGGAGATGTAAGAATGGCACCCTTCAATAAGAACCTATAGTCCGTGGCAAAATAAAAGCCAAATAAGCCACTCATTCCCAGAGCAGGGACCAGGGAAGCAATAGATCCTTAGAAATTCTTGAATTCCTCTCTATACAAATACAAAGAACAGTGAAAATCCCTTCACTCCCCACAGAAAACTAGCCACCAGTGCTTTGCCCAAACCTCTGACATGCATCTAAGGAAAAGTTGAAATAGACTGAGGACTCACCAAGTTTGCCAGAGCACCCAAAAAGGATTAATGATCAATAGTTGAACTTATCAAGAACAAAGGTCCGGGCTTAGGCTCTTATTATGAAGGAAATAGCTTTCCTAATCAGGCAGTGGCGGATCTAGAGCTTTTCCTCGGCGGGTGCACAAATTGTACTAAATCTTCAAATTATAATGGTGCATACGCGATTACAGTACAAAATTTCAAATTATAATTGTCCTTGCGCAATTAAAATGCAAAACTTTAATGATTGTTTGTATTAAAATATAATTATTCAATTTTTCAGTAAGTAAACAGAAATATGGAGGACTAGGAAAAAGAAAGAGAAATCAAAAGGTAATCATGATGTATATTTTGCTATTAATCATGACAACGAGCATATAAGAAGCAAACATGGTTAATTTGTTATTGACTTATGAATTAAACCAATTAACTAAGGTAAAAGAAAAGATTATACGTATATGATTAGCCCAAACTGAAAGGATATTTAGCCCAAATTGGAAAGGCAAGAAAGAGTGAAACAATGAAAAAAGAAAGTCATAGGCAAGATTCGAACCTGCTATCACCTGGATAGGATTCTGGACCTTAACCAACTGTACTAAGTGACTTATTTGTTCAGTGGGTGCATTTTTAGTATATACTCCCTCCGTCCCACCTCAAACTAGGCCACCTTCTTGGGCACGGTAATTAAGGAAAAGTAAAGTAGGAGAAATGTGTTGTTAGTATGAAAAGTAAAATAGGAGAGATAATGAGTGGGATGAATAGTAAGTTGATTGGTGTTGTGAGCATAAAAGTAAAGTAGGAGAGAGAATGAGTGGGAGAAAGTGTAAAAACATTTCCATTTTGGGAAGTCCGATTTGAGGTGGGACAGACTATAATGGCAAAAAGTGCGGTTTGAGGTGGGACAGAGGGAGTATTGTATAAACACCAAATTTCTTCTTCTTAATATGAAAAATCAGCCCCACCATACATAGTAAATCCGCCACTGCTGAAGGGGAAAATGATAATGGGATAACAGACGAAGTGCAAATAATGTGATCGACAAGAAGAATATAACCCTGAACATTCTGAAATCCAAGCATGAGTATCAGGGAGTGTCATGAAAGACAAGAAAGAGATCCTAGCAAGAAGAATCTGGAAGCTCGGCCTCCAAATCATGTAAACTTACAGAAGAAACTTATCACCCACAGACTTGCAGGATATCAAAGTGATGGAGCAACAATATGGAACATTAATCTCTTTGTTTTTTACTCTGAAAGTTTCTATCTTTTCCAGATGCATCGTCTTTATTCTAGAAGTTTCGGTAGCCTAGAAGTTTTGATTTGTCGTCTAAAGGTTTCCAGTCAAAGTCGAATAACCATTTAAAACTCTGGGTTCATGAATTGAGTCGTTCTGGCTGTTTATTTTAGTATTTTGATAACCTTTTAAAGAGCATGATCTTGCTTTATTATGTGCCTTTGATAACATTCATATATGCTAGAATGCAGCTGTTCTTGGGATTTTTCCCATCGCTTCACCCAAGTCTGGTCTTTCCCATTGTTGACCCTAAGTCCTAAGACACAGGCTTCGGCCAGATTGATGTCCGATCACTCCCTCTTGGAGGACCTCATACACTACAAAGTCAATTAGTTAAGGGAAATGCAACACTCGCTCGGAGTAGCTGAAGTACATATCCTTCTGTGCATTCACAAGTTAAATCAGTAATTTTATGCAACTTATGATTAACTTATTCTCTCAGTACAATGGGAAAAAAATGCTCACTCCGTCCCAAAATGAATGTCCAAAAACAATTCAAATTTGCTCTTGTTTACCTTGACTGAATAGACCACAATTTCGACCAAGTATTGCTTGACTGAAACCTTTGACATCGCCAGCCATGATTGAAAATCAATCCCAAAATGGAAAAGAAAACGGAACGTTTCAAATGGAAGGAAAAGTTTCCAATTAAATGTAATTATTCTGTAGATTCAACCTGCAAGACTCCAATTTAATGAGACTAGTTCAACCACTGCCTGTTTTAACTAGATGTATAACATTTTCTTATCCACCACTAGGTATAGATTCTTAGTAAACTAAAATATTTTCCTAGTGCCATCCACCCTAGCTATATTGCCTATGATCATCCCATTCTATGACATCTTCCGACCAATAACCCCATGCTCGACCTTGTCAAACAAACCAAGTGTTGCATGTTCTTTAACTACTCCCTCCGTCCCAAAATGAATGACCAAAAAATTTCAAATTTGCTCTTGATCAAGAGTAAATTTGAAATTGTTTTGGTCATTCATTTTGGGACAGAGGTAGTAGTTGATTTTGTGGAGTATGAGGCCATGACCAACCACTAGGTATTGATTCTTAGTAATCTATAATATCTTCCTTCATTCCAATTTGACTGGATCCTCTTTCATCATCCCCTAAACCGCTTTTCCACAACATATAACCGAGAATCAGTTCAGTTTGTCATAAGAAAAACACAAGCCCACAGCTACACATGTAAAGTCCCGAGTCCGAGACCCTCCCAATTAGTTGAAGTGAAGGAAGCAGATTCTTAAAACATCTAGAGCAATCAGAGAGGCGAAGAGAGAAAAAAATCATATATCCGCAGACCTGCACTGATATATCTGAATTTTTCCAAGATCTTACAATGTTGAACAATCTATACTGTGAACCAAATAACAGCTTACCTGTATACCGGATCAAGGACCACTCCGGTGGCTTCGGCAATTTCCTTGACAAATTTAAGCTCCTCAGCAGTATTCATTGCATAGCCAATTCCTTTGGCCTGTTGGAAATCAATCAGATGTAAGTAAAAAACGTAGAGAAGAAATGATGGGGAAAAGCAGGTGTAACTTAACACATATATGCAATTTTTCATATGTTTGCATCACTAATTGATCACTGGATAACCAAAAAAGAAGAGATACAGATTAATTAGTCCAAGCCTATGGAATGGACGTGATTCGTTGTGATAAATCAGCACATTAGATGGTGTGTTTAACATGCGAAACTGACCGTAGATGTCCTCTTTCAACGAGGTTCTCCACAGGGCCTGTCCTGTGAGATTTGGGGCCGAAACCCAACTACGGTCCGGCCCTCATTTTGAAAGTATGTGTTTTAAAAACAAATTAACAGTTGAACTAAATATTTATCAATACAAAAGTAGTAAATTTGAATATTTCATTCCAGTGAATACACATAATATTTTTAAAATATACTCCCTCTGTCCCTAAATGAATGTCCAAATTCAATTACTTTTTGTCCCAAAATGAATGTCATTCTGTAAAAATAAATAAAAAATTGTCCCTAAACATTTTTTTAACATTTTTTTTTTTGCTATTTATTTCATTATGGTAACACAATAGGGACGGAGGGAGTACTATTTAAACATGTTCTTTCTATCGCATTTAGAAGCAAAATCATGAATCAACATAGAATAATTACCTTTATCAACATAGATAACACAATAGCAACATGAAAGGAGGAAGGTGTAGACGCCCCATTCTGAGCTGCATATTCAACATTGCATACTTGGTCTCTTTTGATTGCTTATATTGTTAACTTTTGTTATGTTTCTGTTAGCTTCCATAATATTTCATAAAGATTCTGGTTTAATCCGTGAGCTTTGGACTAGATTGAATAATGGAGATAATGTCAGGGGCATTTTAGTCCTTTGCTCATGGATCGTGCCTCGTACAAGCCTTGATTGCATCTCAAGGCACGGGTAGGTCTTGCTTTCTCGATGCTCCTATTCTGTCTTTAATTATGTTTTAGAGTCAAAGTCGATCTCTTACCCAGAGATTAACGAATTCCAGTCCTTCTGCACTAGTTTTTAATATCTTTTATATTGAAATTGTCTCTCATTTGCCTATAAATTCAATGGCTCATCATCCCTTGATATTTAACGGTTACTCCGCGATTACAACATACACCGAGATTTGGCACAAATATACTTTGCACAGACAAACACTTGTGGATATTAGTGGAGCTCTATCGAAATACTTTTAGATTTCAAGATTTCTCTCAAAGTTATGAGATTCTTCCCCTTTTTTTACTAGTTTGCTAGTAGTATTCCTTTGATTTACATGTTTTTCACTTGTTTTTTAATTTAATATTCGATCGCCATATTAAGGGTGATTTCAAAATCGTTCCAACTCACAACACATGTTCACATCTATACCTGACTTATCTAAACGATAACAAATTTTATTTTCTTAGATTAGATATCAAAACACCTAGGAAGAGCAATCATAAAATTGGGTGGGGAGGGTAGCCAACACTTTTTCAGTCTGTAACTTAATCCCCCAACCGGTTAAGTTGCAGCAGATTGATTTTCATATGTTTCCCGTTAAAAAATTGCATATGTGGCGACTCCGTTGTAGTTAAAACAGATAGGGTAGATAAAAATAAGAATGTTTTTCACCATTCTCATAGAATGCATTCAAGTTGTTTTCCTTGAGACAAATATCAAAAAAAAAAATCTGCATTTATACCCCTTAATGACCATAGACAGACGTTCGGCTACAACAAGTGCCCCTAAATTAATAATATATAGGCAAAAACAAGATAAATATAAGTAAAATCCTTGATGCATAACCAATTTGCATAAACAATTTAACATTCCACTGAAAAGAACAGGGATCTGAGAGTAAATAACGAAAGTAGTTGCGGGAAGGGTAAATGAATTATCGAATATGTAGAAACAGAAGGGAGTTTTGAATCACGCAATCTTCTCTGATGGCACCGGTCGTATGGTACTCTTATTTCAGATGGAAAGATAGATTGATGAATTGAAGAAGGTATTGTGATTGAGACTGCGTAGAGATGGGAAAGTGGATGATTCTCAAATTGAAAGATAGATCATGTAATTGAGATTTGTAAAATTAGATTTTGATTAAATTAGAATTTAAGCTAGTAAGTTTGTCATCTTAATATTGGGTTGCAGTTTGTTGGGTTGACATATTAGATTGAGGTCCATTATTAATATTTAGCGTAAGAAATTTGGGGCTCCAAAAAGTACTAATATTATCACTAGAATTCTGTTAATTTGTTGGACAACCTCACCAGGAAAGACATGTCACAGAACCAGAACAAGAAGTAAAGAGCACAAAAGGTGAGCCTGAAATCATGCTCCGAGTCAAAACAACAACGCTTAATCATAAGAAATAGAGAAGTATCAGCACAAATTAGGAGAGCTTTTGCAGATCACCAGAATTGACTCTAAAGAGTACCAAAAAAATTGTATCTAGATGGTTTCCTTAGAGTCCGAACTTAACTCTACCACCAATAGAGGCTATCATTTTTCTACTCGGCTCTGAGCAAGTTCCTTTACAAAGATGACTATCATGTGTCATCAGCTTTTAATGGAGTTAGATATTCACCAACTAATTTTGGTTTTATGAATAAGTGGGTATTGACCTACCTGCCTGTAATAAAATGTTAAACATGTTGGTTTAATGAATGAGTGACATTGACCTACCTGCCTTTAATAAAACTAGTGCTACACCCGTGCGTTAAACGCACGTGCATAAACTATTTCAAATAATTTAAATTTTTACGCAATTATCTATGTAAAAATTTATAGATGAAAGATAAAAATTATACAATCCTTGTTAAGACAAGGACCGTTAATAAAAAAATATAAAAAAAATCTTACAAATCTAATACAATAAATATTTATAAAAAATTTAAATATATTATTTTTAAAATTTACAAGGAATATTATAATTACGGAATTATTTTAGGTTAAATAATGAATTTAATAATTAATTATTAATTACAAATATAATGTTTTTGTAAAAATATTACAATTTTTAAAAAAACAATTGACGATGTATTCATGCTAGCCCAAGTAAATTGCAAACCATAGAATGTTAAGAGGCCCAGTAAGTAATATGTGAGCCCAATTTATGTTGAGGCCAAAAAGACACTACATATCACAACCCTAATCCTAAACCATCCTCTCAATGTCGTTCTCTCTCTCTTTCTTTCAATTTTTTTTAAATTGAGTTTTTTTATTAATAAATGGCTAAATCTATTAAAAGAGCACAAAGTGTTAAAAACGCATTTAGTGGGGTTTGAACCCTGACCTTTCATATGGAAATGGGCATCAGATGTCGCTTGAGCTAGAGCTATTTGGCCGCTCTCTCTCTCTCTCTCTCTCTCTCTCTCTCTCTCTTTCTCTCTCTCTGTAGCGTATATTATGAAGATTTTGTCCATCATTTTCTCTTTCTCTCGTAAATTTCACTACATGTGTTTATAGTAGTATCATAAAACCCTCTACATGAGCAACAATTTTAAATGACGGAATCAAATGACTGTAAACATTTATTGATTTCTAAGGAAATATCCGTGTTGTGGGATTTTAGTTAAGGTTATTGATATCAATCAATAACAATTTCTATGTCATTGTCTGAGCCTTCAATTTAGGTATTTTTGAAATTATTTAATTTTTTGAATTAATTTTTACTTATTTGGAAATTTTTAAGTTTCAACACTTATTTCATGTTAGTTATGATTGTTTTTTTTTTTGTAAGAAATTAACTCATTTATTGTAGTTGCATGTAGATTTCGAGATCCAAATTAGAGTTTTTGATTTATGCTAAAATTTTGTAGAAGCTGATGTATATATCAATTTTTACAATTTTAGATTGCAATTTTTAAGGTTATAATTTTTTATGCTATTTTTTTGTCTATGGTATTCGATTTGGGCTTGATTTTTGTTTTAAGTTTGGTTTGATCTTGTTCCATGTCTGTGATTTTGGTTAAGAAAATTTCATTAATCATATTCATTTCTTTTTATGTAAATGTATACTCCCTCCGTCCACTTACATATTTCACAGTTACTGTTCACGCGTGGATTAAGGAAAAAAATAATGATATAAATGTTGTGAGTGTAAAAGTAAAATAGGAGAGAGAATGAGTGGAGGGAATAGTAAATTATAATGGTGTTGTGAGTATTAAAATAATGTAGGAGAGAGAATGAGTGGGGTAGGGTTAATATTTTAATAATAAAAACTTTCCATTTTAGGTGAAAAAACAAAGTGTGAAGTATGTATTTGGACGCCCAAAATAGAAAGTGTGAAGTAAGTAAGTGGACGGAGGGAGTATGTGTTTAGTTTTTTTAAGCCACATTAATTGGTTTATTCCTAAACCGTTTTAAATGCAAGAGTAATAATCATTTAGTGCATTGAATGTTTAAAATAAATGACTTTAATTATTTATTTATAAATGCTCATCATGCTCAAAAAATTTAATTACATAACTAATGTTGCATTTATTTAGCATGGGTTGGATTATTGAGAAAAATGTATCTGGACAATATTTTGGCTATTTGAGAGTTTTGGAGAGAAAAGTGGCTTGCACTTGAGCCATTATATATATATATATATATATATATATATATATAGATATAGATGTTATACAGATAATGTATGTGCATAAATAAACATATAACATAGTAAGCTACAGAACACGTTAATTACACTTTGATAAAAGAGTTTCAATAGAAGTTACAGCCGTACCAAAACACTGAAGTTAGCAACCCTAGACATTCGTACTAGTAATAACACATGAAGCTAACCCTAACATTCCATTTTAAAGAATGTATGGCATGTGGTATTCATAGTCCTGTTAGGCAAGCAGAAAGCGTGTCAAGAAACCTTGGATTGACAGCTTGCCCAAAATAAAAATACTTTCTCCGTCCCTAAATGAACGTCTAGTTTTGCAAAAGTTGTCCAAAAATGAATGCCTATTTTTTGGTAAGTTTACTCAACACTCTCTTGTTAATTGCCATGCGATATACACGAATACTCATGATGCCATATAGAGAAATCATATAGGATATTTATGTATTTATGCCGCTAAAAATGCTTAAAACTCAACTTACTTAAAGGTCCCTACAAGTCAAGATTGGACAGTCAATTAGGGACAGAGGAAGTACCTTTTTAACTAGTATGTAACATAACAAGCTTTCTAATTAAAAGGAAAAATATAAGAGCAGAACTGACAATTAATCAATGTGCTCACATCTCGAATATTAACGATATCCCGTGAGCTAACACCCGCTTTAAGTCCATCCAGTAGGCCTTGCACATAGTCGTAAAAGTAATCAGGGCTATCACACACAGCGAATGCTTGAACCTGCAATCAAAAAATCTTAATCTTAGTATTACTTTCCACAACAAATAGAATGAATCTGACAAATGAAATTAAGATATTTACTTTTGATTTCAGGTCACTTAGCCATGATGCGATTGACAAACCAGCAACTGTACCCCCACTAGAAACAAAACAAGAGAAAGAAAGAAGTATTTTTCATGGTTTTGTTTCAAATATTGTATGTACTATACTAGTATAGCAGACATCCAAGAAAAAGAAAAACCAAGGGTAAATGCACTGGTAAGTTTTAGGAGCTTTACTTATTTCCAGTTCTACGGATTGCAATGCAAAATTCCTGTAGTTGTAAGAAATTTAACTGTGTACCAAACTTAAGTTTGAGAAATCAAACCAAAATGAAAAGCATATGGCGATTACGAATTCATATATTCATTATACCACCTTTGCTATATTGCTTTGAAGTCATTTTTTCAACCCACATAAAGCTAATCCCAAAAAGAAGAATGAAAAACGCAACCCTGGGATAGAGAAGAAAACTATTCACTCTGAGTGTACTAAATACGCCAAAGTCCTTCAAATTAAAATCCATTTGTAGCAGATAAATATTAGGGTTAATAATGTAAATGGACAATAGTGCTTGTCACAATGAAATGGAAGATCACTATTTTTACCATATCCTTCTTCCTCTCTCCTTCTCTACCTCTTCTTGTTAATCTTCTCTCTCTTTCACTCAACATTAAGTGCTGCGTAAATTATGTGGTATTAGAGCTTATCAGACTGCTACACAGTGAAGAATGGGCATGTTATCTGTTACATTAAAAAAAAAAAAACTTCATGCAAAGCTCCACTGTCATGGTTGTTTTCATAAAGAATAGGTAAGGGTTATTTAATAATCTCAAGGTTGATCTTTTGTCTATGCAAGAGGAATTTCTGTATCTTGAGATTTTATATGGCATCCGACTACTGATTTAAATTAATATTCTACATAATTCTGCTGGTCGTCCTTTTGTCTCTCAGACACTTCACTAACTGTATGAGTCAAAATCACTACTCCCTCCATCCCTTGGACAATTTCAAAAACAAGGTTATAGATGCCCTAGTTCCTTTATGCCTAACACTCAACAAGATAGATTAGATCTTCATTTTTCTTGGTAATTTCATGCAAGCTTTCTTGGCCTCCAAAGGATCAGCACAGAGTCCATCCTTCGTACTCTTTCCTATTCTAAGTAATTATCTATTTGCTTATATCTTTCAATGTATCTACTAGAACCCCCTTACGCAATGCTCAACTATTATGGTTGTTTGCAGAAATTCTGGCATGAGAGGTGGAACAAGGATCCTTAAGATCTTTCATCTTTTGTTTATGCTAGACCAATTCGAGATCTAGCTCTTATATTTCCCCTTACAAGGATAACGGTAGCAACATTGCTTGGAAGCTGCCTATTTGGTTTGTTGATATTCTGAATGATACTGGTAATGCCCCTCGGTTGCTGAGGCACTTTAATAACCGTATCGGTTGGAATCTTCACTGATTTGGACAATTTCAGAAACAACATTCAGGAAACAGGAAAGTTACCAATACCCTTGCTTCATTCTGTCCAAGAAATTGCTCAGAATGGACGGATATTTTAAGTCTTCATTTCTTTGTTTCTCTCATTTAAGCATTCTTGGCCTTTGAAGGTGAAACATAGCCCCTCTCCCCTTAATTTCATTGTCGATATGCCCACTCTTTGGCGGGAGTTCAGATTAAGAAAAAAAAATATGCCAAGGCAATGTCATGGACATGTTTATCCAGAAAGATTCTCCTTAGCCATTTGTATTATTGCATATGGTTATAGCTACAACTTACAAGGGAGAAGCTTGAAAAGCCGAAGTACTAGTTAGCGGGACACAATAAAAAGAAGCAATCCAAGAGCTTATATTACCCACCAAGTGGACAAATGAAAAAAAGGGTTCCGTCTGTGATTTTTGCAAGAATTTCTCTCTAGGAATGGAATGGGGATCTAAGCCCTCCTTCCTGAGGGTGGCTGATCTTCCATCATTCTCTTTAGGAGGGTCATCTACAATAGTTGTGAGGGATTCAGGGGTATTCATTCAGATTCACAAAGTATAAAATGATGATAAATTATCTTTTCTTAAATGTTGTCTGGTGGGATGGTTTGATCGTTTTGTGCGTTCAGTATTGGAGATAGCTGCATGGGCAATAAAGACATGGAAGACGGCGGTGACGGTAAAGGTTCGCCGCCTCTCAGATGCAAAGTTTCTCTTTATTCTACCATCCCCATCAGAGGTTGAGCGAGTTTTCAAGACTGATTACAAGTATAAAGATGGAGTTCCAACGACAGTTTAAAAGTGGATAAAACAGTAAGGTGTGCTCATTATACTGCGAGACGTAAAGGCAGATGGATCCTAGTGAAGGGGCTTCCAATTCACCTTTGGAGTCAGAGTTGCTTCAAGAACATTGGTGATCTGTGCGGAGGGTTTGCAGAACTAGACGAAAATTGGGGAACCTCATGGGAATTAATTCGTATTTGGGTGAGAAAAGGTGGTGTTATTCCACCTTCGTTGACTTCTGTGGAAGGAAAATCGTGTTACAAAGTACAAGTTTTTGAAGATAAAGCTTCAATATTGGGGTCTTGATGTGATTGTGAAAAATGAATTTGGGCCTGAAATAGTAAATGAGGCCCAATACGATGAAAATGGGTCAAAAACGTTTAAACCTGTATCATAATGGGGCCCAAAATAAGGGAGCGACATATGCAGGTCGGCATGTGAGAGTAAGGTCAGGTGAGAAGTATATGCGAATTAACAGTAGCTGAAATTGATTGCGTCACAAGGCGGGAAACTCGCCTGGACGGATGTTCAGGTTGGCGGCAATCCGAAGCTTGCCGCCCTCCCTTTGATTGTCGCATGGGCGACTTACGTGACCGGTGACTTTGAATGATGTTTAGACTGTCACACCTGGGCCCCACCATAACCGTCAATGATAAGAGGCTTGTCAGGACAAACAGTAGGTGTCTCCACTAACTTTGTGGGTGGTTGGCACCCCTTGTTGATGATTGCAAGTGTCGAAGTCATGTGCCATGCACATAAGAGTGGGGAGTATAAAAGCAACCAAGAAAATATTATTATGTAAGTTCTCTTATTATTCTCCTAAGCTTTCTCTCTCTAAAAACTCCATAGCTTTTCTTATTATTGTGACCAGTTAACTTACTCTCACGCCGGAGGAGTAACGCCGGAGACACCCCCGGCTTAGTTGACTTGTCTTTCGTGTGTGTAGGTGACCATTCGGAGAAGACAGCCGGAGTATCCTCCTTTCTTTTGTTCCGTCAGTTCTGTGCAACCATTTGGCTGGGTAGCATCAGTTGGTTCCGTTGTCGGGACTGATTTCTTCTTTGTTTGGTCTGTTGAAGTTTGCGGTTGTTCTTGGTTTGTTTGAGTTGTTGCTGTTCTTGTTCTTGAGTTAGAAACCCAGAAAACACCTCTGTCCAGTCACTGTCAGCTTTGTTTTCTGTTCGTGTGTTTGTAAACCCAGAAAAGCTGTAAGATGGGTCAAGATAAAGGGACCCTTTCGAAGACTGCCCAGAATCTAACACTGACAACACCCAACCCGAAGGATACTCGTGTGGCCAGAGGGTCTGGTATGGAAGGTGATGTACATTCTACTGATACTGAGTCAACGGTGCGACGCAGGAGGGAGCGAGAAAGTAAAGAGTGTGCTGATAAGGGGAAGGCGAGAACCGAAGGGCAGGATCCCGCCCCTTCAAGGGAGGATGAGGTTAGGTCGGAGGCAGACAGAATCAGGGTCAACAATGATTTGTTGTTGCAGATTCTCGCCAATAATAATAGATTGATGGAGATAGGCAGGAGCCGACTCAGATCTCGCCTAGTGTGCTGGCAAGGGCAACTGGAAAAAGCCCAATAAGAGAGCAGGCGGCTAGCCAGAGTGTATCAAAGAGGGAGGAAAGGCGAGTGAGAGATATGTCGCCGCCCAAGGAGAAAATCAGAGAGCCCAGGCGAGAACCAGCCAAGGCCAGATCTGAAGGAGCTGTTGGGAATAAGAGGTATCAAGCGTTTGAGGAGGATGGGAAAAGAAGGAAAGTGCACTACAAATCTGGCAACGCGCGAGACGAATCTTATTATTATGAATATGAAGGGGACGGGATGGATAGTGGATCAACAATGGACAAGACTTACAGGCCAAGTCGCTCAAGGTATTCGGACGAGAGGTCGCACCATCCAGAAAGGTCGCATCATTCGGAAAAGTCGCGTCATTCTGAGAGACCTCACCGTGAAGAAAGGTCGCCTCGAGATAGATATCAGAGGAGACATAAAAAGAGCGAGAAAAGGGTTGAGAAAAAGAGCGACAAGAAGGCTGAGGAGGCTGATAAGGCTAAGAAGGAGGAAGATGACCGCTGAAAGATTGAAATGGCCAAGAAAATTAAGGAGTTAGAGACGGGAAACAAGGTGGAGGAAGAAAAGGATTCTTACTTGGCTCCATTTGTGAAAAGTATCCAGAATGCCGATCCAGACCCCACATTCCGCATGTCTAGTTTGTCGAATTATTCAGGAAGTACCAGGGCGAGAATCCATGTGGGCGGGTTTGAAGTGACTATGTCTATGTTGACAAAAAGTGAAGCCATCTTGTGTAGAGCGTTGGCGAGCACGCTAACTGATCATGCTTTGGAGTGGTTTTCAGCCCAACCTTCATAATCAATCTCTGGGTATCATGATTTCAAACGGAAGTTTCTGGCGAGATTTAGTGCTTCAGGAGCGCAGTATGTCAGGAAGCAAGAGTTATGCGGGATCAGGCAGAAAGACGGTGAGGGGATTGCGAGTTATACGGAGAGGTTTATGAAAGTGGCCAATCAGATCTCAGATATAGAGCAGAGCAACATCATTATGCTCTACATTGCCAGTTTGTTGCCGGGTCACTTCAAGCGGGAACTGGGAATGAGGTTGCCAGAGACGGCAGGCGAGTTGTATGAAAGAGTTAGGGGATATTGTGGCGGTGATAACAATGATGAAGTGACAGTGGCGCCTGCGACAACTTCTGCGGCGAGAAAGAATGTTAAGGAAAGGATTGATTTTGTGAAGGATGAGAGAAGGGGAGATAGAGGTGGCCGTGGCAGAGGTCAAGCTGGAGGGAGTGGTGGCCGCAGTGGAGGCCGTAATCCACGAAAAATTGTTAAGTATGATAGGATGAACACAAGTATTAGCGAAATCCTGAAGAGAGTGAATTTGCCGGCGGCTTACCCCATCAAAGAAGGAACAACAGCAGCAAGAGATCAAAATAGCTTCTGCGAGTACCACCAAGCTAACGGGCATTTGACGGAAGATTGTTACAATCTGAGGAGGGTGATTCAGATGAAGATTGATAATGGCGAGTTGAAGGAGTTTCTTGAGAGAAAGTGGGGCGAGATGAGGATGTGCGACCAAAGAGGAACTTGGTTGATGTTATTCAGGATCCTCTGCCCAGTGTGGCTCAGCTTAACAGCCAAATAATGACGTTGTCGCATAGTTTCAATGTCCCAGAGTATGCCGCAAGTGAAGACAGAGTGATAAGCTTTTCTAGGCGAGAATTGGCGGTTACGAAGAGTCATGGAAGTCAGCCTGTGGTGATCACAATTTATCCGGGAAACAATATTGTGCAGAGGGTATTGGTGGATTCTGGGGCAAGTAGAAACGTTTTGTATTATGAGGCTTTCAAGAGAATGAGGTATACTGAAGCGAATTTGGTGCCATACAATGAATATTTGGAAGGTTTTACAAATCACACTGTTAAAGTGAAGGGAACAATAGTATTGGAGGTCGAAGTAGGAGAAGGGAGATTGGCGAGAACCCAGAATGTGGAATTCATGGTTATTGATTTGGTTTCTCCTTATAATGCAATAGTTGGGATCCCGTTTATGCAGAGCTTCGAGATGGTTGTGTCCATTCCTCATCAGAGAGTGAAGTATCCAACTCCCAACGGCATAGGGTGTTTGAAGAGTGAGGTGATTACCAGTGGAAAGTCATGTCGTTTGGTTTAAAAAATACACCCTCTGCTTTTCAAAAGGCAATGATAACCATTTTTGAACCTATACTTTCTAATGCCCTGGTTTATATTGATGATATCTTGTTATACTCTGCTGATGAAAAGTCTAACATAGACTTGCTCTCAAAATTTCATTCCATGTTCGCAAAGTATGGTATAATGTTATCAGAAAAGTAGATGGAAATTGGTGTATCTTTTATCAATTTCCTTGGCATGGACATATCTGATGACAAATATCAGCTTCAGCCCCACTAGCTTAAGAATTGCACAAAATCCCAGATTAGTTATGATCTCAAAAGGTCGTTCAACAGTTCCTTGGATTAGTCAATTATATGGCTGATTTCTTACCCAAGTTATCAAGTCATACAGTGAGGTTGTTCCCCATGCTCAAAAGGAATCCTTCTCCTGGACAATAAAACAAACAGAAGCAGTCAGGGCGATCAAAAAGATGACTGATGGGATGCCCCCTTTAAAGATTCTCACTTCATCCGAACGACGACTTCAGACAGATGCTAGTGATGAGTACTGGGCATCAGTATTATTCGTCCAAGACAAAAATAATAAAAGATCAATATGTGGCTACAAGAGTGACACTTTCAAACAATCAGAAAAACACTACCACTCCACGTTCAAAGAGATTCTTGCAGTAAAAGAGGAATAGAAAAATTTCAGCTCCATCTAATCGGGCACGAATTCCAAGTTGAGATGGACATGTCCTTTCCACGCATGCTAGAATTTAAGAGAAGAGCACTTTCCCGGCTACAATTTTTGCGATGGGCCAATTGGTTTTCCCAATGGAAATTTACTGTGAAGCATATCAAAGGTACGACAAACGTACTTGCTAGTTTCCTTTCAAGGCTAAGTGATTATAAAAAGAAATGCAATACCTCTATGGTTTCACTGATAAACCCAAATCATTCCCCGAAAATCTTTTCCATGGTGTTCACTGTCAATGAAGCCGCCTCCTTATTTGGCCCAAACACTTCTTCCTTAGAGCCCCTTGAAATATTCCCTGTTCTTCACCTTTCCGAAGAAGTCACTGAATTCATAGCAGAAATGACTCTCAGCCAAAGAGCTATCCCAAAACACTAAGCTCTCTTCACTGTCATTCTTCATAAATTTGATATAATCATGGATGGCTACAAATTTCATCTAGATTATCCTTTCTTAAATATCTTTAGGATATACGAATTGTTTAATTTTCCAAAATAAGCACTCTGCTTTTTCTGGTATTTATTTAAATCGTTTACTATTGTTGTCACTTTTAACACAGTCAGACTCCAATCGTATTTCCTCCAATGCCACTTTGGCCGAATTTCCCATAATTCCTGACATTTGCTCTGACTTTTCGAGTCTTTTCGAGTGGTTCCTTCCTGCTCATCAATGGATGCAAATGTTTACTACCCCGAGGCGTAAAGATCATGTTGTGATAATGTTCCGAAGGCCATGCTCATATCTTCCACCAGCAATTGTCAAAAATCAAGAACAATTATGTTTTATCATGCTCCTATTGCTTTCATCCATGATTGGTATAATCTTGATAGGAAAGATCTTCAAATCTCCATGAAATATCATAATATTCATGTAGACATGAGAGAAGAAATGGCACAAGCAAACATGGTTGACCCAAAATAATCCTGGTAGATATATTGTCTGCAAAAGAAGTTTGGCCAAAAGATCACCCGGTAGCTGTAAAGTGGATTGCAGCGTTCGAATGATGGAATGCATCACACCTCGCCAAGTAGTTAACACCAGATGATACTGACTATTCACCAGAGAGTGATAAAAGTGATAGTGAAGAAAACTACTTTGATCCCTATGAAGATGACCCATCTCATCCAAATTCTAGATGGAAATAAAATCAGCAATTAAGTAATTGATGACAAGCACCATCCATCATGATTATGTCATTACAAGTTGTTTGTGATGATGTAAGCGCTTAGGTCATCTTTTATGGCTGACTTTCTCTTTTATCTTTAAAAGTATTATCTGTGGTTGTAAAATAAGGATAAGATTTTCAAATCTTCTTGTTTAAAGTTTGTTGTTTGTATCATATCTCTTATGCACTATAAATAGGGGGTAAGGCTTTCATTTGTAATCATCCCTTGAAGAAATAAAAATCAAGTTTCTTGTACATCTCTCTTCTTTCTCTTAATTCTCTCTGGTCTCTAAAACTTTGCTCTTCTTCATATCCCTTATTTAATTGCCTATTTATTTCCTCCCCTTATTGTTCTTACAAGGATTCTATAGATCTGCCATACACTCCCTCCACTAACCCCATTTGAATTTCTCCACCAAAGATCTACCAAAGATCTGAGATATTTTGGGACCCGATAGTGGAGAAAATTTCCTAGCATTTAGATGGGTGGAAGAGGACGTTTTACTCTTTAGGGTAGGATCACCCTTATAAAGGCTTGCTTGTCGAGTATCCCTATCAATTATCCCTCTCTCTCTCTCTCTCTTTAGAATTCTAGTTCGTGTAGCCAATATGATTGAGGGTCTCATGCGTCATTTTTTGTGGGTTGGAGGTGGGGAAGGGCCCAAGGACCACCTAGTGGCGTGGGAGAAACTTAGACGCCCTAAGGATGAAGGAGGTCTTGGACTCGAAAACTTGGTTTTCAGGAACATTTCCTTCGTAAGTAAATGGTTGAGGCGGTTTCCTTTTGAACCACATTCTCTTTGGCACAAGGTTATCAGGAGCAAGTTTGGAATACAAAGCAACGGATGGGATGCAGGTATACTATCCTCTACCTCTCATGTAAGTCCTTGGAAATTTATCTATTCATGTTTTCATTTTTTACACCTCATATTCGCTTACTTGTTGGGAATGGTGAGCGTATTCGGTTATGGGAGGATCATTAAATTGGTCCTAATTCTTTGTCTGTTTCTTACCCTCGATTGTTTCGCATTTCGCTCCAAAATGCTCCCATTTCTCAATTTATTGTTCAAGATGGGAACAACTTCTATTGGAATTTGCATTTGATTCATAATTTGAATGATCGAGAGTCTCGAGATATGGCAGTCTTACTTGGCACTCTCTCCGCTCATAAAGTTTTAGAGTCTCCTGATATACGGTTATGGACTTTAGATTCTCAAGGTAGATTCACATCTCGTTCACTCGTTAATTCTCTTGCTCAAACTTCAAATCCAAATCCTGTTTTTTACATGATTTTATTCGGAAGTCAAAAGTTCCCTCGAAATTGAAAGCTTTTGCATGGTCTTTGGTGCTTAATCATTTGAACACTAATGATCTTAGACAACGGTGACGCCCTTATAAGGCTTTGTCCCCAGACATTTGCGTGATGTGCTATAGCTAAAGCGAATCTCATGATTACCTCTTCTTTCATTGTTCGGTTGCTTGGCAACTTTGGTGTGAGATGCTCTCTATATTAGGGGAGAGTTGGATGTGTCCTGCTACAGTAAAAGACTTCTTACATATTCAATTTTGGGGATTTGGAAAGGATAAGGATGTTAACTGATTATGTAAGTGTGGGGTTTTTTCGACATTGTGGAGTATTTGGATGGAGCGTAATGCGAGAATTTTTTAGAACAGATGAATATCTTTTCATTTACTTAAGGAAAGGACTGTATTATTTGCTTCCTTGTGGACATCGGCGTTAGGAGCTTTACGAGGACTATCCATGACCGAATTATGTAGAGATTGGAGAGCTGCTTTACATTAGTTTGTTTTAAAAAAAATATTACCCACCAATGAACAAAAAAACTTCATCGTTAACCAATCGTGATGTATAGTCATGTGAAGAACCTAATGTATCTGGCCAAATCACATGCATCCTAATTTAAAGCTTAATATATACAGATTGTGAACGGATCCGCATCTTACAGCCCCTAATTTCAGGGCAGGAATGTGATAGAATAAGATAATTGCTTCAATGTCGATTGAGGCATATAGATTTTCTACATGAATCCTTAGAGGCTCAGCATACCAAAATAATACTTCTGTCATCCCTAAATGAATTTCAATTTCTAGGTTCGAGGAAATATTTTGAAGAAAGATAGTTTTTAAGGACTTTTAGTTGCATAAAGACATAACACCCTTCACAATCATATCCTATAACATTTTGAGTGTAATAGAGAATTAGAATATAATGATTGACAAGGGAGTGTTAAGTAACTTCTCCAAGGAATGGGCATTCATTTGGGGATAATATGTGATGCTCGCACTCTTTGGTTTACCCCGCCGTAACAGTGTCGAACACTCATATTCAAGTGGTGTCGACACAGGTCTGGCGGGGTAAACCGAAGATTTCGAACATCATAGGGGATAATTGTTTTTGAAAAATGGATATACATTTAGGTATGGAGGGAGTAAAAATAATAACATGTGAACAACAACAACAACAACAACAACAACAACAACAATAATAATAATAATAAAACAATAAAAATAGAATGATTTTGTAACTAATAAGGAGTCAATAGATAGTCAGAATTGAAACCTGCCACATGCTACAACAACATCATCGAATCCTACCACGCTAGTTTCTTTCTGAAGCTGCAGTTCAATCTCCCTAACTGCTTCAATATAGCCCCTGAAACAAACGATTTTGCATGAATATAGTATGATTGAGAGAGATGAAAAACAAAAACTGACTTATCCATTCATGATTACTCATATAAGAAGGTATTTTAGGTTAAATAGAAAATAATGTGGAATCGTCTGAAAATAAGTACAATAATCTGAACGGAGGAATGGACAATCATCTGGAAATACATTAATGATCTTAGAAGAAAATGAGTAAACATATTCATTGCAAAAGACATCTATTCTTTGGGCACGACAATTGGATCATAAGTTGCAGCAGTACATAAGACATTTCACAACAAACTGAATAAAATGCAAAGTTTCCTAAATTTAAACTGAATAAGTTGCAAATCAAGAAAGAAGAAATTGGAGCAAACAATGAACGAAGAAATAACATAATATGAGGAACCAATGCAGGCACCCAACTCACCAAGTTCCAAGAGAATCTGATCCCCCAACAGGGATGACATAAGGTCGTCTCCCTTCTTTTATCAACTTTTCTTTCAAGATATTGCCTAGCGCCTGAGACTCAAAGCACGAAGAAATGTGAGGCAAACAGACAATGCAAACCTATAATGTCAATGATGTGCTTCATCTTTCTTTCTATTAAAGAAAATTGTCATTAAAACAAGAGAAGAATACTAAAAACTATTTTCTCTCAAGAGAAAAGGGAAGCGCCTGATCCTGAATGCTTCGAGATTTTTCACAAGTCGAAACGTTCAAGAATTCCTCATTTTCATAAACCCCAGATCTTACAAAACGCTCCAAACTGATATCCTACATCCCCCCCCCAGCCCAAGTATCTGACATTAGCCAAAACCTCCATCGAATCACTAACGGCCTTATTTGTCCTTCGCCTAAGGCATCAACATTGGTATTCAACTAATTAAGCACAAGGGACCACGGACCAGGCAAATGCCTTAAGCTTATAACACTTGACTACCAAATGAAGGTAGCTATAGGAAAGGCACAAGGAATATCAAGAACTAACTGGAAGTCTGAAACTTCAAAAAAAAAAAATGAGAAAACACCAATATGATTGGAAATCCAAGAACGGCAACCAGCCAGGTCAGAAGATTAGAAAGAATGCTATTGATCAAGAAACATTCTGACTTTCTGAGCTTCACTGTCATTCAGATTTTTAAACCGAAAGCAATACTGAAAAGGCAGAAATAGGAGCATCACACATATCAAGTAGCATGAATATATGATGATAAGAATATGGTGTCGAGATGCCAGAACTCGAAGGTTCTCTCCTAAGACCGAATTTAAACTACTTGAAACAACTTAGGAAAGTGAGACTGGAATTGATGAGTTGCGATGAATTTGCATGAAACGCTGAATACTAAACTTTCCCTGATAATTGTGCTTGTACTTGGTCCTTTGCAGGTCACAGTTAATTGGATCTACCTGTTGCTACACAGAAAACTCCCTCAGGAGGAGTGAATGTGGGAGCAGAAATGGAAACAAAGGAGGTTCTTAGAGAAGACAAGGATTATAAGTGAAGGTAAATTATACTTTTCTCTATTTAACCTCATAAATGCTTGAAAGGTCGTATTGATAGGAATGCATAGAGAACTCACCGTAACAGCTTAGGTTGCATTCATTTTATTTAGCATATTATATTGCTATATCATGATATTGAATGTGGTTACTACTGTTCTCCGCTATTAACTTCAGATTTGCTAAAGTACATAATTGGCCTTAATTGGAATTATTATGATTAAGCACACTTAATTAGACTTGATCAAGTTTAATCATGTATATTAATCATGATTAAAGTCTTAATCATGTGATTAGAGACTAGGACCAATCTATGCATGTCATGTCGTGCTTGGTGACATAGCACCTTGTGCTGCCACCTACTTAAACTAGATTTTAGGCCATCCTCTTTGCTTATGAGTTGTCAAAGAAGCCTAAAAACTGAATCTACTGTAGATTTCCTGTAACAGCTCACTTTTAGACATCAAAAAGAGAGACATAGAAATAGAGAGAAGAAAGTTTTTAAGGGACAATCAGATTCTTGCAAGACAAAACCATAAGTCTTAATTAAGAGGACAGTGCAGCTACAAAGAATCCAAAATATATCGGTTGGTTTCAGCAAGATTTAAGTTATTATGTTGTTTAAAGAGTCTCATGTACAAAATCTTATTTGACCACGTGTTAGCTATGTGACAGTAGGTTTACTTAATAACAATGCTCTCTTTATTGTTAAACCATTGTTGACTTAGTATCTTATACTCTCCTGTTCTACAGCATTACATAATCCTAAAACATTGTTGAAAATTGAATTTATCAAGAGCACGCACTACAAAATAATATTTGCAAAAACTAACAAAACAAGATGAAGGTTATACATACCGAACTCCCTACTCTAGCATACTCTTCCTTTGTAACAAGATCAATATGGGCACCAACCAAGCGCTCAACGAGAAGATTCCCAGTCAATCCAGGGTCATTATCCACAAGGGCCTGCACATGTAGGCACATGAAAAAAGATCTTCCAAGCCAATACAACAGATGAGCTGATTGAAAAATAAATAATTAAGAACCTTTGAGGTTCGTAGTATAAGATAGCAATCAAGATTTAAATACTTGGCAGCAACAGCTGTCGCACGGCAATGGTTGCTTTGGATGCCTCCAATAGTTACAATACAGTCTGCCCCCTGCGACACGGCATCAGCTAACAAGAATTCAAGTTTCCTGACCTTGTTCCCACTCAATTGCATTCCTGAAAGATCATCACGCTTAAATGATGAAAATAATTTTGTGTCAGCATAGAACGGAAAACTCAATGAGCTCATGAAAGGATCAAGAATTTAGCATAAACTTAATCAATAACATATCAGAACCTATTCCAAGTCACTACCAGTTAAAAAGCCTTAACAATTCTCCCAACTCACAAATGAGATAGCCATCTTATGGTAATCCTGTTACTGTAAGACAACAAATGAAGATTTCCATTCATACATAAAGAAGGAAAAGTTACACTGACTAACTGGAAATGTTTTGTTTCACTCGGGCCTCAACCACAACTTCCCAGCTGTGCAGCCTAGTACGAAGCACTGAGATTATTATATGTGTTAGATGTTTAGTTAGCAATGGACATCAGCCCTTCCCATCCAGTGCCAAAACTACACCCACTAACAACTAACATCTTAGCTATCTCCATGCAATCGCTTGCTACATTGGTGATAGGTGCTGATTAGACCGTAGTCTTAACCTCTCACAATTCTGCCACAGTGATACCCATTAATTTCAACGTCAAACGTTTCCTGGAAAATATATCATTTCTGTCTTTCAAGCGGAAAAAAATGCAGCGACTTATTTAATTTTTTTATATTTATTTTTTTGATAGGAAAAAAGGAATTGTATAAAAAAGAAGAACAAATGGACAAGAAGTCCATCTATTACAAAGAACAAAACAAAAACATGAATCCTAGATTAAAAAATAGCAGCAACCAATCTCTTTTCAAATCATTAAGCGATAATCCTCTGTAACCTCCATTCGCATACGTCTAAAGCGAAGCTAATGAAACAACTTTATCCCACAAAAGATGGCTCGATAAATACTGATTTTTGAAAATTCTCGCGTTTCTTTCCAACCAAATACACCAACAAATTGCAAAAATCCCGCACTCCCATAAGCGTCTTGAATCATCTTCTTTACCAAACCCTCTATATACTGAATCTCAAGAAGAGAAGAAATGTGATCCGGAGACACCCACCCTTCATTCGCCACCTCGAACAATCGATTCCAAAGATAATGCACAAGGTTGCAATGGAGGAAGAGATGATCATGAGTTTCTTCGGATTCCTTGCAGTTTACACACCAATTTGGCAATAAACATTTATGGGATCGTTGAAGCTGCAACTTATCGTTAGTATGGAGTATATTAAGCGCTAGAATCCACATAGATGCCCGAATCTTGAAAGGGGACTTGGACTTCCAAACACGAGATGAAAGAGAAAAAGCTGATGGATTGGGACTCGGAATCAAGAATTTTAGAAAAGATTTACAAGAATAATTACCGGAGTCCTCTCAAACCCAAACTCAATGATCGTGTATATTCGATAAACGAACATGAGATAATAAAGAAAGAAGATTACCAACATCATCTGAATCTCTATCATTTAAATTGCGGAAGAAATGAAAATTCCATGATAGAGAATCTCCCCCCCCCCCTCCCTAGCAATAGGACACTCATGAACAGAAGATAGCTGATATAAACGAGAAAACTGATATTTGAGTGAGAAAGTCCCTGCCCATTCATCTTCCCAAAACCGAATTTGAGCCCCGTTACCTACCTTCAACCGAATTAAAGGATTGAAAAGGTTGTTACCGATGAATAAATTTCCATGGACTTTTGTGCGAACATGAATTTCTGAAAATAGGATCCCAACTACTGTTATGCATTCTGAACTTGCTCTTAATCACTTTATGCCAAATAGCCTAAGGTTCTCGAGGAAATCTCAAAGCCATTTACCTAACTAGAGAGATGTTCCGACTGATCAAGTTACCCATAGCCAAACCACCCTCCTCTTTTAGACGACATACTTTATCCCATGCCACAAGATGATCTTTTTTATCTTCCCCGATCCTTCATTCCTTCCCACAAAAAATTCCTCATTATCTCTCGATTCTTTCGGCTACCACAGTCGGAAGTTTAAAAAGAGAGATATGATACAACGGAATACTAGAAAGACAAGCTCGCACAAGAGTAATGCGCCCACCCAAAGAAAAATAAGCCCTTTTCCAACTAGCAAGGCGCTTGCTAACTCTTTCTACCACCGGATCCCAAAACGAAATGGCTTTCGGATTTCCGTCCAAAGGAACCCAAGATAAGATAAAGGCCAAGATAGAACTTGACAACCAATCAAAGAAGCAAATCTATTCTCAACAACCTCATCCATATTAATCCCTACAATCCTAAACTTGGCCAAATTAATTTTCAACCCGGACACTGTCTCAAAAAGTTGGAGAATGGTGAGCACATTTTTGAAATTTCGAATACCCTCATCTAGGAACAACATTGTATCATTAGTAAACTGAAGATGAGATACCATGAAATTCTCTCTGCCTACCTTACACCCCTCTACAATGCCTACCTTCTCTCCACGAATCAAAAGCCTGCCCAAGACATCTGCCACAAGGGTAAACAAAAATGGAGACAAAGGGTCTCCCTGTCTTAACCCTCTTGAAGCCTCAAACCACTCTTGGGCCTTGCCATTAACGATGACAGAAAAATAAGGAGCCGTAAAACATCTCATAACCCAACGCCGCCATCTAGCACCAAAACCCTTGCATTCAAGAACATGGTCCAAGAATTGCCAATTCACTCTATAGTAAGCCTTTTCGAAATCAAGCTTTACCACAACCTCTTTTTTACCTCTCCTTTGTAGGTCCTCAACCACATCATTCGCAATCAAAGCCGCATCAATTCCTTGCCTTCCTCCCACAAAAGCACTTTGAGATTTCGAAACAGTATCCCCTATCACTACCCTCGGTTTAAGCGACAAAACCTTAGTAATTATCTTATACACACTAGTCACTAAGCTAATAAGCTAAAATCACTAACCTTAACCGAGCGATCCTTTTTAGGCACAAGAGTAATAAACGTAGAGTTTATACTCTTTCCTATAATACCATTCTCAAAAAACTCACGGAACACTCTCATAAGATCATGCTTCACAATGTCGCAACATGAGTGAAAGAAAGTCATCGAAAAACCATCTGGCATGGGGCCTTATCTCTCGCCATCCTATCAACGGCTCTACGAATTTCTTCCTCCAAAAATTCCCTTTCCAACCAAATATACCAATGAACCTCAATAGGAGACCCATCTAAACACTCCAAGCGAGGTCTACTATGGCACTCCTCGTGAAAAAGATTCTTATAGAAATGAGTGTGATAGACTCGGTGATCAAATTAGGATTATGCATCACTCCTCCCGAATCTAGCTGGACCTCAGAAATGTAGCTTCTCCTTCTCCTAACAGTTGTAACTCTATTAAAAAGCTTGGAGTTGCTATCACCCTCTCTCACCCATTTAATCTTGGGACTTTTGGCCCAACTAATCTCCTCTCGCAAAAGTAACTCCTCAAAATTAATCTTCAAAGCATTTCAACGTTCCTCGTGCCCAAAAGAAAGCGGACCAGATTCCTCCAAACTATCAATCCCAGCAATTTCCTATAACACAGCATCCTTAGCTTGCCTAGTATCTCCAAAAACATCCTTATTCCACTCTTTCAACTTTTCCTTAATGAATTGCAACTTTTTCATGAAAACATGTCCAGCCCATCCATAAACTTGACACTCGTTCCACCAACTAGCTATCTTATCAAGAAAGCTAGAATGAAGAATCCACATATTCTCAAAATGAAATGGAGTAGGTCCCCAATGAACGGGGCAAACTCAAGAAGAATAGAGAAAGGAAATGCTCTTCCACTCAGCTGAAAAAAGGAATCTATCAATCCTAGAGGCAACTTGTAGCTGCCCAGAGACCGATCAGGAGTACAGACCATTAGAGAGCTCAATCTCTCAGACTATTAGCACAAATGAAATCCTCAAAACCCCGCATACTGCTGTCAACCTAGAACCTACTTTTTCTCCCAAGAACGTCTAATCACATTAAAGTCACCACCCAAACGCCATCGTGAACCACAAAGACCCGCTAAATCATTAAACTCTTCCCATAACTCCTCCCTCAACCTAGGACGAGTGGGACCATAAACAGAAAAAAACCACCACTCTCCTTTCCCTCGAATATCTAGACAAATAGTCAGTGAAAAGGAGCCACTAATCACATCCTTCTTACACGCAAATCTAGAATCCCATATGACAACAATACCCCAGAAGCACCAATTGACGGAATAAACTCCCACTCATGAGAACGAGAACCCCAAATACTCTTAATAAGAAAATTATCTACCACCTCACACTTAGAAACCTGGATAAGAACAACATCAGGGAAAGCTCTCAACAACACCTCTCTCACTTTCCTTCACTTTGAGCGATCACCAAGACCGCAAACATTCCAAGATACTATTTTAATGAGACACTTTTGGAATGAACCCTCCGCCTCCCCACAAACTCCCCATAATTCACGGAAGAGGACAACTTAAGCAATTCTCGCTTGCCAGCTCTTCTCCTTCGACTCACCTACATTGCTCGGGAATCTCTAATCTCATCGAATCTCCATTTGAATTATACAATGACAACCTCATTTGAATTATACAATGAACCCTCCGCCTCCCCACAAACTCCCATTTGCGAAATGATTAAGTTTTTGTTGAATTCCTATTGCATGGTCCATGTGATGCACCAAAGCCCCTGAAAAAGAAAACATCATATGAGACAACCCTGGAAAAAGAAGAACCAAGTCAAATCGAAAAGATCTAGGTAACGGAGCCAAAGTTTGTAAGAAGAAACCTACTCCCTTTTCAAGAGGCAAAAATAGGAATTCTTGAGATTTAATAAACTCTGCCCAACGAACAAAATTTGCTCTGCGCCGATAACCATCTTCTCGCTGATGAGCAGCACTTTAGAACCAAATCAATCTCTCCATCCAAAGTAGAATCGAGCTCTACGTAACAAGATGCATGAATACATTCATCTATGTTGTTGCCCCCAATATCAAAATTACCAGACTCTGCCCCCAAAAGATGAGGGGATATAGGGCTATCTGGACATGTACGCAACGTATCTAAAAGAAGTTCCACTTCCGACCCATCACTACTCCAATCATCGTCACCCTTCGAAAAATCATCAAAATATAAACCTGCCAGGTCATCATCAATACTTTTCTGCTCCTCATTTTGTTATATCCCCACCCCTAACGCTTCAACAGGTAATATATTCTGAACAACCGACTTTTTAAGCCACCCATCTGAACCTTCCAACTGAATTTTCGAAGCCTCAGGTTCAATGCAGCCTGATAGCCTTCCTGCAGTGACAATCCAGCCTTCTCAAACTTAGCATTTGGTTCTGTTGAGATTCCTCTCTCTTTGTCTTCCTGTGATAAACAATATTCACCCTCTCCCTTTCCTTCTCTGAAGTCTGACCTACAGTCTCTGAACCCTTACCTTTTGTATTCAAATCCAATTCACTCTTAAACCCATCTCCAACATTATTGTTTCCACTAACCTTCACATAGTTCTATTTTGAGATGTTCCATTTAAAGAGTCCACTTTCAAAAACTATGCCTTCAATCTCCACATCCTTTTCAACCTTTCTCTCCACATCTGACATAAATATCTTGTGTACGCTAAAAGAAAAAATAGTCATAACCAACTTCAAGTATACTAATGCATCCCTTGATGATCACACTTTTCAAAGGTGGACTCTTTGATAGGAAAAGGAATATTCTCTCCGTCCCACGTGAGTGTGAACTTATTTCCTTTTTCGACCTTCCCACATAAATGTGAACTTTCCAAAATGGCAAAGTTTTTATTATTTTATACTACCTCCGTCCCACTCAAGAGTCATACTTTCCCTTTTGGTCCGTCCCAGACTAAGAGTCCTACTTTGCTTTATTTCCAAAATGGCAAATAATGAATAGTGTTTTGAACATTTATACCCTCTTCTTTTCATAGAACTACAAATAAATCAGTACTTACTATGCTACTTTTTATCCACTTGAATCATAAACAGTGTTTTGGACAATTATACCCCCAACCCACTTGCCATTTTCACTCATTTATTAGTGTTTTCTTAATAAGCGTGTAAACACTAGGTAGGACTCTTGGTCCGGGATGGAGGGAGTATGCAATAAGACTCACTTGTTATACTCACATCAATAATCCACTTACTATTCCTTCCATTCATTCTCTCTCCTATTTTTACTTTTCATACTCACAACACCTCCTCCACTCATTTTCTCTCCTCTTATTATATATTATTATTCCTTAGTTATTGTGCCTAAAATTTTGGTTCACACTCACATGGGACAGAGGGAGTATACTATTTTCAAGAATTCTCTTGTACTGAATTTACTATCCGTAGTTACTTTCCTTCTTCCTTATTTGTAAGCTTGTCTAGCAAAATAACTAAAGTGGGTTCGTCATCTTAATTTAACATCTTCTCTAGCAAGAAACAAGTACTTATGATAATTTAAATAATCATAGTCACAATAAAGCTAACCATTCCAAAAGTCCCAAAATCGGAGGCAAGTATTGACTTCTTAATTGGACCAAGTTTGGATTAATAGTTAACATATTTTCCATAGTTCAAGAAATAAAACCATAACTTTCGAAAATTACACTAAATGACTAAAAGTACTATAAATCACTTTATGTACTGTTCAGAAAATAATTAAAGAAAAAACAAACAAATCATGATTAACTTCCCATAGTTAAAATAATTAAATTGACCAAAAATAGTCAAACCCTGCCTCTCACTTTGGGACAGAGGAAATAGTAGGAAGTAGATTGAAGTAAAAATCCATCAATTACCTTCAGCCAAACTTCAGTGTTCTTGGGTAAATTAGGAAGGTTCCATTTGTGAATCGGAGTAGGAAACTGAAATTCAAGTAAAAACAATCAAATAAACAAATTAAATTGAACTACAACGCGATACAATATTTAAATCAACTGAAAAATCAAAATTTTATGGTAAAACTGTAGAAAACGAATCGGGTTTCAACTTACATGACCGAGTGAAAAAGTTTGAGACGGAATGGGGTAGAGATGAGAAGCCCATGAAGGAGGTTGGTATGGTTTGCTTGTAAGAAACCCGAAGGAGAAGGTCGATTGTTGCCCGGCTGACTCCATTGTTGCCTTAGGTGAATTAGTCGGAGAATAACAGCGGGGAACTTGAATTTGGGTTGATTTGATCGGCCGGATGGTCACGGCCGGACTTGGGTTCAATTTGATAATGGTCCTATTCAAGCTCATCATCTTTCTCATCGGCTTTTGTCCATTACATTTTTTGTCGGATTTAAGTATAATTTCTAAAACTTATCAATTTTATCTTACACAAAAAAACAAAGGAATTATTCCCCAAGGGCCCCTATGTTCAGATTTTATGTCAATTTAAAGAGTCACATTTTGTAAATCATAAATAAAGGTTTAAATCCAAATTATATTTCCCCTCACACCCCTCGCTTCCGATCCCGTTATTTTAATAGAAATATGATCTTCCTATTTTACCCTCATATATATACTCTTTTTCAACCTAGGGTTTCAGTTTCTCGTCTTTTTTTTTAGAGAGGCGATTGGCGATTCCGATGGCGTTGGCGATTCCGATGGCGATTTTGCGATTTGGGAGATTTCCCGGCGATAAACACTAGATCTAGTGTTTTCTCGTTTGATTTCTGCATGATTTCAATGTTTTTTGTGTTCGTGATGTATTTTTGAAGCCTCGTCTGCAAAAACGGGTATAAATCTATTGTGAATCCATTCTATTATAGTATCTTAATTTGTTTTTAGTTGATACTGTTGTATTTAAATTGCTTTTATATGTTTTTTTTTGTGTTCGTGATGTGTTTTTTTGTGTGCCTCATTAAACTTTTTTTGTGTACGTGATGTATTTTTGAAGCGTCGTTTGATTTATGTTTATTTAATTTTGTTATATTTATATATTATTTGCAGATCATATACATTCCCAAAATCACTTTCTATGGATTCAAATGTAATGGCATTCTTCAAGTTTGGGGATTTGACAGCTATTGCTATGTTTTCTCAGTTTTCATCATTTGATTCTATTGTTGAATTTGTTTGTTCGAGGTGGGCCACTTTGAAAAGGGATACTCTATCTCTCTGTTACGTATTACCTAACAATCCTTGTTGTATGTTGGTTAATGAAGAAGATTTTATGTGCATGAGTATGTTGGTTCGTCGGAACAGGCTTGATTGCATAGATATTCGTGTGAATGAAAGTGGTGATTCTAGTATGAATGATGGGGGAGCCGAATCATCTAAATCTGTTGGTCACAGTGGTATTGAATCTGGTGATATTGAGTTTAGTAGTAGTGGTAGTAGTCGTAACCATGTTGCTGTGAACTATTTCCGTCATAAAGAGAAGGTTCTAAAAAGTACAGAATGGGCAACTGCAATTCAAAAGGTTGGTCAGATATTTGAGGGGGATGTCTAGAGTTTAGAAATGCACTTTGTAAGTTTGCTACAGAAGTTGGATTTGAATTTGAATATCTGAAAAATGACACAAAGCGTGTTACTGCTCAGTGTAGATATAAAGTGGACAAAGGTTGTCCTTGGAGGATTCACGCATCAGTTGAAAAGGTTAATGGATTTCTTTATATTAGGACGTATGTTCCAAACCATACATGTATAGATAATGTTAATAATGGGTTTGGACAAGGGCAGAGGTTGAATTCTGGTGTAATTGCAAGTGTTTTAATTGATGATGTTAGAAGTAATCCATCTATTAGGCCAAAGGATGTTGTTAATGATCTTAGGAAGGATTATGGGCTTGAAGTGTCATACAAATCAGTTTGGAGAGGCGTTGAGAAGGCAAAGGAAGCTGTGTTTGGTGACGCGGGTTTATCATATGACAATATGAGAGATTACTTTGATAAAATAAAAGAGTTAGACCCATGTTTTCAATTTAAGATTGATTATGATCATGAGACATCTCGTTTTGAGCGTTGTTTTGTTGCATTTGGTGCATGTCTACATGGATTTCAATTCTGTCGGCCTATGTTATTTCTTGATGGGACATTTCTTTATGAAAAGTACAAAGGGACTCTTTTGGCAGCAACAGCGAAGGATGGGGATAATGGTATGAAACTTGTCTTTTACCTTAGTTATAGGACATAAATTTATTTTTGTTTTTTTTAGTTGAAATTATATTTATTATTTACTTTCTTTTATGATTGTAGGTCTTTTCCATGTTGCTTTTTCAATTGTAGGCTCTGAAAATATAGAAAATTGGACATGGTTTCTTGACAATCTGAAACCTCACATTAATGAAAGGACAATTACATTCATTTCATCGACATCAAGGGATCATCAAAGCAGTTAAGGATATTATGCCCTCTTCAGCGCATTCATTTTGTATGTTTCATATGAGGAACAATCTGAGGGACAAACTGAAAGGATGTTCAGTAGAGCATCGCTCAAATATGCTTCATAAATTTTCTCAGTGTTCGTTAGCTCCAACGCATGATCTTTTTCAATTTTATTTGAGTGAAATGAAGAAAGAAGGTGGTACTAAGGTTGAAGAATTTATGGATGCTATTCCAGTTGCCAACTTTGCGAGTGCTTATTTTTCGGGGAAGCGCTATGGTGAGATGTGCTCAAATGCTGCAGAGACTTTTAACTCTTAGATAAAAGACAATAAGGGGCTGCCAGTTTTGGAATTAATTGATCAAATCCGTTTGAAGGTGATGGAGAGAATGTTCGAGCGAAGACAAGAATCTCTGAGTTGGAATACAAAATTGTGTCCATTGAAGGAGAAGAAATACAAAGGAAGGTTTGAGTATGGCAAGTCATGGACTATCACTCCTTCAAATGAACATTTGTTTGAAGTTCACTCTGAACCATCTATGTCAGTTGATATTCAGCAGTCCAAATGCACATGTGGGAAGTGGCAGCATGAAGGTTTTCCATGCATTCATGCCATTGCAGTTTTGTCAAGGACAAGAGAAGGTGCCTTACCATTTATTGAGCCTTATTTCTACACAAGTCACTACAAGCAGTGTTATGCTCTTTCTATTCCTCCTGTTCCTTCATTTGGTAAACGTGTGGTTGCTAAAGAAGTTGTCATACTTCCTCCTGCTACTAAACGTCCTCCAGGCAGGCCAAGAAAGACTCGGTTTCCTTCTAGAGGAGAGGTTGCAAAAAAAAGGAAGATGACGTGCTCTCGTTGTGGGAAATTAGGATATCATAATAAAAGGACATGCAAAGAACCTTTGCAGTTAGAACTATAGGCTTTTAATTAGACATTGTTCTTCATTTCAAACATTCAATTAGTTGATTTTACTCGGGGGTTTGAATGAATTTTTATTGGATTGTTATTATATAGATTTATATACAAGGTTGTTTTTATGAAGGTTTTGTTAAGGATTTGTGGCTTAATGTGATTTTTTGAAAGTCTTATACCTTATATATAAGACCTGTTACAAACACATTGCAATTGGGTTTTTTCATTTTTATCTTTTAATAAGTCTTATATGTTACTTATAAGATTTATTTTCAAATACAGTTAAGGATTTGTGGCTGAATGTGATTTTTTGAAAGTCTTATACCTTACATATAAGACCTGTTACAAACACAATGCAATTGGGTTTTTTCATTTTCATCTTTTAATAAGTCTTATACCTTACATATAAGACCTGTTACAAACACAATGCAATTGGGTTTTTTCATTTTCATCTTTTAATAAGTCTTATATGTTACTTATAAGACTTTTTAAAACACATTTAATGAAAACACAGTTATATAGAACACATGCTAATTCTTATACACTGCATCATAAACTAAAAATAGTAAGGGAAACACATAACCATATCCTAATGTTTGAACAACCATATCATATCCTACTGTTCGAATATAAACATATACTACTATTTGAACATAACCATAAGCAACTGTTTTGAACATAACCATAAGCTAATGTTCTGAACAACCAATCTAACTACGATAAACAGTGTTTTTGTGATTCAAGAAGTCATGAAACATTTTTGCCCTGTATTTAGAGGCAGCACCACCATCATAACTTTTGCTAACTGCCCCTTTCTCGAAAATGTCTTGGACAGCCATCAACACATGAATACCACAATCAAGGGTTCCATAACTTTGCTGTGGGGTCCACTTTACCTTGTTGAATTTAGGCTTCTCAACTAATTGAATGTTTGACTCTAATTGAATGTACAATACAATAATCAACATTTTTTCTGACTTCTTCTTCAAAAACAGAATTCAACTTTTCTATCTCCTTCAACAAATCTTCCTTTTCCTTCAACAGTCCCTCATCCACACTCTTTACAACATCACCTATGATTTCCTCAACTGATTCACCAACATTATGTCTCAGCGTGGTAGGTGTGAATATGCTGTGATCAGTACTTCTGAAGTCATTTATCATGTTACCGGAACTGATATTTTCCAAGCCAACAATTCCATCATTATTACTTTCTGTCTCCACATCTTTTCCTTCAAGATCATCATTTTTCAACATAATCTCTTCCTCAGATGTTAACACAAGCTCTTCAACAGTAACCTAATATTCATAAGAGAGGTTTTTTAGAAACATATAAGACATTATACACAAAATAAATACTAAACTATGAGACTTAAAGATGAACATTAATATTAATAAAAGGTCCATACCTCATATTTTCCTAATTTTGCAATCAGTTGACTGAAACCTTTTATTTTTTTCGAGATGTCCCATTTCATGAACCTTGGCAGCAAGCTCCTTGTTGGTTTGAAGATTGTTGTGTGCTCATTAAACCAATGCTAAAAGAACATTAAAAACTGTATAATTATACATATATACATATATTTAATAAAAAAAACATTAAATAAACAAAGACTTTTTACTTACAGGTAAAAGTGATACACAGTCTGTCACAAGAAGTGGTGTTGAATGCATTTCATTCAACGATTGCTTCAAATTTTCAACAATAGCTTTTGACCAATCATAGGTCTTCATTTTCTTCAAATGATCAACATAATAAAAAAAAAGCTGATGATATATGTTCTCCCTTTGATGAAAAAAACAATGACCCCATTGCTATTAAAACAAGCAATTTCACAACATCCTCAACATCTTCCTCTTCATCACTCAACACAATTCTTCTCAATGTTTCTTTCACTAAATTCATATTGACCACACTAGGACAGTTAGGAAATTGCCTCTTCACCAAATCAAAAGAAAGAAAATCTAACCGTAACTTCTTCAAATTCATTTCTTCTTTCCCACCAACCACTCCAAAAATTGTTGTTATATCTCTAGGTGTAATATCAACAAAAACCTCCCCAAGTTTGAATTTCTGTACATTCGAATCATAACACTTAATTATCTCCTCAATGGTTGAATCCATCTTTCGATAAGTAAACTCCATGTTTGAAAAAATGACATGGAAAAAGTGGTAGAATGGTGTTTTTTTCAACTTCATAAAATGGGCTGCCTTTAGAGGTGTCTCCTTCATAATCGACCAAATAGCATGCACATTGGACCTATAATTTGGGATCCATGATAAATGTTTTGCTGCTCTTGAAGCCTTTGAAATCCCTTTGGGGAGTTTTTATTTAACAACAGCTGGTGATGATTTCTTCTTGGGCTTCAGAGATTTAGCTTTTGGTTTTAGAATTTCACATGTGTTCAAATTTCTTACCTTTTGATCTTGTTACAGATTTCTGTACGTGTTTTTGAGGGGATACTGCAATCTCCTCCTTAGTCTTTGATCTAGTTACAGGGGAATGTACAATAACCTTAGTCTTTGGAGAAACTTGAGCAGTTGGTGTTTCAGTAGAAGCAGGAGAACTGTGCACACAAGCAGGAGGTGAAGCAGTTGGTGTTCTTTCGGATGATACAGAGGATGCTGATGCATTTCTAGACTTTTTACCAAATGGTTTATACTTCACACCTTGCTTTTTTCCCATCTACAAGTAAAAAATACAATATGATATATATTATTAATGACTGAATATAATAAAATTATTGTAAGACTATTAAAAAAGTCTTATATGTAAAATATAAAGACTTTTGTAAAAAGTCTTATATACATAAAAAGTCTTATAACTAATATATAAGACTTTTAAAAAGTCTTATATACAACATATAAGACTTTACATATAAGACTTAGACTTTTTAAAAAGTCTTATATGTTAGTTATAAGACTTAGTTATAAGACTTTCAAAAGTCTTATAACTAACATATATGGCTTACATATAAGACAAAATTTTAAAAAGTCTTATATAAGATCTTTAAAAACTCTTATATGTTGGTTATAAGACTTTTAAAAAGTCTTATATACAACATATAAGACTTTCAAAGGTCTTATATAAAACTTTTAAAAAGTCTTCTATAGAAAGTCTTATATGTAAAACGTCTTATATGTTGTATATAAGACTTTTTAAAAAGTCTTATATACATTGTATATAAGACTTTTTAAAAAGTCTTATATACAACATATAAGACTTACATATAAGACAAAATTTTATAAAAGAAACATATAAATACATAAAAAGTCTTATAACTAATATATAAGACTTTTAAAAGTCTTATATGTAAGTGTTTTAAAAAGTCTTATATGTTGTATATAATAAAAGTTTTATATGTTAGTTATAAGAAGTCTTACATACAAGACAAAATTTTATATGTTATATAATAAATGTTTTTAAAAGTCTTATATGTTGTATATAAGACTTTTAAAGGTCTTATATGTTAGTTATAAGACTTTTTAAAGGTCTTATAACTAACATATAAGACTCACATATAAAAACTTTAAAAAGTCTTATATACAACATATAAGACTTACATATAAGACAAAATTTTATAAAAGAAACATATAAATACATAAAAAGTCTTATAACTAATATATAAGACTTTTAAAAGGTCTTATATGTAAGTGTTTTAAAAAGTCTTATATGTTGTATATAATAAAAGTCTTATATGTTAGTTATAAGAAGTCTTACATATAAGACAAAATTTTATATGTTGTATATAATAAATGTTTTTAAAAGTCTTATATGTTGTATATAAGACTTTTTAAAGGTCTTATATGTTAGTGTATATAAGACTTTTTAAAGGTCTTACATGTTAGTTATAAGACTTTTTAAAAAGTCTTATAACTAACATATAAGACTCATATAAGAACTTTAAAAAGTCTTATATGTTTACATATAAGACCTTTAAAAAGTCTTATATGTTAGTTATAAGACTTTTAAAATAGTCTTATAACTAATAATATATAAGACTTTTTAAAAGAAACATATAATAAGACTTACAAGTATAAGTCTTATATTTTAGTTATAAGACTTTTTAATATAAGTCTTATAAGTAACTACAAGTCATAATATAAGACTTTAAAAGACTTTTTTTTTAAAAAGTCTTATATACAATATATATTATTAAAATGTCTTATATACAAAACATATGACTTATATACAACATATATGACTTATATACAACATATAAGACTTTTAAAATGTCTTATATACAAAATATATGACTTATATACAACATATAAGACCTTTTAAAATGTCTTATATGTTTGTATATAAGACTTTTTACATATAAGACTTTTTAAAATGGGTTTAAATCTCCCTAGAGGGGCTCTAGGGAGACTTTTAAATACTGTTTAAAACTGTTTTAAAACATAAATGAAGAAAAAACGTATAAAAAATAATTTTTCTCTGTATAATATTTCAAATAAATATTGTTTAAAACATATAAGTGAAGAAAATACTGTTTTTCTCTGTATAATATTTCAAATAAATACTGTTTAAAACATAAATGAAGAAAAAACGTATAAAAAACAACGAAATAAAGTAAAAATTCAATATAATCGATGATTTTTTCTGAAATTTACCTTTTATGAGTTTAAATTCACTTTGATCTTCACTTCAACGGACTTTTCGCCTGAGTTCACTGGAAATCTCTTCAGCTTCAACGGAAATCGCCGGAATATCGCCTGGATTTCGCCTGGATTTCGCCTAGATTTCGAGAGAGAAAATGATTTTTGAAAATGAGGGTTTTTGCGTTGTGGTTGAAGCGGTGAAAATGAGGGTTTACGAGGCACGTGGCGTAATCGGAAGTTCTATACGTGGCGAAATAGGAAGGAACGAGTTTTTTTAAGGGCATTTTGGTCTTTTAACAGCGAGGAGTGTATGGGGAATTAATAAAAAGCCATTTCTTAAAATGGGTTTAAATCTCCCTAGAGGGGCTCTAGGGTCCGTTGGCCAAAAACAAAAGAGTGGTCTTAAAAAAGACACGTTTTTTTCTATTCTTATGAAAAACTATTTTAACATTGGCACTTAATGACATTAACACTGGCACTTTTTTACATTGACACTTGGTTACACTAACACTGATACTTTTTACACTGGCACTTAATATACATGCATTGTCACTTTTTTACACTGGCACTTTGTTACACTAACACCGACACTTTTTACACTGACGCTTAATATACATGCACTGACACTTTTTTACACTGACACTTTATTACACTAATACTGGCACTTTTTTACACTGGCACTTTGTTACACATGCACTGGCACTTTGTTACACTGGCACTGGCATTAGCGGGGGAAACAAAACACGTTTTTTCTAAGCTTAAGGAAAAACGCGTTTTTTGTAAAATTTTGGCACAAAACAATTAATATTTCATCGAATCATATAATTCACGGCTTAATTAGTACACACTCCCATCATTTTACTAAGTACACCTTTATATTATTTTACTAAATACACCCTTTTTATCAATTTACTTTCTCTCCAACCATCATCACCTTAGGTCACCCCCTCCCCATCTTCTCCGGTCAACAACTCAGTCAACCATCAACTCCGGCGACCTTTTTTTTACGTCGGCGACCTCTCCGGTGACCAAACAACTGAGAACTTAACTTATCAGTAAGTTTTCAGTTTTCAACTAAACTACTATGAACACGATTAACTCCGGCGACCACCAACTCCGGTAACCAAACAACTGAGAACTTAACTTATCAGTAAGTTCTCAGTTATCTCGACTAATAACACGATCAACTCCGGCGAGCACCAACTCCGGCGACCAAACAACTGAGAACAAATCAATAAGTTCTTAGTTGTCAACTAAACAACTAAAAACACGATCAACTTCGGCGACCACCAACTCAGGTGACAGCGACCAAACAACTGAGAACTTAACTTATCAGCAAGTTCTCTGTTATCAACTAAACTAATAAAAACACGATTAACTCCGACGACCAAACAACTGAGAACATAACTTATCACTAAGTTCTCAATTGTCTCCACTAAAAACACGATCAACTCCGACGATCAAACAACTGAGAACATATCAATAAGTTCTCAGTTGTCAACTAAACTACTAAGAACATGATCAACTCCGGCGACCAAACAACTAAGAACTTATCTTATCAGTAAGTTCTCAGTTGTCAACTAAACTACTACTAATAACACCAACTCCGACAACCACCTATTCCGACGACCAAACAATTAAGAACTTTTTCATTTTCTATTTTATATTGAATTGCTTATCAACACCGAAATAGTACTACCTACATACCAAAATAAATATCAAAATAAATAGATACAACAACGAAAATAATACTACCTCTGTCCCAAAATAAATACAAATTTTTCATTTTCTATTCTATGTTGGGGTCTGGTGGACCAGTTGGATCAACAGTTGAGCTAGTGGATGGACATATTTAGCTTCTGGTCTATCAGAATAGAGGATGATTCAATTTCATGTTTATATGTTTTTTAGCAGCGCAATGGAGAAGTAGGAAATGACCATTACCATCTAACAATAATATACTACATTACTTCCCTGTACAAAATAACATCACAATTAATCAAGCTTTGACTTTTTTTGAAAAGCAAAGTAACTAGAAAATAGAATCGCAATAATCAAACTTTGAAAGTTCTCGAAAAACAAATTAATCTCATCAAACTAACACATTAACAGAATCATAGCACGGACAAGGTAAGAGCGAATTGTGAGAATGTGTTTTTAGTATTTTCTCCATTCCTAAATATGAATTTCTACTGTCATCTCCCGCCGGATTCAGATCTGCAGTTAGATGCTCTTCTTCATCGTTGGCAGTTTCTGACAGTGGATGAGCTTCAGTCGGTGGAGACGGGAAGGTGAGGGGACGAGTCGGTGGAAAAGGGGGCTGGGAGGAGTCGCCGGAGGATGGGGAAGGGAGAGGTCGCCGGAGGTGAGGAGGAGGGTCGTCGACTGGTGAAAAAGTAGAGAGAGAAAGTATATATATATATATATATATATATATATATATATATATATATATATATATATATATATATATAAAGAGAGGGAGTGTGTATATGTGTTTTATGTGGGTGTAAACTGGGAGGGAAGGGTTTTATTTGGGGGTATTGGGGACTATATGGTTAATTATTTTATAGTGTGAGACTAGAAGGTAAATATGATATGTCGTTGTCTTAGGACATAGATTAGGTTTTATTAACGGACTAGGACGTAATTTTCTCTTCTTCTTTTTCTTTTTCTTTTTCTTTTCATTTCCAGGCGCACCATTACTCAATATTGGCCTCCAAAATCGCTATAATTTCTTGGGCAAATTACATTTAGTTACCTGAGTTTGTCAAGATATTTAAATTGATTATCGAATTTGCATTTGTTACAAGTTGATTATTGAGTTTGTCTTTTTGTTGCAATCAGGTGTAATTTTGGATGAATCGTTAAAAATCTAATTAATAGCATAACATATGCCGCTCACGAGAGTTATTTAGGGGTATTTTGGTCTTTTCCATCGAATTTGACCCCTATAATTTTAAGGGGGTTAGTTAACATTTTCTAAAACATTTAATTTAAAGACCATAAAAATTATTTCTCATTATAAAGGGCCTTAAAGTTAAAATTATTCTTTACAAACACACCCCTCCCCTATAATCAATAACCTAACCTAATCTTCTTAATTCTTTGCTAAGGAAAAAAAACTAGCCCTATTTACAAAACTCATCTTCTATTCTTCTTCCCCAACCTCTCACCCACCACCACCGGCCACTCATTCCAATCATAACCCACCGCCGATACCCCATCCTTCCACAACACTTACTCTCTTGCCAAAACCACCCACGTCATCCCCCACTCCCATCGTCGTCGCCTTCTGCCCATGCCACCGTCTCTTGATCCTTCTCCATCAAGATCCAATGCCATTTTTACCACTACCATCCACTTGCTATCCACGCCTTCATCCCCACCATCGTCGCCCCCTTTTGATGAAAATTCAGAATTTTGTGTCTTCCCTATTTTCTCCCTTTCTTCTAGATCCGGAGTTCTTTCCAATTTCCATGGCGACCACTCAATTTTTTTCTTCCCTAATTTGTTTAAACAAACCATATTCTCACCAAAATCCATCTTCTTCATCTACTTACCTTCTCTTTTTTTTCGAAAAAAAGAAATGCTAATTTAAAATTAATTAAAGACCATACTTTAATCATTAACAAATTCTCTTGAAATATGGCAAGAATTAGCCATTGATACTAGGCCCTGTATGTTTATTCTCACTGTGACGAATTCGAAAATACAAATGGGGCTTCGGGGTTGGGCAACAGCAAAATAGGGTTTCAATGTTTGAGCCAGAAGATGGTCATGCCGGGGAAGTTGACTTTAGAGGCCCAGACGGAGCCGAGTTGGAGATGGTGTTGCGGTCGAATGAAGAAGGGGAGATTGAGAGAAAGGATGCGCCAGAGGTGAGAGCTCCGAAAGTGAGGGGCACCGGTTCGGAGGTTGGCCGGAAGTTATGGAGAGGTCAAATTCGAAGGTTAACCTACCCTTCATTTTTAGAAAATGTCAACTAACCCCCTTAAAATTATGGGGGTCAAATTCGATGGAAAAGACCAAAATACCCCTAAATAACTCACGTGAGCGGCACATGTTATGTTATTCGTTAGATTTTTAACGATTCATCCAAATTACACCTGATTACAACAAAAAGACAAACTCAATAACCAACTTGTAACAAATGCAAATTAGATAATCAATTGAAACATCTTGATAAACGCAGGTAACTAAAATGCAATTTGCCCTAAATTATTTTTGATTTTTTTTCTGAAATTAAATCCCAAAATAACTCACCTTTGAAACTATTGATCAAAATAACAATTTTTTTTTAAATCGATACACTGTGTAGCAAGTTTAAAAATTTAATCATGATAACTCGCTACTTTGTGTAGCGAGTTCAATATAATTAAGGTAATTAAGGTTTAAGGAACTCGCTAGTTGGTGTGGTGATTTTTATAAGTAAACTCGCTACTCCGTGTAGCGAGTTTTAACGAGATTGGGGATAAGGTTTGCAGATCCCAGATTCATTCATATTTCCATATCCAAACTTTCACAAATCCAAAATAATTGAAGAAAAAAACTCAAACTTTCACATCCTTTAATTTTAGAATTGTTGAAAACCAAAAATCTAGGTAAATCAACATCATCTCAATCATTGTGTTTACTTGTGTTTAGATATATTAATTAAGTTTTTTATTGTGTTTTAGTACATTATAGATATAAATGTTAAAATTAGGGCTTTGTTATGTAGGTTTTAACACTTTGATTTCGTAATGTAGGGTTAAAGATGAACGAGGTTCACTCATTTTCATGTGCTATTAGGGAGGTGATGATTAACAACCATTTGATAGTCTTCATTTTCAAAAAAGACCGAAATGTGCAATTAAGGCTAATTTTATATGGAGATACAATGAATTAATTGATGAGTTATATAAAAAGATGGGCGTAGATCGGACACAATATGATTTGGAAGTTATTTATGGATATCCTCATTCTTTTGATAGTGGGATTGGTGAGTAATTTCTTTTCCGTATTGAAGATGATGCCGGTATGGATATAATGTTCAATGTTTTTGCTAAATTTGGGGGGACTAGTAATTTGCAGCTGCATGTGGTCGTAAAACTGATTGAAAATCGACATTATTCAGAGTTTGAAACACTGCACACAGATACCTTTTATGGGTATTCACCAAGTTGTAACCGTATGCAGGGGTTGGTCCAAATATACAAACACTTGTATCAACTCAAACTTCAAATTATGGTATATGGCATGCCCAAATGATCCAGTTGATGATGATGATAATTCTAAAGATGATGTAGATTATGAAGAAGAAGACACATATGTAGATGCAATTCTAGACGATGTTGATGATAAATATCAAGAGGGTAGTAGTGATTCAGATGTAGATTTGGGAGAGGGTGATGATGGGCCGATTGATGATGATGTGGAAACACATTTGGTTCATTATGAAGCGTCAGAAAATTGAAGGTATTAGAGAGCAGATTATCCTTTTTACAATGATATTGGTGATATTGCTCGACAAGAAAAAGGCTTCATTGATTACCATAATCAACCCAGTTTTCCAGTTTGGGATTCAGAGAAAACTGAAATCGATAAAGGGATACGCTTTTCTAACAAAAATGAGGCGCAATTTGATATAAAAAGGTACCATAGTAGAATCAATCGCCGGTTCAGGGTAAAAAAGAGCACAACTCATACATGAGTAATACAATGTCTAATGAAAAAGTTCCCATGCAATTTTTATATTCGTGTGAGTAGGAGAATGTTTGGCTATTGGGAAGTGGCCAAGTATAAGGCTACTCATTATTGCTTATATTCTGGAGAAAGTCAAGATCACCCCAACCTAGATGCGAAGTTCATTGGTCGGCAAGTAGTTCCTCTTATTAAGAAGGATTCAGATGTCAAGGTTGGAGTTATTATTGCACACGTTAGTCATATGTTTAGCAAGGAAATTACCTATATAAGAAGGCATGATGTGGAAAGCAGAAGGCCATTGCAGAAGTTTTTGGAGATTGAGAGAAATCTTATATAAGGTTACACCGCATCCTAGCAGCCATCCTAAAATACAACCCCAGAATAATTGTTGAGTATACTCATCCTCCTCCTCCTGCCAGTCAATTACACATGTTTCAACGGGTGTTCTGGGCATTTGGTCCTTGCATTGAAGTTTTCTCTTATTGTCGGCCTGTCATTTCTGTTGATGGAACATTCCTTCATGATTGATATAAATGGGTAATACTGATTGCCATGGCTGTTGATGCCCAAGACACTATACTTACTCTTGCATTTGTTGTTGTTGAAAAAGAGGACTGGGTGAACTGGCGTTGGTTCTTATATCTTCTTTGCAGACATATTATAAAGAGTCGTGAAGTATGCTTAATATCTGACCATCATCACGACATTCTTAAGACTATAGCGGAAGATACATAGTGGCCAAATGTGCATCATCGATATTGCTTGAGACATATGCGAGCAAGTTTCTTGGATAAGCATGGAGGGGAAGGTTTGAAGTATCTGTTTTGAAGAGTGGGTAAAGCAAGTCAATATAGAAAATTAAAATCTACCTTATAGAGTATCCGTTCAATTAACAATGAGGCAATTGCATGGTTTTTGAATTTAGATGCCAAAAAATGGACATTGGCGCACGATGGTGGTTAGGGATATGGCATTATGACTACTAACATGTCTGAGGTTTTTAATGGTGTCATGAAGGGAGCCCATGGGATGCCAATAACAGCAATTGTTGAAATTGCCTTTTACCGTTGTGTGAAGTACATTCAAGTAAGGCATTGATTTTCACTTAATGTCTTATGAGGTAATCCTGATAACCCACACATCAATCCCATACACCAATTTAGCTAAAAAGTTCATTACGATACCTGAAGAATAGCATGAAAGGTATGACACATCAGGTTAGGAGGTTCAACACTCATGAGATGGGGGTGTATCAAGTGACAACCGCACGTCAGGGTGATAAAGGTGGAAATATTCAAATTGTCTGATTTAATGAGCGTACCTGAACATGTGGTAAATGGATTGCCTATCACATGCCTTGTTACCATCTTCTTGCATGTTTCCAAGCACAACATCTTGGCAGTCGTTCTTTCGTTTCTGCATTTTACACTATTAGGGAATGCTACAAGACATGAAAGGGAACATTTGAACCAATCCACCATGAGGACTATTGGGATGTGGATGGTTTGGTGCCACGTTTTTTCCCTAATCCCCACCTTCGATGTTCTACAAAATCCAGACGGCATATACCAAGACGCTTTCAAAACTGTATAAACTTTCAAGCAGATAAATGGAAGTCAGCGTTCATCTTGCAAACAAGAAGGTCACAATCGTCGTGACATAATACCCGCCAGTCTGGAAGTAGTGGGATGTCAGCATCAGTAACATCATCCCCATCAATCGGCAACCCGAAAATCATGCCGATATCCTCTAGGGTAATAATCATCTCACCAACTGGGAGGTGGAATGAATGGGTCTCCGGACGCCATCTCTCAATCAACCCGTAATCATACTGAATTCTTCTAATATAATGTACACCTAAAAAGCCACTCTCGCCTAACCTTGAGAGTATCCTCAAAGCTAGTCTGTCCGGCAAGGAGACAACACGACAAAATGAAAGCGGACTAGCAACCTGCTGTCAACCCAAATATAACGAGCTCTGTGGTTCTCATGTGAAGTCAAAACAGAGTTATCGAAATGCCCATATGAAATTACCCGGATCCGGCGCGCGGACCGTGCATCTCGCTGCTGTCGAGGCCGTGCTGCGTTTTTCTCGGAGAGTCGCCACGCCGTTTTAATTGCGCCCAAAACATTGAGAAAAGGCGATTTTACTTTTTTTTTTGTTATTGTGTGATGATATTTTGAGTTTGGAGGTCAGGTTACGCCTCGGGAAGAGAATAGTAGAGCTCACCCGAGTCGCCTCGTATACACGAGTCTTTCGATATCCCTCTTTCTTTAAAAGTTGTGTGTGTATAGATGATGTTTCGGGATTGCTAGGTGTATTCAGGCAGAGGTTCGGCGTGCCTCGGCATTGCTAGGTGTATTCGAGCAGAGGTTCGGCGTGCCTCGGGATTGCTAGGTGTACTCGGGCAGAGGTTCGGCGTGCCTCAGGATTGCTAGGTGTATTCGGGCAGAGGTTTGGCGTGCCTCGGGATTGCTAGGTGTACTCGGGCAGAGGTTCGGTGTGCCTCGGGATTTCCAGGTGTACTCGGGCAGAGGTTTGGTGTGCCTCGGGATTGCTAGGTGTACTCGGGAAGAGGTTTGGCGTGCCTCGGGATTGCTTGGGATGTGCCGGCAGGGCTTCGAGATGCTCTGAAATGGCTCGGGATGCTTCGGAATGCCTCAAAATGGCTTGAGATGGACCAACAGGAATTTCGGATGCTTCGGGAGCGCCTCGGGATGGCTCGGGAGCATTTTGGGATGGCTCGGCAAGGCTTTGGGAGGGCTTTGGAGCGCCTCGAGGCGGGTCGAGAGGCCTCGGGAAGGGCCAGAGGGGCTCGGGATGCCTTAGAGTTATCCTAGATTGCTGGGGGGATGGAGGAGAGAAGGGAGGTGTGAAAAATATGAGAGGGGGAGCCCTCTATTTATAGGCCCAAGAAAATTGCAAAGTGGTCCGCACAGATTGTTATGCAAATCCAATTTTTTGGTTTTCTGGGATTTGAGGAAATATTGTGGACTTTAAGGGGATTTTGCAATGATGATTTTCACCCTGTAAAGTGGTCCGTTCGGACACTTTTGCAGGCTGGCTATTTTTTGTAATTTCCAAAAAGTCCTTCTATTTTAGTTTATCCCAGAAGGGTCCTACCTTGGTTTGGTTGGTGGTTTTGGACTTTTTGGAGGTTACAGGTCTTCGAGATCACGTTTTCGTGAGTCCGCGGTATTTCCCGTGTGCTCAGATGGGGAGCAATCCGGATTGGGGTACTTACAGAAGCCCCTCGGCGATGTCACTTATGAAGGAAGTATGGTCGTCGATAAAGATAAGGGTCCCAATCTAGATCGCTTGTTGGGAGAGGGAAGATGACCATGTTGGTCAGGTGTGAGGACATGGTGGTGTCCTAAATTATGTGCGGACGTGTCGGTGTCTTGAAGTGCGGTGGACGTGTCGGTGTCCTAAGGTGAGGTGGATGTGTCGGTGTCATGGTGTGAGGTGGACGTGTCGGTGTCCTGGTGTGAGGTGGACGTGTCGGTGTCCTGATGTGAGGTGGGCGTGTCAGTGTCCTGATGTGAGGTGGACGTGTCGGTGTCTTGATGTGAGATGGTGAGTGAACATGTCGGTGTCCTGTGGTAAAATATGTGTGGGTGGACGTGTCGGTGTCCGAAGGTGACGTGGACGTGTCGATGTCTTGGTGTGACGTGGACGTGTCAGTGTCCTGGTGTGAGGTGGACGTGTCGGTGTCCTGGTGTGAGGTGGACGTGTCGGTGTCTAGGTATGAGGTGGACGTGTCGGTGTCCTGGTGTGAGGTGCACATGTCGGTGTCCTGGTGTGAGGTGGATGTGTCGGTGTCCTGGGGTGACAACTGAGGTCGAATGGCTAGACTATTTGGTAGGATTCCTACATATCCTGAATGGGAATCAAGCCTGATCGTAGTTCGTGTGTGATGTGAATCTGTCATGTATGAGGACGTGGTGGTGTCCTTTAACCGAGATTTGTGTGGACGTGTTGGTGTCCTGTGGTGTGACCGCTTAGGTCGGATGGCTATAGACGTGGTGGTGTCCTGTGGTGTGACCGCTTGGGTCGGATGGCTATGGACATGGTGGTGTCCTGTGGTGTGACCGCTTGGGTCGGATGGCTGGACCCTTTAGTAGGATTTCTACGTATCCCGAATGGGAATCAAGCCTGATCGTAGTTCGAAAAGATTTGGTAATCTTACGAAGAGGTGTGTAATCTTACTAGAAGATGGGTAATCTTACGAAAAGATGTGTTTGTCGTGTATGAGGACGTGATGGTGTCCTCTGACTAAGATTTTGTGTGTGTAGACGTGTCGGTGTCCTAAGCTGGGGATGAAAGTATTTACGCCTTGAGAGGAAGGTGCTCGAGCTCAAGTGTTTTGATTTTGGGAGGCATGCTTGCCTTGTGATTGATTTTTGGGAGGCGTGCTTGCCTAGTGATTGATTTTTGGGAGGCGTGCTTGCCTTGTGATTGATTTTTGGGAGGTGTGCTTGCCTTGTGATTGATTTTTGGGAGGCATGCTTGCTTTGTGATTGATTTTTGGGAGGCATGCTTGCCTTGTGTTTGATTTTTGGGAGGCGTGCTTGCCTTGTGATTGATTTTTGGGAGGCATGCTTGCCTTGTGTTTTGTCCGCTGGGGAAAAGTTTGGGATTACGATGGCTGTCGGGGAAATGACTTATTTGTTTTGAAGGCATTTGTGCCTTGGAATTTGTGTTTGAAGGCGTGTGCGCCTTGGCATTTGTGTTTGAAGGCGTTTGCGCCTTGGCATTTGTGTTTGAAGGCGTTTGCGCCTTGGGATTTGTGTTTGAAGGTGTTTGCGCCTTGGGGTCCGGACTTACGATGATGGCCGATGTTATCTTTGTTGGTTTAGGGACCAAACTGTATTGATTTTGCTGAAAATGGCCTTTGGACGGCCAAGGACAAAGATTATAAGGGCAAAAGAGGGATTTCGCCTGGGCTGCAAAGTGATCCGTGCGGATACACTTACCTTGCAAAGTGGTCAGCACGGATACACTTGCAAATCTGGTTTTCTTAACCAGAATCAGATTTGCAGAAACTCCCATTCACTCCCATTTTAAAATTCCAGTCGAGGGAGAAGAGAAAAGAGGAGGAGAAAACTTGATTTTTGAGCCAAATTTTCTCGAGAAAACATTTACAAGTCGCTAGATTACTATCATGGTGGAAAGATTGGGGCGAGGTCGTCGTCAAAGGGGTCGAGAGGCCATAGAGAGGAGGTTGGATCTCCAAAGGAATTTTTCCTCCTACATTCCTTCAACAATCAACTCGGATGAGTTGTATCCGGATTCAAGGGTGCTCACCTTGCGGGGGGAAACGGTAATGGAGGTAAGAAATCAAATTTTGTTTTGATTCTTGCTTTGAAATGGTGTATGCTAGAACTAGGGTTTTAGTTTTCGCAATTTGGGGCTTTTGTTGTTGCCATGATCAATTTGTTAAATTGATGTTGATTTATTGAAATTGAATGTATATGGATTGTGTGTATGTGATTTTTTGTTCGAAAATGTGGAGTTTAGCTCTTATTTGTGAAAATAAAGTGCCTCTCCTTGACATGCATGCTTTGGTGACTTGTACCTTGATGTTGTTTTTGTATTTACATGGTTTTTTGTGAGAAAAATTGCCGTGTAGGGACGGACTTTGTGTGGGGAAATTGTGCAAAATGTGCCGTGTTTTTGTGACGGACTTTTGTTTGAAAATGTGTCGTGTAGGGACGAATCCCTTGTTGAAAATGTGTCGTGTAGGGACGGATCCCTTTGTGTTTTTTGAAAATGTGTAGTGTTTGGGACGGACCCTTTTTTGTTGGAAAAAATGTTTTTGATGGAGGGACGGACCCTTTTTTGTTGGAAAAAAATGTGTGTAGGGACGGATCCCTTTGTGTTGAAAAATGTGTGTAGGGACGGATCCCTTTGTGTTTTTTGAAAATGTGGGGACGGACCCTTTGGAAAAATATTTTGTGTAGGGATGGATCCCCTGTGTTTTTGAAAAATGTGTGTAGGGACGGATCCCTTTGTGTTGAAAAATGTGTGTAGGGGCGGATCCCTTTTGTTGGGAAAATGTGTGTAGGAACGGATCCCTTTTCTTGGAAAAATGTGTGTAGGGACGGGTCCCTTTGTTTGAAAAATGTGTGTAGGGACGGATCCCTTTTGTTGGAGAAGTGTGTGTAGGGACGGATCCCTTTGTGTTGAATGTGTGTAGGGACTGATCCCTTTGTATTGGAAAAAATGTGTGGGGACGAACCCTTTATTTTTGGAAAATATTGTGTTGTATGTGCCGTGTAGGGACTGACTTTTGTGTTTTGTGTGCCGTGTTGGTACGGACTTCTGTGGGAAATTGCCGTGTTGGTACGGTCTGAAGTTTTTTTTTTGAATGATATGTGTTATCATTTTTGTTTTTGTATATTTGTTAAGTATTGTCATTGACGTACCTTTGTTATGTTTACCTGCAGGATGAGGTGCCTTCGTCTGGGAAGGCAAAAAAGATGAAATCACGGGGGTCCCTTGAGGCCGTGGTTGAGGTGTGGAGGAACATGCCTGATATCTCCCGGGATAGGAGACCTAGCCCTCGGAGGCTGGTTATTGCTTCTGGGTTGAATGTGTTCGTGGAGAACTTGGCCAGGTTGGCGGAGACGCAGAAGAACAAGGGTGTCTTTCTGGCCTTGTCTGAGTATTGGTGGGACACCACGCACACCTTCCACTTTAGCTGGGGAGAGATAACGTTGACTCCCACGGATTTTGTTACCATCACTGGGCTGTCCTTCAAGGGGGAGTCGGTGAAATGGCGGGATTGGATGTCCGATGAGCTGCTGACCGAGCTGCTTGGCTTTGCGCCTTAGACCCGTAAGGTCTTGGGTATGGTGTACCACGATGTGGAGGCAAAGATTGCTGTCAACATCGGGGAGTATAGCCGGGGTACTGGGTAGTGTCGGCGAAGCAGCTGGTGCGCTCGTTCTTGTGGTTTGCCCTTTTCGAAACTTTGTTCTCGAATCATGCTTCCACCGCTCTTTTCCCTCTGCTCGAGAGTCTGGTGGACTTGGAGAGGCTTTGTGATATTGCTTAGGGAGAGGCGAACTTGGCCGAGCTCTATTTTGCCTTAGACAGATTCAGCCGGGGTGCGGTCAACTCCCTGGGGTTATTTGACTTTGCACTGGAGGTATGAGTTTACATGCTTTTATAGTTTAGCATTTCATCATTTCTCCGCTTTCTTTTTCTTTTTCTTTTTTCTTGTTCTGAGCACTATCTTCTTTTTTGTGGCAGGCGTGGTGCTACGAGATCTTCCGGTGCCAGCCGAGGGATTGGAAGGACGAGGCCATGTTTGGGTATCTCGCCATGTTGTGCTGGGCTCGCTCTTTGAGGAAGAGGAGGACGAGCCGGGGGAGGATCACTGCCACATATGGGGATGTGCAGCGATTTCTGGAGAGGGATAGTCGGGAGGGGTGTCAGTTGTACCATTGGACTCAGTATAGCGAGGATGAGCTGGAGGGTGCCCCCTGGGTGACGCGACAGAGGAAGCTTCTGCGGGGCTTTACTTGCGACTCCATGTACTTGGGGGAGAGGGTCTTCTGGCAGCATGGCGCAGGTGTTCCCCCTATGGCTCCGAGGGATCCGCCCTTTCGCATGTTGAGTCTGCTGATATGGACCTGCTGGAGTTCGAGAGGTATCGGGCTGGTGTGAGCGCCGAGGAGTTCGTCCTGGAGGGCGAGGATTATGTGGCCTTCGTCAGGCGAAAGTTGAGGACGCCACAGGTGTTGGCGAGGGAGAGGCGGACTGGCTCGTTGCATCCTCCAGATGTCCCGGTGCCTGGGCCGGACTTCACTTATGTTCGCGGGGATTCGAGGAGGAGGGTGTCGGTGCCGATCCCTGAGCATGCCCCTGCCGCCTATCGGGTTGGCCCAGATGCTGTGGTGAGTTGGTTTACTCTTTTCCATCTTGGCATCTTTTCTGTATTTTTCTATTTTGTTGAGTTTTTTTGTATCTCTTTTGCTGAGCGTTTCTTTTGTTGTTTGTTGTGCGGGTCTCGGGGAGGACCGTGGACATGCTTACCCGCTGGTATGTGGGGTTGAGGGCTTTTACGAAGAAGCTCCTGAGAAAGATGTCCTGCGGGTCTTCGCGGAGTGCAACGGCTTTCGAGCCAATGCCTTCGAGGAGGTCTGTGGATACTCCTTCTTCGAGGGCTGAGGCTGAGCCACATCCTGAGGTGCCGGTTCGGGAACGGCATAGCTTTGACGCGGGGACTTCTTCGGGGGTTCGGAGGCTGCAGACCTTCCACCAGTTCTTTCCTCCGTCGGGCGCACAGGGTGAGGGTTCGTCCTCCTTCCCTTCTTCAACCCTTTTACTGGGCTTGACCCTTCAGACTACCTTGAGTACTCGATCGAGGAGGGACGAGGTTTCTGATGACGAGGAGGTGACCGCCGATTTTGCCGAGATGCAGGAGTTCCCGTCAGGCGAGGGCGATGATGATGAGGACTCGGAGTAGGATTATTTTTGTTTCCTTCTCTTTTTTTTTATTGTAACAGACATTTGTATATGTAATAAAATACTCGTATTTGGCATAGCAAAGCATTTTATTTGTGATGTAATGATTTATTTGTAATTCCAGGGACTGGCCTAGGAATTGTTTCTAGCTTATTTTATTTTTTGTGCATGTCGCATGAGCTGGGAATGCATTTATGTTTAGTGTATAGGGGCCGGAGATGGCTTTGGCAAGGCTTTTGAGCAGTCGGGTGTAAAATTCTGCCGCAGGCAGCAACTGTTTTGCAGTTGCTGAAAAATTTAGCCAGGCTGCAAAGTGGTCCGCGCGGACACTTCTTGCATGCAAAGTGGTCCGTGCGGACACTTCTTGCTCTCGTCATTTGTTTCGATAATTTCGCCGAGGCTTTCGAAGGAGCATATAAAATCCAAAGTGTATTCAATCCACATTCGTACACGTGAAAATACCACTTTTCCAGAAATATGCAATTTCCGAGACTTTTCGGGACTATTCCGACATTTTCTCGGACAGTTATTTAAAAAACAGTCAAAATCGGGCTTAACGGAGCAAAAATCCTAACTTAGTGACTAAGCTTGGACACGTGGCCAACATGCATGGCCTCTCCCATCCCCATCAATCAGATTCAAGGGTGAAAAGACTAAAATGCCCTCAAACTGAGTGACTGGCCGGACGACCTGTTCTTCAGGATTGACTGATCAGCCAACAATTTTCCAAATACCCCAAAGGTCCCTAAATTGAGGAAATGGTCAGACAGCGTGTCTTCCCATTTCACCTCCTATAAATACAGCCCCTTCCCTTCAGTAAAAGAGGTCCAAAAATATTACTCCTCAGTCATTTCACCTCGGCCCAGCAGCCTAAACACCCTCTCGAGCCTCGATCCTCGAAAATGCTTTGATTTGCATGAAAACCACGTTTTCCAAGCCAAACACAAGCCAAACACATCTGAAACACCTTTCAAACACCTTTTCGTATCCCGTATACGTCCTCCAAAGCAAAAGAGTCAACACCTAGCCATTGGTAACACTCTCACTCTCAAACTCCGCTTTGCCTCGTTTTACGCGTCATACGCTACATTCGATCCGACCAAAGTTTCCAAAATGTAGACGAAATGCCGTCTACGGGTCTCGATACGTTTTAGTCCTCTATCATCTTCTCTCTCGAGAGAGAAGTAATTTAGGGTTAAAACGGAGATCGAGCCCCATTTTTACTTTTATGTCATTTATCCTCTGAACCGTTCGGTTCGTCGATCGCACTTTTACCGTCCGGATTGATTGATCCGTTGATTGCTATTTACCGTCCGGATCGTTTGATCCGTTGATATTGCTATTTACTTTACGCACCTTTACAGTCCGAACCGTTAGGTTCGTCGATTCACACTTTTACTGTCTGGATCGTTCGATCCGTCGATACCGCAATTTCAATACTGTCATTTACAAGTCCAAACCAATTGGTTTGTTGATAGTGTTTACTTTCAAACGTCCGAGTCACAAAATGACTTGTCGATCGTCATTTCAAAACCGTCGTTTTCACCAAAAAGGGGTAACATCATAATGCCCGGTTCAAAACCGAAGTTTGTCATTCAAACTCCCTCAAAATCAAGGTTTGCCACGCAAAACTCCTTTTCAAAATCAACGTTTGTCATTCAAACTAAAATTAAAGTTTGTCATAAAAAATCGTTTTCAAAAGTAACATGAACACACACACACACATGCACACTTTTCGAGAAAGGTAGAAAGACTCGTCATGCGAGGCATTTCTGGTGATCTCCAGATACTCTTCCCGAAACATAACTGTAAGTACCCAAATCCGGATCGTCAAAATCCGTTAAAAGTTAATCGGAATCCGTTAACTGGCCCTTTACAGGTTAACCGGAACCCGTTAAGCTCCCCATTCTCGAGTCAACGAGACATCCCGGGACTGCCCCGTGCATCCCGACATCAAAGTGTACTCAACACATGTTATCACACGTAAAAGTACAGCTTTCCCCGAAAAACGCACTTTTTGGGGTCTTTCGGGATTCGATTTCCTGTTTTCGAGCGTCTCGACCTTCCGGAGGTCATAACTCCCTCATACGAACTCCGTTTTGGGCCCACCACATATCAAATCAAATGCGAGAACAAGATCTACGCATATAACTAGTTCAATCAGGAAAAATAGCCAATCTAAAGAACAGGCCGGCCGGACTGTTTTACTGATTTCCAAAACGTGTCAAATTCAAGGCCAAATGACTAAAATGTCCCCAAATTGAATAAAGGTCCGGCCGGACTGTTTTACTCAGTAAACAACCAGGCTAAGCAACCCTTTCCTCCTTCTCCAAGTAAATTACTTCCTCCCCACTCAAATTTCCTCCTATAAATACTCCACTCCTCCTCTCATTTCACACCCCATTTTTCTCTCCTCTCTCCACCCCAAGCAGCAAGGCTTGTCTTCTTCCGCTCTTCGGGGGACCTCGTGATACTCGTTGGCAGAATTCTCTACTCTTCAGGGGCCCTCATGCTGTTGGGTTTTATGGGTCCATGCGCAGCGGAATTAGCATCTAAATAACACAAAACCCAAGAGCCCTAAGATCCGTTTTATACAATTAAATTGAATTCCTATGAGATAGAATTAACCAACCTTAATTGCTTTCCGTTCTTGAGCTATCGAACAATCTATCGATGTGATTTTGAATCACAAACTTCGATCTTCGAAAACTTGAAACTTCAGATTCGAACTCTAGGCCTTGATCATCGTACGAGCGAAGACCCTCTAGTAGTATCCACACCTTTGAATGAACCAAGAACGGTTCTTGAGGATTGCTAGATCCTTAAATCCTAGGAAGAAATTGAGAAACCTTTATTGTGATTTTTCCTTAGAAAATTCGGCTCGCTTTTAGGGTTCACAGACCTCATATTTATACTACCTTAGTATTAGTATTTGTTTCCTAATCGTATTAGGAAACAGTCTGTAAACCGCCTCTGGCAAGAAGTGTCGCACGACTAGACGAGTCCTCTGGACAAGATCTGTCGCACGACCAGACGAGTCCTCTGGACAAGATCTGTCACGCGATGACTTATGCCTGATGAGGAACTCTCAATTATTTCTTCCTTTGGTTTAACTAATTCATTCTAGTTGTGTGTGACCCAATAGGATTATATTATGTTGGCAATGAGCCCGATCATATCGACCCTCATAAAACATAAGCGGACTCTAGCAAGCCATTATGTCTACCCAATTAATATAACGTAAGAGTTCACGTTTCCAATGGTACACTTCCATTTCTCTCTTTGTCTCACGATGTTATATTGAACACAAGTCATGGTCCACGTCAACTTGTATTTGTTCAATGCTTTCTCGATCTTGAGTATAATGATAATCCAATCGCATTGGGGTATGGCCATACACTTTCATCATTATCACTCATCGAGGGGCCCAATCAAAACATCTCTCTTTCGAGGGACAAATTCCATCTTGACTTATCATCCTTCCCATCATGAATCCGATCATGCCAAAGATAGCCTTTATAAATATCGTGTTAAGATATTGTTTGACTAAAATCAAACATAACTTTCATCATATGTAAGGTCATGATAATCTCAGGTCTAGGGACTAAATGAAGTGACCATATGAGATTTAATTATGACATTTGACCATGACATAAATCTCATACGGGTCAAGTCCAGTCACTTGTTCACTAACAAGTACCCATAAATTTAATGTGCATCTCTATGCATATAATCATCATGTGATTATCCATTAACATTTATACTAATTATTCACTTAATAATTAGGGACGGAGATTATTACAATAAATATGCAAAATATATAATAATCAAATAATAAACTTTTTCTATAATAAACGATAAAGATGATACATAACGGTTTTAAGTTAAACATAACTAAAGCCTAGGGCATTACACCAACAATCTCCCACTTGCACTAGGCTCCATCTATGTATCGAATACTCATGGACCTAACATGACCATCATGCTTCTGCCTGTGCGAGAGTCTTTGTAAGTGAATCCCTAATGTCATCATCGGTTGATACTTTGCATATCTTAACGTCTTCTCATTCTTTATGAATTCTCGAAAAACGTCTAAGTATGTGTTTGGATCACCGTTGTGACCTTGGTTCCATTGTTTTGCACAAATGACACCATATTTATCACAACAAAATTCTACCGATTAGTGATACTTGGAACATTTCCAAAATACTAAATGAACTTTTGATCCAAACTGCCTCTTTTAGCTACATCATATGTTGCTAAAATTCGGCCTTAGTAGTAGAATCGGCTACGATTTTCTACTTGGAACTCTTCCAACAAAACCGCACCTCCAATGAGCATAAACACAAATCCTAATTGCGATTTTAAATTAACTTTGTCAGTTTGGAAGCTAGCATCTATGTAACCCTTATAACAAGATTATCTTCCAACCTTTCAAATATCAAGAACGTATCCTTAGTTCTTCTTAAGTACTTAAGGATCATCTTGACTGCCATCCAATGGTTCTCAACAGGATCAGATTGGTATCGACTCGTCATGCTTAGAGCATACGAGACGTCGGGTCTAGTACAAATCATAACATACATGACAGATCCAAATGCCGGAGCATATAGAACTTCATTCATTCCCTTTTGCTCATCAGTTGTCATAAGACAATGAGTATTGCTAAGATAAATACCATGATCCATTGACAAATTACTTTTCTTAGACTCTTCTAAGAACCTTGTCAATTCGAGTATTTTGACTCAAACCAATTTATCCTTTTATATCTATCTCTATAGATCTTGATGCCAAGGATGTAAGCGGCTTCACCCATATCTTTCATTGAGAAACCTTTCTTTGACCAAGACTTGACAGTCTTAAGTGTCGAAACTTTGTTTTTCCAATGAGTAAGATATCATTGTAATAAAACAATAGAAATAATACTACGCTCCCACTGAATTTCATGCATACACAAGGTTCATCTTCGTACTTGATGAAATCAAACTCTTTGACCGATTCATCAAAATGAAGATTCCAATTCCTCGAAGCTTGCTTCAACCCATCTTATGGATCTTGCAACATGCATACTTTATTAGAAGTTCTTGGATTGACAAAACTTCGGGTTGTGTACTATACACATCCTTAATAATCTTTTCATTTTAAGAAAGTCGTTTGACATCCATTTGTCATATCACATGGTCACAATATGTGATAATGGCAATTGAAACTCTAACAGACTTCGGCATTGTAACTGGCAAAAAGGTTTCAACATAGTCAATACTATGAATTTGCCTAAATCCCTTTGCTACAATCTTTAGTCATGAAAGTATACACCTTCCCATCCATGTCGGTCTTGAAGACCTACTTGCACCTTTAGTTTTTACACCTTTAGGTGGATCAATCAAGTTCCAAACTTGATTATCAGCCATGGATTGTAATTCGAACTTCATGGCCTCTTGCCATTTTTTCGAATCAGGAGAGGACATCGCTTCTTGATAGCAAGTAGGTTCATCATTTTCGATAAACTCCACTTCATCACTTTCCGCAATGAGAAATCAATATTTCTTGAGTTCGGATCGTAACCTATCCAATCTACGATGGACTTGTGCATCTTGAACCGGTTCCACAACTCCTTGTGAACTTGGTTCCGTCTCTACTCTTGGTTCCATATTATTTTCGGGTTCTTAAACTTCTTCAAGATTAATTTTACTCCCACTAAATTCTTTATTGAGAAACTATTTCTCAAGAAACGAATCGTATAGAGCGACAAACATTTTGTTCTTTCTGCGGTTGTAAGATTAATTTCCGAAAATAACCTTTGTCAGATTCAAGTGATAACTTATTGGAGACAAGTCTTTTCATATAAGTTTTGCAAACCCAAATCTTCATGTAAGACAAACTAAGTTTTCTTCCATGCCACATCTCATGTGGGGCCTTAGGAACCGATTTAGTAAGGACTCAATTTAGTGTAACCGCATTATTTTTAATGCATATCCTCAAAAGGAAATAGGAAAATCAAATTGACACATCATCGAACGAACCATGTTCTACAAGGTTTAATTCCTCCTATCAGACACACCATACAATGTGGTGTTCCGGGTGGAGTCAACTCTGAAACGATTTCACATTTTTGAGATGATTGTCAAACTCTTGGCTCAAATATCCATCACCTCGATCTAATTGAAGTACTTAATAGTTTTGCCAAGTTGTTTTGTACTTCATCTTGAAATGTTCGAAACATCTCAAACTATTCACCTTTGGACTCCATCAGATAGACATAGTCATATCTAGATAAGTCATCGGTGGGGAGTCGTTTGGCTCGTCGATCGCATCTTTACAAGTTCAGATCGTTTGATTCGTTGATACCGCACTTTCAATACTGTCATTTACAAGTCCAAACCGTTTGGTTTGTTGATAGTATTTACTTTCCAATGTCCGAGTCACAAAATGACTCGTTGATCGCATCTTACTTGCCATCATTTTCATCTAAATGGGTAACATCGTAATGCCCGATTCAAAACCGAAGTTTGTCATTCAAACTTCCTTTCCAAAAAACTCTCATTTCAAACTCCCTTCAAAATCGACGTTTGTCATTCAAACGCTCTTTTACCAAAATCAACGTTTGTCATTCAAACCAAGATTAAAGCTTGTCATTCAAGCTCATTTTCAAAAGCAACACGAACACACACATGCACACTTTTCGAGAAAGGTAAAAACACTCGTCATACGAGGCATTTCGGGTGATCTCAATATACTCTTCCCGAAACGTAACGTGACCTCCGAACCTAACAATCTCTGGTCCTAAAAGCCTTTTGTAAAGTTTTGGCTACCAATCAAAACGTCCCATTTTCAAAGCCTTTTCCAAGTTTTTGCTACCAATAAAAACGACCCTGTTTTCAAAGCCATTTTCAAAGTTTGGGCTCATAATACAAAACTGCGTGGCGACTCTCTTTTCCAAGTGAAGTCCATTCGAAAGAACCGCTCGCCGCAGTCCGCGCGATCCGGATAATTTCAGTTGGCGACTCCACTGGGGATTTAACATGTTTTTCAAAACTGCCGTTGTTTTAAAAACATTTTGTGGGTCAAACTTTCGTTTACCCTTCCTCGTTTTTGTGTGCGTGTGTGTTTTCTTTAAGATTCGTGTTACTTCTCTTTTCTTTTCAAAAAAGAAAATTTCAAACAGCTCCGATTTCAAAACTTTGGACTGTCTCAAAAAAAAGATGTTGCTTTTTTCATCTCTTTCAAAATCATAACATGTTCTTGCATTTCCGTTCATATTTGATTTTCATGCTACATTTTGAACTGCGCATAAATTCTTTAAAACACATTCTGAAAATCCCTCTTTTACTCAGAAAAAGAATTTAGTGACCGCAAACTACTTGCACTGCTGCCTCGGTACACCGCACGCTACGCGCACCTGCTGCCTCGGTACACTGCACACTATGACCCGTAACCCGGGATGACCGTTCAGTTGCAGCTCGGTTGGTCTGCCAGAAACCTTTCGAGCGCGCACGGGGTCATCCCAAATAGCCCATCCTAGCCCGTGTTAGCCATGCACTCTTTGTGTCACACTTCGTCCAAGACCACAGTTGGTTTTTAGCTTAGTACGTGTCATAAAGCCCAAGTGTTTATTTTTTACGCCGGTTTCCCTCTCAAGTCAAACTTAAAAGTTGAGACCGAAGGTCGTTCCCGACTCGAAGTCTTAAGCTTTTCAGCCTTGACTTTGACGCGGAGCCATGTCAAAAAACATACCCGAAGGTTCAATGTGACACCGTGTCATCAAACCCTCAACGTATGCACCATGCTAGCCACAATTTGGCCAACGCCAAAAGCTAAGGCCCCTCGCGCAAGCGAGTCAAGAGAGGTCATGGCAAAATTTCGGCACGATTTCTGCCTTAACTTAAGGATGTTGATTCGACCGTGGCCCGCGTGTCACATACGTTGGAAGTTTGCGTGACCAGCTAGCCTTAAGTTCACTTTTTTTCCTTTGTCGGTGGAACTCGCTTGCCTTATAGGACCCTCGCTCGGCATTGTCCGTCCCGGGAAGACGATTTACAGGTGAAAAACGAGGGGCTTATAAACGTAGTGCCGAGATCCACTGATCCAAGCCCTAGGTTAGTTGCGAAAAAGAAGAGCAATCTTTTCCAACCATTTAGGACTCTGAAAAAAATGTGTTTTCAGTAAACTTAAACATTTAATAGAATAACAATTGCATGGTCCCATCTCGGGAATCTTTCAAATAGTGACCTTCGTGGTCCAACCCTTAATCGCGACCTTTCTCGGTCCGATTCTCAAGACGTGACCTTCGCGGTCCAACTCTCAATCGTGACCTTAGCGGTCCAATCCTCAAGTTATGACCTTAGCGGTCCAATTATCAAGCGTGACCTTAGCGGTCCAATCCTCAATCGCGACCTTTCTCGGTCCGATATCTCCAATCGTGACCTTAGTGGTCCAATCCTCAAATCGCGACCTTTCTCGATCCGATATCTCCAGTCGTGACCATCGTGGTCTAACCCTTAATAGTGACCTTCGCGGTCCAACTCTCAATCGTGGCCTTTCTCGATCCGATATCTCATATCTCAACCCCTCACGGTCCAACTCACAATCGCGACCTTTCTCGGTTCGATATCTCGTATCTCGACCCCTCGCGGTCCAACTCTCAATTGTGACCTTTCTCGGTCCGATATCTCATATATCGACCCCTCACGGTCCAACTCTCAATCGCGACCTTTCTCGGTCCGATATCTCATATCTCGACCTTAGCGGTCCAACTCTCAATCGCGACCTTTCTCGGTCCGATATCTCATATCTCGACCTTCGCGGTCCAACTCTCAATCGCGACATTTCTCGGTCCGATATCTCATATCTCGACCCCTCGCGGTCCAACTCTCAATTGCGACCTTTCTCGGTCCGATATCTCATATTTCGACCTTCGCGGTCCAACTCTCAATCGCGACCTTTCTCGATCCGATATCTCATATCTCGACCTTCGCGGTCCAACTCTCAATCGCGACCTTTCTCGGTCCGATATCTCATATCTCGACCCCTCGCGGTCCAACTCTCAATCGCGACCTTTCACGGTCCGATATCTCATATCGCGACCTTTCTTGGTCCGATATCTCCAGTCGCGACCTTTCTCGGTCCGATATCTCATATCTCGACCCCTCGCAGTCCAACTCTCAATCGCGACCTTTCTCGGTCCGATATCTCATATCTCGACCTTCGCGGTCCAACTCTCAATCGAGACCCTCACGGTCCGATATCTCATATCTCGACCCCTCGCGGTCCAACTCTCAATCGCGACCTTTCTCGGTCCGATATCTCATATCGCGACCTTTCTCGGTCCAATATCTCCAATCGCGACCTTTCTCGGTCCGATATCTCATATCTCGACCCTCGCGGTCCAACTCTCAATCGCGATCTTTCTCGGTCCGATATCTCTCATATCTCGACCTTCGTGGTCCAACTCTCAATCGCGACCTTTCTCGGTCCAATATCTCATATCTCGACCTCGCGGTCCAACTCTCAATCGCGACCTTTCTCGGTCCGATATCTCATATCGCGACCTTTCTCGGTCCAATATCTCCAATCGCGACCTTTCTCGGTCCGATATCTCATATCTCGACCCCTCGCGGTCCAACTCTCAATCGCGACCTTTCTCGGTCCGATATCTCATATCTCGACCTTTGCGGTCCAACTCTCAATCGCGACCTTTCTCGGTCCGATGTCTCCAATAACGACCTTTCTCGGTCCGATATCTCATATCTCGACCCCTCGCGGTCCAACCCTCAATCGAGACCCTCACGGTCCAATTTTAAATATCAAATCGAGACCTTCGCGGTCCAACCCTCAATCGAGACCCTCACGGTTCGATTTCAAATCTCAAATCTCGACCTTCCCGGCCCAACCCTCAATCGAGACCCTCGCGGTCCGATTTCAAATCTCAAATCTCGACCTTCGCGGTCCAACCCTTAATCGAGACCCGCACGGTCCGATTTCAAAACTCAAATCTCAACCTTCGCGGTCCAACCCTCAATCGAGACCTTCGCGGTCTGATCTCAAATAGTCGATCCCGACCTTCGAGGTCCGATCACCGATCTCCAATCGAGACCTTCGCGGTTCGATCTCAAATAGTCGATCCCGACCTTCGCTGTCCGATCTCCGATCTTCAATCGAGACCTTCGCGGTCCGATCTCAAATAGTCAATCCCGACCTTCGCGGTCCGATCTCCGATCTCCAATCGAGACCCTCACGGTCCGATCTCAAGCAATCCAATCGAGACCTTTGCGGTCCGATCTCAAAATAGTCGATCCTGACCTTTGCGGTCCGATCTCCAATCGAGACCCTCACGGTCCGATCTCAAGTAGTCAATCCCGACCTTCCTCGGTCCGATCTCCAACCAATCCAATCGAGACCTTTGCGGTCCGATCTCAAAAAGTCAATCCCGACCTTCGCGGTCCGATCTCCGATCTCCAATCGAGATCTTCGCGGTCCGATCTCAAAAAGTCGGTCCCGACCTTCGCGGTCTGATCTCTGATCTCCAATCGAGACCTTCGCGGTCCGATCTCAAATAGTCAATCCCGACCTTCGCGGTCCGATCTCAAGCAATCCAATCGAGACCTTCGCGGTCCGATCTCAAAAAAGTCGATCCTGACCTTTGCGGTCCGATCTCCAATCGAGACCCTCACGGTCCGATCTCAAGTAGTCAATCCCGACCTTCCTCGGTCCGATCTCCAACCAATCCAATCGAGACCTTTGCGGTCCGATCTCAAAAAGTCAATCCCAACCTTCGCGGTCCGATCTCCGATCTCCAATCGAGATCTTCGCGGTCCGATCTCAAAAAGTCGGTCCCGACCTTCGCGGTCCGATCACGCGGTCCGATCTCATAAAAGTCAATCCCGACCTTCGCGGTCCGATCTCTGATCTCCAATCGAGACCTTCGCGGTCCGATCTCAAAAAGTCGGTCCCGACCTTCGCGGTCCGATCTCTGATCTCCAATCGAGACCTTCGCGGTCCGATCTCAAATAGTCAATCCCGACCTTCGCGGTCCGATCTCCGATCTCCAATCGAGACCTTCGCGGTCCGATCTCAAAAAAGTCGATCCCGACCTTCGAGGTCCGATCTCAAGTAGTCAATCGAGACCTTCGCGGTCCGATCTCAATAAAGTCGATCCCGACCTTTGCGATCCGATCTATGATCTCCAATCGAGACCTTCACGGTCCTATCTCAAAAAGTTGATCCCGACCTTGGCGGTCCGATCTACGATCTCCAATCGAGACCTTCGCGGTCCGATCTCAAATAGTCAATCCCGAACTTCGCGGTCCGATCTGCGATCTACAATTGAGACCTTCGCGGTACGATCTCAAAAAAGTCAATCCCGACATTTACGGTCCGATCTCAAGTAGTCAATCGAGACCTTCGCGGTCCGATCTCAAAAAAGTCGATCCCGACCTTCGCGCTCCAATCGAGACCTTCGCGGTCCGATCTCAAAAAGTCGATCCCGACCTTCACGGTCCGATCTCCGATCTCCAATCGAGACCTTCGCAGTCCGATCTCAAATAGTCAATCCCGACATTTGCGGTCCGATCCCCGATCTCTAATCGAGACCTTCGCGGTCCGATCTCAAAAAGTCGATCCCGACCTTCACGGTCCGATCCCCGATCTCTAATCGAGACCTTCGCGGTCCGATCTCAAAAAGTCGATCCCGACCTTCACGGTCCGATCTCCGATCTCCAATCGAGACCTTCGCGGTCTGATCTCAAATAGTCGATCCCGACCTTCGCGGTCCGATCTCTGATCTCCAATCGAGACCTTCGCGGTCCGGGATCTTCCGATTCTCCCACCGAGACCTTCGCGGTCCGATCTCAAATAGTCAATCCCGACCTTCGCTGTCCGATCTCTGATTTCCAATCGAGACCTTCGCGGTCCGATCTCAAATAGTCGATCCCGACCTTCGCGGTCCGATCTCCGATCTCCAATCGACCTTCGCGGTCCGATCTCAAATAGTCAATCCCGACCTTCGCGGTCCGATCTCTGATCTCCAATCGAGACCTTCGCGTTCCGATCTCAAATAGTCGATCCCGACCTTCGCGGTCCGATCTCCGATCTCCAATCTAGACCTTCGCGGTCCGATCTCAAATATTCAATCCCGACCTTTCACGGTCAAAACTTTAAATCTTGACCTTGCACGGTCCAATTCAGTGTGACCTTCGCGGTCCGATCTTAAATAGTCGATCCCGACCTTCGCGGTCCGCTCTCAAATAGTCGATCCTGACCTTCGCAGTCCGATCTCAAATAGTCGATCCCGACCTTCGCTGTTCGATCTCGGATCTCCAATCGAGACCCTCACGGTCCGATCTCAAATAGGTGATCTCGACCTTCACGGTCCGATCTCCGATCTCCAATCAAGACCCTCACGGTCCGATCTCAAATAGTCGATCCCGACCCTCGCGGTCCGATCTCAAATAGTCGATCCCGACCTTCACGGTCCGATCTCCGATCTCCAATCGAGACCTTCGCGGTCCGATCTCAAATAGAGACCTTCGCGGTCCGATCTCCAATAGAGACCTTCGCGGTCTGATCTCAAATAGTCGATCCCGACCTTCAAGGTCCGATCTCCGATCTCCAATCGAGACCTTCGCGGTCCGATTTCAAATAGTCGATCCCAACCTTCGCGGTCCGATCTCCAACCGAGCCCTTCGCGGTCTGATCTCAAATAGTCGATCCCGAACTTCACGGTCCGATCTCTGATCTCCAATCGAGACCTTCGCGTTCCGATCTCAAATAGTCGATCCCGACCTTCGCGGTCCAATCTCCGATCTCCAATCGAGACCTTCGCGGTCCGATCTCAAATAGTCAATCCCGACCTTCTGTAAGTACCCAAATCTGGCTCATGCCTTCCGGTTAAATTTCTCGGCAATTTCGGTAAGTTTCCCGGTAATTCCCCGAACCTTCCTAGTGTTCCGGAAATATTGCGGAACAGTTCCAAATTGAATAAAAGGCTGAAAAGGAGCCTTCCCAATTAAGAAACACGTTTTTCTTAATTGGGAGGAAGCTTCTAGATATTGCCACCTTGCATGGTTCTAGAAATGCTGAGTCACAAGGGATAATGCCGCACGGCTGCATTAGCTCGCGGTCCCTAGCCGCACGGCTTCATTGGCGATTTCCAGACTGCCTATAAATAGAGCCCTCCTCTACCCATTTTAATCATCAACAAAAAGCATAATACTCTCATAATACGAAGAAGATCCCCCAAAGAGCTGCTGGAAGTCCAAGAAGGTGAAGAAGAAGGCCAAGAAGTCACCTCCCTCCTCCTTGAAGATCCCAAGATCAATCCTCTCCTCCTAGCTTCATCCAAAGAAGAAAAGGAAGCCATTGGTAACCTCGCACGCCCTAACCTTGCATCTTAATTGCTCTATAATTGCTCATTGCATTGCTTTTATCTTGCTTGGGACTTGGTAGATTAAAGATCATATCTTTGTATTCCCCCTTCCCCTTTGCATGCATTAGGCATCATTTGCCATTAAAATGTAGTCTTTATCCATAAAGGTGCATCCTTTGCACCTAAAACCCCTATTTTCCAATAAAAAAGTCATCTTTATGCATCCTTTGCATATAAAAATCAAATCTTTTCAATCAAAATGCATCCTTTGCATTCAAAATCCCTTTTCCAAGCATCATTTGCTTTAAAGATCATGTCTTTACCATAAACTAGCATCCTATGCTTTTCAAAATGCAATTTTTATGCATCCTTTGCATATTGAATTCCAATTTCTTCATAAAATGCATCATTTGCATAAAAATCAAATCTTTATGCATCCTTTGCAATAAAGAACATTTCTTTAAATCAAATGCATCCTTTGCAACCCAAAAATGTCATCTTTTCATTAAAAATGTCATTTTTACATGCATTCCCCCATTAGTCACCTCGGAACGGACCGGTGTAAAAGATCCTATCTTTACATCGTCCCTTCCATAAAGATTCCATAATCTCTTTAGAAAGGGACACCCTTGAACCCTATATCTCCGATTATCACTTAAGATGAGTATGAAGCATCTATATGAGCTCGACCATCTTAAAGTGTAGGATTGATGGGCTAAGGACCCTCCTTTTCTAAAGAACCTCATCTTTGACTATAAAGAGAGTCATTCTCTCGATCACGCAAGTCCCAAGGTCCAAAAATGCGATGATCACAAGTCTAAGATGAGGACGGGATCATAATCCCGAATACATAAAATCCAAGAAATCCCGAGCGACAACCAACAAATGGTTTGTACGTCCGGAAGACAACTTGGGACATTCCCTCCCCTTTATTTTCAAACACATGCACACAAGAAAGCACGCAAGCAAGCACGATTAATGGGATCTTGGGAGACTTGCTCCGGCAAGGCACCTTGGGTGAACGACGATCCGTTCTTCCTAAGGGGTAACTTAACCTCCGAACCCATAAAACCTTTTTTTCAAAGTTTTGAGGTAATCAAAATGGCGTGGCGACTCCGTTTTTCAAATTAAACTGGATGTCTTCAAACTCGCGTGAATCTAACAAACAAAAAATTTGGGCACACATTCACAGTTTGGCGACTCCGCTGGGGATATCCCAAAGGAGAAAAGCTTTTATTTTCAAAACAAAAAATCGATACTCGGTATATAGGTGGAAACCACTTGCCCTTCCTGTACACTCCCTGATGTGGGAGTTGGGATAACCGGTGGTTTAACAATCCCACGTACCAGTATCCCTTTTCGAATTTTTTTTTTGATAAAAGAAAGCTTTTCCCTTTGAGCGGGTTAGACTCCCGTCACCGATTTCATTAATCGTTACCTTGCATTGCATCATTTTGCATCTTGGAATATGTGCATACTTTGAACGGGAAACAACCCGAAAAATAGCAAAAGGAGTGGAACCTGGAAAATTGATCCATGCAGTCGTACGGCTCAATCCTCCTTGGGTTCTGACCGGGCGACCTCAGTGGCAATTCCACGGGAAAAATCAAGGTTAATCGGCGGTCCTAGCGGCTTGGGGCTACTCGGCTCCATGGCGACTAGGAGCTCCCGAAAAATTTACGTGCTTATGTCTGCATTTTCCCCGTCCGAAAATCATTCCTTTAAAGCACATTTATGAAAATCTCTGTTTTAACTCAAAGGAACATTTTTAGGAGACCGCACACTACGCGCACTTTGATATATCTGTACAACTTTGCACGCACGTCCTTGGCGAGCCCGAGGTGGTTCCGGGGCTGCTGAGTCCACGGACGGCCTTTACGATGCTCCGGCGCGCACGGGAATCATCCCAACCTCCCATAGCGGCCCGGTGTCGACCAATGCACATTCCGTGTCACACGTTTCAAAAACCGTGACTTTTTGGTTGGTTTTTAGTCTAGTCCGTGTCATATAGCCCGGTTGCGTACCTCGTAAAGGTCAAGCCTTAGTTCATAACGGAGGAGGAACTGCGCAAAATTCCGACAAGGAAAAATTGGCGAGATCTCGACTCAGAGCATTGACTATTGACCTTGACACCGCACGGAATGCGTAAGAGTCAAGACCGAGTCTTTGCCAACAAATCAAAAGATCTTTCGCTCAAGCGAAACTCTGCTAAAATTCCGACAAGGAAAAATTGGCAAGATCTTGACCGGCATTGACTTCGATTCTAACTCACGCCGGCGTATGCAACGAAGTTCAATGTGACCTTTGTGTCATCAGGCTTTTGCCGCCCAGGCCCATGCCTATTATCTTCTCGGACATTACCGAAAGTCAAAACGTCATTCGCTCAGCGAAATTACGCAAAATTCTATCAAGGCGAGAAGACGCAGACTTTCTCGGTATTTACTTCCTTGACTATAATCCGCATCGCTCGTGCGTTGAAAGTTCCTATGACCCGCTAGACCCGTTAGGAGCGTTCTTTACTCTCGGTTGGTGGGATCCGCGTGCCACTATAGGACCTCGCCCAGAGTGTCCACCTGGGAGGTCGAAATACGAGTGGAATATGAGGGGCTTATAGACGTAGTGACGGAACCCCTGATCCGGGATCTAGAGTAGTTACAAAAGAAGAAGGGCAAACCCCTTTTCCAACCAAATAGATATTAATAAAAGACAACTTTGTTTTAAGTAAGCTAGGAAGATTCTAATTTGCATATTGCTGAGGCCTTCGGCTAAACACCTACCACCCCGAGTCTAAACCTTTCCTATCCCTTTCCCATGACAAGAAAGAAGTGGGTGAGAACACCGGGTCGGCGACTTGTTAGCGCAAAATTCTCGGACAGGTTCGCGAGAATCCTCGGTTTGGTCGGTCCGGAGAGTCGAGAATGTCCGATTCGACGGAGAACAAGCAGCTTTGGTTTGGGTAACCGAGATGACCGGGGAAGAAGAGCTAGCCTTAGCCTTGGAAAACGGTCGTAAGGCCCATGAGGAACAGCGAGGCCATGCTCATTGATGCGCTACGCCGTCATGGGGTCCGAGATAGTGGTAGAGCCTGATGGTTCCTTGGTTATGGTAGAAGATGAAACTCCGAGTAACCATCTCGGCCCACACAGCCTATAACCGGTGCCTCCTCCATCCACATATGAGCCTTTGCCAGAGCTGTCCCTTTTCGGCCTTTTAGGTATCCCCGAGCCATTAGGGTCCCGCACTCTCCTCCTCGAGATAAGACCCGGCTTTGTTCCCTAGCAGCAGAGAATAAACGCCACAGCTATCCCGGTCGCGCGGCCTGCACTACCACATGGGATTCGCTCCCTCTCCCAGTATGGGCCGTCCCAGAGACAACTTCCGGGCCTCAGAATCAATCAGTGACCTTTTTAACTCACCTTTGCCACATCGGATCTTCCACCTCCAACTTTGCCAATAGGATCCCACGAGGCTCCTTTTTCCTACTGCGACTACGAGCCTAATTCCTATGCCTCACGGTCGGCCTCGGGGAAACAGGACCGGGCCAAGTTTACACCTATTTCCCTTCTAAAGACTCCCGAGCCATGGTACCGGCTACCACTGTTGTGCCACGATCCACCGCCACTCAAATCGGACAAGCTCGCTTGAGAATCGAAACGAGTCCCCCGGCTGACATGACTTGGTTGATGGAACAAGTTAAGTCCATGCGAGGAGAAGTTCGGAGAGCGAACACCAAAAAGGCGGCATATCGGATTGCGGTCAGCCAAAATTGTCCCTCTTCCTCCAAAATTCCGAATGCCGAGAGATTGAGAAAAGTTCAACCAAGACGGCGATTGTCCCAGGACTCATATTGAAAGCTACCTTCTTGCCATGTAGAGCCAAAGCTGTACACATCGGCAAATGGCCGACCATTTTCGGTTGTCATTAAAGGGTTCGGCTCTTAGATGGTTCTGCACGTAAAACCGAAGCTTAGAGCCACAGGACCAAATTAAGGAAGCCTTTACGGAGAAGTATAAGGCCAATTTGAATTGGGAAACCGGCGGGAATGACCTACAAGGCACTCTACGGTGCCCGAGATGAGCCGATGAGTGAATTTTACGAGGAGATGGAGCGGAAGCTCGGTGAAATGATGACCTAGCTAAATGAAGAGGAACGAGATGGAGATCTTCCAATCTTGCTTAAAGCCTCAACTAAAGGGGTCTGACTTCCATCCTACGGTTTATCCACGACCCGTTACTTTACAAAAGGCGGGACCTGACACATGATAAAAGTGATCACCGGATCTCCTTCGCAGAAAACCCTTACGGAAAATCTTGAGAAAATGAGGGGAAAGCCGGTAATCTATTCGAAGAATGTTCCTTGACTTGCCGGACATTCTCTGGGGGCTACACGCTGCACAGTTCGAACGCAGTATGTCTTCAAAGGAAACTCGAGACGAGCGTCAAAGGAGAGTCGGCATCGAGGGGTAATGGACTTCTTCGCTGAGTTAGCTCTTAGAAGATCGGCCGGATAGAAGGCGCGATAGTGAAGGCGGTGAGTGGGGCTTGCTACGGTTGTTTGATGAAGAAGCACGATCCCGAGATTTGTCGACTTGGCTCGGATGATGAGATAGTTGCCGTAGTGGAGACGGTGGTGAAAATCCTTTTGATCCCCTCACTTTGGTAACTAAGACGGAGATGCGTTGAAGAATTGGGAGACGTTCTCGGGACCGATGCTTGATCGACGGCAAATGATAGCGGAGCTTGGATTGGTACCTCGTCCTTCTCACCAGTCGTGTCCAAACACCCTGTTGTCCATACGGTTGAGTCGGGAATCTTTGAATTCCGAGTCCTCTGAGTCATCCGAAGGCCTCACGCTGAGGACTATCAAAATGTAATTGATGTCATCTTTCCCCTTATTTTTGAATGAAATGACGAGATCTTTACGAGTATCCTCTTATTGCCAACTTAACAAATGATAAATTAACTCAAAACTTAACAACGAGTTAATAATGAATCATTTGAACAAGATGCAAACACACTAAAATGAACAATACATTAAAGAAATCTTTAAGCGGGTTTGAAAAAGAGGAAAACCGGGCCCCAAGCTCTTAGAGGAGGTTTTGACAAGTGTGAACTTGGGTGCTGTTGAGGAGCCTAAGAGAGATCGGAAACTTCTTCCGGGGTTTGAATGGGATGACAGATCGATCTGCTCTGGGGAATACGTCGACGTGTTTGCATGGTCATACGGGGATATGCCGGGGCTAGACAGGTTCGATAGTAGAGCACGAATCCCTCTGCGCACCGAGATGCTAAGCCGGTAAAAACGAAACTAAGGAAGATCAAGCGAGAATGGTCTCTGCGGAGTCAAGAAGAGATTGAGGAAGCTCTGGCGGGTAGGATTCATGAGTCATCGAATATCAGGCATGGTTATCAATATTGTGACCGTCGCCGAGGCGATGGGAAGGTGCGCTTCTTTGTGTGGATTTCGAGAGATGAACAAGAGCCGGCCCAAGGGCATTACCCTTTGCCAAACATAGATATCTGGTGGACTCAGCTGCAGCTACGAAGTCAAATCCTTCGTCGATGGCTTTGCGAGCTACAACCAGGATCAAGATGGCCAGGAAGACCACAGAAAAAGACGGCCTTCACCACACTGGTGGGAACTTCTTGTTATACGGTGATGCCATTTGGGCTTAAGAACGCCAGGGCTACTTGCAGAAGAGACGGCGGCACTTTCATGACATGATCTTTGGGAGTCTACGTAGACGACATGATAATCCACTCCAAGCAAGGCGAGGACGCGGCACTTTGTTGACTGCGGAAGTTCTTTGAGAGTGAGACAACATTCCATGAGAGATTAAACCGCGAGAATGCACCTTCGGAGTGACAAGGGAAAAGTGCTTGGGTATATGGTGCGGAGCGAGTATTGAAGAGGACGAGAAGATCGAAGCCATTATGGATATGAGGCCACCTCGGACCCCGGACGAAGTCGAGAGCTTTATGGGAAAACTACGATACATCAACCGTTTCGTCAATCGATTGACCACTATGTGCGAGCCCATCTTGAAGCTCGTGAAGAAGAGCGTAGACACGAGAATGGACCGAAGAATGCCGGGATGCTTTTGACCAGATCGAGGCATACTTGGTACATCCTCCGGTGTTATGCCCCCACATGAAGACAGAAACCTCTTCTTCTCTATCTCATCTATGATACGGCGAGTTGGGGCTATGCTTGCTCAGGGGAGAAGAAAGACTCTCGGGTAGAGAATGCCATTTACTTTGTCGAAAGCTAGCTACGGGGAAGTGAGCTCAATTACTCGGCATGTGAAAAAGACACGTGCGGGAGGTGCAGGTGGGTAGTCGACAAGTTAAAGCATTATATGCGAAGCCCACCCTGTGAATTTGGTCTCAAAAATGGACCCCATCCAAGTACATCTTTGATAAGCCTTCCCTCTCGGAGTCACGTACTATGAAATCTAAGTGGTCTTCTTCTTAGATACGAGTACGACATCGGCCGGAAAGGCCGTGAGGGTCAAGCGTTGTCGAGACCACTGGCGAACTTCCCGGTGGCAAAGACGAAGAGGGCTGAACCCCAATTCCCGAGATGAAGGATCTTTGTAGTCGAGCACGAAAACCCGATGGCAATTATTCTTTGACAGGTACGCTAGCAAGAAGGAAATGGCGTCGGGATGCTGCTTGAGGTCGATCAGAGATGGCATGTACGCCCATAGCCCTCAAGTTGAACTGCATACGAACAATGTTGCAGTACGAAGCTTTGCATTCTTTGGTTTGAAAATTTGCCTTAGAAAGGAATGTCAGTGAGAAGTTTACGAGAGACTACATTACGATCGTCAGCCGAGGTTTCAGCAAGTGGAAGGCTGTGGACACAGCTTGCGACGGTATCATGCCCATATGGAGGAGTTGGTGGGCCGGACGAGTTCGGAGAAGTGACCTTCTACTACTTGCGAGGAAAAGAATAGATCGCGAGATGCCCTAGCTACTACAGCCTCATTGGTAGAGATCCACAGGGAAAAGCCATAATGAGTGGGTGAAGAGAAGCTGACCTTACGGTATGAAGTAGACACGGGACTAGAGCTATAAAGGAACCACGGTACAATCAAATTTATCGAGTTCCTTAAAGATGGAAAGTCGACTTTGAGGAACGAGCGAAGGTAGACCAAAAGAAGGAGTCGGACCAAGAAAATCTTACAAGCCACGAAAAGGTTGGCCTCCCATTATGTCATTCTAGGAGACAGCTTTGTACATCTGAAGCGGTACAGAGGACCGGCCCTCCTCTTGTGTGTCTGAGAAACGCCAGAAAGAGTTGATGTGGTAGTCCATTGATGGTCCACTGCGGTCCTCATGATATGAATGCCGAGCCACACGATCTGCGTGATCCTCGGGAATGGGTTACCTTGGGTTGGATTTCCATGAAGCAGTGTGAAGTCCTGTGTCGAGCATGTCGAGCATGCGGCCAAGTGCAACCTCGGCGGTTTCCGGCCGTGACCACTCAACCGCGAGCCATTTGCATGTGCATGACGACTCCTTGGCCGTTTGCAACTTGGGGTATTGACGTAATAGGAAAATAGCCGGCGAAGCAATGGGCATGAATTTGTGCTAGTAACCATCGACTACTTCACCCAGTGGGTAGAGGCCAAGTCTACAAAGTCTCACTTCGAGGAAGGTTGCCCCGAGTTCATCAAAGAAAACATAATGTGCGAGATATGGGGTGCCCGATGAGATCATTTTAGATAATGGGTCGCACTTTGAAGGGGCTGCGATAGGTTCTTTGTCGAGAATTCAGAATCACTCGCCACAAGTCGTCTCCGTACAGACCTCGGACTAATGGAGCCGTGGAAGGCTGCTAATAAGATGCTCGAGCGGATCATCCGAGAAAATGGCCACGTGGTCGCGATTGGCCCGAAAAGTGCACTTGGCACTGCGGGGCTACTGAACGTCTGTCGGAAACGGCTACGGGAGAAACTCCTTTTGCCTAACCTACGGGATGGAAGCGGTGTTACCGGTGGAGTTGGAAATCCCGTCATTAAGGGTCCTCACGGAAAATAGTGTCAATGAAGTAGAATGGTTGCGCGGCCGGCATGATGAGTTAGCCACCTTGATGAAAGAAGGCTAAAAGCCATGGAACACACCCGAGCCTACACGGGCGGATGGCGGGCGTTTGATAAAAGGTCCAAGGCCGAGAGACATCAAGAGGGTGACTTAGTCTTGAAAGTGAAGCCCACCAGAAACCCCACAGGAAAATGGGAACCCGTTTGGATCGGCCCGTATGTGGTGCGAGAAGATACTATCGGGAGGAGCCATGAAGCTTGCGGACACAGACGACAATCCCTTTGTCCACCCGATCAGCGAGTGATAAGCTCGGGAAGATACTATGTCTAAAAAAATAAAAATAATAATAAAATATATAAAAAAAAAAGGTCATGCAAAGAAAGAGTAATACCGACATTTAAGAAATTTTTGAAAACCCCAAAAAAAGAGGCGATCTAGGCAAAAGACGGGGTCTGCAGCCATAAAAAAAAAAAAGAAAAAAATCTTGAGTCACGTGCAAAAGAGTAATGCCCGAGCTAAGTGAAAACCCCAAAGAAAAGGGCGGGTCTAGTCGCAAAAAACGAGTGTATGCATAAAATAGTTCACCCCGGCAGAATGAACTACGAAGACACAGAGCCCCTTAGTCTTTCTTG